>CM028676.1:14536000-15192750 GCA_016760335.1 Gastrodia elata | reverse complement strand
TCATATGAGTGAGAAATGATTGAAGTTCATGTTATCAAAGGGGAAAATCTTAAGGCTAAAATCCGTGGGCTTGAAATTTTGTGAAGATTGTGTGTATGTCAAGTAGAAGAAAGTTAACTTCTCAAGGAGTGGGAGTGACTTGAATTCTCAAAAGTTGGAGCTCGTGCACACATATGTGTGGGGACCAACTCCCACATCCTCTCTTGGTGGAGCCACATATTTTGTCACTTTCATTGATGACAATACTAGGAAGGTATGTGTATACTTCTTGAAGCAAAAATTTGATATATTTAAAGTATTCAAGAAGTATCTAGACTTAGATAAAAATGAGAGTGGCTTGAAGCTCAAGTGCCTCACATCAGATAATGGCAGGGAATATTATGATAATGAGTTTAAGGAATTATGTGCTTATATAGGATCATGCAGTAGTTCACTATTCAATGAACACCTCAACAAAATGGTATTGAAGAGCACATAAATAGGGCTCTTATAGAGAGGCTAGGATTATGAGGCTTTAGGCTAGATTGTCTAATAAATTTTAGGCAGAGGCTGTTAATACAGGTGCATATCTGATCAATCAGTGTCCTTTAGTTCCCTTGAAAGAAGAAATGCTCGAGGAGGCATGGAGTAGCAAAGAGGTGAGATTGATTCACCTAAAGGTATTTGATTGTTAATCCTGTGTTCACATTGATAAAAGTTCTAGAAGTTATCTTTATTAAAAATCAATCAAGTGCATATTCATAGTTAGATACTACAAATTCTGGGACTATCAGAGTCAAAAAATTCTTAGAAGCTGGGATGCCATATTCAATGAGAATTAGATGTACAAGGATAGAAATGGAACTTTAGGTGATACGTAAAATCACATTAAGTTATATGAAAATGATGAGCAAGATGAGTGGGCACAACTAGATGCTCATGATCATGGAGAGCAGGTTGATACATAGACTACTGCTACTAAGTTGAGGAAATCCACTAGAATATCATGTCATACACATAAGTACTCTTCTTCATTATATTATTCATTACTAACTAATAGTGGTAAAGTAGAATTTTATAATGAAACCCTTCAAATTAATGACTTAATCAAGTGGGAGTCAGCCACGAATGATGAGATGTAGTCACTTATGTTAAATGAGACATAGCAGATGGCTAGACTTTCAGAAGGAAAGAAGGCCCTTCAAAATAAATGGGTTTATAGGCTGAAGGAAGAACTAGATGGTAGCAAATATTATAAAGCAATGCTCATGGTGAAAAGCTTCTAGTAGAAGCATATTATGGGTTATAATGAGATCTTCACTCTATTATGGAAGATGACTACTATCAGAGTATTACTGAACATTGTGGTAATAAAAAATTTACATATAGAGTAGATGGATGTGAAAAATGTATTTATTCATAGTGATCTAGAGGAGGAGTTGTACATGATGCAGCTATAGGATTATAAAACCCCAAGGAAAGAGTGAGCTAGTTTACAATCTCAAAAAATATTTGTATGGCTTAAAATAAGCATTGAAGTAGTGGTATAAGAGGTTTGACAAGTTCATGTTAGAAACATAATGCAAAAGGTGCCAGTGTAACAACCCGAGTATTGTTACTTAGTTTTAGACATACAAAATAGGTTAAAACCATCGCTAGTAGACTTCCAATAGCATTAGGAGCCTGCACTTAAAATTTGGTGTGATTTATAGATTGTTTGTTTTTGACATGTATTTCGAGATGATTTGAATATCCAGGAAATTTCCTAATTTTATTTGACCTTCAAATCAAAATTAGAGTTAGCCATTAAACTCGTCACCCCCAAATTAGCTAAAGGTGATGTTTTGGGAGTTTTTGAAAGTAGTCAAATTTTTTCCAAATATTTTAATATATTTAATGCTCAAAAAATTAAAAAAATTAAATTGATCTTCGATCAAAAATTTGACTTCATTTTTGAATTTCTCACCATCGATTTAACAAAGGGTGAATTTTTAGAGCTTGTTTGGTGAAGTAATTTTTATTATATAAGATATTATAAATTATTTGTTATTTATATTTAAATTAAATCATTTATTCGGCCCATACGGTGTTGACCCGCCGTTTCATCAAATGGTGGGATCAATCTTAGCTATCCACTGTTCATCTGACGGGCCCGATCGTATTTAACACTGTGTGCTACTGTACGTCTCCCAATCATATGCACGATCGCGAGAGTACGATTGGGGGACGGTGGCCCACTATGCTTCGGCCGTCTTCTCTCCTTTTTCCTGCGGCTAGACTTCAAGCGCCTTGTCATTTGATGCCCACCGCAGTGAATGAGCTTTTGGTAGTGTCAATTTGGAGCTGCGATCGACGGATTGGGCGCAACCAATCGAACTCTAACCCTAGGCGCAACAAATTATTATGCAATCTCCCTCTACCTTTTTGCATTTGATTATTGTGCAATCTCCCTCTTCCAATTTCAATTGTCCATTTATTAGTTTAGGTCTGATGGATTGAGTCCAATCGAGCTCGATCGAGCGTGATCTGACCTTCGTGTATAGTTGTTTTTCTATTTCTCGCAATTATTCACATTGGGTTTCTTTTTACTGGTGACTGGGGTGGCCTCTAGTGGTGGCTTAGGTGCGGTTCAAAAGGTCTTTCCAAGACCTTTCCAATGGCATGCAAATTGGCCTCCAACGACCATAGAAGCCCCTCAATTTACGTGCCATAGTCCTAGGATCGTGAGTTTCACTGTGACGAGCTCGGCTCGGGTCAGCCCGACCCGAGCAGCTCAGCCTGTGTGCACATGGCCAGGCCCGTGCATACATGCACACTGACGGTGCATGACTGGGTTTAGGGAATGTTAGAATAATTTGAGTAAATTATTAATTTTAATTAAATTATTAATAGTTTAATAATTTTAAAAATAATTATCCAAATACGGCAATGCTATATGACATTTTGACCAGAAAAATATGATGAACAATAATATGCCATTAGATTTTTAGTTTGAGGATTAATTTCACTAAGCACTATTTTGATTTAATTAATTAATTAATTAACTTAAACTTGCAAGCGATGTAACTTTGCCAATTCTCATCCAAATTCGGCTATCCAATAGTCAATTTCAATCATAAAAATGTGTAGAATAATAATGCGATATCAAATTTCTAATTTGATATTTAATTTTACTAATGATCTTTAAGTGTAATTAAGAGTCATTAAAATCTCGATTGACCATTTGTTGCCCGATTTGACCTTACTTAGTGTCATTTTACTTGTTATGTTGTAAGGAGGCTATAGCCACCTTATTTATGTGATTTGGGTATCAAATAAAAAATGTGAGTTTTTGACCTCTAATAAAATAATATTAAATTTCTAAAATTGGGGTTTTGCATGTTAGGCATCCTAAATGCTTGGACACCTTAGAAAACATGCCTTAAGTCATATTATAATATTAGATGAGATTTTGAGTAGGAAATTACCAAGAATAATCTACTCATAATCTAGTGCTAGTAGACTAAGCTAGAACCTCAACTTAGAATTGGATTGATCTTATTTAATCTTAATGCTTGATTTAGTACTTAAGGATTGTGAAAATCCTAAACTCTAAGGGGGATTGGATTTGTTAGCTCCTTATGATTATAAGAACCATTAGTAAGGACCTTAAGGGCAAGATTAGATTTATGCATGCTCCTTTCATTCCCTAAGTGTAAGATTGACTTTAGTCAACCCATTTTATAGCTTAGAGACATTGATTCACTTTAGGGGCCTAAACACTTAGCTAAACCCTATGGTTCTCAGTGCCTTGTTATGAACTTAGAAGTTCTAAAATTTGATGCCTACACTTAAAGTACCCTTACTAATAAGCTTGCATTAGATTATAGTTAGCTAACCTATTTGGCTGATTGATTTGGATCTTCTAACCCTAAGATTCCTTAATCAACTTAAGGCTAGAAATCCTTCATCATCACCTTTTAGCCAAGGATCCTAGTCACTAATCTAAGTCCTATAATTTGATAAGATTAGGAAGTTAGAAATAAATTAAGCTTCTAACTCAAATCAGGTTAGTACTTACACCATTATTATCATTTAGATACTTTAAATGAATCTTAACTTGCAAAGTAGTGAATTAAAGATCATCTTGGATCTTATGAACTATTTAGAATAATGTTAAGTAATTCTTAGTGTAGCTCTTAAAACTAAGTGAGAACTTAGAAGATACCTAAAATGGAGATTTATTAGGAATTATAGCACCTTCTACTTAAACTTAACGAGTGATTCAAGTAGGTATGTGAACCTACTTAGGAGTGTATGAGTAGTCAAATCATTCTAAGTTTATAATTTAGTGATTGATTTAAGTAGTTGAGAGACCTTCTTAGTGGAGTGTAGTTAGTTATTATGAGTGTGAAGCTTGAGATACATAAGAAACTATATATGGCTAAGCTAAGATTAGATGAGAACTAAATAATATAGAGGATAGAACCATAAGTGATTGAGTATTTAAGTCAAAATTAAGAGACTTAGAATCCCTTAAGTGTTAACTATCATAGTGAGATCTAGAATTTAGAGTCCATATCAATTAGACTTGAAATCTTAGAATTACCTAAGATGAGATACTATTAGATCTAGAACCCCTTAGAATGATTAAGTGATTAAGTTAAGGCTAGATGCTACCATAAGCGTTAAAGGTTTAAAGTCCTTTAAGTGCTTAATAATAAAAATAAACTTAGGATTCAAGAAATTATAATATTAAGGTTAGGAACCATAGGATTTAAGAAAATAACATTAATGTAAGCATAAGTAGATTAATGTGAGTTTAAATTAGATAATAATAACTTAAGTAATATCATTCCTTTAGTCTTGCCTTTTTAGACTAGAAGCTTCATAAAACTATTAATTCTAAGATTAGATTTGTATAATCCTACTAGTATTATATCAAAGACTAAAATAATATAATTAATTTGATGATTGAACCTTCTTAAGCTTAGAACCTCTAAGGTGATATAAAAGTAAAATGTTTGGAAGAGAGTATTAACTTAAGTGTTGGATAGTATAAGTTAAGAGAACCTTCTACCTTAAGGTTAGTGAGAAATTAAGCTTAATAGCTATAAAAGTTTTATAGCTAAACCTTTAAGCAGTCTAAGTTATAGAAATCTAATAGCTTAAGTAGTGTAATAATGAAACCTTTAGTATCTAAGCTAGAGTATTCTTATAGAGCAGAAGCATTAGTTGATAGTTAGATAATTGTAGTATTAGAAATAGGATATGATGCTTGTTTGTAACAATATAATTATATATATGCAAAATATTTTATTACATCATTAAGTCCTTAATCAAGTCATTATTTTCAAATCTCATTTAATAATATATTATTAATATATCAATTGATAAAGACATTTGATGAATGTCTAAACCAATTAGAGAGCTTGATTAGCTCAAATTATAGGGTAGATAACTAAAGTAGATAAGAATAGATATTACATGGTTTACAATTATCTTTGAACATCCTTGATTACCGCAACACATTGAGATTAAATCCTTGAATACATTCATAAAGATATTGTACATAAAACAAAACACTTAAATCAAGATAAATAACTTATCATATTACGATTATTTATGATTGTTCTTACTTTCCCACCATTTTCATAATTGTGGATGATATATCATAGTCTTCAAATTATGTTTACATAGTCCTTTATGACTGTAGTCCTTTATGACTGTTTTTACTATCTTAGTCTTCAAACTATGTTTATTCAGTCCTTTATGACTATTACTTTTACTTTACATTTAGTCATTTATGATAAAGATTTATTTTACATATATATATTACATATTCACTTGTATTTACATCTCCTTTTCTTACTTACTTGCAGTGTTTGTTGTCATCACTTACATTTAAGCTTACTATGTTTTTACTTATGTTACTTAGCATATGTTCTTTTGAACATATTTTTTTACTACTTTTATTACACACTTGTTTGTATAGCTATACCTATTTTTTCTTACTTATATAAATTATACAGGTTGTACTAGCTTTCTTCTTTTATTGTTTATAGCCTTTTGGTTGCTTATAATCATTTACTTTACTATACATCACTTTACTTTACTTAGTTTACTTTCTTTTTTTACTGCATTGATCTTCACTTAAATAATAATTGTATATCGCTAATGTGATATCCACTTAAAACTTCAATAGATCAGTTGCCCTAACATAAACTTAGACTTTTTATGTCTAATCATTAGTTTTTCTTTTATTGGTTGTGTCTTACCATTATAAATACCAAATATGGTAGATCAGGAGCTTGGAGTGGATCTTGTACTTGAGGTAGTTCAGATCCGATAGATGTAGTTTTAAAGACTTTTACTTTCTGTTATTTTTACTTTATGCATCTTGGGAGGACAAGTGTCATTGCATCTAAAAGTTTGTATAAATTTAAATAACTCTGAATGTCTTACTTTACTGTTATGTGCTGTATTTTTACTTTTTTTTTTCTAAATGACTAGAATGTTTTATATTTACTTAATGTTTATGCATCTAGTTTCTCTTTTAAGAGACCCTTGGCTCCCCGTAATGCTTAATAGTGGGTTAGGACTCACTAACCTGATATTAAGTGTTGTAGTAACACCTAATGTTGGATTGAATTCTTGATCCAATATTGGGGTCGTTACAACCTAGCTTAACACACGAAAGGTGCTTGAGAAATGAATTTGATTAGGGTGATTTAAGTACTTAGATATTAAAATGGTTGATAATTAATTAATAAATGTGACAAAATAAAAGTATACATACAAAAGTAATGCAAATTGGCCATCCCTCTTTGCCTACATAGTCATGCAATAGCTTTAACAAAGGATTTTGAGTATTCAATTTATCTTAAGGCACTACAAATATTTAGAAGTATGCATGATATCTTACTAGTAAAAGGGTTTGTATTTTAATAAAATTATAAGAATAATCAAGAGCATGCAAATATAATATTATTTATCATTTTATATTGGCTACACAACACATTGTATGGAGAATTTATGGTTCCTTAGAATGTCTATTGGGTGAGTTGGTTCTTAATGTATTTTTTTCATACTTGCCATGATCCTTCTCAAAGGTTATACAAGTCTTCCTTATCACCCATGGAGGACCATTATCCATCCAATAATCTATACTGATTTTAGTTTAATACTGGTGTGGAATCTTTCTCAATTCATATTTGTTCAAACACTAAAATTTATGTTATACATATAAATTGGTATAATAACATGTACTGCTAAGTAGCATAAGCATTACCAATTATGTGTTTGTAAGAAAGTTCAAGCATATACCAACATATATCCATTTGAAATATAAGAGTTAGTTACAAATATAAAATATTCACATTCATATTACTCATAATAAAAAGAAAATAAAGAGGGCTCTAAATTGTTCTCAAATCTATAAATTAATCATAGTTTTGGGGTGGCATTAATAAAACTTGCATATTTTATCTTAGATTAAGCTCACTTTTAGTTTATTTTTTGTTCATGGTTCGTATGCATAAGCTTTAGAGTCAAACTTGGGACAACATTAATTCAAAAAAATATCAAAATAAGATTACAACAGTCTTACTACTACTAGTGATATCATACATATATAGGTTGTTGCAGTACCAAAGATCATCAAAATATGGACTACTACAATATCATATAACATACAAATGCTCTCTCCTAAGCCATCAAACCTCCTTCACCCTTCTTCAAATAATCTTCCAAGTTGATTGGAACACTGGGTGTGTATGGTGCTTAATAGTAGTGCTAATAGGCACACAAAGATACTACTATAGTGCTCTACTACCTAAATTAAAAAATTTTATGTACAATGGATGCTATCAAGTAATATAGATATGGTGGATATATAGAGTATTTTTTTATGGAGGGAGTGCTAAATACCATTTGATTTTTTAGAAGTTTTATTTTTTATTAATCAATTTAATTAGTTTTTTTTTATGTTTTGAGGTTCATAGTTCTAGATATGAAAGTGTTGAAATTAAAGCTCAAATTCATGAAGTAGTCAGAGTAAGCAAAAAAGAGCAAGCAATAAAAAAAATTGACTTACAATAAAGCAAAATAATTAAACCAAAATAACTTGAATTTAGATATTGAAGAAGTTATTAATGGTCAAATAAGGGTACATGCTCATGGATTTAATTTCAATCATTGTAAGACACATTTGATGCATTGAATAAGCAAAATTTCTTGAACACAAAATTTGTTAAATTATATGATGCTAGTATTTATCTCCAAAATTATATTTTCTATATTATCTCTAATTACATTTAACATAAAATTAGATATATTTAAAGATAATATTAATGTTATTGTGATTAAGATGTCATTGAATTTCTATCTTTAGTGAACTTTAGAATGCTTAGAATGTAAGGAACACATAAATGATCTATATCTCTAGTAAGCCTTAAACATGCTACACACCTTGTGATATTTCTATTAATGAGTCATGTTCCATAACATAAATAGAAAACTTATTAATCAAAAATATTTTCTTTGAGTTTTAACAAATATGGCATGAAGTAATTCTCTCCTCTATAAAACTTTAACAAGTATAAGAGTGAAAGAAACCATAAACGATATCGCTCTTTAGTAAATCCTAAACATGCCTACACTCCTTGTTATATCTTTTTAAATGAGGCATGTTCCATAAATTGAACCAAACAACTAAGGTACATAAAGTTGTCATTCACATGCATTCTACTCATAGACTAGTCCATTTTCATGGACCCTAATATATAATCACTCATACATAGAAACAAAACAAGAATATAGAAACATGATTTTAGATATTGTGAGGTTCATGGAAAAATAATATGTAAGTTTTGATTTTCTAAAAAAGATACATAAAATAAAGGTACAATTCCTCTCTTTCCACTTCTTGCAAGTCTTCATCCTAAAGCTCTAACAGGCAAAGCTTCCTTGCAATCCATCTCCTTCTTCCTTTCCTTAGTTCTTATGGCTTTTTTCTTACTCTCCTTTATTTCTTTGGCTATGTGAGAAGTTTCTCTTAGAATGGTTTGCTTTCTATCTTTCTTCTCCTATATTTTTACTTTTATTTAGCCTATTAAGAACATCTAGAACTGCTAAAAACCATAGATAATTACTATTGAAATTGCTCTAAAGTTGTATTTAGCACTTGGGTGTGCCCACATGTTGGGCCTTTCATTTTGAGTAATTTATTCTAGCATTTTGGTAAGCACTTATGCATGCTTGTGTCTTGAACATCCTTTTAATGATCTAGCACTAAGGCATGCTTAGGCAATAGACCTTATGTCTATGAATGATGTGTGAACTATAAGGCACACATTGATGTTGATAGTTTAATCCTTGAAAGTTGTAATTATTCTTTTAATGCCTAGGTACACTATAGCATTGAATGTTCTGTGATTAGCTCAGTTGGAAGATTAAGTAAGCTCAGTAACCAAATGTTTGAACTCAAGCACTGAATTATTCTCCATATGACTTGTGGCTACTGCATGGTAGGCCAAAGGTCCTTAGAAAGTATGTTAAGGCTATAGGATTCCAAATTATAGAAAAGGTTATTTAAAATCTCAAGTGGTTTTGGCTCATAAGGACTATTGCTAGTTGGTGTAAGTGAGGTATACTTTTTGTTCAAGCAAGGGTGAGACTATTCATCCTGCACTTCTAGGTTATCCTATGAAAGTCTTATAATCTCCAATGCTCATGCATTTCACTCATATTGTTCATTTTTTATGTATATTACTTTTGTTACTAGCTTTTTTGTCAAGTTGGCATAGTGAAATGTTATTCCTTAAGATTACCATTTAGACCATCATAAGAGGCACTTAAGAGTCTTCCATCTTTGTTAGTAAGTTTAAGTATTTTTCCAAGTGGAGAGTGGATCAATGATGCTTAATTGATCATATCTTCCAAGCTTGGTCAGACTATGGTGGAGGTTGGGCAGCTTAAGTCAAACCCATGTTAACCCAATCTAAATGGAAGAAGGTATGGGGGTGATTTTCTTAAGACCTCTAAAGTAATCCTTTTGTGTAGTTAAGAGGTGTACTTTATGCACCTAGTGTTTCATGGTGGTGGTATCTTTATTATAGTCTTTATTTACTTATCTTCAAGCTTTTCCTTAATTTTATGAAATTTATAGTTGGCTTGGGCAAGGTCTTGAACTAACTAAGGTTCTTAAGTGGTAAGCCTACCTATCTTATCCCCTATAAGTCAAGATAACGTTCAATTAACACCTCAAAGTCTTGCTTATATTTTGATTTAATTAGATGTATAATACTAAGTAATATAAGACATTCCATTCATCCATAAATGAAAGTAGAAACACAACACAAAATAATAAAGTAAAGCATTTATAGATAACTAAATTTATACAAACATTTAGACTTAATAACACTCATCCTCACAGAATGCATAAAGTAAAGGAAAATAGCGAAAAGTAAAAGTTTTCAAAATTGCAACTACTGGATCTGATCTGTCTCATGTACAAGATCCACTCCAAGTTCCTAATCTACCATATTTGGTATTTAATATGGTAGGGCAAACTTAATAAAAAAAAAACAATTAATTAGACTTAAGAATTCCAAGTACAATTTAGGACAACTAAGCTATTTTTGTTTTAAGTGGATATCAAATTAGCTATTTACAATTGTTATTTAAGCAGAGCTCAATGCAGTAAAAAGGGGAGTAAACTGATGAACCCAAGATTTATAGTAAAATAAGTGAAGAATTTCAAGCAAAATTCATTGTGGAATATGGGTCTTTTATGTTTGTTTATACTACTCTCAGGAAAATTGACAAACTGGGATGAAATCTGGGAAAAATAGAAAATATGGAAGAATTCCGCCACGGCACACCTAGGCACGCTGATGAGTCCAAAATTTATTGTATAATAATGCAGAAAAACATACAAATCTTTCCTTATAACAATATGCTTTAATAAGATTTTAAGCAATTGCAGGGAAAACCATACAAAAAGACAAATCTGGAGCAAAAGGTGGAATTCTGGGCAAAAACTGTTGCAGTGCGCCCAAGCAAAAAAAGGAAAACTGAGGAACCAGGGAGCAATTCTGCAAGCTTGGGAGAAAAACAGCTATAGCGCGCCACATCGGGACAAACCCGAGAGCTCGACGCTATAGTGCGCCGCAGTAGGTCAAACCCGAAAGCCGCGCCGCAGCAGGACTACCCAATTCCAGACTCAGCGCTCATCCAGAAGCCCTCGCTCCAGCGCACCACAATAGTCTAAAACCTGAGATACTGTCGCTATCGCGCGCTGTAGCAGAACCAAACTGAGAGCTCGGCACTATCGCACGCCGCAGCGAATTAATAGGGAAAAAGACTTAGAAAGAAAAATATAAAGCTACCCGCTGCCGCGCGCTGCAGCGAAATCCAGCCTAAATTATCAAATATGGGTTTTATTTATCAAACTAAATTTACACATGCAAACAAATAATCCTTAATTAATGGGAATCTAGCAAATTTAAGAGATCGAGAAGAGCTAGACCACTCAACTATGGTTCAATAAATTTAATTCTTGTTGAATTTGAATTAATCATCTCATGATAATGATAATTCTCTATTTCAAAGGGCTACAAATAGTTAAACTCATTAGTGATATTTCATGCATATGGGTCACTTACCCTTAAACCTTAAGGTTCTCTTTAGCCAATTTTGTAACAAGATCCCATGACTTCGGGCCTTAACATCAAAATCATAGTTTTATTAAGTCTTATCAGCATACCCTATCTAGTGCAACTAGAACTAGATTTTCATCTTTGCTCTCATATGCACATAGACATCGTCATTTCAAAGGGATGATGTAAATCTATCTACTCGAGCAACTCTTTTCTCATTCTAACCTTATATCTAAGTGAAAGACCGCTTGAGGAGCAGAACACAAAAGATAAGGAATGTTCAAGTGCCATGAATCCTTGATCTTAAGTTATATTTGATCAAGGCTTTAGTGCTACTTAAGTGTCATGCAATCACATGCACATACATCTTGATCAAAACTTTTGCTTTGATCAAAATTGTAATGCAATCTGATGGTGCCATTTAAATGATAATGATTTTAATATGCATATATAAATTTTACAATGAGTAAAACATGCATTCATAACAGATTCAAGATTCAAGTATCGTATGATGGCTCTAGATTATGACAACAAATATTGAACAATCCAAAAAATAAATTAAGTGAATCTGAAATATAGACAAAAATAAAAATAAAAAAAGTAAAATATAAACATAAAAGCATTTAAGGCACTAGCTTAAAAATTCACTAGTATATCTAATGCTCCTCGACAATGGTGCCAAAAAATAACATGCCCCAAAACAGTGCAACTTTTGATTACACATAAGTGTACGTTGTTTGAAATACTAATGGAAATGACAACTTTCAATTTTATCATCTTTATGGATAAAATAAAGGTTACAGTTACTACATTCACTGCTAATGCCTAAACAATCAAATATGGGTGGGTTTTTTTTATCGAACTAAATTTACCCATGAAAATAAATAATCCTCAAATTAATAGAGATTTGAGAAGTTTATAAGATCGGGGAGAAATAGGCCAATCAACTAGTATTCAATAAATTCAATTTTAACTTAATTTGAAATAACCATTTCATAAGAATGATAATTCTATATTTCAAGGGTCCACGGATAGTTAAACCCACTAGTGATATCTCAGGCACATTGGTCACTCACCACTTAAATCTAAGGTCATCTTTTGCTAATCTCGGAATGAGACACCATAACTTTTGACCTTAGCATATATATGATGGTTTCATTAAGTCCCATCGACATTTCTCTCTATAGTGCAACTAGAACTAAATTTCTATATTTGTTATTAAATGAACATAAAAATCTTCATGTTTAAAGAGAAATTTGTAGATGTCTATACTACAACAACCATTTACTAGGACTAACATTATATATAAGTGAAAGACTATTTAAGAACTAGAACCTGAAAGATATGAAATGCTCAAGTGCGCTTAAATCCTTGATCTCAAATTTTCTTTGATCAAGACTTTAGTGCTACTTGACTGACATGCACATACATCTTGATTAGAGATTTTGGTTCGATCAAAGATGTAGTGCGATATGAAGATTCCATTTAAATGATAATGATTTTAACTTGCAATATACATGAATTTACAAAGAATAAACATGCATTCATCACAGACTCAAGATTCAATTATCTTATGATGGCTCTAGATCACAACAACAAATAATGAATGGTTACAAAAAATAAATTGTGCAAAAGCGGAAATATAAACAAAAAAAAATTAACAAAAGTAAAATATAAATAGAAAAGTCGTTAAGGCACGAGCTTGAAGAGTTTACTAGTATTGTCGATTGTTTATTGGCAATGACACCAAAACCATGATAGGCCAAAAATGGAGTGATTTTTGATTGCACGCAAGTGCATGTGGTTTGAAGTAATAATGAAATGATGAGTTCTGAATTTATCATCCTCACGGGTCAACTGAAAGTTACTAGTTACAATCTTCACTAATAATGTCTAAACAATCAAATATGGGTTTTGTTTATCGAACTAAATTTACACATGCAAATAAATAATCCTAAAATTAATGGAGATCTAACAAGTTTAAGAGATCAAGGAGAGCTAGGACAATCAACTATGGTTCAATAAATTCAGTTATTGCTAAATTTGATTTAATTATCTCGTGGTATGACAATTATATTTTCAATGGGCTATAGATAGTTAAACCCACTAGTGATATATCATGCACATTGGTTACTCACCACTAAGCCCTAAGATTGTCTTTAGCCTATCTTGGAATGAGATCCCATGACTTCAAACTTTATGCCTAAATGATAGTATCATTAAGTCTTATCGGCATTCCTTATATAGTGCAATTAGAGCTAGATTTCAATCTTTATTCTCATATGCTGCTATGCTTTAAGACTACAACCTTGAACATACTTTAAGACATTGTCCATGAATAAGACTATAAGACATTAAATATAGGGGTTTTATATGGTGCTATGAAGTAATAAGGAAACCACAAATATCCTAGAGGGGGTGTGTGTGTGTTATGGGAAATACTGCTTTACTTGGTTAGGCAGACGTGCTTGACTCTTCATTTGTTTTAAAACTTTTCTCGCAAAATAAAACCTTACATAAGATAAACAACTTAGAATTACTTTTATCAAAATTTTATTGATTGTGAATCACTTGTCATAGTCTTTTGACTATGTTTACTTATCATAGTCTTGAACTATGCTTATTCAGTCCTTGTGACTGATCTTCACTTTACTTTACTATATAATACCTTTTATATCTTACATTATAATCCTTACTTTACCTACTTATAGTGTATGTTGCTTTTCACTTACATTTATGTTTATACTACTCTCTTTTAAATGACTTAGCATAATTATAAATGGAAATATTCATGTATCCCATCATGTTTTCATATGCACTATAGTAGTTCTTAGCCTTTATATGATATATACTTTCCTTTCTTATTTGATGCAGTCTAAAGAAAATTACTTATGAGTACTTTACTTTCCTTACTTTCTTTAATATTATTACATACTCTTATATACTTTCATTTTGATGCTTGGTGCCCCTCTTACTCAAATAAATGTAAATGGCAAATGTGATGTCCACTTAAATCTAAAGTAAAACTTGGTGTAACCCTAAAAAATATTTATACTTTTTAATTCTAATCATCTATTTTATTTTGTTCACTGTGCCTTACCGTATTAAATATCAAATACGGTAGATTAGGAGCATCTTGCGGTGCTTGGAGTTGGGACGAGTATCGACCATAATTAGCTTTGAATACTTGCCATTTTTTCTTTTTATTGTGAGGATGAGTGCATTTTATAATATTTAAATTTATTTGTAATAACTTTAACTCCGGATGCAATCACTTTCTTTTTTGTGATGGATGCATTTCATTCTTCTTTATATGTTTAGTTTGGATGGTGGATGTGGGTGTTCCTATACATGTATACTTTGCTCTTTCATATGTATTACAATTTCCTTGCCTCAAAAAGATTCTTGGACACATAGTAATTAATAATGAGTTAGATTTCTCTATTAATTCAGCGTTATACGGTAACACATAGGGTTGGGTTGACATTCCTAACTTAGTATTGGGTTGTTACATAAACACAAAAATTTGTAATATTTTTTTAATCATATTTAATAAATAATATTAATTTGTAATTTTATTTGTTTAAGTTATTCTTCATTCTAATTCAAAGTGTTAAGGAAATTTTGTATTTTAAGATGATATGTTTGTCCTTTTATACCACTAAATGTATTTTAGGTACTTTTCCTTAAATGGTGGTATGCATAGCGTTATTTGAGTCCTTTACAAGGCTAATGGTATGACATTAAGCTTATAATAGGGTAAGTATGGGGTAATGATGATCTTTTGGGTTGCTTTTAATTACTTGTAAATAAGCTCATTTATCTTTGTAATATAATATGATTTTATTTTTAAATGTAAGAAAAAGTGACTTCATTATTTCACTTATTTTTCATATGCTCTCTTCCATTATAATAAAGTGCACCTTGTGTTTGAGAAAAACTTCTAAGATGTAAAATTCTAAGATTTTGAGTTAATAAAATTATTGTTCATTATCTTAGTTAATATGTATGATCTATTAGCTATTTTTGAAAAAAGAAAATATCAGGTTGCTAAAAATAATTTTATGGAATTATGAGTAACTTTTGATAAGTTTTAGATGAGATAAAATTTTCTGATTATTTTATATCGGATTTAAATCAAAAAATTATAAACAATTATTAGGGTGAGAAAATTGAAATTTTTTGAATTTTTGAATTATACACTATCTAATTAACTAGTAACAAAAATTTCATAATTGGTCGAGCTAAAATAGATGAGTTATGCTAAAAATATATTTGAAATTATTTAATTGAATAATTGAATTATTTAATTTGAAAAAAAAAATGCTACTGTTAACATCGACTACAAACGCCGTCTAAAGTTAACCACGAATCCAATGGATCCCTCCGTTTGTCGCTGAAATTGACAACACAGAGTGCGCTAGCGATCTGACGTCGTTAATGGTGAAAGCGACGGTGTAATGACATTAACGACGTTAATGATGCTGATAAACCCAATTTTAGCTAACTTTAAACCCAATTGGCCAAATTGGATAATTTTGGTGTCTAAGGATTCCTCTCATTGAGAACTACATTTTGGAACCTTTTATTTCAATTTTGGATGTATTTTTTATTAATTTTGAGAAATAATAAAATTTCATTTTTAGCCAAATAAGATGAAATTATGCCGTAATTTTTGGACTTTTGCATTTAAACTACCTAATTAAAGGCACCAATTGATATTTCATATAAATTATTCTCAATTAAGGATGAATTTAAGTCAAATTATTTTGAATTATCCAAAATTCCATCTTGATCAAATATACACCTATGGATATTTTCTAAAGCCTTATAGGTCCTACCATATAAATTATTCTCAAAAAATTATAATGAATAAACATGCATTCAGCATAGTCTCAAGATTCAGTTATCTTATGATGGCTCTAGAGCACAACAAGAAATACCAAATGGCTACAAAACATAAATGAAGCTAAAGATGAAATATAAATAAAATAAAAATGACAAAAGCAAATTATAAACATAATAGAGTTTAAGGCACTAGCTTGAAGTGTTCAGTAGTACCAACGATTGATCCCCTTCAACAGTGCTTAGAACTAAACAGGCCACAAAATGGTGTGACTTTTGATTACATGCAAGTACAAGTGGTCTGAAATAATAATGGAATAGTAAGTTTCAGATTTATCATCCTCAAAGATCAAATGAATGTTACTTGTGACTATTTTCGCTGTTAATGCCTAAGCAATTGAATATGCATTTTGTTTATCGAACTAAATTTATGCATACAAATTAATAATCCTAAAATTAATGAGGATCTTACAAGTTTAAGAAATCATGGAGAGCTAGGACAAACAACTATGGTTCAATAAATTTGGTTCTTACGGAATTTGAATTAATCATCTCGTGAGAATGACATTTCTATATTTCACGGGGCTATGGAAATGGGTTTTATTTATCGAATTAAATTTATTCATGCAAATAAATAACCCTAAACTTAACGGTGATCTAACATGTTTAAAAGATCAAGGAGAGCTAGGACAGTCAACTATGGTTCAATAAATTTAGTTTTTGTTGAATTTAAGTTAATCATCTCATGAGAATGAAAATTTTATATTTTAATAGGATATTGATTGTTAAACCCACTAATGATATCTCACACACATGGGCCATTCACCATTAATTCCTAAGGTTGTCTTTAGTCGATCTCATAGTGAAACCCATGACTTCATAACTTAACATCTAAATAAATGGTATCATTAAGTTCTATCGGCATTCCCTATCGATTGTAATTGAAACTAACATTTATATCTCTGATCTCATATGGACATAGACATCTTCTTATTCAAAAGGAAGTATGTAGATCTCTCAACTTTGACAACCATTTTTAAGTGAGAGCATTTGAGGAGTGGAACACAGAAGACATGAAGTTCTCAAGTTCATATAAATCCTTGATATGATGTTTTCTTCGATCAAGGCTTTAGTGCTACTTGAGTGACATGTAATTATATGCACATACGTCTTGATAAAAATTTTTGGTTTGCTTGAAAATGTAGTGCAATGTAAAGGTTTGTTTTAAATGATATTGATTTTAACATGCAAAATACATAAATATTAAAATGAATAAACATGCATTCATCATTGACAAATTAAGTATCAATACTTAGCATTTACCTGAATGTATCTTTCTATATAGGTTCAGCTTAACCCTCCCCAAAGAGGGGACATAGGCTACTATTAAAAGTGAAAAAAGAACAAAAGTTTTTTGAAGGTTATAAGCATACACGATTTCACAACAAAAGTTTCACAAAAAATGGAAAGAAAGATAGTGTTCGAGGTTATTGATGGAACATGTTTTTGAGAATTCTCTATTGCTTCACCTTTATCTTCTTCCTTCTTCTTCAAGTTTTGGATGATAGCTTCCTAGGGTTTTAGCTTTTTTGTATTTAAGGCTCTCCAAATCCCTCAAGGTGGCTAAAAATATTTTTCTATTTTGGTCCCAAGAATCCTCCCTATTTAGTGTTTTTGTTTGGCTTCTATACTCCTTTAGCAATTCCCATGGAACGCCAAGTGTCACCTCCGTTTCCTTAGTGAATTTGGAAATTCCCATTTGATATGTCGGGGGTGGATCTGGCACGTATTTATTATGTTATAGAATTTTATGGCATCTAGTCTTCTGTCTGTCTAGCACTCAGGATGTGCCTGAGCATGAGGCTTTCTGTCAAATTGGTGCTCATGGTGCACTTGACCATGCCTTCAAGCTTTTTTTCTTTCTTTATCATTAAGCTCAAAGATGTAAGAAAGCACATTCAAAATTAATAAAGCCGCATTTGTAAAATGCATTTATTTAATTAATTAACTTGAGAGGAAAAAATGATCAAGTGGTGCTACATAATAAATAGAAAAAATAAAACTACAAAAATGAAAAGAACTTCAAAAGAAAAAAATACAATCTTAGTAATATGTGAGTGAGAGAGAGATATTTCTAGATCAATATTCCTTCTCTTCTTCTGCATTAGGGGGTTCATGGTCGACATCTTCATAATATGGCCATGGATCAATAGGCTTGTAATGCATAGGTGATAATGATGGAAGGATGGCTTCATGTGGAGCTCCATGAGTTTGGCAATGATTAAAAGAATTAAATAAAGCACTAAAACATTGATAGTGTGAGAATGGGGAAGTTAGACCACCTTTCAAAAAGTTGGGACGAAAATGAGAGAGTTGATAACTAAGTTAATATTGAATTCATTGGTCATATAATCTCTATTTGCACAATGCTCAACTTTTCCAAATTATTGTGTTTGAGAATGGCTACAATAGAAAAATTCATGACCTTCCCATGCACCATAATTGCATGGTTCTTACTCCTCACCTCATTAGAGTACACTTCATGGATAAGTGGAATGATGATCATAACCGAGTGTTCACACAGCTTCTCTAGTTATACCGAGTGACATGCATCATGACATAGAGATCAGGGGCAATGAATCCCAACTCGTGAATCACCTTTCTTTGTTATTGGTTGAAAATGTTGTGCAAATTCATATAAGGAAAATTCGCTCCCATCATAAGATTCAGTTGGGAGGACATTTCTGTCAACCTTGCGCTTGGAGGCCATTGCATGCTTCAGTAGGTGAGGAGAAAAAGTTCAAGAGAGGCTTTGGAGAAATAAATAAAGAGAGGCCATTGTGTGATGGGGGGCTGCCGAATTTTTAGTTTTTATAGATGTGGAAGCTAAGAAGATCAGCACTAAGGAGATTCATTCTTTCAAATTTTGTGATGCCACAGGTCAATATTCATTAGATGTTAAAACATAATGATAAATGGATTGCTTTTGATCCAACAAAGATTGGGTAAAAATCACATGCAATGGATTAATTCCTAAGAGACTCCAAAGAATCACACGCTCCCCCAAGGAAAACTAAATAAACATAATTTAACACTTATGCCATTTAACGCTTGGGCATGCCTGAGCACTTGTGCTTCCTAGAATCAAAAAGGTGAGTGCTGAAGCATTCTTGAATGCTAAGTGCTTGAGCATGCCTAGGCGCCTGGGTGGTGTTTTACCCAAGAAACATCTATGACCTGCTTCTTGACTCAAAATTTTAGCACATATATCCTCCTCCTTACAAATTATTATATTTACTAAAACTAACAAAAAACTAAATATTACAAGCAAAATACTAAACTAACTAACTACCTTGTGTTGCCTCCCAAAAGTTCTTAGTTTAATGTCCTCGAACTGAACAAAGATATTCTATCAATGAATAATTTTCTTTAGTAATTATTTATAGATATTCTTCTTATCTCTAGGGTGAGCACTAGCTTGATCTGAATCAAATCTTATATTCTAAAAGTCATGCTACATTTTGGGAACCATACCCCATGCTTTTCATTATTAATTTTGACTTTCTTTAGTAATGTAAAGACTCCCTTAAAAAGTATTAAGCCAAACTCTTAAATATCGAGACACATTTTCTGATAATAGTAGAGTTTCTAATAAAAACTCCAAAGTTAAGTGTGCTCATATGAGAGAATTTATAGGATGGGTGACTTAATGGAAATTTATTTTCTGAGGAAAAAATCATGAGGCCTAAAGGCCAAAGAGAACAATACCTTTGTGCTTAAGAGTTTGGGCCATTACAAATGCTATCAGAGTAGAACATAAGGTGTTAGATATGAGCTAAGTGCCATGCAGATCAAAGTACCACTTCATGTGAGTAGTCTCTTAAACCCATGATGGTTAAGGTGCTACATGATTCTAGGTACCTCTTGAGCCTTAAGGGCCACCTACATTCTTATCTACATAATGGTTAGTTCTTGAATCTATGTGTGGATATTGATGAGGACATCAATTACTTAAGTTGGGGAGATTATAAAGACTTTCTTAAGTAGTATATTAAGCAAAACTGACCGAAGTATTTTTTCAAATAATAGTAGAGTTCCTGATAAGAACCCTAAAGTTAAATATGCTCATGTGAGAGCACTCCCAAGATGGGTGATGTAGCGACCCAAGTTGTTACCTTAAATAATTAAGACTAATCCAAGTCTTGATTTTGATTCAAGCACACTAATTAAGTTATTAGAGTTCACCACCAGGACCTAGTCCAAATCAGAGGTCAAATGGATTAAACCTTAATTTTGGAAATTTCAGGAACCCTGGAAATTAACCTAATTATTTTGACCTTAGATTGAAAATCGAACTTCATCATTGTACTCATTGCCCCTAAATTAGCTAGGAGTGATGTTTTGGTGGCAATCGGAAGTCATCGAAAATCCATCGAATATTTTAATAATATTTAATTAATTAGAAAATTGAGATATTTAATTTAACCTCGAAATCAAAATCTGACTTCGCCATTGCGATCGTCATCCCCAAATTAGTTTAGAGTGATGTTTTGGACGCGTTTGGAAGTCATCGGATTTTGAATATTTTAATGTAATTAAATACCCCAATTAATAAGAAAATTAAATACTCGTCAGAATTGAAATCTGACTTTACAGTTGGATTCCTCACCCTCAAATTAGCTTGGGGTGAATTTTTGGAATTTTTCAGAGCATGTTTATAAAATTTAATTTTTAAAGCATTAATTAATTAAATAGATTTAATTAAAACCTTTAAATATCCATTTTATTAGTTTTCCTTCATTTCTTTTCCCTGGCTAGCTCCAATCCCCTACTTCCATTCGGCGCTCCCTCACCTCCCTGGTGCACGCAGAAAGGGACAGAGCCCCTCTCCTTCCCTTTTTTCCATCATCACCTCCATGCCTTGGCCATGATAACTCATTCCTATCCCATCCTAAGGCCAGCCTCCTTTTCTCCTTTAAGAATGGAGCTCCAACCTCTCCTTCCTCCATTTGGCCAGCTAAGCTCTTCTCCTCTTCCCAAGCTCTCTTCTTCCTCCTCAAGCCTTCAAGCCTCCAAGATCCTGCAGAGATCCGAGCCTTCTTCCTCCAAGCTTCTACTGAAAGTTGAGATCTTCTTCCATCTCTATAGGTACCTCTCTTTCCCCCATTGAATGGATTCAATGGATACTTTATTTTGCTCTTATGATTATTTTGCATCATTAGAAATCTATGATTGAGTATGGAAGCCATTATAGTTTATTAAGGTATTAAATTTCATTGTAAATGAAATGCTTTGTTTTTCCTCCTTTCTGCATACTTGAACATTTAACTCCATTGTTTGCATAGTTAGAATAATCCTTTTGTGCTAATTTTAGTATCGATGGAAAGGCCTCAGAAATACCTTTCCATCAGTATATGGCACCGCACGTGAAGTGCTCTAGGTTGATAGTATTTGAGCCCTAAAGCTAACTCGATTCGGTTTTCACACAGGCGAAATCACCGTCGAGCGCTACGATGTGCCGTAGCTCCCGAGTCTCGGGCTGAATCCGCTGTAGCACGCCACTGCGCACTGCAGTGGCATATTAATTTGATGCGGCAAATACTAATAAAGCATATAAATTTGATAAAATAAAATTAAATGTGCCTCAATGCTAAAATCCGCCACAGCGTGCCGCGGCACCCAGATCTCGGAAAGTTCCGGCGCCGTAGCGCGATGCAGCGCCTAAAAGCACTGCTGCACACCACAGTGCCAAAATCTGCTACAGTGCACCACAACGGTAGTGCCCAAAAGTGCTGCCACATGCCTTAGCGACCGCGCCTCAGAAAAGCAGGTGCCACAGCGTGCCATAGCGCCTGGCTTTCGGCTAGAAGGAGCCACAGCACGCCGTAGCGCCCAAAACTGTCCGGAACTGCCCAGGATTGTCCGGAATGGCCGAAATTTTATATTTTTCATATTCTAATGACCCCAGGACCCTAATGGGGCCAAAATATATTAGACATCAGAATTAATCATTGTACAAAATTGTAAGTGATTTTTTGAATATGGAAAAAATTAGGTTTTTGCCCTTTCATGAAAATAGAACCCTAACATTGAAATAACCATAACTTGATCATTAGACATCAGAATTCTATGTTCTTGGACTCTATGGAATTCTTGGATAATATAAAATAATAAACTAATAGAATTTTTAGACTTCACCAAGTAAAATTACCAAAATACTCTTATAGGTTAAAATCTTTAAATTAGACCCATAGGACTTAATACTTATCCAAAGTTGATGTACCTACTGTCTATCTTCATGTTTGATAATAAGAAATCATTTGGCATTAATAAAATCTAATTTAGATACCTTAATTAAGAAGTAGCCTTTTAGACCCTTAAGTAGGGGCAAAATAGTCATTTTGCCCAAAATTTAGGTTAAGTACCCTTCACCTCAAAATTATCATTTAAATTATTAAAATCAGTAATAAAATCAATTTGGGATCAATTTAGAATCCTTAAGCCCCATAACTAAGCAATTTGGTAAAATTTCCATTAAAGACTTTAAAATTTTCCTAAGTAAAGTCTATGAGCTTCTAACCTAGTTTAAACCTTACATTGTAACTTCCTTAAACAAATCAGTCCAACAATTAAGGAATAAAATGTAATAACTATCAACAACTCCTAAAATTTCTTAAATCATTTATTAGTAGCTTCTTAGGATCTGCACTTCACCTTAGGATCTTTTTTGTAAGATTAGGAATAAATTCTAGGTTAGATTTCACTCATTAAATAAACAGGTTATTTAATGGATGAAACATTGATTTTATTAGTTTCTAGATTTCTATACTTTAATTCTAATTATTTTAATTTTTCAACTTCAGATTAAGATTAGGAGAATCGTTCTATTAAGCTTGATTGCACTTAATAGAATTTGCCTTAATTATTAGTTCACATTTAGACTCAAACTTTAGTCCTTAAGACTTACCCTTTAGATTATGTAATTAAACCCAATTCATGGTATTTAATGCATAATACCTAGCTATAGTAGATATTGATCAGATCTTAGTTTAGAATGTCTAAATTTTCAAATAGAACATGTTGATTTCTTGTTTAACTTGTAGGTGATATTGATTGTATTGAATTAGAACATGACCAATTCTAATTATTTTTAACTTATAAGGTCATGATTCTTAGTTACACTCGATAGTAAGAATTGGAGATCCTGTACTTGTGTAACTTGGAATAGTTAGAATAGTTTAATAGATAACAACTGATGTCACTATGTATAGTAGAGTCCCTTACTTACTATTGACTTACTTATGGCTTTTGCATTCCTTGTATTATGTGCCTTATTCCTTGAACATGTCATACAAGATATCATTGTTGCATAAAATGAAAACATAGAATAATTAGGATAACATTTGCATAGGGCTCAATTACTTGCTGATCTTGCACATTTTACCCTACTGGACTGGGGTAAGGAGAAATAAGGATTACCTAATATTACTCATTGAGGAGTGTTATGTTAAGTTGGAACCCGAATAGTCTTGCATATGTGGTTGACTCCTCAGCTACTTCTAGATATGTCCATAGAAGTAAAGTAAATAACTAAAATTTACTGCATTTGTAATTATTGCCTCTTTAGTTTAGTTTCTATTATGTTATTCCAGCCTAGCCTCAGATGACGCTAGGAATATTTACATATACTTGTTACTGTAGGCTAGATTAGCCCTCTTCTAATATGGCAGTCATTACATATATCTTTATTGTTTACAGTTCACTATTTATTATTTATCATTTATCATTTATTATTGTACTTTACTTCAGTCAGCTTTACTTTACATACTTACTTGTAGGATGCTACTTTCTATTACTGCTTACTATACATATCACAGTCAGATTATTTATTTTTTACCTACATATGCTAAGTGATCATAAGCATGTTTAGGATGAGTCTTTTCCTCTAATATTTTCTTTACTTTACTTATACTCATATGCCTAACCTTGTTACAGCTTTGATATTGAGGTATGTTCTTTTACCTCACATGTTGCATAGTTATAAATACCTTTATTTATAGCTTATTCCTTCCTTTGCATACTTATTACACCCTTATATTTTATTTGTGTTATAGTCTAAGTAAAATGGTGATATCATAAAACTCATGAAATATTAACAGCCTAAAATATACTTAGATAATATATCTAACAAGATTTTTCTTTTCTTTGGCTGGGGCCCTATCATTGTGAAATTGACAATAATAGATTCTGAGTTATTCGAGGTAGTCGAGCCTTTTGAAGGTCAGATTCAGAAGGAGGAGTGTGCTGCCGCGGGATATCCTTAGCTTAGCTTCTCCTTTATTTTTGTGAGGATGAGAGCTTTATCATTTTCATCAAGACTTATTTAATATTTATAATAATTCAGATATTTATGTATGTTCCTTTACTGTACTATTTTATTATGAGCTACATGTTTACTTCTTACTTGTATTGTGGTGGATTAGATGTAGCATATTTT
This sequence comes from Gastrodia elata, assembly GCA_016760335.1. Lineage (NCBI taxonomy): Eukaryota > Viridiplantae > Streptophyta > Magnoliopsida > Asparagales > Orchidaceae > Gastrodia > Gastrodia elata. The sequence goes on along the minus strand of CM028676.1, from coordinate 15,167,790 downwards.
ATTGTCTTGCTTCTACATTTTGATGAATATATACTTAGTGAAAGATTTCACTGCATTATCTAGGGTGCATCCTTCCCTTATTAGTGGATTGAAGAATTACACCTTAAACTAATGTTAAGTGAGGGATTTGCCAGCATGCCACACCGCTCCTTAGATCTGACTGTTGGTGGTCAAGGGGCGGGGCACCACAGGTGACCTGCTAGGAAGCTATCTTCTAAGGACAAATTAATGAGGCTTTTTAAGTCAAAGTGGATAATACATTTGTGCTTAAAAGTTTGGGCTATTATAAATGGTATCAGAGTAGGACATATGGTGTCAGATCGGAGCTAAGTGCCATGTAAGACAAAGTACCACTTCATATTAGCAGTCTCTTGAACACATGATTGTTAAGGTGTTACATGGTGATGGGTACCTCTTGAGCCTATAGGGGCCACCTCTAGTCCTATCTACCCAATGGTTGGTTCTTGAATCTATGTGTGGATACTGACGAATATGTCAATTACTTAAGTTGGGGAGATTATAAATGCCCTCTTAAGTAGTATTAAGTAGAACTCTTAAATATCGAGATACTTTCTTAGATAATAATGGAGTTCTTAATAAGAACTCCAAAGTTAAGCATGCTCATGTGGGAGAACTCTTAGGATGGGTAACCTGCTGAGAAATTATCTTGTGAGGACAAAATTATGAGGCCTTTTAGGATAAAGTGAATAATACATTAATGTTTAAGAGTTTGGGCTGTTACAAATAGCATCAGGGTAGACCATAGAGTGTCAAATAGGATCTAAATGCCATGCAGGGAAAAGTATCATTTTATATGAGCAATATCTTAAACTTATGATGGTCAAGGTGCTACATGGTTGTGGGTACCTCTTGAGCCTATAGGGGTCACCTCTAATCCTATCTACTTAATGGTTAGTTCTTGGATCTATGTGTGGGTACTGATGAGGACATTAGTTACTTATGTTAGAGAGATTATGAAGACCTCTTAAGTAGTATTAAGCATAATTCTTAAATATCGAGATGCTGAAAATGATGGAGTACCTTTTAAGAACTCGAAAGTTAAGCGTGCTCATGTAGGAGCACTCCCAGGATGGTTGACTGACTGGGAAGTTATCTTTTGAGGACCAAACCGTGAAGCCTTCCAAGCCAAAACAGACAATATCTTAGTGTTTAAGAGTTTGGACTATTACATCTAATCATGATTCAGGTTTTATATCCTTAATTTCCCTTATAAATTCTCTAATTCTTGTTTCGGGGTCGATCCTCTGTACTATTACAATAACTACTATCTCCACTAATAGATCAATTTTCTATTTTATTCAAGCTTTATTTGTATATTCATAGCAAAGTTCATTTCTGTTAACTTCCATCTTAAGCCTTTTTAATCACCTCATAGGCTTTTACTTTTTTTATGGAAACAACCATGCTCAATAAATCAATTTCCTCAACCTTATCATGAACTCTCAACAACATAGTCCCCTTCTCTATATCTGTCAACGTGTTTCCAAGAAGGGTCGCCCAAAAAATACTAGATATTTCATCACTATAAACGTCCATCGCTCAAACTATAAAATCAACAAGAACTCTAGAACTCTCAACCTTCCAGATCACATTTTTAACCATCCTCACAAGTACCATTAATGATAAGTTAGTGAGTTGTATGATGACTATTATTTCTATCATTCCTTCTATTCTTATCTTCTGATAAATATGATGGAAAAACATTAACAAATGCTCCTAGATCATATAGAGGATTTAAGAAATTGAAATCCCTATAGAGAACAAAATATTAAATCTACCTGTATCTCCATGTTTGGGTGGGATAGACAATTCATTTGTAGGTTTTGAGATTCAGTTTCAGCATTTTAAGGGCCTCTCTCAACATCATTGCAGGGTAGAAATTTTTATAAGTGTTGTTCAACAAAAAATTGACTACTGATAAGCCATGTATTTATACTTAAATAATCCTATTTTATTGAGTTATTTCATATTAGAATAGATCACTTTTAATATATTTTTAGTATATTTTATTTTCATTTAGATTCTATAACAAAATAAGGTAGATCAATGGCTTTCACATGATAATTCCATCAAAGAGAGTTGCCAAGCAATCAAGCACACATGAGCGCCTCAATTCAAGTACCTAAATAGCCTGGTTAAAGGGTGCGCTCAAGCATACCCCAAGCATTGAAGTGACAGAGACTTGTATACTCAGGAACGTCTGAGACCCAAACTGACAGAAACCCGTGCGCTTGGGCGTGCCCTGAGTGCCAATGTAATATAAATACATGCACTTCAGCATGCCCCGGGGGCTAATATGACAGAAACAAGCATGCTCAAATGCATGCCAAGCACCAAGCTAACATAGACACATGCACTCCGGCATGCACTGAGTGCCAATGTGACAAAAACACGCGCGATCAGGCGTGCCTTGAGCACCAACTGAGCAAAATCATAAGCTCTTTGGTGGGCCAGGGCACCAGAGCAATTTGCAATGAAGTAGGGCACGCAGTCAAAAGCACTCAGGTACCAAATTAATTTTTGAATACAAAATACCCTATTCACAAGGGAAAAAGAAGTGACTCTTGGCCTTCCTTGGGCAGTGCTAAAGAAGTATAAAAGCCAAAAAAAAAAACCCTAAGTATGGATGATACATTTGGGAGAAAATAGGGGTTCTAATGAGTAAAATTTATATCCATCACAAGAGAGGAAACCCAAAAGTTACCAATTAAGAACTGTGGAAGGTAGAAGAAGAAGAAGGCATAGGCAAAGAAACTTTTTTGGGATGTTCCTTCATTAGCCTGTTCCCTATTCTCTTTTTACATATCTTTTTCACTATGTTGTTGTAAGAAATCATGATGCTCTTGATAACAAAAACCATGTATGCTTGTGATTCCTTTTTAATGACAACAAAATCCCCCATTTTAGGGGAGGTAATGCTAGACCTATATAGTAGACTTATATGTGATTATTGAGTATGAATGTATGATTTAGCTGTGATAAATGAATGTATTTTATTTTAAGAAATAATTTTTGGTTGCAAGTAAGGAAATCATTATCCTTATAGGGGTTTGCTCACATTGTACTAACAATTTGATTGAACCAAGAGTTATGATCAAGATGTGTGTGCATGTGAAGATGCCAGGATACAGGTAGGTAGGTGAGCCGATTTTGCATTCCATGCAAGTAGCACTAAAGATTTGATCAGAGCAAAACTCCAAATTGAGGATTTATGTGCACTTGGTATTTCTTATCTTCAGTGTTCCACACATCAAGCTGCCTCTCTCTTAGACATGAGTTTAGACTGAGTAAAGGATTATCAAAGTAGAGAGATATACTTGCTCTCCTTTGAACATGGAGATTTTTATGTGCATATGAGAACAAAGATAGAAATCTAGTTCCATTTGCACTAGATAGAGAATATCGGTACGACTTAAGGAAGCCATCATTTAGATATTAAGGTTCAAAGTTAAGAGGTCTTGTACAAGATCGACTAATGATGACCTAAAGGCTTAGTGATGAGTAACCCATGTACATGAGAGATCACTAGTGAGTTTAACTATTTGTAGCTCCTTGAAATATGAATTTAATATCCTCATAAGATGATCAATTTAAACTAGCAAGAACTAGATTTGTTGAACTATAGTTGATTGGCCAAACTCTCCCTAATCTTTTAAGACTTGGTTACATCCTCATAATTTTAGATTTTGCATACATAGATTCTAGCTTTGTGATAAAACTAACATTCGATTGTTTAAGCATTAATTGAGAAAATAGTAACTTGTAACCTTATTTTAATCCTTGAGGGCAATAAACTCAGCATTACATTATTACTTCAAACCTCATGCACTTGCATTTAAACAAAAGTCATACTTTTGTGGCATTTTAGATACCTTTTTCATTGAATTGTTGATTATATAACTTTGTATGTTCAAATTTTGATGTTGAGAAGTGAATCATACCCACCATTTTTTTGTGGTTTACCTCAGTGGTGCTTGACAGTGCACCTTGTGGTCTACTATCCAACTACTATGATAGTTATCTAATATGCATCTTTATATTCCTAAGGGCTACCTCAATTTGCTGAATAGAGGAGACATGAATATTCAATGAAGCCTCCATCATTTGTATGAATTGCAAATATCTCGATTTCAAAATCAATAAGGGAATTTTTAAGGACAGATCCAGTTGATTGCCTGTTGTCCTAGATTTACCAAGATTATTGAAATTTCTCATCAAGCTGGGTGGTTCCTACTGTGGTGGAGCATCTCCTAGGCTGCTTTTCCACAAAAGGTTGAGAAAACTTCTCCACCCAAGATTGTAAGAATTAGAGTAGGAGTTGTTTTATTGGGAAAAATTATTATACAGTATGAAACTAACCTATTTGATGTTAATGTTTATTTTGTTGTAATGCTTATTTTGTTTTTGAATGTAGTTATTGTTTTTATGCACAAAGTTCATTTGTTCCAAGATTATTGTAATGCTAGTTTTGTTGTTGAAAGTCATTATTGTTTTTACACACAAAGCTCATTTGTTCCATGTGGGAGTGTGTGCAAGGGTTGTTTAAACTACATATGGAACTCGACTGTGCACCCCCGCACAACTCACAATGAATTCCCTACATCATGTGCATAGTCATTACATTTAACTTTTGGGTTAAAACTGGTAGTTCAAGTTACAATTAGGCTACCTGATTATTTATAAAGCCTTAGTGCTAGATTAGGTATTCTAACCTAACATAAAGTGCTACTATAGTACTAGATACTGGATTAGTAGGAACTAAACTATTATTGAGTAATATGTAGGCTAAGAATATATGAGATGGCAAAATAAATGCATAAGAGTGTAATAAGTATATACTTAGATATCATTCCAACCATACAAATAAAGAAAAGAAAACATTCATAACATAGAAGAAAGTGAAAACATTCAGAGTTATAAATTAAGTTATACAAAATGTTTTAGATGAAATATCACTCATCCTCATGGAAAAATAAAATGAAACATGCTTCAAGATGTTGCTGTTTATTTGCCTCCACCTCAGGATTAAACCCAGAATCTCCTCCAAGCTCCTGATCTACAGTATTTGGTATTTAATACGGTAGCACACAACCAATAAAAGAAAATTATAGTTAGACTTATTGAGTCTAAATATATTAAATGTTAATTATTTTATTATTATTATGGATATCATATTTATTAATTTATAATTATGTTAAAATGGTGCATAAATATAGTAAATAAATGGTATTGAAAGTAAAGAAAATGATTGAATAATGAAATTTAAAAGAGATAAAGGTATGTACTAGTATGCTTATTAAAATCCTACAAGAACACGTTAAGTAAGAGAAGTAGGTTTACATGTACTTGCGTACACATGGAAATGAATACAAAAATGAATATGTTCAACTGGACATATGCTGAGTAACTGTAAAAGCAATGTAAGGAATGTAATTATAAAACTATATAAAGAATGTATTGTAGTAAAGTGTAAGTAAAACTAAACTGCAAAGTGCAAAAGTACAAGTACTTTTGTAACTTCAGCCTCGAGGACTAAATAAATTGTAATGCACAATTTTTGAATTGTGGAAATTCAAAGTCATAAACCACCAAAAAGGTTGTGCTATATGCAAATATTATTTATTTATCTCAATATGTTATATGAGCACATACATGACATACAATGAGTTAGGCATGTCTACCCAAATAGATGTAGTGGGGTCTCTTGTATAACTACACATTCCCCCTCTAGGATTTGTGTAATCTCCTAATCTCTCCATAACCTTCCTTGGCTCAATAATTTCTGTACAGACTGATGCACCTATAGTGAAACCCCTTATTGATCCTATTTTAATATTTTATTTATGCACAATTGTCTGAATATATGTTCAAGGATTTAGTCTCAATGCATTATAAAATTCAAATATTTTGAATGTTAATTATAATTACGTGATATCCATTATTATTTTATTTAGCTCTCTAACCTTAATGATTGGGGTTATTTAAGCTCCCAATTGACTTATGACATTAATTAAATGTCTTAGTCAATTAAAATACATATATACATACATACATACATACTTATATATATATATATATATATATATATATATATATATACAAAATTTTGAAAAAAATATTTTAATTATATTAATGTCTTAGTAAGAAGAGTAGTGAAAGATCATAATTTCTAACTTAGAACTCTTCCCTACCCTTTATATGATAAGGTCATCTAAATCTCCTAAGTAAGCTTCTATCTTTAATAATCATTAAATTTTATCTTAATTAGACTATCAGATCTATTGGCCATTTCTATCCAAAAAGGTTTCTACATACTTATGTTTGATCCACTTACTAATAAGTTTGACAATGCTTCCTTACTAGTGCTAACTAATGCAATCTGAGGAGAGATAAATCATTAATCTAGGCTCATTTAGGCCTTATTTTATCTTAAATATTAATCCTATATAGAATAAATTAAATGACTACCCTAAATAACATCTAAGTTTCTTATAACTAATCAATATAAATTCTCTATCATTGATTCATCTATTTCTATCAATCAACACATCTCTAAATTTAAAGGAAAGAGGAACTCCTCTCTATATTCATCTGAGTACTTACTATTTCTAAGCTAATGATTTATATAAGTAGTCTTATTGATTGATTAATCTAAAATGTTTCATAGTTTTTACTTACTAATCAATACTAATTACTAGCAAGATAATTAAACTCTTTCTTATCAATTTATATTGCCTTACATCTCCTAGCATCCTTACCATTTACTAAAGAGGAAAGAACTTATACTTAGCTGAACTTGGATTGTCTTACTCAAGCCTAGATCTAAGTATTTTCCCATGAACAATCTACTATAATCTTCTAACATTAGCATAATATGGTTTAAATTAAATCCTAATTTTTTTAGGGATTAATGAGCATCAAACAGAGTCTAATCCCCAAATTTGATTAAGATAATAATTTCCCAAATGCTTAAAAATGATATTCTTATTTAGATGTCAAATTAATGCAAAAGTAGTATATTATTGATCCTCATAGCTTAAGGATTCCAATGAGAAGTAGTTTGTTAAATTTGGAGTTCTCTAGGCTAAAAAAGGCATTAATCACTCTTAATGATGATGATGAAGATCATTAGTAAAATTAATTATCAAAAGTAAATTTGAATGTCCTAAAAATGTTCTACTCATTTTTTTAACTATTTTGGTATATTATTTAATTATATTTGGATTTATATTTTTTGAGTTATTTAATTAATTAAATTTGCATTTATATTCATAAGATTCAAAGCTTACTTAAATCAAAATTTTCTTAAGAATTTTCCATCTAACAACAGTTTTTGTGGGAATGGGACGGTCAGGCCATGGGCTAGATGGGCTGAGAATATTTTTCAAATATCCCTCGGCACAGTGTTGTGTGGGCTGCGAGATGGTTCGCCCAGCATTGTGCGTCCCTGTCGCACCTGAGTGACAAAATCATGGAGTTAGGGTTTGAGGAAACCCTAATCACTCAATGTACAGGTACTTTCAAAACACAAGAAATATGTTAAATTGATCCTAAGGTGCAAAGCTATTCATCAAACACAAAGTCCTAATTGGAATTACCTCTATCATTCTAACCTTTATTTATTAAATCAACAATTTAAGGTTTACTGTGGAGGGACATTACTCCTTCCATAGTGAACCATTAAGCTTGGCTAAGGTCTTGTCATGCACCTTGGGCTAAGTCTGACCCAAGGAGCACATTAGTGGCAATTGGAATAGTGACACCGGGAGGCCTCGACAGGGCTCAGGCATTGTACACTACTATACATGCCTGAGCCTGTTATTAAGCTTGCTTAGGCTGAATTGAGCTCGATAGTCGATAAAATACTTAGAGAAATTATGAAACAAAATAATAATTGTTATAATGGAGTAGTGAATTGCATCGAAGGAGCATACATAAAGTTCATCTGACAACAACTTTGTCGGGTTATTGCATCGCACTAAGAGGTCAAGATCGTTGGCTTAGCCTTCTAAATGCTAGAGCTCAAGGAAATGGAGCTAATGTGATTGTTAGTTGGGCATTTGAGAGAGGAATCACACAAAGAATTAGCATGCGTGTGATCGTGCACGCATGGCCATGCTAGAGGAAGACAATAAGAGCACAGTGCTCCAGTCAATCCTGGACATCAAATTAGATCTGATGGCCTAGATTTGATCCCGTGGTTTAAATAAATGCGAGGTCAATCTCAGCGATTGAATTTGAGCTTGGATCCAACGACTAAGAGTAGATCGGTTCATGGATCTTATATCTGTCGTCAAATCTGATCACGAGAGGGCCTAGATCACTCGATTTGGCTATCATGTGTTTCGCCGTTCATAAATTAATAGTTAATTAGCCATTGGAACTATAAATTAAATTAAATTTAATTAATGCAAAATGAGTTCTAAAAATTTGCAAAATTCACCCCATAGTTAATTTTTGGGGTGAGGAACTCAAAAATATAATCAGATTTTTGATTGGAGATCAAAATAATTTTCTTATTTTTTTTAATTATTTAAATTGATTAAATATTTGATTAATTCAGACGACTTCCAAATCAGTTCGAAGTTCAGGGTTTGGTTCTAGTGATAATTAGAGCATAATGGTGAAGTTTTAAGGCTACTTAGGCTAGTTAATTTGGGTAACAATCTCGAGTTGTTACATTTTTTCCTACAATAAGCACCTGCTCTCTCCTAAGATGGGGTAGTCTCTTAGTAGGCCACTAATACGAATTCATGGTCATTTCTTCTAAAATATTATAGGTAATATCCTAGGTTTTGCTATTTAGAGACTCGCCTGACACCACGTTTATGGGAGTTCGAGTACTGACATTCAACCCGTTATAAAATGTCTGTACCTAAAGTGATAGATGAGAGTCATGGTGGGGCATTACCTTAATAACTCCTTAAACCTTTGTTAGATATCTTACAATGACTCACTATCATGATGTATGTAATTAGAGATCTCATTCTTAAGTCTTGCAGTTTTAGCAGAAGGGGAAATATTTGGCTAGAAACTTTTGAACTAGCTCATTCCTAGTGTTGATAGAATCACTTGGAAGTGAAAAGAGCTAGATTTTGGACCTATCTCTTAATGAAAATGGAAACAACTTAAGTTTAATGGCATCATCAGTGACACCATTAAACTTAAAAGTGTCATAATTTTCATAGATATTTGTGAAGTGAACATTTGGATCCTCTGTTGGTAACACACTGAATTGATTATTCTAAGCCATTTGTAGGGTGGTGGGTTTGATCTCAAAATTCTTTGCATATATTCTCGATCTAATAATTGCATTTGGAATTCCACCCATAGTTGGTAAGACATAATCTCTTAAAGCCCTTGCAATATTATTATTGTTGATGTTGTTATTATTGTTATTATTATTTTGAATTTCACCTTGATTTGGGTCTGTCATTGTTAGATTTTCTAAATTAAAACCTATATGTCTCCTAAGTTTATGATAAGTTATGTCTATTTCAGAATTAAAAAGCAAGTTTTTACCACTTTAATGTGACATGCACAAACTAAATATTTAGCAATCTTATGATGGCTCTAGATCGCAGCAACCTATGCATAATGGTTACAAAAAATAAATGAAGCAAAAGCTGTAATATAGACAAAATAAAATGACAAAAGCAAAATATAAATAAAAAAGCATTTAAGCCACTAGCTAACCCTAGCAATGGCTCCAAAAACTTGACAAACCATAAAATGGTGTGACTTTTGATTCCCCATAAGTGCACATGGTCTGAAGTAATAATGAAACTGAGTTCTAGATTTATCATCCTTAGGGATCAAATGAAGGTTACTGGTTACTATTTTCACTGCTAATTCCTAAACATTTAAAGATTGGCTTTATTTATCAAAGTAAATTTACATATGCATATAAATAATCCTAAAATTAGTGGGAATTAACCAAATTTAAGAGTTTGGGGATAGCTAGGCCAATCAACTATGGTTCAATATATTTAGTTATTGATGAATATGAATTAATCATCTCATAAAAATGATAATTCTATATTTCAAGGGGCTACAGATAGTTAAATTGACTAAATATATTTCATACACATGGGTCACTCACCACTTAACCCTTATGTCATCTTTAGCCGATATTGGAATGAAATCCCATCACTTTGGACCTTAATATCTAAATAACAGTTTCATTAAGTGGTATTGGCATTCCCTATCTAGTGTAATTGGAACTAGATTTCCATCTATGTTCTCATATGCTCTCATAAACATCTTCATGTTTAAAAGAAAAGCGTTGTGGCGGCCGCCTCTTAACCAATTAAGATTAAGTGGTGGTTACTATTAGTATCACATATATTAAACAAGATATCTATGATACTAATTATGAGATGAGTAGAATTCTATCAATATATATATATATATATATATATACACATATATAGTAATGTAGTAAATAAAGAAAGGCATCCAGACAATATTTCACATTTATCCATTCATATAAAATACAGTAAATGCAGAATAAATAAGAAAATTCATTTATAATATTTTAATTAAATACAGGCAAAGAAAAATAAAGCATTAATTTCCTTTGGTAAGACATAGCTTACTTTACCCTTCCATCTAAAGCTTAATTCTCAAGCACTGGATCTGACATATACTCCTTATCTGCATATGTACATATATGACAGGGCACAAGAAAAAAAGAAAAATCTCATTAGACTTTAATAAATCTAAGTACGGATACAATTTTAATTAAATTTCAGATATAATAAATCATCCTAAGCAAATAGGAGCTACAAAGCATCAAATGAAAGGATTAAAGCTATAAATCATACATTTATAACTTAAACAAAATATGGGATAAAAAGAGATACCTCAACCTAAAGCTGTAAGGAGAGGTTAAGCATTTTATATAAACTATGAAAGGCATGTAAGATCCTAAGAAAATATGATCAATCTACTTATATTGATTTTATATATAAATACCATATGAATAGAATAAAAATAAATCTAGTATCCTAATATGCTTACACATAAAACCAAAAGCTGAAAGTATAGAAATGCTGAAAATACTGCAAATGCTAAAATGTTGAAAGTACTGAGAAATACTGAAAATACTGAAACTGAACTGAAAGTAGATAAAATTGACTGAAAATATTACTATTTGAACATGTGCCTATAATAGACCTGCCATAATAAAAAATTGGCTCAACTAGCCACCGAATTCAAAGCTAAAGCATCTAGGACACTAATGCTTAGATCGACAGATCCATCTGAATTGAACTAAGATCATCTAGGACACTAATGCCTAGGAACTGAACTGAACTAAACTATACTGTATATCAAAACTGTAAAGGTAGACTAACTAGGGCACATTCCACTAAACTGTTATTTTATTTATTGAGTTATCTGATCTATTTGACACATCTAACTCTCTTATTTTCATGACTTATGCTAATTTGAAATTTAAAATAACATATTCATCAAATATCCTATGTTTCACCTAATATGCCAAAATAAAAAGGCTCAAAATAAAGAAGCAAAGCGTACAAAACAAGGTGTAAACAGTACTACACAAGTATCTGTGATCTCACTTATTTTCTAATTTTAGTCATTCTAATTATTCTGAGATTATACAAAGTCAGGATCTCTAACATCCTGTTATCCAATATAAACTCAGATTCATGACCTTGCAAAGTTAAACATTAGAACAAAACAAGTTCTAATTCATAATCAAATAATGCCACCTACAAAAATCAAATGAATAAATAGATTGACTTAAATTTACACATTTCCATTTCTACAACTAATATTGATATAATTTTTCAATATTAGAAGTTAAGATATTAAACTCTAAAATGGGGTTTAAGTCTCTTAACTTATGATTCTAAGTATCTAAGGTTTAAGTTGTTTTATTTAACATGATATTTAAGTTTTGGTCTATAAAGAGTTCCATTGAATCCAATTAGACTCAATGAAATATCTAAATTCTAACTTTTATTGATTAAGTGTCATAGGAGAAATCAGTGGCTCAAACTATGTTCTATATAATTTGACCTTATTCCCTTAAAATAATAATATTTTAAGGGACTAAAAGATAACTTATAGAATTTTGGGTTCTAAAATTAAATCTCTCTAATTCTATGACTTGACTGTCATCTAAGAAGTAAATTAACTCCTCAAACATTCTAATTAGAGATATATAGGTCCTAAAATGACTAAATAATACTTGCCTTAATTCAAGAGTAATTAACAAAATTACTCGTTAAATCTAAGCTTTTATACATGCTTGTATTTTTGCTTTCCCAATAAGGTGATAATACTACTTAGTGAAAATTCACTAAGTAGTACTTACTATCCTACAATAGCCAAGAGTTCCTACATCTTAATACCATAGTTTTCAAATAACAGTAAATAACTAAAGATGCTAAGATATATGTAAGTGTTGTACGCACTATACATAGAGCTCATGGAAATTGCATAATTAAATAAATACAGTACTCAATAAAGTTCTAAGTACTTAATGTAGGCATGCAATAAGAGCTTGCAATTTAATAATTGGTTGGGATGAGGAAGTATTCACAACACCTACAAAAATTTAGGCAAGATTCATTTGAATTATACTTCCATTGATAACTTTGCTTACACCTAGATAAGCATGGATTCTAACTAACTCATTCTCCAATATATATGATAGAATAGTAAACTACAACATGCTAGAGAGTGATTTACAAGGTGGAATGCGATATTTTGATCACAATTAGATCCTTGTTGATGGATGGAAATATATATAAGAACAAGATTTCCTAAGGATGAACTCAAGAGAATCCTTGAATCTACAACAATAAGTATACTTCAAGAATATTAAGACATTAATATTAGATCTCACATCAAAATATACAAGAGTTGTTTCTTGCTAACTATTGTTAAATACACTTAATCATGACTAACTCTTTTCCCAAATCCTAAAATTGGTAATATGATTCATGCAACATTTTAAGGAGGCTAATAGTCTAAACTATTGACTAATTATTTTAGAAGGCATGCAAACATAAAACTTATAACATTGAACAATAATTATAAGGGAGCTGCATGCATAACGATATATATAGGGAAACCATTAACATCCAAAAGAATTCACAGGCATTTTTGATATGGCAATCAACACAAAATATACCTTAATGGATAACTCTAATACATTTATCTCAGCATAATCAACAAATTAGATTCCAGATTATTGAAAAGTTTAGAAAGTTACCTAATTAATAATTAGCATAAGGTTGGCAAAAAGGATGAGATGACTGCTGCGACTCTCAACCTCTAGCCGAAAGAGAAGGACTAGCTGGCTGGCTCTCAGCCAGAACTAGAGGGGAAAGGTGGGCCAGCTGGCCGGCGCCTCTCAGCCTCCTGCCAAGATGTTAAAAGTAGGCGCCGCTTGGCATCCTACCGAGAGGGATCAAGGAAGCTCTTGGCTCCAAGTCAAGAGCTAGAGAGAGCTTGTGCTAGGCTCTTGGCTTCCAGTCGAGAGAGGAATGGAGGGAGTGGTACCTCTCAGCCATGAAGGAGGGGCGTGACAGAAAAGGATAGAGGGGAGCTCTCAACTTTAAGCTGAGAGGAAGGAGGAGATTGAGAGTTGCGTGGGAAGGAGAGGAGGAAAATTTAGCATAGGGATTTTATGTTTAGGCCATTAGGGCTGAATGAGAGTGGTTAGCTATATATGTAGTCAAGTTGCTGAGAGTCTCTCAATTAAGATCGAGTGACTGTGAATCTCCCAAATCTTCTAAGTTTTGATCGACAGCCGATTGAACTTTAAAAATTACAAACTTATTACTGAAATGAGCGTCTTGATGAGACGAACACACATATTAAAAAATTATTGAATTTGGACAAGTGTTTTATTTTATATTAATTTTTGAGTAAAAAACTTTAAAAATTCTCCATAATAAATCGGAAGCTTAAAAATTAGCAAAACTTAAAACATAGCATCCTCAATTGATGCTGAACCTAAATATACAAAAATTTCTAAATTCGATTTATATGTTATTTATTATTAATCTTTGAAGTTTAATCTTCATGAATATACATAGGATGATCCGAGATCCCAATTGTGCCAAATGTTTGCAGGAGAATCCTCTCAATATGCTTTATTTGATGATATTTTTATTTAATTTTTATTCGACTAAAATCAAGATCATGATTTTCATCTTAATTTGATGAAATTTAGGTCAAATTGACTGGGTAACAACTGTGAGTTTTTACAAGCATGTAGATCTCTACTTTGATAACCATTTACTTGGTATAACCTTATATCTATATGAAAGACTACTTGAGGAGTAGAATATGAAATACATTAAATGCTCAAGTGCGCAAAAATCCTCGATCTAAAGTTTTATTCGATCAAGAATTTAGTGTTACTTGAGTGACATGTAATCACATGCACATACATCTAAATCAAAACTTGTAGTTTTATCAAAGACTCTGTGTGATGTTATGGTGCTATTTAAATGATATTGATTTACCATACAATATACAAGAATTTTACAATTATTAATATGTAATCATCATAGATAAATTAAGAATTCATACTTAGCATTGACATGAAAGTATTTACTGTATAGATCAAGCCTAACCCTCTACTAAGAGAGGCATTTATGCTACAATTAAATTGAAATAAGAATGAAAGTGTTTTGAAGATTGCAAGCATTCATGATTTACAATAAAAAGTTTCACAAAAAATGAAAAGGAAGATACAGTTCAAGGTTACAGAAGGAACATCCTTTTAAGAATCTCTTCTTCTTCACCTTTGTATTCTTCCGTCTTCTTCAAATTTTGGATTGCAGCTTCCTAGAGTTTCAGCTTCTCTCTTGTGGCTCTCCAAATCCTTCAAAGTGGCTCAAAATACTTCCTTATTCAATCCCAAGTGATCCTCCTTATTTATACTTTTCATTTGGCTTATATACTCTCTTAGCACCACCCATGGAATTCCAAGAGTCTCCTTTTCCTTAGTGAATTTAGCAATTGACATTTTGATATGTGTAGGGAACTTGGGCACTCATTTTGCTTTGGTATAGATTTGTTTGGTGCTTGGGCGCCTGATCTTCTATCTATCTAGTGCTCGAGGCTTGCTTAAGCACGAGGCTTTCTGTTAGGTTGGCACCTAGATGAGCATGAGCCCATGCCATTCTGTATTACTGTCCCATTGTTACATGGGGCATGCCTATGTGTAGTTTCAACTAATTTATTAGCACTCAAGGTGTGCTCAAGCACTATTCTATCTATTTTACTGCTGCTCAGGGTGCGCATGAGCGTGTGACACTATATTGGATTGGTCAGTTAGTGTAATAACTCTAGTGTTGTTACCTATTATTGGGTAGCCCAATTAGCTACATTTCCCTTCTAGTACTTCTATAACAGCATTAGGAGCCTTCACCTTATGTTTGGTGTGATTTGGAGATCGTTTTCAATCAACAAATTTTCCTCATTATTTTTATCAACCTGAAAATACCGATTTAATTTGACCTCAGATTCAAATTGGAGTTCTCCATTGGACTCCTCTCCCCTAAATTAAATAGGAGTGGTAATTTGGAAATATTTGGTGGTTGCCAAATTTTCATCAAATATTTTAATAATATTTAGTACCTATAAAATTTAGGTAATTAAATTGACCTCCGATCGAAAATCTAATTTCATTTTTGAGTTCTTCACCTCTCATTTAGCTAAAGGTGAATTTTTGGGATTTTTCAAAGCTTGTTTGACTATTTAATTTTGAGAAATTAAATGTGTTAAATAAATTAATTAAATCAGTAGTTAAGTTATATTATATTAATTAATTAAATAAATCCCAACAGCTATTATCAGAAAGGCGGGCATCGGCTAAGGCAGACCAAACACATGAAAGCGTGTTGGATGTATTTGAACCATCGAGTGAGTTATTAGGACAGATTGAACATTATGGATCTAATCTATTAGATCTGATCGTTGGATCAGATGATTGATCTAATGGTCGCGATCGCATCCTGTACATTATCTCACTCTGTCAGCCATGATCACTCGGTCGCTGCTATTCGTAGCACGACCGAGCCACCTCGACCTCCCCAGCTCACTGTAAGCCCACCAATCGACTTCCCATCCCTCATTTGATCATTTGGATCCCTTACCTAAAGTCGGAAGCTGTTGCCGAAGGAACCCCAGCTGCAAAACCCTGACCCTAAAATTGATGAACTAATGGAAATTGAAGGCCTCCAGGTACCCATCCTCACCCTCTTTTTGTCAATTAAACATTCCTAAACCTATATTGCATCGTTAATTGTATAATCGAAACTCATTCGATCTTGATTGGGTCTAATCAAGCTTCGATTCACTGATCCGCTCATAGTGTGCTATTAAGTTAATCTGGATTTTCCCCATTGGGATCTAGGGCATCACCCTGTCGGTCACACCGTCATTGCCAGGTATTAGTTTTTGGCTCGATGTAATAGGTGTGGTGTGCCCTATGTGCTGACATGCGGATCGTGTCACGGGTCCCCCGAGTCTGACCAAAATTTGAAACCCCAATCGCACCTCTTTAGGTTCCATCGGGGAAGACGTGGCCAAACCGGGTCCGCATTCGATCTGAGCGTCTTTTCATGAACTAGACTAATCCTGCCTTTGTACCGCGCTACAATGTGAATTTAACGAGTGCCCTCAGTTCGACATGCGTCACTTGATCTGTGCGCGTGGATTTTGGCACCGACCCCATTTTTTGCGCTGCATTTTATTACGTGCCAGTAGCATTTTTAATTTAGGCACCGCCTGCATTTTCGGCACTTCCTAAATCTCTTTGCCACGCCAAATTTAGCGTTGATGGTTGATTTTATCAAATGGATGTATTAAATGATTAATTATGCATTTAAATAATATTAATTTAGGCAATCTTCATTTAATCATAACATCAGAATTGTATAATTTAATTTCAAATTTGATGCTTAATTTTCTTAATCACTTTTTAATTATAATTAGGAGTCCCAAAAACTCTAATTTTACAATGTTGTCTGATTTTGACCTACTTAGTGTCATTATTTTCTTTATGATATGAGAATTGCATATTTGCTATTAATTTTGGGATTGGAGAACATTTGGAGAACTTGGGTATTTGCCTACTAAATCCTTCATATTATGTGACTTTTGTTAACTTGATACTTGTATATGCAGGCCTTAGTGCCTTAGGACAACAAGCCTATTTAATTATTTGAACTTCATGTCACCTTGACTTTTGAGATTTAGCTTGAATTAGTGTAGTTAGATACCTTGTATAGCTTAGAAAACTTGTGTTTTAAGCCTCAACATTAGGAGAGATATTATAAGTTATGAACCCCTAGCTCTGATGAATCACCATTCCAAGTGTAGCTAACCTATCCAATATGTGTAATTAGCCTTTAGCACACCTTTACTCATAGTTTATAACCCCTTTAGGATCAATCGCTTGTATTTAAAATTTGTTTCATTAAGCTTACCCTTCTTGCCCCAAAGCTTACCTTAAGCTCCTTAATCTCCATTTTAGCATCCCTTTAGCTTCTTAAAAATGATTAACTATGTTTTAAGCATTAGCAACCTTATAGTCAAAAGTTAACTTATAACTTGTAGCTTACAATCTTTCCCTTTCCCATACACTTACAACCTTTCAATGGAGTACTTAGATTATTTAGTGACTTAATGATCTAGGAACCATTAAATCTAAGTTGTCTTAGTTAGATTGTAATAATGAACCTATAATTTACACCTCTTTAAGTGTAGTGAATCTATAACCTTTGCCATTCCCCATTAGCTCCTTAAGCCTTGAATCTAATAACCAATAAAGAATATGTGGCTCAGGATTAGTGAAGGATTAACCTCATGCTGAATCATTATACATAAAAATTACTTTATCACTTACATAAATCTAAATCAAATTAATATTTTCCAAACTTAATTTACTTGTAGTATTACTTTCAATTGACTTAGAGATTGATATGCCTAAGTCAATTGGGAGCTTAATCAACTCCAATCATTAAGTTAGATAATCTAAATCTTAGACAATAATGGATATCACATAATTTAAAATTACTTGAATTCCTTAAAACACAGCTTTGCTTTGAGACTATAACCTTGAAGATTTATAAGGACATTGTGCATAAATTAAAATATTCATAACATAAAACTTAACGATTTCCATATGTAGGATGTTGAGCAGGGCAAACTACTGAGTAACAAGGTGACCTCACATATTATAAAGGGGGAATGTTAGTATTTTGGAGACCCCATTTTTCTACTTAGTTAGGAAGGCATACTTAACTCCTCACTTGTTCTGTAATTTATGCTTGCAGAATGAAAAACTTAAAATAACTTGAACAATTAAGCAATATATTATCATAATCTTATTGATTGTGACTAGTTTTCATAGCCTTTGGGCTATGCTTACTTATCATAGTCCTTGAATATGTTTGCTTAGTCCATATGACTAAATCTCACTTTACCTTACTTTGCTTTACTGTTCAATTCTTACTTCATTGCTTTACAATTCTTACTTTATGCAGTGTATGTTATTTTACATTTATTTTTAAGCTTCACTGCTTCGGTCACTTTTACTTACACAATAATCATTGAACATATTTATGTATTTTTGGTATACTTTCATATGAACTTTAGTAGTTTCTAACCTTATTAGGATGCTTATTTTCCCTTACTGTTGTTGCAGGTTAGAGCAAAGATACTTGTCAGTTTTTACCCTTTATATTGTTTATTGTCTTTTATATGATTTTTACCCTTTACTTTGATGCTTAGTGCTTTGCTTATAGTCCTTAATTGTAAGACTACATATGTGATATCCAACCAAAATATAATTAAAATTTAGCCTAATCTTAAGATATACTTAGACTTTTTAAAGTATAATCACTTATTTTTATTTTGTTAGCTCTGCCCTAGTGTATTAAGAAAAAACTAAATATAATATATTAGGAGCATCACATAAATAGTGGAGCTGGGACTAGCTGTAATAACTCTAGTGTTGTTACCCATCAATTAATGACTTAATTGACTCTATTCTTTTTTCATTAGTCATATAATAGTATTAGGAACCTCCATTTCAATTTTCATACAATTTGGAGATCGTTTGGTAATTTCCAACATTTCCTAATTTTTTGATAATTCTGAGAATATCTAATTTATTTAGACCTTAGAATTGAAAACAGAGTCATCCATTGGACTCACCATACCCAAATTAGCTAGGGGTGATATTTTGGAAGTGTTTGGAAGTCATCGAATTTTCCTCAAATATTTTAATAATATTTTAAATACCCAGAATATTAAGATAATTGATCTCTGATCAAAAATTGATTATATTTTTGAGTTTCCTACACCTCAATTAGATAAGGGTGAATTTTTAGAAATTTTCAGAGTGCATTTGATTATTTAATTCTGATTAATAAAATGTGTAAAATTAATTAAATAATTAAAGTAAATAAATTAATAAATAAAATAAATATATTTTAAATTAATTCTAACGTCAATTTTTGAACCACGCAGATCGCGTGCACTAGTCCAACGCACGGGACAACCATGCGGCTTGATCCAGGCCGTTCTGCCTTTCCAAAGGTAGATCCAACGACTAAGGAGTGTCCCGCTGCCCCTTGCATTCTGGATGTTAGATCAGATCATAGATCCAAACTACAACCTAGTTAGAGAACTTTAGTGAATTAAACCTTAACTTATATTTTCCTTAAGTATGTTAATTTTATAATCTCAATCCTTCCCTACTAGTCACCTAAACCCTAATTTTAGTTAACCTATTTAAATCGTATGGTTTAGGACTAGAATATAACAAATTTCTAATTGTATTATTATACTTATAAACTAAATTATTATCTCATAAGAATGGATTGAAACTATTATTCTCAAAACTCTAACCACTACTATTATTTATAATTAACTTGAGATTAATATCTCAAAGTTAAATGGGGAGCTCATTTAGCTATAATCATTAAGTAGAT
The DNA here is from genome assembly GCA_016760335.1 of Gastrodia elata. Taxonomy (NCBI): domain Eukaryota; kingdom Viridiplantae; phylum Streptophyta; class Magnoliopsida; order Asparagales; family Orchidaceae; genus Gastrodia; species Gastrodia elata. The sequence goes on along the minus strand of CM028676.1, from coordinate 15,147,775 downwards.
CATTAAAATTAGATAACTTTGGATATCACTTAGTTACAATTATTGAAATTTCCTTGTATGTTTTCATGTCTTAGCCTTTGAGCTATGCTTTTATGTCAGAGTCCTAGACTATCATGAACTTAGACTAAAAGTTTAAGACCTTTCTTTTAATTTTCCATATTTTCATGTCATAGTCCTAGGCTATGATAAGCTTAGACTAAAAGTCTAAGTGTGGTGGCCCTGCCCCACCGTGGTCCAGTTAACTCATAAGTTAACATGATTACGGTGGAGGGGTCACCAGATGACAGGGTCCCCACTTAGGATTGGATTAGACACATGTTCTAATCCAACTTAAATATGGACTTTGCCATTCAACCCAAAATACTATCACTAAATGACTATACATGAACTCAGAGTGCGGAAGCAATAAAAATATAACATCCATCCATACAGTATAAATACAACAATACAGAATAAGTAAAGTGCTGAAAAGTAAAGTTAATCCTGTATTATTACAACAATTTGAATAGTTTAAAAAAAATGACTGAAAATAACTCTCAATCTTACAGGCAGAAAGAAAGCTAAAATTATATGTCTTCAGGAACGGGCTCCTCCTCCAATGGCAAGCTCTCCACTGGATCAACTGCTCCAATAAACTCAGAACATACCATTATCAGTTTCATAATGGTAGGGCCCCAGCCAACAAAAAAAAAACTGGTTAGACTATTGTCTAAGCACATTTTATGGTAAACAATTTTATTAAATTACTTGAATATCACCATAAACCAGAAACTGAAGCAAATAGGTGCAGAAAAGCATACAAAAAGAACATTATAAAGTTATAAACAAACATTTTATAACTAAAGCAACTAGGAAGTAAGCACATACCTCCTCCAAGCAACTGCAATAAAGACAGGTAAGCAAAAAGGAAAACTAGACAAAACTGAAAAGAAAATACAGCCTAAACATGCTTATGATCAACAAAATTATGCTAGGTGACATACAGAACTTGAACAGTATAAATCTGAAAGCAACTAACATCCTAGGTGTACATATGAAAATAGTAAGTAAAACTAGCATCCTATATAGAAACACGTGCAGGAAAGCTATAAGTAAAATAGTGCTGAAATGCAGAATATACAAGTAAAAGTAATAACTGAAAACTGAAAACTGCAGTGACTATCCAAGCCACTCAAACTAAAAACATACTCAGCAAATCTTAGCCTGATGGGCTAAGAAAGAAGCTCTGAACTGAGTATCACTGAAAACTCTTAGCCTGATGGGCTAAGTCAGAACTAAATGTAAGTGTACTAGAATTAGTATAACCATATCAGAATCCTGACTCTATAGTCAGTATGGCAAGAGTCTATGCATCCTATCTCACGGACTAGGCATGGTCATAGACTGCCGGACATTAAACCCTTGACAAGGTTGCCGACCCGAACGAGTTGATCGAAGAGGTATACTAATCATGCTACACCTTACAAACCACTTATAAAAAAGAAAACATAATACTGCTTATGAATATTCAAAGTTGACATAAGATATTTATCAAATATCTTAAGTACATAATATATGTTCAAGGTAATAAACTCAAAATCAAGGAATGCGAAGCATCAAAATCAAAGTGAGCTAGAAACTCTATCTAAAACACAGTGGTATCCATTGTTGTCTACTTTATTTGTTCTATCTACTCTAAATTACATAAGTTTTAGAATCATCAATTCTTACACATTCTGTAACTTAGAATCACGAATCCTACTAGTTGAAGATAGTTAGGACTGGCCAAGTCCTAGCTATATCTTAATCAAAAGACGACTATTTGGTTAAAATGAATAAATCACCGACCTAATTTTATAATTTAAAATTATCCCAACCTCATCTTGATTAGCCAAATCTAGATGAAAAGATTAAGAATTAGTTTCCAGATGATGGGGTCTAATCAATTAATCTAAAGGTATAACTAAGGGTCTAAGGTTTAGAATCCCACCTCACAGATTAAGTTAGGGCAAATCCTAATGATAAATCAAATTCATTAGGATAGATCTCTCTTCTTAGTTCTAAAGTTTAAAGATCAATTAATCATTTAATAAATTAAGAAAATCTATAAACTAGAAAACTTAATGTTTCATCTATTGAGTAACCTAATTTACTCAATAGATGAATTCTAACTTAAGATCTATTCTTAATCTTAGGAATTAAGGCTCTTAATTTCTAAGAGTATTTCTCATGACACACTTCCTAACTAATGTTATAAGTCCTAAGGATAGATCTAAGAATGATTAAGGAAGAAGAAACCACTCACTTAAGACTTAGGAGTTTTCTTTAAGGGCTAAGATTGAGATTTTAAATCAAAATCTTATTTAGGCTTTGTACTTAACTAATTTATGCTATAAATCATTATATTTACTGATTTTAATGATTATAAAATGATTTTAGGGCTTTAAGATGCTAAACCCTAAATTTTGGCAAAATTACCATTTTGCCCCTACTTAAGGGTTCAAAAGATTAAATTTTGATCTAGGGCTTTAATTCTGAAATTTTCTTTTAGAATGTGATTCTTACTGTCAAATGTAAGATTAGACAGTAACTAAATTAATTTTGGGTGATTATTAAGCCATATGAAGTCAAATTAGTGAATTTAACTCATAAGGGCAAATTAGTAATTTGGCTAAGTGAAAGTTAAATTTTCTTTTAGATTATAGCTATTTACTATCTAAGATTTCCATATAATCTAAATTTGCTAAATTCTGATAAGTATTGACCAAGTTATGACCAATACAAGATTTAGGATTAAAAGGTGATTAAGGAATCCTTAATTATGGGTCAAAAAATCCTAACTTTTCCAATTAGTGTCCAAATTAAGTAAAATCAGTGGCTATGATTTACAATTAGTCCACTGATCATAATGACATGTGGTAGGCTCAATTTGGATCTAATTTGACTAGGTTATGACCAATTTAGGGTTCAGAGTGATTAGTGAGTGATTAGCAAAATTAATCACTCAAACACTAATCCAACCTTACAGATGGATTCTAAATGACTTTAGGATTCCTCTGAAACTTAAATCACTCAATTTGGATTACTAGATTTGCTAATATTCACTAATCAAGTTTGGAGTAATTAGGGGTGATTAGGAAATCTAACCGTTGGATCTAAAATATTTTTATAGATTACTATTAATTAGGTTTTTCTAATCTAAATTAATATTTGGATCATCCAATTTGGAGCTCAATTGACCAAGTTATGGTTAATTGAAATTCTAGGTTTAATTAGGTTAATTAGGGTTAAGACCTAAAAGTGATTAGGCAAATACTAATCCAAACAGCAAAATAAATACTACCAAATTAATCCTTAGGGTTTTCTGATCACTTTAAGACCCATATTCAATAGGTTTGGATCATTGGGTACAAAGTTAGGATCAAATGAAATTTTATAACATTATTTGAATTTAATTAATACCCTAAAATATCACTTTGCTAAATATAGGTCCAAATGTAAAATTGACAGTGCCAAATTATTCCTCTATTTTTGCTGAATCTAATGATATATTTAATTTTGCATAATTTGGATGTTTATTTTGCAAGTTATTAGGGTTTAAAGTTTTGGATTTAATTAATTAATTAATCCTGTATAATTAAATTAGTTAAATTTGTTTTAATATAATTAATAATTATGTTATTTATTAATATAATTAAATTCGTTTATTATTAAACGTTTTAAATATATATAATACTTTTATTATTTTATTTTCTTTCTGCAGGACACGTGGCGGCTTGCGATTGGCTGAGCAGCAGACGGCGGGCCCCACAGGTCAGAGCGACAGCGGGACAGGCCACGCGTCACTCTGCAATTGGCTGGCACGCTGTGTGGCGGGTCCCGCCGTGACAGCCGAAGTGCCACGGCAACGGGCCATGGGCCGGGCCCGGGCCGACCCGGACCAGCCCAAGTAGATCCGTGAGGCAGACCGGCTTAACCGGTCTGGAAAGGTGAACCGACAGAATCGGTTCAGGATCCGGAGGTCACGATCCTTCAGATCAAAGGAACGGACGGTCCAAAATGATTTAAGCAATTTAATGGTTGATTAGAAATCGGGTTAACCTAATTTTATTAGGATTAGCATTAAATGAAATCTAATTAATTAAGATTGCACTAATCAAAATCAGACGGACAGAAAAATACATGATTTGAATGAACGGCCAGATTCCATCCATCGATTCACCTTCCATCCAGATCGGCACGAATGCTTTGACCGGTCCAGATGAACCGGTTTGAACTGAACCGGTTCAGAACGATCGGAGCAGATCTAATCTATCCTAGATCTAACGGCTGGATTAGGTCTTCATCTAACGGCTGCAGACGCGAGGCGGTTCATCTTCTCCTTCACTTCGTATACGAGCCCTAACCCTAATTGCAGAAAAAGAGGCGTGATCGATCAAGGCTTAGTTCAATCGATCGAGCCTTAGATACACACGCAATCAATTGCTAATACAGTATGAATGCTAAAAAAAAATTTAGGAGGTAAAGGAGGTACCTTAGTTCGAAAGTAAGAATTTAGGTTTTACTCGGGATAGGGAACCGTGACTCCTCTTGGTTTTGAGCTTGATTCAAAAGGTGGAACCGAGGCTAGAGGTTTTCCACGGCTCTTAAAGGAGGGCTTAGCAGTGGAGACAGCTGCGAGGACTCCACCTGCGAGCGAAGCAGACGGGACACTAATGCTTAGATCGACAGATCCATCTGAATTGAACTAAGATCATCTAGGACACTAATGCCTAGGAACTGAACTGAACTAAACTATACTGTATATCAAAACTGTAAAGGTAGACTAACTAGGGCACATTCCACTAAACTGTTATTTTATTTATTGAGTTATCTGATCTATTTGACACATCTAACTCTCTTATTTTCATGACTTATGCTAATTTGAAATTTAAAATAACATATTCATCAAATATCCTATGTTTCACCTAATATGCCAAAATAAAAAGGCTCAAAATAAAGAAGCAAAGCGTACAAAACAAGGTGTAAACAGTACTACACAAGTATCTGTGATCTCACTTATTTTCTAATTTTAGTCATTCTAATTATTCTGAGATTATACAAAGTCAGGATCTCTAACATCCTGTTATCCAATATAAACTCAGATTCATGACCTTGCAAAGTTAAACATTAGAACAAAACAAGTTCTAATTCATAATCAAATAATGCCACCTACAAAAATCAAATGAATAAATAGATTGACTTAAATTTACACATTTCCATTTCTACAACTAATATTGATATAATTTTTCAATATTAGAAGTTAAGATATTAAACTCTAAAATGGGGTTTAAGTCTCTTAACTTATGATTCTAAGTATCTAAGGTTTAAGTTGTTTTATTTAACATGATATTTAAGTTTTGGTCTATAAAGAGTTCCATTGAATCCAATTAGACTCAATGAAATATCTAAATTCTAACTTTTATTGATTAAGTGTCATAGGAGAAATCAGTGGCTCAAACTATGTTCTATATAATTTGACCTTATTCCCTTAAAATAATAATATTTTAAGGGACTAAAAGATAACTTATAGAATTTTGGGTTCTAAAATTAAATCTCTCTAATTCTATGACTTGACTGTCATCTAAGAAGTAAATTAACTCCTCAAACATTCTAATTAGAGATATATAGGTCCTAAAATGACTAAATAATACTTGCCTTAATTCAAGAGTAATTAACAAAATTACTCGTTAAATCTAAGCTTTTATACATGCTTGTATTTTTGCTTTCCCAATAAGGTGATAATACTACTTAGTGAAAATTCACTAAGTAGTACTTACTATCCTACAATAGCCAAGAGTTCCTACATCTTAATACCATAGTTTTCAAATAACAGTAAATAACTAAAGATGCTAAGATATATGTAAGTGTTGTACGCACTATACATAGAGCTCATGGAAATTGCATAATTAAATAAATACAGTACTCAATAAAGTTCTAAGTACTTAATGTAGGCATGCAATAAGAGCTTGCAATTTAATAATTGGTTGGGATGAGGAAGTATTCACAACACCTACAAAAATTTAGGCAAGATTCATTTGAATTATACTTCCATTGATAACTTTGCTTACACCTAGATAAGCATGGATTCTAACTAACTCATTCTCCAATATATATGATAGAATAGTAAACTACAACATGCTAGAGAGTGATTTACAAGGTGGAATGCGATATTTTGATCACAATTAGATCCTTGTTGATGGATGGAAATATATATAAGAACAAGATTTCCTAAGGATGAACTCAAGAGAATCCTTGAATCTACAACAATAAGTATACTTCAAGAATATTAAGACATTAATATTAGATCTCACATCAAAATATACAAGAGTTGTTTCTTGCTAACTATTGTTAAATACACTTAATCATGACTAACTCTTTTCCCAAATCCTAAAATTGGTAATATGATTCATGCAACATTTTAAGGAGGCTAATAGTCTAAACTATTGACTAATTATTTTAGAAGGCATGCAAACATAAAACTTATAACATTGAACAATAATTATAAGGGAGCTGCATGCATAACGATATATATAGGGAAACCATTAACATCCAAAAGAATTCACAGGCATTTTTGATATGGCAATCAACACAAAATATACCTTAATGGATAACTCTAATACATTTATCTCAGCATAATCAACAAATTAGATTCCAGATTATTGAAAAGTTTAGAAAGTTACCTAATTAATAATTAGCATAAGGTTGGCAAAAAGGATGAGATGACTGCTGCGACTCTCAACCTCTAGCCGAAAGAGAAGGACTAGCTGGCTGGCTCTCAGCCAGAACTAGAGGGGAAAGGTGGGCCAGCTGGCCGGCGCCTCTCAGCCTCCTGCCAAGATGTTAAAAGTAGGCGCCGCTTGGCATCCTACCGAGAGGGATCAAGGAAGCTCTTGGCTCCAAGTCAAGAGCTAGAGAGAGCTTGTGCTAGGCTCTTGGCTTCCAGTCGAGAGAGGAATGGAGGGAGTGGTACCTCTCAGCCATGAAGGAGGGGCGTGACAGAAAAGGATAGAGGGGAGCTCTCAACTTTAAGCTGAGAGGAAGGAGGAGATTGAGAGTTGCGTGGGAAGGAGAGGAGGAAAATTCAGCATAGGGATTTTATGTTTAGGCCATTAGGGCTGAATGAGAGTGGTTAGCTATATATGTAGTCAAGTTGCTGAGAGTCTCTCAATTAAGATCGAGTGACTGTGAATCTCCCAAATCTTCTAAGTTTTGATCGACAGCCGATTGAACTTTAAAAATTACAAACTTATTACTGAAATGAGCGTCTTGATGAGACGAACACACATATTAAAAAATTATTGAATTTGGACAAGTGTTTTATTTTATATTAATTTTTGAGTAAAAAACTTTAAAAATTCTCCATAATAAATCGGAAGCTTAAAAATTAGCAAAACTTAAAACATAGCATCCTCAATTGATGCTGAACCTAAATATACAAAAATTTCTAAATTCGATCTATATGTTATTTATTATTAATCTTTGAAGTTTAATCTTCATGAATATACATAGGATGATCCGAGATCCCAATTGTGCCAAATGTTTGCAGGAGAATCCTCTCAATATGCTTTATTTGATGATATTTTTATTTAATTTTTATTCGACTAAAATCAAGATCATGATTTTCATCTTAATTTGATGAAATTTAGGTCAAATTGACTGGGTAACAACTGTGAGTTTTTACAAGCATGTAGATCTCTACTTTGATAACCATTTACTTGGTATAACCTTATATCTATATGAAAGACTACTTGAGGAGTAGAATATGAAATACATTAAATGCTCAAGTGCGCAAAAATCCTCGATCTAAAGTTTTATTCGATCAAGAATTTAGTGTTACTTGAGTGACATGTAATCACATGCACATACATCTAAATCAAAACTTGTAGTTTTATCAAAGACTCTGTGTGATGTTATGGTGCTATTTAAATGATATTGATTTACCATACAATATACAAGAATTTTACAATTATTAATATGTAATCATCATAGATAAATTAAGAATTCATACTTAGCATTGACATGAAAGTATTTACTGTATAGATCAAGCCTAACCCTCTACTAAGAGAGGCATTTATGCTACAATTAAATTGAAATAAGAATGAAAGTGTTTTGAAGATTGCAAGCATTCATGATTTACAATAAAAAGTTTCACAAAAAATGAAAAGGAAGATACAGTTCAAGGTTACAGAAGGAACATCCTTTTAAGAATCTCTTCTTCTTCACCTTTGTATTCTTCCGTCTTCTTCAAATTTTGGATTGCAGCTTCCTAGAGTTTCAGCTTCTCTCTTGTGGCTCTCCAAATCCTTCAAAGTGGCTCAAAATACTTCCTTATTCAATCCCAAGTGATCCTCCTTATTTATACTTTTCATTTGGCTTATATACTCTCTTAGCACCACCCATGGAATTCCAAGAGTCTCCTTTTCCTTAGTGAATTTAGCAATTGACATTTTGATATGTGTAGGGAACTTGGGCACTCATTTTGCTTTGGTATAGATTTGTTTGGTGCTTGGGCGCCTGATCTTCTATCTATCTAGTGCTCGAGGCTTGCTTAAGCACGAGGCTTTCTGTTAGGTTGGCACCTAGATGAGCATGAGCCCATGCCATTCTGTATTACTGTCCCATTGTTACATGGGGCATGCCTATGTGTAGTTTCAACTAATTTATTAGCACTCAAGGTGTGCTCAAGCACTATTCTATCTATTTTACTGCTGCTCAGGGTGCGCATGAGCGTGTGACACTATATTGGATTGGTCAGTTAGTGTAATAACTCTAGTGTTGTTACCTATTATTGGGTAGCCCAATTAGCTACATTTCCCTTCTAGTACTTCTATAACAGCATTAGGAGCCTTCACCTTATGTTTGGTGTGATTTGGAGATCGTTTTCAATCAACAAATTTTCCTCATTATTTTTATCAACCTGAAAATACCGATTTAATTTGACCTCAGATTCAAATTGGAGTTCTCCATTGGACTCCTCTCCCCTAAATTAAATAGGAGTGGTAATTTGGAAATATTTGGTGGTTGCCAAATTTTCATCAAATATTTTAATAATATTTAGTACCTATAAAATTTAGGTAATTAAATTGACCTCCGATCGAAAATCTAATTTCATTTTTGAGTTCTTCACCTCTCATTTAGCTAAAGGTGAATTTTTGGGATTTTTCAAAGCTTGTTTGACTATTTAATTTTGAGAAATTAAATGTGTTAAATAAATTAATTAAATCAGTAGTTAAGTTATATTATATTAATTAATTAAATAAATCCCAACAGCTATTATCAGAAAGGCGGGCATCGGCTAAGGCAGACCAAACACATGAAAGCGTGTTGGATGTATTTGAACCATCGAGTGAGTTATTAGGACAGATTGAACATTATGGATCTAATCTATTAGATCTGATCGTTGGATCAGATGATTGATCTAATGGTCGCGATCGCATCCTGTACATTATCTCACTCTGTCAGCCATGATCACTCGGTCGCTGCTATTTGTAGCACGACCGAGCCACCTCGACCTCCCCAGCTCACTGTAAGCCCACCAATCGACTTCCCATCCCTCATTTGATCATTTGGATCCCTTACCTAAAGTCGGAAGCTGTTGCCGAAGGAACCCCAGCTGCAAAACCCTGACCCTAAAATTGATGAACTAATGGAAATTGAAGGCCTCCAGGTACCCATCCTCACCCTCTTTTTGTCAATTAAACATTCCTAAACCTATATTGCATCGTTAATTGTATAATCGAAACTCATTCGATCTTGATTGGGTCTAATCAAGCTTCGATTCACTGATCCGCTCATAGTGTGCTATTAAGTTAATCTGGATTTTCCCCATTGGGATCTAGGGCATCACCCTGTCGGTCACACCGTCATTGCCAGGTATTAGTTTTTGGCTCGATGTAATAGGTGTGGTGTGCCCTATGTGCTGACATGCGGATCGTGTCACGGGTCCCCCGAGTCTGACCAAAATTTGAAACCCCAATCGCACCTCTTTAGGTTCCATCGGGGAAGACGTGGCCAAACCGGGTCCGCATTCGATCTGAGCGTCTTTTCATGAACTAGACTAATCCTGCCTTTGTACCGCGCTACAATGTGAATTTAACGAGTGCCCTCAGTTCGACATGCGTCACTTGATCTGTGCGCGTGGATTTTGGCACCGACCCCATTTTTTGCGCTGCATTTTATTACGTGCCAGTAGCATTTTTAATTTAGGCACCGCCTGCATTTTCGGCACTTCCTAAATCTCTTTGCCACGCCAAATTTAGCGTTGATGGTTGATTTTATCAAATGGATGTATTAAATGATTAATTATGCATTTAAATAATATTAATTTAGGCAATCTTCATTTAATCATAACATCAGAATTGTATAATTTAATTTCAAATTTGATGCTTAATTTTCTTAATCACTTTTTAATTATAATTAGGAGTCCCAAAAACTCTAATTTTACAATGTTGTCTGATTTTGACCTACTTAGTGTCATTATTTTCTTTATGATATGAGAATTGCATATTTGCTATTAATTTTGGGATTGGAGAACATTTGGAGAACTTGGGTATTTGCCTACTAAATCCTTCATATTATGTGACTTTTGTTAACTTGATACTTGTATATGCAGGCCTTAGTGCCTTAGGACAACAAGCCTATTTAATTATTTGAACTTCATGTCACCTTGACTTTTGAGATTTAGCTTGAATTAGTGTAGTTAGATACCTTGTATAGCTTAGAAAACTTGTGTTTTAAGCCTCAACATTAGGAGAGATATTATAAGTTATGAACCCCTAGCTCTGATGAATCACCATTCCAAGTGTAGCTAACCTATCCAATATGTGTAATTAGCCTTTAGCACACCTTTACTCATAGTTTATAACCCCTTTAGGATCAATCGCTTGTATTTAAAATTTGTTTCATTAAGCTTACCCTTCTTGCCCCAAAGCTTACCTTAAGCTCCTTAATCTCCATTTTAGCATCCCTTTAGCTTCTTAAAAATGATTAACTATGTTTTAAGCATTAGCAACCTTATAGTCAAAAGTTAACTTATAACTTGTAGCTTACAATCTTTCCCTTTCCCATACACTTACAACCTTTCAATGGAGTACTTAGATTATTTAGTGACTTAATGATCTAGGAACCATTAAATCTAAGTTGTCTTAGTTAGATTGTAATAATGAACCTATAATTTACACCTCTTTAAGTGTAGTGAATCTATAACCTTTGCCATTCCCCATTAGCTCCTTAAGCCTTGAATCTAATAACCAATAAAGAATATGTGGCTCAGGATTAGTGAAGGATTAACCTCATGCTGAATCATTATACATAAAAATTACTTTATCACTTACATAAATCTAAATCAAATTAATATTTTCCAAACTTAATTTACTTGTAGTATTACTTTCAATTGACTTAGAGATTGATATGCCTAAGTCAATTGGGAGCTTAATCAACTCCAATCATTAAGTTAGATAATCTAAATCTTAGACAATAATGGATATCACATAATTTAAAATTACTTGAATTCCTTAAAACACAGCTTTGCTTTGAGACTATAACCTTGAAGATTTATAAGGACATTGTGCATAAATTAAAATATTCATAACATAAAACTTAACGATTTCCATATGTAGGATGTTGAGCAGGGCAAACTACTGAGTAACAAGGTGACCTCACATATTATAAAGGGGGAATGTTAGTATTTTGGAGACCCCATTTTTCTACTTAGTTAGGAAGGCATACTTAACTCCTCACTTGTTCTGTAATTTATGCTTGCAGAATGAAAAACTTAAAATAACTTGAACAATTAAGCAATATATTATCATAATCTTATTGATTGTGACTAGTTTTCATAGCCTTTGGGCTATGCTTACTTATCATAGTCCTTGAATATGTTTGCTTAGTCCATATGACTAAATCTCACTTTACCTTACTTTGCTTTACTGTTCAATTCTTACTTCATTGCTTTACAATTCTTACTTTATGCAGTGTATGTTATTTTACATTTATTTTTAAGCTTCACTGCTTCGGTCACTTTTACTTACACAATAATCATTGAACATATTTATGTATTTTTGGTATACTTTCATATGAACTTTAGTAGTTTCTAACCTTATTAGGATGCTTATTTTCCCTTACTGTTGTTGCAGGTTAGAGCAAAGATACTTGTGAGTTTTTACCCTTTATATTGTTTATTGTCTTTTATATGATTTTTACCCTTTACTTTGATGCTTAGTGCTTTGCTTATAGTCCTTAATTGTAAGACTACATATGTGATATCCAACCAAAATATAATTAAAATTTAGCCTAATCTTAAGATATACTTAGACTTTTTAAAGTATAATCACTTATTTTTATTTTGTTAGCTCTGCCCTAGTGTATTAAGAAAAAACTAAATATAATATATTAGGAGCATCACATAAATAGTGGAGCTGGGACTAGCTGTAATAACTCTAGTGTTGTTACCCATCAATTAATGACTTAATTGACTCTATTCTTTTTTCATTAGTCATATAATAGTATTAGGAACCTCCATTTCAATTTTCATACAATTTGGAGATCGTTTGGTAATTTCCAACATTTCCTAATTTTTTGATAATTCTGAGAATATCTAATTTATTTAGACCTTAGAATTGAAAACAGAGTCATCCATTGGACTCACCATACCCAAATTAGCTAGGGGTGATATTTTGGAAGTGTTTGGAAGTCATCGAATTTTCCTCAAATATTTTAATAATATTTTAAATACCCAGAATATTAAGATAATTGATCTCTGATCAAAAATTAATTATATTTTTGAGTTTCCTACACCTCAATTAGATAAGGGTGAATTTTTAGAAATTTTCAGAGTGCATTTGATTATTTAATTCTGATTAATAAAATGTGTAAAATTAATTAAATAATTAAAGTAAATAAATTAATAAATAAAATAAATATATTTTAAATTAATTCTAACGTCAATTTTTGAACCACGCAGATCGTGTGCACTAGTCCAACGCACGGGACAACCATGCGGCTTGATCCAGGCCGTTCTGCCTTTCCAAAGGTAGATCCAACGACTAAGGAGTGTCCCGCTGCCCCTTGCATTCTGGATGTTAGATCAGATCATAGATCCAAACTACAACCTAGTTAGAGAACTTTAGTGAATTAAACCTTAACTTATATTTTCCTTAAGTATGTTAATTTTATAATCTCAATCCTTCCCTACTAGTCACCTAAACCCTAATTTTAGTTAACCTATTTAAATCGTATGGTTTAGGACTAGAATATAACAAATTTCTAATTGTATTATTATACTTATAAACTAAATTATTATCTCATAAGAATGGATTGAAACTATTATTCTCAAAACTCTAACCACTACTATTATTTACAATTAACTTGAGATTAATATCTCAAAGTTAAATGGGGAGCTCATTTAGCTATAATCATTAAGTAGATCATTAAAATTAGATAACTTTGGATATCACTTAGTTACAATTATTGAAATTTCCTTGTATGTTTTCATGTCTTAGCCTTTGAGCTATGCTTTTATGTCAGAGTCCTAGACTATCATGAACTTAGACTAAAAGTTTAAGACCTTTCTTTTAATTTTCCATATTTTCATGTCATAGTCCTAGGCTATGATAAGCTTAGACTAAAAGTCTAAGTGTGGTGGCCCTGCCCCACCGTGGTCCAGTTAACTCATAAGTTAACATGATTACGGTGGAGGGGTCACCAGATGACAGGGTCCCCACTTAGGATTGGATTAGACACATGTTCTAATCCAACTTAAATATGGACTTTGCCATTCAACCCAAAATACTATCACTAAATGACTATACATGAACTCAGAGTGCGGAAGCAATAAAAATATAACATCCATCCATACAGTATAAATACAACAATACAGAATAAGTAAAGTGCTGAAAAGTAAAGTTAATCCTGTATTATTACAACAATTTGAATAGTTTAAAAAAAATGACTGAAAATAACTCTCAATCTTACAGGCAGAAAGAAAGCTAAAATTATATGTCTTCAGGAACGGGCTCCTCCTCCAATGGCAAGCTCTCCACTGGATCAACTGCTCCAATAAACTCAGAACATACCATTATCAGTTTCATAATGGTAGGGCCCCAGCCAACAAAAAAAAAACTGGTTAGACTATTGTCTAAGCACATTTTATGGTAAACAATTTTATTAAATTACTTGAATATCACCATAAACCAGAAACTGAAGCAAATAGGTGCAGAAAAGCATACAAAAAGAACATTATAAAGTTATAAACAAACATTTTATAACTAAAGCAACTAGGAAGTAAGCACATACCTCCTCCAAGCAACTGCAATAAAGACAGGTAAGCAAAAAGGAAAACTAGACAAAACTGAAAAGAAAATACAGCCTAAACATGCTTATGATCAACAAAATTATGCTAGGTGACATACAGAACTTGAACAGTATAAATCTGAAAGCAACTAACATCCTAGGTGTACATATGAAAATAGTAAGTAAAACTAGCATCCTATATAGAAACACGTGCAGGAAAGCTATAAGTAAAATAGTGCTGAAATGCAGAATATACAAGTAAAAGTAATAACTGAAAACTGAAAACTGCAGTGACTATCCAAGCCACTCAAACTAAAAACATACTCAGCAAATCTTAGCCTGATGGGCTAAGAAAGAAGCTCTGAACTGAGTATCACTGAAAACTCTTAGCCTGATGGGCTAAGTCAGAACTAAATGTAAGTGTACTAGAATTAGTATAACCATATCAGAATCCTGACTCTATAGTCAGTATGGCAAGAGTCTATGCATCCTATCTCACGGACTAGGCATGGTCATAGACTGCCGGACATTAAACCCTTGACAAGGTTGCCGACCCGAACGAGTTGATCGAAGAGGTATACTAATCATGCTACACCTTACAAACCACTTATAAAAAAGAAAACATAATACTGCTTATGAATATTCAAAGTTGACATAAGATATTTATCAAATATCTTAAGTACATAATATATGTTCAAGGTAATAAACTCAAAATCAAGGAATGCGAAGCATCAAAATCAAAGTGAGCTAGAAACTCTATCTAAAACACAGTGGTATCCATTGTTGTCTACTTTATTTGTTCTATCTACTCTAAATTACATAAGTTTTAGAATCATCAATTCTTACACATTCTGTAACTTAGAATCACGAATCCTACTAGTTGAAGATAGTTAGGACTGGCCAAGTCCTAGCTATATCTTAATCAAAAGACGACTATTTGGTTAAAATGAATAAATCACCGACCTAATTTTATAATTTAAAATTATCCCAACCTCATCTTGATTAGCCAAATCTAGATGAAAAGATTAAGAATTAGTTTCCAGATGATGGGGTCTAATCAATTAATCTAAAGGTATAACTAAGGGTCTAAGGTTTAGACTCCCACCTCACAGATTAAGTTAGGGCAAATCCTAATGATAAATCAAATTCATTAGGATAGATCTCTCTTCTTAGTTCTAAAGTTTAAAGATCAATTAATCATTTAATAAATTAAGAAAATCTATAAACTAGAAAACTTAATGTTTCATCTATTGAGTAACCTAATTTACTCAATAGATGAATTCTAACTTAAGATCTATTCTTAATCTTAGGAATTAAGGCTCTTAATTTCTAAGAGTATTTCTCATGACACACTTCCTAACTAATGTTATAAGTCCTAAGGATAGATCTAAGAATGATTAAGGAAGAAGAAATCACTCACTTAAGACTTAGGAGTTTTCTTTAAGGGCTAAGATTGAGATTTTAAATCAAAATCTTATTTAGGCTTTGTACTTAACTAATTTATGCTATAAATCATTATATTTACTGATTTTAATGATTATAAAATGATTTTAGGGCTTTAAGATGCTAAACCCTAAATTTTGGCAAAATTACCATTTTGCCCCTACTTAAGGGTTCAAAAGATTAAATTTTGATCTAGGGCTTTAATTCTGAAATTTTCTTTTAGAATGTGATTCTTACTGTCAAATGTAAGATTAGACAGTAACTAAATTAATTTTGGGTGATTATTAAGCCATATGAAGTCAAATTAGTGAATTTAACTCATAAGGGCAAATTAGTAATTTGGCTAAGTGAAAGTTAAATTTTCTTTTAGATTATAGCTATTTACTATCTAAGATTTCCATATAATCTAAATTTGCTAAATTCTGATAAGTATTGACCAAGTTATGACCAATACAAGATTTAGGATTAAAAGGTGATTAAGGAATCCTTAATTATGGGTCAAAAAATCCTAACTTTTCCAATTAGTGTCCAAATTAAGTAAAATCAGTGGCTATGATTTACAATTAGTCCACTGATCATAATGACATGTGGTAGGCTCAATTTGGATCTAATTTGACTAGGTTATGACCAATTTAGGGTTCAGAGTGATTAGTGAGTGATTAGCAAAATTAATCACTCAAACACTAATCCAACCTTACAGATGGATTCTAAATGACTTTAGGATTCCTCTGAAACTTAAATCACTCAATTTGGATTACTAGATTTGCTAATATTCACTAATCAAGTTTGGAGTAATTAGGGGTGATTAGGAAATCTAACCGTTGGATCTAAAATATTTTTATAGATTACTATTAATTAGGTTTTTCTAATCTAAATTAATATTTGGATCATCCAATTTGGAGCTCAATTGACCAAGTTATGGTTAATTGAAATTCTAGGTTTAATTAGGTTAATTAGGGTTAAGACCTAAAAGTGATTAGGCAAATACTAATCCAAACAGCAAAATAAATACTACCAAATTAATCCTTAGGGTTTTCTGATCACTTTAAGACCCATATTCAATAGGTTTGGATCATTGGGTACAAAGTTAGGATCAAATGAAATTTTATAACATTATTTGAATTTAATTAATACCCTAAAATATCACTTTGCTAAATATAGGTCCAAATGTAAAATTGACAGTGCCAAATTATTCCTCTATTTTTGCTGAATCTAATGATATATTTAATTTTGCATAATTTGGATGTTTATTTTGCAAGTTATTAGGGTTTAAAGTTTTGGATTTAATTAATTAATTAATCCTGTATAATTAAATTAGTTAAATTTGTTTTAATATAATTAATAATTATGTTATTTATTAATATAATTAAATTCGTTTATTATTAAACGTTTTAAATATATATAATACTTTTATTATTTTATTTTCTTTCTGCAGGACACGTGGCGGCTTGCGATTGGCTGAGCAGCAGACGGCGGGCCCCACAGGTCAGAGCGACAGCGGGACAGGCCACGCGTCACTCTGCAATTGGCTGGCACGCTGTGTGGCGGGTCCCGCCGTGACAGCCGAAGTGCCACGGCAACGGGCCATGGGCCGGGCCCGGGCCGACCCGGACCAGCCCAAGTAGATCCGTGAGGCAGACCGGCTTAACCGGTCTGGAAAGGTGAACCGACAGAATCGGTTCAGGATCCGGAGGTCACGATCCTTCAGATCAAAGGAACGGACGGTCCAAAATGATTTAAGCAATTTAATGGTTGATTAGAAATCGGGTTAACCTAATTTTATTAGGATTAGCATTAAATGAAATCTAATTAATTAAGATTGCACTAATCAAAATCAGACGGACGGAAAAATACATGATTTGAATGAACGGCCAGATTCCATCCATCGATTCACCTTCCATCCAGATCGGCACGAATGCTTTGACCGGTCCAGATGAACCGGTTTGAACTGAACCGGTTCAGAACGATCGGAGCAGATCTAATCTATCCTAGATCTAACGGCTGGATTAGGTCTTCATCTAACGGCTGCAGACGCGAGGCGGTTCATCTTCTCCTTCACTTCGTATACGAGCCCTAACCCTAATTGCAGAAAAAGAGGCGTGATCGATCAAGGCTTAGTTCAATCGATCGAGCCTTAGATACACACGCAATCAATTGCTAATACAGTATGAATGCTAAAAAAAAATTTAGGAGGTAAAGGAGGTACCTTAGTTCGAAAGTAAGAATTTAGGTTTTACTCGGGATAGGGAACCGTGACTCCTCTTGGTTTTGAGCTTGATTCAAAAGGTGGAACCGAGGCTAGAGGTTTTCCACGGCTCTTAAAGGAGGGCTTAGCAGTGGAGACAGCTGCGAGGACTCCACCTGCGAGCGAAGCAGACGGGACGCGTGTTAGGGTTCGACACGCGCCGTCCCGTGAAGGTGACGACTGAGGACCGTTCGATCACTCGATCGAACGGTCCAAAACCTCCGTTCCATCTAACGAAAAAATAGATTTAGGATGACGGCGCCAGGGCTACGGGAATGGCGCTGTTAAGTATATTTAAAAAAAAAATATTATTATTTAATTAATTTAAATCCATTTCATTAATAAATTTTAATCGCATTAATGCCTTCCAAAAATTTCCAATAATTCACCCTTAGCTAATTGAAGGGTGAGGAATGCAACGACGCACTCGGATTTTTGTTTCAACGAGTATTTATTTATTTGAATTTTTAGGTATTTAAATATTATTAAAATATTTGACGAAAATCCAACGACTTCCAAATGCCTCGAAAACTTCACCCTTAGCTAATTTGGGTGTTCTAAATGCAATGGTGAAGTTAGATTTTCAATTTGAGGTTTAGATAAAAAGTCAATTTTCTAGGGTTTGGGATTTTCCAGAATTTCTAATTTTGACTCAGTTGACTTCTAGTTTGACCTAAGTTTTAGAGATGAGTTCTAAATTACTTAATTAGTGTCTTAGAACCTTAATTAAGACTTAAATTAGTCTTAATTGAGCCAAGTAACAACATGAGTTATTACACTAAGACCTTTCCTTTAATTTTATATACTTTGCACCTTTCAATTTAATAATTTTGTACTGTACTTTAATTGTATACAGTTCACTTAGATTGCAGTGAATATTATTATAATTACATTTAAATGCTTCACTGCCTTCTTTTCTTTACTTAGCATAAGTTTATTGAACATATACATGCTTTATTTCATTTACTTTTTATGCACTTTAGTACTATTCTAGCTTATCTAGGATGCAATTTACCTTTGTTTTACTTGCAAGCTAGAATATAAATTTATGTGAGTATTCTTACTCACTTTATTTTCCTTACTTTCCCTTAATTTCTTTTTCATACTTATATGCTTTTATTTTGCACCCTTGCTTATGCTTATATTGTAACTAGTTATGATATCCAAAATGAATAATAAAATATTTAGCCTAATCTTAAATTGTACTTAGACTATTTAGTTTAACCATATTTTCTCTTTATTGGCTTTGCCCTATCACATTTAAATGCCAAAATGTGATAGATCAGGTGTATTTGGAGGCTAGTGGAGCTGAACCAAGTGCATAAGCTAGCTGCTTTCGCTTATAAAAATATAAATTTTAGCTTAATAATTCTGCAAGTATGAGCTTTACCTTTTTTACTTACTTTTATTTACTGTTGGCTTGTAATAATTAAAGTCATTTACTTTGCATTTATTATGCTTGTGTTGGAATTTAATTCTAATACTTAAATGCTTGGTTTGGGTTGATTGGATGTATGTGAATGATTGTTAAATAAATCTTTAGCAGCATAATTACCTTGCATATTAAACTAGAATTTAGTTGTATATTTACTTTGCATATTAATCTAAAGATTAGTTGCACACTAGTTTGTATATTAAATTGAATAGTAGTTATATATTAGATTTGAGACTTATTGTTAATTTCTCATTTCTCTTGTATATAGTAAGTGATGTGGACTGTGTATACCCTAGGATAGAAATTTGCTACATATGTATCTTCTCACTTCAAATTATTAGAATTGGAAATAAGCGATTCCATGTAATGGATTGACTTTATATTAGAATTGGAAACAAGTAATCCCATGTAATGGACTGACTTTATATTAGTTTAAGTTACTATCTTTTAATTAATCTTCTATTGGAATGGAAGACTTATATATTGATAATGTAGGTATACTTTTGATCAAATACAGTAGAAGTCATGCTAAAATTTTTAAGATTGTTTAGGAGAGATCTTAAGATTGAATTGATTTATACTTACATTACATAATGTACACTCTTATCTCATATGCTAATCCTTATTATCCTCACATCTAAATTTGTAATTACTCATAACATATGTTTTTTTTAAAAATTCATATATTCACACATATCTCATGTAATGTTTTTCATAAAATTCCTTCCATCTTAACTTAAGACCCTATTATGAATCCTTGGCAAAACACAGTATCAAATGATTTGGATTAGCTTCCTTCTATTGTATCAATGTTGAGATTTGTTATTTCTCAATATTGGGGTCGTTACACTAGCATTGGTCATTTGTAGACTGAAAATTTTGCTTCCACACTCTCTTACTGCTTTAGTGAGGATGAGTGAATTTTACTTTAATTTCATTTAATTAAGTTTGTAATAACTTAATTTTTGTGATGTTTTTACTTTATTTATATGATGGACTTACTTTCATTTACCTGCTTAGTTTGGATAGTGGATTGGATGCATTTAGTTGCTACATTTTTCCTACTTATTTACTTTACGACTTAACATATCCACCTCACAAAGATTCTTGGCCACAAAGCACTTAATATTGGATTTGTTTCCTTCTAATTTAGTGTTAAGTGCTATGGTAACACCTTAATATTGGATTGGATTCCTAATCCAATATTAGGGGCATTATAGTTAGCACCCATGGTGCACCTGAGCACATAATTCTTTGTTGGGTATGTGCTCTAGGTAGGTTTGAGCACCATTGCCTCTGTTCATTGCTGTTCAGGTGCATGGCTTGAGGCACTTAGGAACGCCTGAGTGCCTAACTGCTCTCATTGACCATTTTGATGATGAAGCAATTAGAATGCCTTAAATTATCGTGACGCTAAAAATACACACAACACATACCAAAATATATTTTAAGTAGCCTTTTCTAATACTAAATAACACAAAGAATTCGAGTGCTTCTAGTATAAATGCATGATTTATCACAAAGCCTATTGTTATTAATGTCATATATTTCATAATTCCCAAGATTTCTTTCATTATTAACTGTCAAAAGTTCTAAAATGCAACACATGTTAATGTACTTCTATTTGTGACATTCTTGACTTTTACTATAAATCAACATGCCACATCCTCATAAGTAATCCACAAAGCAATTTAATTATAACAACTATACATGCCCCACCAAACTCAATTGCCCCTACTATATTCCAAGGAGTTGATGACTATTTTGTAATAATAATGAGAAGTTCATCATTCACCTTCAATTTAGATCCCACACCAATAATAGAGCCCTCTATTAATCCATATTCCACACATTAGATTGGCGAGTAATCCCAATGACATCATTGTATAAAAATTACATTTTATTTTAAATATACTTATCTTACTAATGTTAAGACTTAAATTTCTTCACCTATAATAACCATTAGTCAGCTAGCTAAGAATCTATGAAAGTCATATTTATTGGAATGCTTACTCTTCATTATCTAATAATGATTACCTATTATGATTAATTATTTTGTTTCCAATCTTTTATTGCCTTCACCTAATCTATATTTATAAAGGGGAGAAATAGATTGGTTTCTTTTGTATTTTTACTATGCATATACTCTATGTATTTTATATTTATAGTTTTTTCTTACTTTCACTACAACATCATAATTGCCTAAGCGGTGTCTTTACAAATTTTAAATTTCAAAATTTAAGAAAGTAAATTAAATAATAAATCTCAAATTTTAAATTTTATAAAGTTATAAATTGTAACACATATTCCTAGAGCAAATATATTATGCAAGTATTACTTAAATAAGAAATTAAAAGCTTAACTCTTTAAGATAAAAAACTCTTATACTGTAATCATCAATAAGATAGAGATTGATAATCTTAAAATCCATTATACAAAAAATTAGTTTTATATTTAATTGCTAGTAAGACATAACTTTTTTTCTAATAATGCTATAAATATTCTCTATTATGTTCTGATTTCAAATTAATTAGATTCTCTTGATCAAATTTTGAAGCTTAATCATGCTTATGAAAGTTTTCTTTAAGAGCTAGACGATCAAATAAAATTTTATTTCAATTAAACTCTTAAAATATTTAAAAGTCCAATTATAGTTTTTTTCTTAAATGGGTTAAATAAAGTGTGTTGTTTATATTGAGTCTTGAGTGTGGCCCAAGGTGTTGTGCTAAGGTTGGGTGCACTAAGACATACAAAATAATGCATCAAAGTAGGAACAAGACTTGGTGGTGAAGTTTAGAGTGCAATGAAGTGGACTTTAATTAGTATATGGGACAATTGAAAGTCTTAGAGTGTCTTGTAGACATGGATTAAGTTGGTGAAGATAGGATTTGAAATGAGTCAAACCAGACAAAGGTGTGAAAAAGCTTCTACACTTAGTAATTAGGTGCTTATTAAGCATTAGGTATAGTGCAGAGATTTAAATCTTAATTCTTGGGCATGCTCAAGTGTTTGGTTATTGTTCCAAGATTAGTATTTGGTGAGATATTTAAGCATGTGCATTGACAGACTGTAAATACATGTCTGCGCTCACACGCAAGTGTACGTGGTCTGAAGTAATAAGTGGAAAGTTTGAGTTTTCGGGACTTATCAAACCACAGAGAATTGGATGTTTTGTTACTAAGGTATATCTATTATCACTAATATTTAAGCTATGGGTGTTTAGTTTAAGTTGGTTCCTGAACAAGCACGACAATCACTTAGTAGAAAATGAGTCAAATAAAAGGAAGAGGAGAGTTGGGTTTCTCCCACATGACATGATAGATAACATATATATGACGATTCCTCAAGCGTTCATTTTTTATTTACTTAGATTTTAATCAAGTGCACATTGTCCTTCTTTGAGTTTTATCTCAAAGATTTACAAGTTCAAATCTTGTGCATGAAATGTACACACAGTCGATTCTATTTCAACACAAAATTTCTTATAAGATTTTAGGTTTGTAGTTTTTATCTCATCTCTTGATCATGGAAATGAGAGTTGTTAATTTTTAAGATCTTATAAGCATTGATTCCACTAAGAGCATCACGTGCATCGCACATACTTGAGATGAGGGATTGAATTTATTGGGCTCAATGACTATGTCACATCGTTCATGAGCATTGAATCTCTCAATTCCCACTCTCAAGTATGCTGAGCAATAGATCTCAATTAGTGGGTCTTAGTATCACACGCATCAACTCTTTAGTTGAGCTTAGATTAAGGTGCACTAAGCTCCACAACTTTCTTACATAGTTCTAAGCTCTCATGCACTCATAAATCTAGCATCGAAACTAAGGTGAGCTATGGAGCACAAGACAATTTAATCCTTGAGTTCAATAGTCCTTGTCCTTTGGTCCACATTCAAGTCCATAATAGTTTTATACATTTCTTTAACAAGTCATTAAGTTCACAAATTTTTTTATTACTTGAGGAAAACTTCATACATTTTGTAGTAACTATCAACACATGTGGGATTGCCCCAACCCTCCCCAAGAGAGGTTTAGCTCTCCATTATAAAAGAGATAAAAAAGAACACATATATAGATAAAGACCCTTTCATGATCAACTAAGAAAAGAAATTATAAGACAAGACTTTAGAAAATATTAGGAACATTCATTTGGGAATTTCTCCGAACTCTTCTTCTCCTTGCTTGAAGTTGCTTCTCTTAGGTCCCTAGTACTGCCTTTCTCCTCCTTCTCCTTAGCAAGATGAGCTCATCCACCCTTGGGGAGTTCTTCTTCTCTTTTATGCAGCCCCTCTCTTTACTTAGGTTGAAGTGAGCCAAGTTGGGAACCCTTCTCTAGTCAAGAGAGGTGGTATTTGTAGAGGAGAGCTGCATCATCATCCTCACATTTCAGAATATGCCATTGCCATTGAAAATTCTAGAGTAATGATATCAATTTCCAATTGATGGATGAGGTGACCAATACTTTCCATTATTTTATCCTTCTCATCACATCAAAGAGACCATTTTCCATTAAAAAACAGAGCTGCAGCAGGAGGAATGATGACTGGAGACAAGAGGCTGGTTGGGGGTCTTGTCCCAACCACAATTAATGCTTCTATCAGACAAAAAATACGGCGAGCCGCTGCAGCGCGTGATAGCAGGAGGTTTTGCAAAAAGGGCCACTGTAGCGCGCTGTGGCGCTAAGATTTCACAAAATGGGTCGCTGCAGCGTGTTGTAGCGCCAGCGTTTGCAAACTGGTCCGCTGGAGCGCGCCGCAGCGCGCGATCACTGCCGTGCTTACAAACCTCTCCGCTGCAGTGTGCTATTGTAACGCCCCACTGTTAGATTAGAGTTTAATAATCTAACGATGAGTGTTACGGTAGTATTTAATATTGAATTTGGAGATTCTAATTCAACATTTAACACTACCTTATATTGTATGAATCTATGGGGAGAAGAAGGTCATTCAATTATTCTAACTCAAACATTCATTATTTATATTATGGATCATAACAATATGAAAGAATAATTTACATCACAAAATAATTTATAATTTACAGACTGTTCAAATGTAAAGTTTATTCTCACATAATCAAATACAAGTAAATTCTCTACTCAATTACTTCTCAGCTTCCTCTTTAACTGCAGGTCCTGCTCCTTGCTCCTGATTTACCGTATTTTGGTTTTTAAATACAGTAGGGCACAGCCAAAAAAAGAAAAGTGGTTAGACTTTAAAAGTCTAAGTACATTTTAAAAGTAGGCTAAACATTAATTAAGCGAATATCACATTACAATTTAAGAAATAGTGGTGCAATAAGCAGAAAATGGTAAGAAGATATATAAGAAAATTTGCTTACGGTGTTAGAATATTTTTTGCCAATCCTGCAATTATGTTAATAATATTTGAATCATTTGCAATTTGAAAGAAAACATGAGTATGTTTAAATGGACTTATATGCTAAGAAGCGGTGTAAACAAAATAGAACTATATATATATATATATATATATATATATATATATATATATATATATATATATATATATATATATAAAATTCTGCATTGTATTTAATCATGAAAATTCATTTCAGTCTGAAGACTGAATATATCATTCACAATCAATGAGATTGTGAGAAATGCAATTATAATTTATTTATCTTAAAATTTTGTTATGTGGGCGTAGAACAAGTGAGGAGTTGAGTACGTCTACTCAACTTATATGTATATGGGGTCAAAACAAACACACACATTCCCCTCAAAGGAATTATGTGGTCTCCAGATACACCAATAGCCTTGCCCAGGCAAATGACAGCTGTACTAATCCTCCATTAGACCCCTCTGAAAGTTTATTTTTAAAAAGTTTAATAAATGCATAAAAACTTTAATGTGTGAATCATGATTTTAGTTTTAATGCGTAAAAGTACAAGAAATGAATCAAAGTATTGTAAATCTTACAATGATCTCATATTCACAATGGTTGCCCATATTTATGGGCCATCCAAATTGTGATACAGTATTTAAAAGAAAGAATACTGTATTTGAACAAAATATAACAAGTATAAGTAAATGATCCTTTTGCAAATTTCCCAAATTATAATCATATTAGATTTCTAATAAATAACATGTGAATGTGACCATCCATATAACAAAATATTAGTGTTGTGATGCATAATAAATATTAATTTGAAGAATTCATTCTAATGATATAACAATGAAAGCATCTATAAATACTTGAATTTTGTATCAAAGATGGAATAAAACACATGAGATAGCCCTGGAGTTTGATGCCAAGTATGATTAAAATTTTAAGTCCTTAAATTCTTGAAAATTTTGGCAGAATTTCTTTTGTTTTTGCTCAAAATAAACATTTACAGTATCAATATATAAGTCAATTCATTGACTATTTCCAGTTCTAATATAAGTCAATACATTGATTATTTCCAGTTCTAGTATAAGTCAAACCATTGACTATTTCCAATTCTAGTATAAGTCAATCTATTAACTATTTCCAGTTCTAGTATAAGTCAATTCATCAACTATTTCCAGTTCTAATATAAGTTAATTCATTAGAATGAAAGGCAGCACTTAATTGCATTTAAGCTCGCTTTAAATTGAAAGGTACCATGTAATTTTATTAAAATAATGGCAGCTCTTAGATCTTCCAATTTACATAGCAGTATTTAAAAGAATAGTAGTATTTGTTTCTAAATGACAACATTGGATATCACCTTGCAAATAACAACCATTGATTCATATTAAAATGAATAACAACAAATTTAAAATTCAATACCAATACATGACAGCATATGATTATAGATTTTATTAATAGCATTTGATTCTTGAATGGCAACATTTGGATATAAATAGCAGCAAATTTTGAATTTATTGAATTAAATGTCAGCACTTGGATCTTCCAATTTACATGGCAGCATTTAAAATAATAGTAGTATTTGATCATATAGACTTATCTATCCGCATTTTGATTTATTTTTGTAAAGTACTGCAGCATTAATTCAAAAAATTTTAAAGGATAATAATATTCAATGCAAGGATCAATGGCACTTGATTCAACAATGTTAATTTAATGATACTAATAATCAAAGATGGGGCAATTAAAATTTCTTCTTAAATCATGCATCGAACCAAGCAGCTGAAATGTAAAATTTCTAAAAAGTGTTTGGCATATTAACAATTATACTGAACAAGAAATTTCAGGATTTACAACTTCCTTTGTTGTTGTTAAAAGAGCAATTAAAGATTTGATTTACACTAAACTTTCCATGACCCTACATGCTGTTTTACAATGTAAATACAGTACAAAACATAACCAAATTATAGAGCACAAAAATATTTCAATTAAAGTCTTTCTTTTAAGGCAAGCGAATGATAAAATGAGCCTCTCTGCATGCTGCCGAACTTAATTTTAGAATTTTAAGATATATTATAGTTATACACAAATCCTTACATCAAACTTCAATTTTAAAAATGTGAGAAAAACAAAGAAATGTTTTAAAAAGTTTTGCAGAGAAGAAAAAAAAAAGAGTCGATTTATAATATGTTCCTTATCAATATCATGGCCCATTAATTGGTTTTGAATAAAAGCTGCAGCATTCTATCAAATATCTCTAAAAGAACACAGACCAACAATGATTATATTCTATTTCATATAATATCAATTTCCAAGCATAAGCATGTCAACAAAAATATCTACTACTTGCTAAAAAAATTTACATCTAAAAGTATTGACAATTACACTATAATGCCAATTGGAGCATAGTAGGGAACTAATAGTGAGCAGCGACCACTTTGCTTTTCTCAACAAACACCATTAAGCCAACTTAAAGAAAAAGGAATAAACAGAGTCAATGTATTTGGGCATTTATTGTTCAACAAATAAATAATAAAGGAAAAAAAATGAGGTAGGTGTACTATAGTGCTTGTTGAGAGGTCAAATGTAATGTAAAGAAGTATAATAATAATGATTAGCTTTGATAAATATGGTCACTGCTTTATATGAAATAAAATAGAAATCATTTACTTTCAGGTGTATCAAAAATTGAGAAATTATGAAGTATGTGTGGCAATAATAAACAACTAAACATCATATAACTTTCAAAAAAAAAAATTCAGCAACTAGTAAAGATAAAGCACTTATGAATGTGAGCACTTAAGTTCAATCATATAAAATAATGTCAAAATAGAGTACTTTTATTAATATGTGAGTCAAGTAGGTTGAATGAAAGGATAAAGTACTTACGGATGTTAGGATATTTAATAATCAAAATATTAAACTCAAACTTACTGGAAGGTTTGGTAAAACAATTATAAGATCAACAATGCCAAATGAGGCAGAATGTTGACCAGCAGCACAAATGGTTGCTAGTTAATAATCTGTTGTGGAGCTGTGGGTGAGTGCATTTGCAGCAAGGCTTGAGTGGATCTAGTTAAGAACAAGCTAAGGGAAGGTCACTCTTTTACATTGTTCAAACATATTAAGCATGCATTCTTTTTTTTTTTTTTAAAACTAATCACAACAAAAAGATAAGGTATTATATGGTGAATAAGTACCAAAATCTGAATGTTAAATATATCACTTGAATGTAATACAAGTAAGTTATTATCGTAATAGCATGTCTTCATAGTATTGTAAGCATCAATTATTCACATTTAACTCATATAATTAACTTCATAATTTAATAAAGAGGCTGCATGAATCTATTTCCATTATCTTAAACATCTTCAACTAGTGAACTCATACTTTTATGTTAGCAAGATGACATCATATTTCTCTCATGAATGGCATATGATTTCATCACAAATTTCATTTACATACTCAAAATATAAGGTCATGGAATAATCATTTAATAGAAGTGAAACAATAAGAATTAGGTTTGTAGCAATTTCAGCAATTAAATTCCATTGATTATTTAATAGATGATGTTAATGTTTTGTGGATTTTAAAAAGATGAATGCAACTGTTGATCACTAAAATGTAATCTGATCGATGCCATTGATAATTTGTGGGTTGTAATATGATGCGGTAGTTGATGATTTATGAAAAAGAATTATTCAAAAAAAACAAATAAATAAAAATTAAAAAAAAATTTCAATATCTCTTAAAATAAATTAGAATGTTATTTGTCTTGTGTTTGATGCAATTAACATCACTAATACCAAAATCAATGACTTCAGTGATGGTTTGGAGTTCATGAATTGCTATTGTGATTTTGGCTATTAGAAAACTTCATATAAAAATGTAACCACCAACTTATCAAATGATTCAACGTAAAATTGAAATCCACCCTTAGCACCAACATGTAAAGTCAGCAGCAGTTGAACGGTATTGCAGCTTCAAAATTAATTTCAAAGTAGAGATCTAGATATTTGCTGAAATGGGAAATGAGAGCAACTGAACTAGGAAATTCCGTGGGTCCATTTATAACCTTACAACAATGACTCGTACCAGCAAGATAATTAAAATTATAGAGATTACAATTCTTAGGAAGTGTCATCATAGGAATACTTTGCATAAATTAATAAAACTGAAAATAAAAACCTAAGCTATCAATGCACATGTTTTGTACTTCCTTTGAATATAGTATTTAAATTTATATTAATATCGTTGTATTACTGGTGCTTTATGTTGGAAGGAATTGATCTTGGTGATCTTGTGTACTGCTATAAATAATAATCAACTAAAAAGAAACATCCATTTTATTAACAGGTTATTAAAAGAGCTTATCACAAGATTAATTACGATCCTTATTAATCCATCAAGTAAATTTTATGAAATCTAAACTTAACAGGAGAAATTGGGTGGAGTACCTTAGTCGAGTATTGAAGGTTCGCTGCTAGGGTTTAGAAGATTGTTTTCTTTTTTTTTTTTTTTTAGGAACTTGCCAAGACCTCCTTAAATCAAGAAGGTGAGGTTCGAATAAATAGGGAGTTAGCATCGGCTTACCTCCATACGACTAGATGAGGTGATGTCGATCCTTGTCGAGGCCTCCTATTGGCGAGGACGGCGGTGCGAGCCATGCGTCTCGCTTCTCTTCTTGCTCGTTTAAGCGATAGGAATGGAGAGGGCTCGGTCTTGATGAGGATAGGAACGGGAGGGGGGTCTCGGTCGCGTGCGAAGAGATAGCGTCGGCCGAAGGATCCTTAGGGTTTGCCGAAAAAGAATTTTGGATAAGAAGAGTATATTTGGCTGTATATAAATAAATATATATATTGATTTATTTAGAAGTTTTATTTGATTAAATTTTCATGATAAGTTTTATTTGAAAAATTGCTTTTAAGCTAAAATGAGTGTTTCAGACTCAAAAATGAAATAAAAAATTTAATTTGGAAGCTATCTTAATTATTTTAATTACCGAATTATGAAAATATAATAAAATAATCAAGAAATTTTGACTTTCTCCAAAACTCACCAAAATTTCACCTCAAGCTAATTTGGGCGTGAGGAATGCAATGGTGAAGTCCATTTTTGATTCTGAAGTCAATTTAAATTAGGTATTTTCAGAATTATCTGAAAACCAGGAAATGCTAGAAATCGACAAACGATCTCCAATTCGCACGAAATTTGAGGTGGAGACTTCTAATGCTATTATAAGAGTAATAGAAGAGATTTGAAGTTAATTGGATGATTAAATGGTGATTAACAACCTTGGGTTATTACAGCTATGGCTCCCGATTTCGCAAAATGGCTCGCGGCAGCGCGCGACAGCGATTTTCCTTTAGAAAATTTAGAGAGTTGTCCATATTACTCAGAATTCATTGGATATGCATTTTTCCTGAAAAGATAAGCAAAAATAGATTAAGGAAGCAATTTTAATATGAGAATTGAATGAAATTTTCCTTAAATTAGGATATAAATTATGGATTCATCATACCCCCACACTTAAATTCTTGCTCATGCTCGTGAAAGCTTAAAATTGTATTTTTCTGTTTCTTGGGAGTGAAAGTTAACAAAAGATAATAATTAGATTTGATGAGCAATTCAAGGCCTGTACTTAATTGGAATGACTAAAATCTTTTGGCATTAGATTTTCTACTTTTGGATATGAACCAAGGTTAATAAGTTAATCTCCAAGTATTTGTATTTATGCTTATCACTAGATAATGGGAAAGGTTCCTTGGAATACTTAGACTAGAGAGGTAGTAAAATAATCAAGAGTTATTATTTTTTTTTTGCCATATGTGCTTATTCTTATGAATCACAAAGATGATAAGATTAAAGGAAAGATATTTTTCATCATTCTTTTTCATTTCTTTTATTTGGGAGAGATATTTTTCATCATCCTTGTTTATATATATATATATATATATATATTTTTTTTTTTTTTTTTCTCTTTTCATTCTTAGGGAGAGATATTTTTCTTCATCCTCAATTCACATCTTTGTGATCATGAAGTCCTATGGGAGGTTAGCATACTCTTTTAGAGTACTCACTATAATTTCTAGTCTTTAGTCCAATGCCTTCCCCCACACTTAGTTCTTAGTATTGGTTTAAAGTTTTAGAGATTAGAATAACCTTAATTCATTTCTTAGTTAGAAGTTTTTAATATTGTCCATGTATTATACTTTTTGTTAAGCACTCTTGATTTCATATCATTTTTCTTATTGATATCTTGTGACTTTCATTTTCTGAAAAAAAAAACTCAGAAAAAATTGTCATTTTAAAATGCTAGAAAGATTTTGGGAATATGAGAATTCATAAATTAAGTCCTTAAAATAAAACACACCAAAAGAAAAGTACAAAAAGCAAATAAAGCAAAAAGAAAGAATACAACCTATTTATACTTGGGTTGACTCCCAATAAGCACTTGTTTTTAATGTCTCAACTCGACATGAGAAAGATCTTTTAATGTGATACCTTCATCCATGAGGTCATTAAGGGTCCATCCTCCCTTTTCTTGTAAAATTCTTTCCTCCAAGTATAACTTTAGACGATTCTCATTTACCTTATAAGTGCTATCATTGGAAACGACTTCAACCGCTCCATGAGGGAAGACCTTAGTGATAGTAAATGGTCCTGTCCATCTTGACTTCAATTTTTCTAGAAATAATCTTAATCATGAGTTAAAAAGTAGTACTTTTATTCCATGTTGAAAATATTTTAGCTTGATCAACTTATCATGCCATTTTTTAGTTTTCTCTTTATATAATTTTGCACTCTCATGAATTTGTCAAGCTCATTTAATTGCAGCATTCTTTGTGCACCTACTTTTTGGGAATCAAAGTTTAATTTTTTAATTCCCAAAAGGCACGGTGCTCCAATTCTACCGGAAGATGACATGATTTACCATAAATGAGCTTATAAGTAGACATTCCCAAAGGGGTTTTAAAGGCAGTTCTATATACCCATAGGGCATCTTGAAGCTTTGAAGTCAAATCCATTCTATTTTGGTTCACAATTTTCTCTAAAATTTGCTTAAGCTCCCTATTTGAGACTTCAACTTGCCCGTTAGTTTGAGGGTAATAAGGAGTACTCACCTTGTGTCTCACCCCATAGCTTCTTAAGACACTCTCCAACTGCCTATTGCAAAAATATTTTCCTCCATCACTGATTATGAATCTGGGTGTCCCAAATCTAGCGAGCACGTGTTCCTTGAGAAATTTAATAACAGTTTTAGCATCATTGTTCACACATGCTAACGCCTCGACCCATTTGGAAACATATTCCACCACCACAAGAATGTACATATTGGTTTGGGATAAGGGAAATGGCCCCATGAAGTCAATTCCCCACACATCGAATAACTCAACTTCAAAAATTCCATTCAAAGGGAGCTCATCCATTTTGCCTAAGTTTTTGGTTCTCTGGCACTTATCACAACTTTTGACAAAGTCAGCAATA
The DNA here is from genome assembly GCA_016760335.1 of Gastrodia elata. Classification (NCBI taxonomy): domain Eukaryota; kingdom Viridiplantae; phylum Streptophyta; class Magnoliopsida; order Asparagales; family Orchidaceae; genus Gastrodia; species Gastrodia elata. The sequence goes on along the minus strand of CM028676.1, from coordinate 15,115,497 downwards.
TTTTTGAACAAGTGGGGCCAAAAGAATCTGGATTGAAGTACCTTTGCAGCAGTTCACTCAATCCCATAGTGCCCTTCATACGGGAATGTGTGACAATGATAGTGAATATTTCTAATTTCGAAGTCAGGAACATATCTTCTTAGGAGTTGATCATTGCAACACTTATACAAAAAGGGATCATACTAAAAGTAATTTTTAATGTCGGCGAAGAATTTTTTTCTTTGTTGGTAGCTCATGTCTTTTGGTATGACTCCTCCTACATGGTAATTTGTAAAGTCAACAAACCAGGGAGAATGATTTGAGGCAATAGCATAAAGCTTTTCATCGAGGAAAGATTCACTAATTTCGGTCAACTTATCAGTATCGAGGTGGGTCAATCTAGATAAATGATCTGCAAGCACATTCTCACCCCCCTTCTTATCCCGAATTTCAAGATCAAATTCTTGCAAGAGCAACACCCATCGTATCAAGCGAGGTTTTGCTTCTTTCTTTTGAAGAAAATACTTAATAGCTGCATGATCAGTATAAACAATAGTCTTAGACCCAATCAGATATGACCTAAATTTAGTGAAAGCAAAGATGATAGCTAGGAGTTCCTTTTCCATGGTAGCATAATTTCCTTGAGCATTATCTAGGAGCTTACTAGCATAGTAAATTGAATAGAAGGTTCATTCTTTTTGCTGCCCAAGGACAGTACCAACTGCAGGGTCACTCGCATCACACATAATTTCAAAAGGTGAATCCTAATTTGGAGTAGAAATTATTGGAGCAGAGATTAAAGCAATTTTTATGGTATTGAAACCTTTTAAACAATTTTCATCAAAATTGAACTCGACATCCTTCCCTAGTAATTTACAGAGCGGCAAACTTATGTTGGAGAAGTCATTAATAAATCTTCTATAAAAAGTTGCGTGCCCAAGGAAGCTTCTTATTCCTTTTACATTGATGGGAGGGGGAAGTTTTTCAATTACCTCAACCTTTGCCTTATCAACTTCTATCCCTCGCCTCAAAATTAAATGACCAAGGACAATACCTTCTTCCACCATGAAATGACTTTTTTCCCAATTTAAGATTAAATTTGATTCTTCATATCTTCTTAAAACCTTTCCTAGATTGATCAAGCAATGATTGAAAGAGCTCCCAACAACAGAAAAGTCATCCATGAAGATTTCCAAAAACTCCCCAATCATGTCAGAAAAAATAGCCATCATACAGCGTTGAAAGGTGGCTGGAGCAATGCATAATCCGAATGGCATTCTTCTAAAGGCAAATGTCCCAAAGGGGCAGGTGAAATTAGTTTTCTCTTGGTCTTCAGGTGAAATAAGGATTTGATTATATCCTGAATACCCATCAAGAAAATAGAAATAGGGATTCCCTACCAATCTATCAAGCATTTGGTCAATAAAAGGAAGAGGATAGTGGTCCTTACGGGTGGCTTTATTTAATCTCCTATAATCAATACATACTCTCCATTCTATTACAGTTCTAGTGGGGATCAGTTCATTATTGTCATTGAGAACAACCATCATCCCACTCTTTTTGTGAAACACATGTATAGGCCTCACCCAAGGGCTATCAGAAATGGGGAAGATGATTCCAGCATCTAAAAGCTTAATAATTTCCTTTTGAACTACTTCTTTTATGTTTGGGTTTAATTCCATTGGGGCTCAATTGAAGAGTTGGAGTTATCCTCCAAAAGGATTCGGTGCATACAAAGAGTTGGACTAACCCTCTTCAGATCAGCTATACTCCAACCAATTGCTCTCTTGTGTTCTTTTAAAACCTTACATAAAAGACTCTCTTGATGCTGGGTTAATAAGGAGGAGATTATTATGAGAAGAGATTCATTTTCCCCTAGATAAGTGTATTTTAAATGTGAGGGAAGAGGTTTTAATTCTAATTATGGAGGGCAAATTATAGAAGGCTGAATTATTTTCCTTTCCTTAATCAATTCCTCAATCACTTCCGTGTCCGTGGGATTCTCATCTTCCTCCCTTGCTAACAATCCCTCTTCTTCTACATCTCCCATTATTATGCTTCTTCTATTAACTTGATTTTCTAATAATCCTCATTGGGTTTAAATGGGTGTCTCATAGAGTCATTCACATGAAACTTAATCTCCTCATCCCCATATTGCAACCTCAATTCCCCTTTATCTACATCAATCAAAGTTCTTCTGGTGGCCAAGAAAGGTCTGCCTAGGATAATAGGAATTTCTTGATTTTCATCTTCCATATCCAAGATCATGAAATCAGCAGGGAAGATGAACTTGTCAACCTTGACAAGCACATTTTCCAAAATTCCTAAGGGGGATTTGATGGATCTATCAGCGAATTAGAGGAGGACAGAGGTGGGTTTTAAGTGATCAATTTCTAACTTCTTGAATATGTAAAATGGCATCAAATTTATGGACGCACCTAGATCATAAAGGGCTTTTTGGAAAGATTGGCTTCCAATAGTGCAAGGGATAGTGAAATTTCCTGGATCCTTCTTTTTGATGGGAATCTTCCTCTGAAGGATTGCACTAAATTCTTCTGTTAACGCCACAATTTCCTTTTCATCGACTTTTCTTTTCTTGGAGAGGATATCTTTCATAAACTTAGCATAACTAGGCATTTGTTCTAGAGCTTCTGCGAAATGGATATTTATATGAAGAGTTTTAAAAGTTTCTAGGAATTTGTGGTATTGGACATCATGTTTCTCCCTAACCATATGTTGAGGATATGGTATATGAGGAATTTCCTTAAGTTGATCTCTAGGTTCTTTCTTTTCTAAATCCTTTACATTATTCCTCTCGTTTCTGATCGTTTCTTCTTCCTCCCCCTTTTCCTCTCTAATTATTGCTATGTTATTATGATTTTCCTCTCTCACAATCGGCCTTATAATTTTTCCACTTCTTAGGGTTATTGTGTTCCCTTGCTCCCCTTCATACTCACCAATGACTCCCACTAATGAAGTTGCTCTAATTATTTCATGATTTCCTTTAGCTTTTGTTCTATTCTTTTTACTGACTCTTCTTGCCTTAAAAGAGTATGTTCGTGCCTATTTAAGGTGGCATCAGTTTTATTCATGAATTCGGTTATGGAGGTTCTAAATTTGATAAGTGAGTTTTTTAATCTCTCTCTATTCCTTCCATGATTCATAATTACATTGACATTTCTTAACTCACCATCTTCCTCCTGACTAGAATTTATATACCCACATTCTAGCTTCTTAGTAAGTTGAGAGATTTGCATTTGGAGCTCAAGGATTTGTTGTGAATTTTTGAGTGAATTACATTCATTTTTATTATGGTGATCATTCTTATGGAGAGGCCATTGGTAGGCATTGTTTGCCATTTCTTCCAAGAGGTCGTAAGCCTCCTCTTAGGTTTTACTACTAATAGAGCTGCCGACAGCTACATCGATGAGTGTCCTTATAGGAGCATTCAAACTATTGTAAAAGGTTTGAACTTGTATCCACAAGGGAAACTCTTGATGTGGGCAATACCTTAGGCATTCCTTAAATCGGTCCCATCCATCATAGAGTGTCTCAACTTCCAACTGAGTAAAGTTTGTTATCTCAATTCTTAGCCGAGCAATTTTTGCCGGAGGGAAATACTTGGCTAAGAATTTCTTAGCCAAATCGTTCCATGTCCGGATCGAATCGCTTGGAAGAGAGCTGAGCCAACTATTGGCTCTATCTCGTAAGGAACATGGGAAGAGCCTTAATTTAACCGCGTCTTCAGAGATGCTGTTAAATCTGAAGGTATCACATATTTCAAAGAAAGTTAAAATATGTGAATTTGGATCTTCAGTGGCTAATCCCCCAAACTGGTTATTTTGAACCATGCTCAGAGTGGAAGGTTTGATCTCAAAGTTATTAGCTTCTATATTAGGCCTTACAATTGCATGGGGGATTCCCCTAATAGTGAGTAGTGCGTAATCTCTTAGTACTCTTCCCCTAGGCTATCTTAATGGCTCTCCAAGATTTTCATTATAATTTTCCATAATGGCTTGTTGGCTTAGCAAAATGTTTTGTTCTCTCCTAGCCTGCAAGTATGTTCTCTCAATTTCAAGGTCAAAAAGATAATCCGTGCAAACTCTTCTACTCATACACAATAACAATTAGGCTATCAAAAACAAATATAGCGATAATGTTCAAAAATTCAACAATAATAAAAGAAAACAGAAAAGAAAAATCAAAAATTAAAATTATATGCAAGAAAATACTTAAATCACTAGTTACATATAGATTATCCTTAATACGAAACAGTTTCCAATTCCCCAGCAATGTCACCAAAAACTTGACAGACTGTAAATACATGTCTGCGCTCACACGCAAGTGTACATGGTCTGAAGTAATAAGTGGAAAGTTTGAGTTTCCGGGATTTATCGAACCACAGAGAATTGGATGTTTTGTTACTAAGGTATATCTATTATCACTAATGTTTAAGCTATAGGTGTTTAGTATAAGTTAGTTCCTAAATAAGCACGACAATCACTTAGTAGAAAATGAGTCAAATAAAAGGAAGAGGAGAGTTGGGTTTCTCCCACATGACATGACAGATAACTAATGTATGATGATTCCTCAAGCATTCATCTTTCATTTACTTAGAGTTTAATCAAGTGCACATTGTCCTTCTTTGAGCTTTATCTCAAAGATTTACAAGTTCAAATCTTGTGCACGAAATGAACACACAATCAGTTCTATTTCAACACAAAGATCCTTATAAGATTTTAGGTTTGTAGTTTTTATCTCATCTCTTGATCATGGAGATGAGGGTTGTCAATTTTTAAGATATTATAAGCATTAACTCCACTAAGGGCGTCATATGCATCACACATACTTGAGATGAGGGATTGAATTCATTGGGCTCAATGACTATGTCACCTCGTTCATGAGCATTCAATCTCTCCATTCCCTCTCTCAAGTATGCTGAGCAATGGAGCTCAATTAGTGGGACTTAGCATTACACGCATCAACTCTTTAGTTGAGCTTAGATTAAGGTGCACTAAGCTCCACAACTTTCTCACATAGTTCTAAGCTCTCATGCACTCATAAATCTAGCATCGAAACTAAGGTGAGCTATGGAGCATAAGACAATTTAGTCCTTGAGTTCAATAGTCCTTGTCCTTCGGTCCACAATCAAGTCCACAATAGTTTTATACATTTCTTTAGCAAGTCATTAAATTCATAATTTTTATTAATACTTGAGGAAAACTTCATACATTTTGTAGTAACTATCAACATATGTGGGATTGCCCCAACCCTCCCTAGGGGAGGTTTAGCTCTCCATTACAAAAGAGATGAAAAAGAACACATATATGGATAAAGACCCTTTCATGATCAGCTAAGAAAAGAAATAACAAGACAAGAGTTTAGAAAATACTATGAATGTTCATTTGGGAAGTTCTCCAAACTCTTCTTCTCCTTGCTTGAAGTTGCTTCTCTTAGGTCCATAGTGCTGCTTTTCTCCTCCGTCTCCTTAGCAAGATGAGCTCATCCACCCTTGGGGAGTTCTTCTTCTCTTTCATGCAGCCCCACTCTTTACTTAGGTTAAAGTGAGCTAAGTTGGGAACCCTTCTCTAGTCAAGAGGGGTGGTATTTATAGAGGAAGGCTGCATCATCATCCTCACATTTCAAAATTTGCCTTTGCCATTAAAAATTCTAGAGTAGTGATGGCAAATTCCAGTTGATGGATGAGGTGACCAATACTTTCCATTCTTTTATCCTTCTCATCACATCAAAGAGACCATTTTCCATTTAAAAATGGAGCTGCAGTAGGAGCAATGATGGCTGGAGACAAGAGGCTGGTTGGGGTCTTGTCCTAGCCGCAATTAATGTTCTGTCATACAAAAAATACGGCGGGCTGCTGCAGCGCGCTGTAGCACGCGATAGCGGGAGGTTTTGCAAAAAGGGCCGCTGTGGCACGCGGGGCGGGGGGGCGAAGTGGTTTGTTAAGTGAAGGGCCGCTGCAGCGCACTGTCGCGAGATCGCCCCCGTGCTTGCAAAGTTCTCTGCTGCAGTGCGTTGTGGCGCTAACATTTCGCAAAATGGGTCACTGCAGCGCGCTGTATCACCAGCATTTGCAAACTGGTCCGCTGCAGTGCGCGATCGCGCCCGTGCTTGTAAAGTTCTCCGCTGCATCACTCTATGGCACCCGATTTCACAAAATGGCTTGCTGCAGCGCGCGACAGCGGTTTTCCTTTAGAAATTTTGGAGAATTGTACATATTGCTCAGAATTCGTTGGATAGGCATTTTTCTTGAAAAGATAAGAAAAATTGGATTAAGGAAGAAGTTTTAAAATGAGAATTGAATGGATTTTTTCCTTAAATTAGGATATAAATTATGGATTCATCATGCAAGCCCAAGCTCTTAAAAGATAGTAAGTTGAGACTTGAGCACTTAGGCAGCCCAAACATTGATGGATCAAGCTATTATTTAAGCATGAACTAAGATCTTCACACTTGGACATACTTAGGTGCAAGAAATAAGAAGAACCCTAATAGAGGTATGTGAGACTAGGCATGCTCAAGTCCTTTGTGTAAAATCAAGTGGATAAAGGTTTTGGTATTTGGGCTCACCCAAGTGCCATATATAGCATGATTGTAGGATTGCCACATTGGGAGCTTGATTAGTAGCTACCTAAAGTGTTAAAAGGAATACATCGGGTCATATATAAATAGTAAAGAGGTAATTTTGAATTTTAAGGTGGCTATTGAGTGAGGTTGGAGGACTATGGTGGTGGCTAAGAGAAGTTGTGAGTGCTAGGAGGAACTGTGAGAGGAAGAAGGTGTGTATTAGGCTGAGTGAAATGCTATGAGAGCTCTTGAAGAGTGAAAATCTTTTATTTTCTTCTTGTTTATAGTGAATTTCTATGTGGTGTTGCTTCAATGTTTTTTCAAGATATGGCAGTTTTCCAAACAAAAACTATGTGTTTGTGTATGCTTTATTTTGCCTTTATTTTTCTATATATATATATATATTTTTTTTTTTTCATTTTAAGTACAATGTGATAAAGCTATGACCACAATTAGCTCCTCACTGACAATGAACAATACAAGCTAAAAATGGTGATCAAAATTTCTAGCTCAGTACTAGTTTAAACCATTCAAATTATGAACAATGAACAATATGACCCAAGTGAATTTAAATGATCTCTGAATATTCTATTTGAAAAATTTGTATGAAATACATTTTTTTAATGAGTTGACATATTGGTACATTTTGCTAGATTATATATAATTGTTGTGTCTAAAAGTTTTAACATTTGATATTTGCTCAATAAATCTCATCAACGAGTCACATTCTCATGGATATATAAAAATAAATACATTCCTTTGATATTTTAAAATTTTGGCAAGAATGGTAGGGTGCACTTTCTTGTGAAGGAATTATGAATATTCTCTTATCATAAACCACAAGGATAATCTTAAAGAGCTGTTTAAAGAAAATTATTTGCACATTTTCATCGAGTGAATCTCTAATCAGTTTGGTTAAATGAATAAATGATAATTTTTTTGATTTTATTCATTTAATAATATAAATGAAGTATTTTTATAAATTGCAATAATAGTAACCTAATCATTTTGTACGAATCACTTTAACCAAGAAATACTAGAGTAAGTGGTAATATAATTTCTTGGACCTAATCATTTTGTACAAGGTTTAATTTTTTCTTCTTTTGTTTTCATTTTATCAAACAATCTTTGAAGCAAAATTCTATTAGAATCATTTTTAACACAAATTATTAAAATTGAAATTCCTAAAAGATTCATAATTATTGTATGAATTGGAATAATCATATAATTTTAGAAGTAAGAATATCCAGAACTTCCAATCCATGTTCACTACCACCTAATTATGGTTGGCTAATATTACCAAGAAAATCCTAGCATAAAAGCTCTAGAGGCCTTGAGAATTACTTGTCCTTTTTTAGCATCACAAATATATGTATTTGAGTAATCTAATCTTTTGTTGTCATCTATAAGTTCTAGTTTTGAATCTTTTGTATGGTGTTTATGCTAGCATGGCATAACTTATAGTAGCAAAGTAATGTTTTATCTATTACAACTTAATAATCTCTTAGGCTATTTATTATTATTTAGTGCATCTATATCAAGAAAACAAGTGCTATAATCACTAAAACTTTAATTAAAATTTTTATAATGAAATCTAATAATAATTTAAATAAGAAAAAAAGTATGAAGTTCTTGATCATAATGCTTCAACTTCAAGGTCATAAATTTTCAAGTTCATGTTCACAAAAAAAGTTGATAATAATTATATATGTCTATATCATCTATAAACAAAAGCTTTTTACTAATGATATTATTAACATTATCAAATTTCACTACTCTTAATCAACATCTTAGTATTGTTCCACAGCTTTATATTTTCAATTTAGCTTCAAGAAATTATCGCTTTTGCTCTATGCATTTGAACATCCACTGCATAAGTTTCACATGACATCACTTCTCTTACTGGGAAGGCATACTTTTCGAGAGACATTAGGCATTAATGGTGTGAACTTGTTGTAAGTTGGGTCCATTTTTAATTAACCTTGTAAAATAGAGATCCTCAAGGCCCCCCCAATAATTTCCTATATTTATTAACTAATATACATTAGAGATCATGATTTATTAAGCAACAAATTTTTTTGATAGAAAGTATGTGATCTATTTCTAATTGTTTTATGTGCACGTTAATAAATATAAGCTTCATTAAAGATTATTCAATCTATCAACCAATGATAGTTTATAAATTGAATTATTATTTTTTTCTCTTACTCTTAAGTTCTATTAATAAGAACTTTTATTAATCTTTTGTTATATTTATTTATAAATAATTCCCAATTTTATTTCTGAGGAATCGAAACCCCTTCTTAAAAATAGAAATGTTTTTAATTACTATTAAACAATTCCTTTATGATTTCTTGATTCTTTTTTTTGACATAGTGTCCATTAAATTTAAGAAAAAATATTTGAATCTCTTGATTCATAATCATCAACTAGTATGGATGCTTCAAATCAACCAATGACTATGATCTTAGAGTGATCAAAGTAACACTTTGATTACAAAATTATTAGACCATTAATAAGAATGATTTTTTAACAATTAATTTTTTTTTTCAATGTTTATTAATGTATAAAAGTACAATATAAGATGGTTAATTAACAAAAAGAGAAACAAGAAATTAAAAAATGGAAATTGGGTAAGGAGGTTGAACCCCAAATTAGTAGCATAATCTACTTTTTATAATAGTTTCAATTTTAATTATCTCAGACATGTGTCAACCTTGAATGGGTCTGATATTGAGGTTATTAACTATAAACATTTACATATGGGAACCTAAATAAGGTGTACCATATGAAGATTCCCCATAATAAGATCCACTCATTCATGCTTAAATCTCAGCAAAAACACTTTTCAAATATATTCCAAATTATTTATATGTGCATGATTTAAAATTGAAAATAACTTTAGTAAATACTTATATAACTCAACTAATTTGATTTTGCACATTTCTAACCAATCCATGCTAATTATTGTAGTTATCAACTAATTATCATCACATTAAAATAATGTTTTTTTACTCTCAAATAAATTTGCAATGCTTTCATGAGTAACATGGCAACACTTGATTTAACTCATTTATATTAAAATAATTTGCTTTTTGAAACCATGTTTATAAGCCATAATCTGTCCTAATTTAGACCAAATCTTTTATTGCATAAAATCTCCTTAAGTTACCAACAAAACATGGATAGGTAGACATATTTTAGCTCACCATGTGAGCTCAATGGCTTGCCACACAAAATAAGCATATTCACTACTCAAGCTTAGGCATGCGTGTACTTACAAATTTTATCTAGACATCATTTCCTTATTGCAATGCTTTCGATTGCATTATACAGAATCTAGGGTTTATTCATTTAGCAAAACACCATAGTTAACTGAGTAATTCCTTGGATGCATTTCCTTATTCTTAGTATAAAACTCCACCTCCTTTCCTTCTCTCCTTCATCTTCTATCAAGATTTCAAGTCATTCTCTTTTGCAAATAATAGGTGAAGTCTTAGAGAAGCTCTTACTTTTGAAATTTGAATACCCTTAGGTTTTAGAATGATGGTTCTTTCATTGAAATACTATAGTTATGGTCACGTTAATATCAAACTCTATGGTCTAGGTTGCATAATTTTTATTAACCTCATTTACAATTTATTATATAATTGAAAAGGAGCTTATTTTGTGGTTCTAAATGTCTACAATTATATTTTTCTTTCTTATTTCTCTATAACTTATTGATATTGCTTTTGATTTTGGTTCAATCTATCTTGAATTTGAACTCTTTGACATAATTTAACATTGCATAATAGTACACTTTTATCATGTGAAAGTTTGTATGTTTTGATTTATATTTGATAAATAACCAATGAAAATTATTACATTAATATTATTGCGTGCGCAACGGCTATGTGAATCCAATTTTTTTTTCATGTGACCTTAGGGGCTTAATAATAGTCTGATAATGACTAAATCCAATTAAATTAAGCCAAAAATTCTATGAAAAAAAGATCAATCTAAGACCACTATTAGATAGAGCACATCTTAGCTATCTTAGTGCACAAATTTGGAAACAATTAAGTCAACAATTATTCCTAGATTAATCTCTAAAATGTTAACTTAAAATTAAAAAGAAAATTAAATATAAATCTAAATATAGAATTTTTATTACCTAAAAGAATTTTAGAAGCTTAAATATTTAAAAATTAATGTAATTTAAAAGATGAGCAAACTTGAAAATTTTGGCGCTAGTGCATTCGACTAATCAAAATTCACAACAAGATCATGTTTCATAAAATTTGAAATCCAAATTAAGGATAAATGCACAAAATTCAAATTATATTAATATTAAAAATGTATAATATAAATAATAATTCTCATAATAAAAACCCTAAATTACTACACTAACACTTCTCCTTTAGTCGATCTCGCAAGCCTAGCTTCACACGCAAGCAATCCTTGTACGCGATCGAGCTTGTCTCAGAAATGAGGGTGACCTCGTAGTTGACCTCTTAGTTGGTTTTCCTCACCCCATTTTTTCTTCCTTTATAAATTTTGTATCCTCCCACTTCGAATCCTTACAACCATGCTTCCCTCTCCCCTCCATCCACAATCGAAGCCCCAGATGTTGTGTTGTGGAGACTTCGTTGTCCAAAAAAAAATAGCACAGGTGTTGCAGCGCGCCATAGCGCGCTACAGCGGAACCAAGCCTGAAGCTAAGACGCTACAACGCGCCTCAGCGGTCTGCAATCTAAAAGCGGGCACTGTAGCGCTCCACAGCGGAATCAAACGCGGGAGCTACAGCGGATGCAATTTTGAAAGTCGACCGTTACAGCACGCTGTAGCGACCGACGGAGTTCTGCTTCATTCCAGGTCTCGATATGAACAAATATGAGGGGTATTTTGGACTTTTTGGGTCCGAAATGGAGCAAGCTACTTAAGCCTAAGTAGTGGAGGAAAACCTAAGACTTTTGCAATCAGTTTGGAGGCTTTGGAGGTTGTGAAAAGGAGAACCCTAGAAGAAACCCTAGGGAACTGCTGAGCAAGAGAAGACTTGCTGTTTGAAGAAGAAACTTCAGGAGGTAGCAGCTTTTTCCTTTCTCCATTCTAAGAGTAGAGCTACAACTGTGTATGCTGAGCTGATATAGCTCTTGTAACTCTGTAAACCTTGAAGCTTTTTTATAGTGAATTTTCTCGTTGGTGTGTCTCCGTGGTTTTTCCCAATCTTTGGATTTTCCACGTGTATGCTTGTGTTTGGATGATTTGTATATGCTGCAATTTTCTTGCTGTGATTTTGTAATTTCTAAGCTAGCTTGGTAACCGTCAATGCACCCCGATCCTCAATGTCTTTGGACTTTGGTTTGTTGTTTGCATTACAAGTGCCATTCTGCATTATATATCTTGTCTATCGCTAGTGTTCACAACATCAGCGCCACCTCATGTGCTGCCAAGTCGTTATCACTTGTCCTCCAGTCGCTATTCCATTTCCTCCCCCAATTCCATCACCGAGTATCGATTGAGGGATATGAGAGAGAGAAAGTTATTATTTTTATTCTTAATAATAATAATAATAATAATTAATATTACTATATTTATTATTATTAAGCTTATTATCAACATAATAATAATAATAATATAGTTTTATTAATATAATAAAATGTTAATATTAATAAAAAAATTATATTTAAATAATTATAACACGATAATAATAATAATTAAAATAATGATAGCTTATTTATATAATAGTAATAATAATAGTAATAATAATAATAATAATAATAATAATGATAATAATAGCAATATTAATAATAATAAAAATAATACTACTACTACTACTACTAATAATAATAATAATAATAATAATAATAATAATAATAATAATAATAATAATAATAATAATAATAATAATAATGTAAAATTATAAAACACTAACTTTTTTATAATAAGAAAATAATTGAATAATAAAAATCTAATAATAAGCAAAAATATATATAAGAGTAATAAATATAATAATATAGTAGTTAAATCTCAATAGTATAAGATAATAAGTATTATTAAATTATAAAATGTTGAATATCATATGAATATGAATACTACTAATATTATAAAGAGTATAAATAATGATAATATTATAATGTTAAAAATAAATAAATAATTAATAATAATTAAGATTCAAACTAAAATAATAATAACTTATAATAGTAATAATTAAAATAGCTAGATAATTAACTATAACTAACTTTATTAATATTGTTAGCTATAATTAAATCATAAATAAAATAAATAATAATTTTAAATTTATTATAATTAAAATTATAATTATTATAATAATTAACTCGACAATAATACTTAAGATTATGCTTAATACATATGAAATTAAAAATGAAGATAATTATAAAAAATTAAGATTAATAATAAAAATTATGAATAATTATAATAATAATTAATTATATAAGAATTAATTAAGAATAATAATAGTATAATAATAATAATTATATCAAAGTATAATAAGTAATAAATAAATAAATATATGATCCCTCTAATAAAAATATATTTAAACATATCTTTGAAGTATCAAAATAAACACAATAAAAAAACCAATAGAATTTGGTCAACAAAATGGATAAACTTGAATATTCCACATTTTTAGGTACTTAGATCTTTTGAAGATTCACATCAAACGCCTACATTTGAGCTTATGTTTCCTTTCTTTATTTGATTATGGCATTTGTTCACGTTAGCTGCTGAATAAATTGCAAAACTTTATCATGAAAATTTGGGACATATATTTGTGGTGAAAGTTTTAGAAGGGAGAAAAGTGTGTTTGCATAGGTACGGTTCTACATGGGGAAATAAGGGGGGATCTAGACCATTTAGAAGAGATTGTAGATTTAGAGGTAAGACTCATCATAATGAAATAAGAAAAATTACCAATACGTAGCTGTATATTTCATAAAATATACCTATGATATATGGGCTTCTTAGTAAGGTTTGGGGGTCGTATGCCCAAAAAGAAAGTTATGTAACATAGTGTTTATGATAAAATTTTATTTATATTTCCTATTGCTCCTATTTAACAGAAATTATTGCGCACCATAAAATTTATTGAATATTTATAAGTTTTAATAATTCAATATTATATGAAGCATGTGTCTTTAAATTATCCTAATTGCTCATTTAATGCCTCATATAAAATGTTAGATGTATTTCTTACTAAAATTATGTTAACTTATATTTGTCAAGGTTTAAGAACTACTAATAGAAGATACTATTTGGGCTTAATCTCAAAAATTAAGTTCAAAGAAGTGATATGAAAAATAAATGAATTTTGTTTCTTTTAATAAAATGTGTAGGAATGAGACCAGATATGTGATGCAAATATAATTTAAATACATGGTTATGTAAATGAGAAATCATGTTTGATAAATGTAATTATCATTTAGTATTATTTATTTGGAAATTATTGCTTATAATTATCAACTTTAATTCCCAGACTGTCACACCTTAGCAAGCAATTTCTGGGTCTTGTACTTTATACAATAAGTACATTATGTTATGAATCCCTAAAACGCTAACAATTTGTTATTCAATTCATAAAGGGTATTGAGTGTCTTTGTGCTTTGTTAATAGTATTTTCCGCAATGCTAATTTTCAATTTTTGGTCTGTTATAATTATAATGTATCTTATGTGTGCCATACTTAATTTGGATATATGAGAAATGGATTGGAATTCAATGAGCACAAAGAAAAGTCACTGTAGGATACATGAGAAATTTCAGTGATGTGAGTTTGGAATGACGAGGTTTGGTGTGAGTTTTAGAGTAGTGTGTGTGATGCTGTATCATGTTGAGCTGGTGAAGAGGAGAGCATGTGCTCATTTTGGGAATGCTTAATTCTGTTTACAACATATTGTTTAAAATTTTTAGCTTATGTAATTAGTGATGCATAAACAAATAAAGCTTTTCTTGCTTTTGTGATGCTGTGAGAAATGTAAGAAATATGCTTAAAATTCTTTTTTGAACATCTTATCATCTCAATTATTACATGTACTGAGTTCGATATGCTACAATACAATGCTAGATTTAAAAAGTAATGATATATCAAAGAGCAAAAAAGACTAATTCTTACTTAAATAATCCAATAATTAAATATTTATTTTTAGTGAACAAAGGTTATCCAAAAATTCAATAATATTTTACAATAAAAAGTTTTAACCAACTGTTTGACTCCTTCCTATTTGGGTCCGATTTCCTAATTTCTACAGAAGTGAACAAAAAAAAAAAAAAAAAAAAAAACAAATAGTATGGTTCGATTTCCTAATCACAATAACTTATTTACTTTCTTGTCTAATCTCGCATAGCTCATATTATGGGTAAATACTTGTTTTCTCCTATTTTGTTCGATCTCCAAAGAGTTTAGGGGAATTGCTCGTTTACTCTTTGTTGTAATACTTTTTTTCTCCTATTTTGTTTGCTGTTGATTTTATTTTGTTGTAATATTTGTAACATATATTTTTGTTTAATATGGTGAGCTTTGCTCTCAAAAGTTTATGAAAAAAACAGACTTTTATTGTGCTCTAGTTGGCCATAATATAATAGATGCCAAAAGCAAATAAAATTTTAGAGATTCTCATTTTTTGCTACTAGTGTCAAACATGACTCTTTTTCAATAGTAGAAACCCTTAGTTGCCAAAACGACAGAAAAAAAAATGGCGCTAGCGCCTTGACCCCACCACCCCTCTTCCCCCCTCCCGCCCGTGCACGTCTGCATGGTATATGCGTAAGTGGATGGCAAATTTATTGTGCACTATTTGTCATATGTTTTGGGGAAATTTGTGGTCTCTTCCTTTGCTTATGCTGATGATTTTATTATTTTCTTGAATGATAGTATTAATCCTAACAAATCCTTCTTTCTTACTAATGGCCAGGTACCTAATCATCAAATAAATTCCATCCATAATATTCTCAAGTTTAAGTAGGGCAAGCTTCCCTTTACTTATTTTGGGATCCCTATCTTCTCGGGTCATAACCAAAATAGTATTTATAAAAATCTCCTTGAAACTATTTTAAAAAATGTTCGTTGTTTGGAACACAAATACTTGTCTCAAGGTGGTAGGCTGATTCTTTTCAATTATGCTTTTAATACCATCCATCTCTATTGGTTGGAAGTCACCACCCCCGCTACGGGCATTATTAATAAGATTAAAACCACCTACTTTTCCTTTATGCATTTGGAACAATTACATTCCTAAAATTATTAGCGTTTTTATGGCGTCTGGTTAAAAGCTATATTAGTGTGGATATCAATATACAAAACATGGACTACTCTCTAGTTTCTAATTGCATTTGTTGTAACAATATTGAATCGATTACTCATGTTTTCTTAGAAAATAACACCAGTCGTGCTGTCTGGAATTTGGTTGCTCTTAACAATGATATTACCAACCCAAGAGAAATTGTTGACATCCTTTTTAGATGTCCTTCTCAAATCAAAAAAAACTGTTTGTGGGTAACTTGTATGATGCTTATATCCTGTGGCATTTATGGAATGCCAGAAATAAGGCAAAATATCATGGCATTCCTTTTCAACCCCGCAAATATCATTAATGCCATTCATAATGATGTTAATTGTATTTTAACTGCTTTTATTGTTAAATGTTTTGCTTGGGTGAAACTTAATGTCAAGGTACCAAATCAAAGATAAAATTAGGTTTAACCCGCGGTAGCTCCTGCCTTGGCTGGAATCTTATGTGTTCGTTTTTCTTAGATTCTGTCTTTGCCTTCCATCTTTTTCTGTTGCTGATTTATAGTTGCCCAATTTGTCTGGTGGGCATCTTTTTTTGTCGTTTCTCTCTTGCATTTGTGACGATCATTGCTTCTGATTGGGTGCTAGATTGAGCCTTTGGCTAGGGTCTTTATTTATCCGATTTGGATGTTGTTTTGACAGTAACCATCTGTTTACTACTAGTTTTTGCTTACCTTATGCCTGGAACCTTTCCGTTGGTTTTCTGGTTAGCTGCTGGTTTTGGTTTTCTACTGGTTATTTGTTGCTTGTCGGTGATGAGGTTTGTCTGTAGGTTGAAGTGTTGGGAGCTTTTTCGACGGGTCCTTTGTTTCGCTTCACAGCTAAATTTTCTTTTTCTATTTTGGGATTGACCTTTTCCCGACTTAAATTACTGCTATTGTTTTTTGTTGCCTGTTGGTTTTTATGCTATTTGTTGAACGTTGTTTTGTATTAGTTATGTTTGGTCTATTTAGTCTCTTCCTATGGGTTGCGGTTGTTTGTTTTGTGGTTGTATGTGGTTTGGCCGTATGAGCTGTGTCTAGTTGATTTGTTCTACATCTGGTTCTGTGAGTAGTTGCCACGATTGTTGTATGTTGTTGTTACTTCTTTTCTTGTTATTGGCCATACTTCTAGAGATGGCTTATGCATGTTTCTATTTTATTGTTGGAGAGTTTGGGATGCACTAGTTGGTTTTTGGTTTGGGCCTAGAGAAGGCCTGGAGGTACAACAACTGGTTTCTAGATTTTGTTTTTCATTCTAATTCTGGTATGCTCAGTTTCAGGTTATCATTATTTGCTTTGCTTGCTCCATATTGTGATGTTTTTGTTGCTTTCATGTTTATATATTGTTTTTGGCTTCTACCTTTGTGCTATCTTGGTTGCTACCATTGTGATGTTTTGGCTACTATCTTTTTGATGTTTTGGATACTACCCTTATGCTGTTTCTACGATTCTCTATTGTTTTGGCTACTTCCTTTGTCAATATTGGCTTCTTCAGC
Source organism: Gastrodia elata (assembly GCA_016760335.1). Taxonomy (NCBI): domain Eukaryota; kingdom Viridiplantae; phylum Streptophyta; class Magnoliopsida; order Asparagales; family Orchidaceae; genus Gastrodia; species Gastrodia elata. The sequence continues at coordinate 15,098,168 of CM028676.1, read as the reverse complement.
TTTGTTGGCTGATTAGGCTGCTATTTGTGACTTTTTCCAGAAGCCACTTTGGGTCCTTGGCCCGATCCTAACACTTCGTCTGCTGGTTGTGGCTGTTTATTTCAATCTTAATTTGTCCCTTTGCTTTTATCTTTTTTCCTTTATTTTTGAAGGGCCTTTTAAGTTATACCATGGGACCTTCAATTTGGGGTTGGTTTTAGGCTTGTAGGCATAGATTTGTAACCTCCCATCCTTGACTCAGTATTTTTTCCTGTATCAATAAAAATCTGCCAAGATGGCTATTTGAAAAAAATAAATAAATAATATATATATATATATATATATATATATATATATATATATATATACACCCTGTGGTACTTATGGAATGCCAGAAATAAAACAAAATATCAAGGCATTCCTTTTCAACCCCACAAATATCATTAATTCCATTCAAACTGATGTTAACTATGTTCTAACTGCTTTTAATGTTAAATGTCTTGCTTGGGGGAAACTTAATGTAAATGAATTCAAAGTTAAAATTGGATTCAACCCGCGGTAGCTCCTGCCTTGGCTGGAAGCTTATATGCTGGTTTTTCTTAGATTATATCTTTGCCTTCCATCTTTTTTTGTTGTTGATTTGTATTTGCCCAATTTGTCTGGTGGGCATCAGTTTCTGTCATGTCTTTCTTGCATTTGTGTCAGTCATGATTGGGAGCTATATTAAGTCTTTGGCTAGGGTCTCAATTTACCCAATTAGACATGTATGGATGCTATTTTTGAAGCAACTATTTGCTTACTACTAGTTATCTGGTGCTTGTCGGTGACGAGGTTTGTCCACAGATTGAAGTGCTGGGAGCTTTTTCGATGGATCCTTTGTTTCACTTCATAGCTAAATTTTCTTTTTTTGTTTTGGGATTGGTCTTTTCCTGACTTAAAATGCAGCTATTGTTGTTTGTTGCATGTTGGTATTTATGCTATTTGTTGGACATTGTTTTGTAGTAGTTATGTTTGTTATATTTTGTCTCTTCCTATGGTTTGCGATTGTTTGTTCTGTGGCTATATGTGGTTTGGCCGTTTGAGATGTGGTTTCTAGATGATTTGTTTTGCATCTGGTTCTGTGAGTAGTTTCATTTGGTTGATTATGGTTATGCCGTTTGTGATTAGCTTCTCTTATGTCAGATGTTGTTACTTCATTTCTGGTTATTATTCATACTTCTGGAGATGGTTCCTGCATGTTGCTATTTTATTGTTGGAGAGTTTGGGATGCACTAGTTGGTTCCTGGTTTTGGCCTAGAGAAGGCCTGGAGATACAGTGGTTGGCTTCTAGGTTTTGTTTTTTCATTCGAATTCTGGCTTGCTCAGTTTCAGGTTATCATTATTTGCTTTGCTAGCTCCATACTGTGATGTTTTGGTTGCTTTCCTATTTATAAATTGTTTTTGGCTTCTACCTTTGTGCTATATTGGTTGCTACCATTGTGATGTTTTGGAAACTATCTTTGTGATGTTTTGGCTACTACCATTATTTTGTTTCTATAATTCTCTGTTGTTTTGGCTGCTTCCTTTGTCACTATCGGTTTCTTCTGCTCTGTTTGTTGATTAAGCTGTTATCTGCGATTTTTTTCGGAAGCCTCGGAAGCCACTTTGGGTCCTTGGCTCGATCCTGAAACATTGTATGTTGGTTGCGGTTGTTTATTTCGATCTTAATTTGTGCCTTTATTTTTATCTTTTTTTCTTTATTTTGGAAGGTCCTTTTCGGTTATACCATGGGACCTTCATTTTGGAGTTGGCTTTAGGCTTGTAGGCTTAGATTTGTAACTTCCCAACCCCAATTATGTATTTTTTCCCTGTATCAATAAAAATTTGCTAGGATAGGTGTTTAGAAATTAATATATATATATCGATTTCTAGAGTTCTTCTCCGTCGTCTCTGCCGATGGACTCTCCCCTCCTCTAGTGTCGCCGTCTTCCTAGTGGCTTCAATATGGTGATACATTTCTGTTTTTTTGGCTTCTTGTTTATTTTGCAGTGGTTTTATTTTCTACCCTTTTTGCTAAGTATGTCTATGTAAGATGGCGATTTATCCTTTTGTTAGATCTTTTAAAGAGTGTGGAAGGCTCTACCAACAAAATCTCTAAGGAAATATCAATTTATCAAGGATTCCCTGCTGTTTTCTTCACTGATGAGGAAGTTTCTCGGATTGCTTCACCTCATAATCTTACACTTGTCAGTAAATTTCTTAGAACTAAATCTAGTTCTGGATTGATTTTAGGGTATTTAAACGATCTGAAATTGGCACCCCGACAAACATTCGTTCCTTTGATTCTCTTAAGATTTTTTTCAACTTCTCCTTTGATATATATTATGCAAGAGTCTTCTTTAAAGGATTCTATGACCTAAAGGGAAGCACAATAAAACTATTTAAATGAGACAGTGTTGTTGATATTAGCCAAGACGTGCCAATTGCCTCAGTTGGGGTTAACTTGCCTGGCCTTAGGTTGCAGTTTATAGCCAAAGAAATCCTCTTTAATATTTCTAAAGCGATTAGAAAATTGTTACAGCCTGGTTGAAACATGACGATACAAAAAAATGCTGTTGCACCTAGAGTACTGATTGAGGTTGATGTCTCCATCCCCCTTCCAGAGAAAATCTGACTGGGGTTGAGAGAACATGGCTATTTCTAATTAGTTTGCTATGAAAAATTGCCAACTTATTGTAATTAGTGCTGTTCTCTTGATAGTGAGACCTCCTCTTGTACTACCCAGAATAGTAATTGCCCTCTAACCAGGTTTACGGCTATCCAGGTCACTCCCTCAATCCCTAGCATATTTCAAGTTTCTGAAGTTAGATTAAATTTAATAAATAAGTTAATTGAGAATGAGTTTATTGAATCTAATGATATGATTGATGAGGCATACAGTGATAGTTTAAATATTGCTCATGAAATGGCTATTACTAATATTAATGCGGTTTCTCTAATCTGTTATAACAACTCTGTTGTTGTTACTTGATTTTAGGCATCCAAATTAGGTTGAAACCTCCGCCATTAGTCTCTAAATGATGTTTGAAGCAATCCCTGAAAGTTTGGTGCGATTTAGAGAATATCTCTTTTTGACAAATATTTTAATGTATTTAATTAATCAGAAAATAAAAAAAAAAATTGTCTTCTAATTGAAAATTTGACTTTATTTTTAAGTTCCTCACCCCCAAATTAGCTAGAGGGGAATTTTTGTAATATTTTGGAGCTCATTTGGCTATCTATTTTTTATTAATTAAATATATATCTATTAATTATTTAATATTTATTATTTACTTTAATGGAATTAATCGGCTGACGGAATCGGCCCACCGTTTGCTCAAATGATGGGCCAATCATAAATGTCCATCGCCCATAGCATGCCATTGTAAGTCTTATGCGCAACGCATGATCACACGTATAGGAGCTGCAGAGCCCATACCATACAACCCTTTCCCAAGTTGTTCTGTGGCAACTAAGCCTTTTGAGTGACAGTATTGACTCCATTGGTGAGGGCTAGTCACTGGGGGAATCATGGTTGAGGAAGAGCCTCTGAGGTCATCGCAAGTGCAAACCCTAAATGGCTCCTGATGGTGAAAGGTACTCATCTATCTCTTTCGAATTATTGCGCGTTTCACTTCATGAGATTTCATTTATCAATTTCTCCATCAGTAGAACCAATTGACAAGCTCCGATCGAGCTCAATTGAGCACTATCGACGCTTATTCTATCGTTTGGGAACAATACATAACATTAAGCGTAACACCTCATTGTAGGGCTTTCATAATTAGATCCTTAGAGTTACCGAGTGATGGGGGTTATGGGTTCAAAAGAAAGGCCATGGATGGAGCTTCATTTTAAAATGTTGTGCACGTCTTGAAGAGCTTAGAATTGTGAAAATGGTGATGCCATAGTCTCCATTCCTCGGGACTCATTGGGACGATCTACAAGTCGGGTGGGTCGACCCAACCTGGATGGCTCTGCAGTCGGGCTTGCACTCGTGAAGCCGCCCATGTGCATGGGACTACACATGTAACTGGCTCGCGTGCATGCAGTTGTCACTAACCGATGCACAGATAGGTAGTGCAGGTTGTGGGCTATCCTAGGAACAATAATGTTGATTTTCAATTTAGTTCAAATTAAACTATATTAATAAATTTAAAAATACAAATTTGAATATATTGAAATTATTTACCAAAATGATCAAAAAAATATGTAGAACATCAATATGAACTTAATTTTCCAATTTTATAATTAATTTTGCGAATAGCTTTTTAATTTTCATTAAGATTCATTATTGCATAGATTAGTCATTTGATGTCTGATTTGACCCAACTCAATGTCATTGTACTTGTTATACTATAAGGAAGTTATAGCTACTATGTTTATATTATTTGGACAACAAATGGAAAATTTGAGTTTTTTACTCTTAAATAAATTAATATTTAATTCTTAATTTCGAGTTTTTACCTAGATAGGTCTCTTAAACCCTAGAATACACTATAATATTTAACTTATGGCATGTTTTAATATTAGATAATGTTTTGAGTAGGAAAATCTAGGATAACCTAGTCTTGGCTTAGCACTAGTAAACCTAAGAAAGAGCCTTAACATAGAGTTTGAGAGGCTAGTGTTGAGAGATTAGTGTGGATCCTTAGCAATTGGCTTAGTAATTGATCATTGTATTGAATCTAAACCCTAGGTTGGATAGTGAATTTTTTATTTTCCCATGATTTTAGATTCATTAGTAAAACTCTTAAAAGGTTAAGTTTGAGCTTAAATTTATTCCTTACATTTCTTAAGTGTAGGATTAATCCTAACCATCATAGTGTGTAATTTAGTATTATTAGCTCATTTTAGTAAGCCTAACTTCTTAGCTAGCTCTAAAACTCCCAGTGCATTAATGTGAACCTAGAAGCTAATGGTTAGAAAATCCTCACTTATCATTAAACTTATTAGAAGTACACTAGTTAGAAGTTAATCAAATTCGTATAGTTATTGAATCAGTATCTCTTTAAACCTTAGATGCTTTAGTAAGCCTTAAGGCTAGTAAGCTTACAAACTAACTTTCTGGCTATTAACCCCAACACTAGTCTAAATCTAGTAGCTCTAGAGAATAAAAATTTAGTAGAATATAGGTTCTTAATTCAATTTTAATCCATACTTATACATTAATTATCATCAAGATAACCTAAATTGAATCCCAACTTTTAGGAGAGAGAAGTTATATTCTATACCTAGATCTTGTGAATTACTTAGAGTAGTATTGAGTTAATATAAGACTTGTGACTAAGAGAAGACTTACAAGATGTTAAGATGGAACCACCTTAGAAAGACTAGTCCTTTCCACTATAACTTAGAGATTAATCTACGTAGCTAAGAGTAGCTTTCTTAGTGTAGTATAAGTGGCCATATCATTATAAGTGTAGAACTTATAATTACTTAGGATGAAACATTAATTAGACTTAGAATCCTTTAAGTGTTAATTATCTTAGTAAAACTTAGGACTTAGTGTCTATAGCATCAATACTTATAACCTTAAGATTAAGAAAAGAGACTTGATGTTAGAATAGTAAGCTAATGTGAGAAAAAACTAGATAATGGTAACTATAGTAATATTATCTCTTTAGTCTTATTATATTAAACTAGTAATCTTGTAAAACAATTATGTCTAAAAATAGACTAGACTTATCCAACTAGTGCCATATCAAATATTAAGATAACCTAAGTGGTTAGATAAGAAGAACCTTCTTAAGCATAGAACCTTAAGGTGTTAATAAGATGGAGTGATTTGAGAATAGTGTTAACTTAGAAGTTTGACTAGGGTAATCATAGAAACCCTACAACCTATGTAGTGAGATGATAAAGTATGAAATAGTTTAGACAATTGTAATATCAGCAATAGGGTAGGATTTTTATTTGTAATTTTGTAACTATATCTATAAATTACTTTGTCACCTAAATAAGAGCTTATTTGAATCATTATTATCAACTCCCCCCCCCCTCTCCACACACACACACACACACACACACACACACACACACACACACACATATATATATATATATATATATATATATATATGTGTGTGTGTGTGTGTGTGTGTGTGTGTATGTGTGTGTGTGTGTGTGTGTGTGTGTGTGTGTGTGTGTGTGTGTATGTATCAATTGACTAAAACATTCAATGAACATCTAAGTCAATTGAGGAGCTTGACTAACTCCAATCATAGGATTGATAATTAAAGTAGATAACAACAAATATCACATGGATTATAATTAACTTTAAAAATCCTTGAATGTTGCAATGCATTGAGACTAAATCCTTAAAAACATTCATTTAATTTAATTCTTGCGACCGAAATCTCCCTACTTTCACATTTACTATTTACTTGTGCTTAAAATCCTCTTACTTACATTTTTACAGTGTAGTCAGTTTTTTATTCATTTTCCACACACTACTCTGCTTACTTAGCATGTCCTTTGTATATAATTCTACTATTCTACTACACACTTGTATGTATAGTTGTACTTGCTTTCCTGAGTTAGATATTTGATACATGTTATGTACTAGCTTTTTTCATTTACTGCATATACCTTTTTTATTTTTTGCTTACAGTCTCTACTTTGCTCTTCCCTTTTTACTACTTTGTGCTCCGCTTATAACAATTATAAATGACTAATGTGATATCTACTAAATCTAAAATAACTTAGTTACCTTAAAGTACACTTTGGTTTTTAAGTCTAATCACTTAGTTTTTCTTTTATTTGTTGTTCTTTACTTTATTAAATACCAAATACAGTAGATCAGGAGCTTAGAATGGATCTTGAATCTGAGGTGGATTGGGTCCAGTAGTTGCACCTTGAAGACTTTAATTTTACTATTTTTCCTTTTACTTTAGTATCTTATTAGGATGAGTGTCATTACATCTAATATTTGTATAAATTTAATTAACTCTAGATATTTTACTTTACTATTCTGTTATGTACTTTTTTTTTCTAAATGGCTAGAATGATATATATCTTTATAATTTTTTGCATCTTGTTTTCTCTTTTATAGATTCTCCCCTCCCATAGTATCTAATAAGTTAAGACTCACTAACCTAGTATTAAGTGCTACAATAACACTTAGTGTTGGATTAGATTACTTAATCCAATATTGGAGTGTTATAGCCTATAAGAAAGGTGAATTTATTGCCAGACTAGATATTGTCTCATGTCCCACTGATGCTGAAATTTCTTCTTATCCCACTAATGCTAAAATTCCTGTAGCATATGGCAAATGGTATTCCTAAATTTGAAAATATAGTTAATGCTTCTTGTTTCAATGATGAAGAAATCTCTATAGCTAATTTTGTTGTGATTATTTTAGATAATGCAAATTTGATTTTTGATAATAAAATAATTACAATTGATAGAGCAGCATCTGTTCTTACTGTAATTGTTGCTAAGGCAGACATGGTTTCCAGTAATCGTGAAGTGGTTAATGTGGTTGACATTGCTATTGTTGATTGTGTTGTTTCCATACCTAATGTCGTTCTTCCTATTATTGAAGAAGTTGATTGTAGGCATATTGTGGACAATAATAAGGCTAATAATTTTGAGCCCAATAATAGGGCAAATAATTATGTTGCTAATTTTGCAGATCGTAATCTTATAGTAGCTAAATGTTATGTTTTTATTTTAGATATTGTCAATTCTACTTTGATAATGAGACAACCATAGTTGATAGAACTGATTTTGATCACACTGTTAGTGTTGGTAAGGCTAACATTGTTTTTACTGAACTTAAAGAGATTATTGTGGTGAACATTGTTATTGTTGACACTGAGACAACCAAAGTTGATAGAGTTGATAGTGATCACACTATTATTATTGGTAAGGTTGACATTTTTTCTGTTGAACATGAAATGGATAATGTGGTTGACATTGATATGGCTGATTGTATAAGCTATAAGCCTAATAATATGGTGCCTAATATTGAAAAAAGTAATCCTAATCTTATTGGGTTCAATGGTATTAATATGCAAATACCAAGATTTGAACATTTGAATTTTCAAAATTTTAAACGACAAAAATCATTGGCTGCTGACTTGCTAAGTCTTCATGTATAAACATATTCCCCACAATGTAACTAAAGATTTTAGTGAAGAACATGAAGAGAAAAAATCCCTTGTGAGAAAGGGTTTGATAAATTAATAGAGGATTCTGAGAACTCCCTCCTAAATGGTGTAGGTTCTAATTTGATTTATAATGATATGCAGGGCACTCAACTCACAATAGACAATTATGAGGAACCATGCTTTACAACTCTTAAAATCCCTTATAATTATCTTACTATGTTAATTGAGGATATATATAATGATATTCGATAAAATAATAAATGCTTAACGAGATCCAATGCTACTAGTCAGATGGTCCCTAACGAACCATCTAGATTTTAATTATAAACATTTTGTGATGGAATATTTGAGGTATTGGAAATGTCACTTCTAAGAATAGGTTTATACACACTATTAAGGAACATAAAATTAATCTTGTGGCTTTATTTGAAACCAAAATTAAAGATGAGGATATCTCTTATATTGGACATTTTTCTAATTTTGATAATTTCATCACCTCTAATTCTAAAAGTAGTTGGATTATGTGGACTAACTCATGAGAAGTAGAGATTCTTTCTCAATGTGATCAAATGATTCACATGAAATTTCATAATGACAAATTTTTTTTTTGGCCACGTTCGTTCATGCTCATAATCTTAGGTATGAGCATCTATTTCAGTGGGATTTCATTAAAGAGTGCAGCTCTTCTTCTCTTATTTGGGTGGTGAGTGGAGACTTTAATGTTGTCCTTGATCCTAATGAAAATAAAGGTTACTCTAGAAATAATGCTTTCTCAAATTTTTAATTTAATTTTGCCACTATTGATTATGGGCTTTATGACTTCAAATACACAGGTAGTCCTTTCACTTGGTCCTATGGAAGAAAATTTACTTGCATTAATCATTTCTTTGCCAATAGTATTTTGTACAATTCTTTCACAGATTTTAAGAATTTGGCTCTCAACTCTTCTATCTCTAATTGCAAACCAATCATTCTTTCTTCATGCAAGAAAAACATTTTATCTTTAGATTCTAGTTGTTTTGGCTTAATAAAGAATTTTGTGAGGCGTCTTATTAAGTCAATGTGGAATGAACATTATGATACATATGGGCTAAGTTGTTTGGATGATAAATTTAAAAAATTGAGAAAAACCCTAAGTATTATGAACAGAAGTCTATTGATAATATTTTCAATAACCTTGAGAGACAAGAAAAACTGCTTTCAACTCTTGAATCCATATTTGAGTCTCATCCATCTCATCTAAATCGTATTACCTTTCATAAATCTATTTCCAATCTAATCTAAACTCATAACGATATTGAAATCTTTAGGAAACAAAAATGTACTATCAACTGGAAATTGGAAGGTGAAAGAAAGACATATTTTTGTCACAACTAGGTTATCAAAAGGAGACATATCAATCGTATTAATGAAATCATCACTTTTAAAGGGATCACTATTAACAAACTTAATGATATCCACTGTTCAATTATTGATTATTTTCATGACACTTTCAAATCTTTTGATTTCAGTCTTATAACTCCAAATCACTATATCTCTTGGGAAGCCAGTCAAATGATAAATAAGATGCCTTTTGAAGATGAAATTTATGATGTGATTAAAAACTTCAAAACCAACACTTGCATGTGCTCTGATGGGTTCTCTAGGGAATTGTTTTAGTAGATATTGACACATTATTAAAGATGATATTTTCAATAGTATCAAAAATGTTTTCAATACTATTCCCTTGCTAAAATTCTTCATTCACACTATGGTCTCTCTTATCCCCAAAAAAGAGAAGGCCAACTGGTGGTCTAACTTTAGATTTATAAGCCTTTGCTCAACCATAAATAAAATTGTGGCCAAAATTATTGCTTCTAGAGTGCAAGCCTAATCAAACTAATTAAGTTCCACGTCACCTAATACAAGTTTAATATATTAGCAACCTGAGAACTTTTTCACAACCTTAAAAATAGGAGTTTGAGTCATAATCTGATTGTTAAAATTGATTTTGAAATGACTTTTAACAAACTTGATTGGAACTTTCTTATAAGACTTTTAAGGGCTTACAATTTCAATGTAAGATTTATTAATAAAATCAATCATTCTATAAAAAATAGCTAACTCTTCATCCTCATTAACAACCATCCTCAAGTTTAATAATCCAGGGTTGTTAATCATCATTATTAGTCCAATTAGCCTAAAATCCTCTCAATTAGACTCCAAACATCATTAGGAGCCAACCTCTAAAATTTTAATTCATTTTGGAGGTTGTTTGAATGTTTTTTAATATTTTAATTAATTAAATTAATAGAGAATTATGAAAATTAAATTGACCTTTGAGCAAAAATCTGATTATATTTTTGTGTTTCTCATCTCCATATTAGCTAGGAGTGAAAATTTGAGTATTTTTGGAGCTCATTTAGCTATTAAATTTTAATAAATTAAAAATGAATTAATATCTGTTAATTTACTTAATTAAAAATTTAATTAATTCAATCCAAATGGCATGGCCCACCATTTGAGCCTGGACAACGCTTAATCCCAGCTGCTTTATCGAATCAGATTCATGAATCCTACTGCTCTGTGACAGAGACCTAATCTAATTGTTGGATCGACCACTGGATCCAATAGCTAGATCCTAACCAACTGTTAATTAAACCATGGGATCTAATTAAGGATGCTGGATAGATATCAAAGAACTTTGGGTACACGGGCATTGTGCTTCTGCACCATACACCAAATCAGTCACGATCAGCTGCGATAGGCGGCCATACCCAACGGTCGTCCTTCGCTGCCATTTGTTCAATATACCTCCCCCATTTAGCCCCCATTCGAATCCTTAACTTATTTTCAAGCATTTGGGAACTTTAATTGGAGTCGAGAACCAGCCAATTTTCTCCAGAAAGCTTGTCAAACTTTCACTATCATGGGAGCTAGGTATGCTTCTACCGATGTAATCTTTGCATGAATTCCAAAATTCTTATTTTATAACTCCATTCTTAGGCCTTATTTATGGATTCACGAGCTCAATTGAACTTGGGCGAGCCTAACTAAGATGTGAAGACTCGGACTTGTACAATGACGTACAATGTCTGATCTCCGTATTTAGGATTCTGGGTTCCCAGCCATTCTAGTTGACGACAATAGGCTCCATGGGTCGGCCTTGACCCAAGGAGGCTAATGGAATTGATTAAGTTATTGTGGAGGGCACAATTAGCTTCCAAAGTAGACCCTAGCCGGTGGAACTCAACCTAAATCTCGAATGATCGAGGCCATCCCATTTAGGTTTTCTGGGAGCTTTGTGTAGATCTCGTTGAGGCCTTTAATTTGACCTATGATTCAAGCCATGATTTGGCCTATTCGCAAGGAAATTACAAATCTAAGGTATCCCTCTCACGTTGTCGTTAGAGACGGATAGTGTCGGGTGGGCCGGCCTACAGCCAGCACGGCATTATTCTAATAGAATATTCGACGAATATTGCCAGAATATTAGACAAATATTTCAGTCTGTCAGGCCCACCAAATCGATCACATCTATCCTGCTATTAGTGCCATTCAGAGAGGAATAGTTCATGGAACATTCTTAAATAAAATATAAAAATGAAAATGCAAATCAAATTATTGAATTATTTTGATAAATATAGGTTAAAATAAAATAAAATTATATACCAAACTGATCTGAAAAATAAGTAGAACATTTTTATTACATCAAATTTTAGTTTTGATTATTAATTTTTCTAATAAACTCTTAATTATCAGTACATATGCTTTAAACCTAATTTAATCATTTGATGTCCAATTTGACTCTCCTTATTATCATTTTATTTTCTATGTTATAGGGAATTCATAGTTGATGATTTCATTCAAATTGGACTTTAAATAGAAAATTTGGGCATTTAAACTTGATTAAATTTATAATTTAATGTAAATTTGGGGATTTCCCTATCTTACCTCACTAAACCATAGAAAAACTTAAACTGGTCTAAGGTAAGTGATGAATCCATAAATTATTTCTAAAATAAATGGGAAAATTCATTTATTTAAGATATTTTTGCCGCTCATAAATCAAATTTTTCTATCTTTTTCAGGAAATGGAATCCAGAGAAGCTCTAGGGCATTTCTGCAATTCTTCTAAAAATATAAACAAAGAATTCCGCTACAGCGCGCTGCGGCACGCGGTCGCGCGCCGCAGCGGAAACATTTAAACTATATTAAACAGGCTCCCCACTAATTGAATAGTGATTTTTGCGGAATTCACCGCTACAGCGTGCGCTCGCGCGCTGCAGCGATTTACCGCGAAAATACTTATGATTATTAAAAGGGGGGCTCAACTAATTGAATAGTATTTTTTGTGGAATTCACCGCTACAGCGCGCGGTCGCGCGCTGCAGTGGTTTACCGCTAAAAAACTTATGATTATTAAAATGGGGACTCAACTAATTGAATAGTGTTTTTTACGGAATTCACCGCTACAGTGCGCGGTCGCGCGCTGCAGCGGTTTACCGCAAAAATACTTGACTTATTAAATCGGGCCGCCCAACTAATTGAACAGTATTTTTCGTGGAATTCACCGCTACAGCGCGCGGTCGCGCGTTGTAGCGGTTTATCGCGAAAATACTTGACTTATTAAATCGGCCGCCCAACTAATTGAACAATATTTTTCGTGGAATTCACCGCTACAACCCGCGGTCGCGTGCTGCAGTGGTCTGCCACGGAAATATTTCTCTCTATAAAATCTGAAAAAAGAACTAATTGAACAGTGTTTTTCGCGGAATTCCCCGCTGCAACGCGCGGTCGCGCGCTCCAACGGTCTACAGCGGAGGACTTGGCTAAATTGCTAAGGACCAGGGTATGCTAAAGCTCGTCGCAGCATGCTACAGTGCGCTACAGCTGCCCGCTGAAATTTTTCCCAGACAATGCATTTAATGCGGCTGGAGACATGACATTTATCCTAAATGTTATCTCCAGCCATCATTTCCTACAGAGGCTGTTTTTGTAAGCTTTGAGGTGATGTTGTGGCTAAAGAAATGAGATTGTTGTCACCTTACCATAAATTAAAAATTAATGCAATGATGATTCAGCATTTTTTATGGAAATTCTGGTTGCTTATGGAAGAGAGGAGCATGCGGCCCCCCCTCCTATAAATACCCCTCCTCTTGAGTTCACAATTTTAGCAAAAATTCCCTAAGTAAGGAGGAGAGCCAAAGGAAGAGAGAGCTCCCCAAGGGTGGTAAGGCAAGTTTTTACAAAGGGAGAATAGGAAGAAGGTAGCACTAGCAACCTAAGGAGAGGATAATTAGAAGGAGAAGAAGAATTCCGAAGAACTTCTACGGAGCGTTCCTAGTATCTTCTAAACTCAATCTTGTATTTTCTTTTTAGTGACCATGAAAGGGTCTTTATCTATGTATGTGTCTTCCTTATTTTCTTGTGTAATGAGTAGCTAAACTCCCCTTGGAGAGGGTTGGGATGAAGTCCCATGATGCATGATGTAATATTATTGTATGAATATTTTCTCTCAAGCATAATGTATTTGTGATTTTAATATCTTACTAAGAAATTTTTATCTAAATTAGTCTTGATGTGTTTATGAGGAAAGAACTAAAAAAATCTAAGATCTAATTGTCTTGTGTTCCTTAGCTCACCTTAGGTTGGATGCTAAATTTTGAGTGCATGGAAGCTTAGAACCATGTGAGAAGGTTCTTGAGCTCAATGCACCTCAACTTAAGCTCAATCAAGGAGTTGATGCAAGTAATGCTAAGACTCACTAAATGAGCTCCTTAGCTCCACATAATTGAGATTGAGTAATGAAATATTGAGTGCTCATGAACTAAGTGACATAGTCGTTGAGCCCAACATGTGATTCTCTCATTTCAACTATGTGAGATGCGAAGTGATGCTCGTAGTGGAAAATCAATGCTTGTGAGATCCTAAGATTTAAGGAAATTTAAACTTTCCTTAAATAAGAAGAAAATGAATTAACCTTAAATCTCAAGAATCTTACGAGAATCTTTGTGCTAAAGTAGAACTGAATGTGAATTCATTTTATGCACGAGATTTGAACTTGTAAGCCTTTGAGCTAGACTAAAGGACAACAATGTGCACCTGATTTCAATTAAACTAAATGATAAAGCTTGAGAAACAAATCTACACAAGTATTATATCATTGCATATGGGATGGGCCCAACTCTCCTTTTTCTTTAAATCTTGTTATTTACTTAGTGAATATTCATGCTAATATTAGACCAACCAACCAATACATACTATAGCTTAAATATTAATGAGAATAGATACACTTTAGTGCCAAATCAACCAATTCTCTGTGGTTCGATAAATTCCCAGAAAGTCACGCTTTTCACTTATTACTTCGATAATGTATTTGTGATTTTAATACCTTACTAAGAAATCTTCATCTAAATTAGTCTTGATGTGTTTATGAGGAAAGAACTAAAAAAGTCTAAGATCTAATTGTCTTGTGTTTCTTAGCTCACCTTAGGTTGGATGCTAGATTTTGAGTGCATGGAAGCTTAGAACCATGTGAGAAGGTTATTGAGCTCAATGCACCTCAACTTAAGCTCAATCAAGGAGTTGATGCAAGTAATACTAAGACCCACTAAATGAGCTCCTTAGCTCCACATAATTGAGATTGAGTAATAAAATATTGAGTGCTCATGAACTAAGTGACATAGTCGTTGAGCCCAACATGTGTTTCTCTCATTTCAGCTATGTGAGATGCGAAGTGATACTCGTAGTGGAAAATCAATGCTTGTGAGATCCTAATATTTAAGGAAATTTAAACTTTCCTTAAATAAGGAGAAAATAAATTAACCTTAAATCTCAAGAATCTTACGAGAATCTTTGTGCTAAAGTAGAACTGAATGTGAATTCATTTTATGCACGAGATTTGAACTTGTAAGCCTTTGAGCTAGACTAAAGGACAACAATGTGCACCTGATTTTAATTAAACTAAATGATAAAGCTTGAGAAACAAATCTACACAAGTATTATATCATTGCATGTGGGATGGGCCCAACTCTCCTTTTTCTTTAAATCTTGTTATTTACTTAGTGAATATTCATGCTAATTTTAAACCAACCAACCAATACATACTATAGCTTAAACATTAATGAGAATAGATACACTTTAGTGCCAAATTAACCAATTCTATGTGGTTCGATAAATTCCTGGAAAGTCACGCTTTTCACTTATTACTTCAGACCACGTACACTTGCGTGCAAGCGCAGACGTGTATTTACAGTCTGTCAGTAAGTCTTAACTAAACCTTATAGAAGGGTTTATTAGAAAAACTTTGAATGACCTAGTCATGGTCAAAGCCTATATTACTTAGGGTAGAAATCTAACCTGTTATAGCTAAGGCTAAGAGAACTAAAAACTTGTAATCAATCTAGTAGATAAGAGTATACTAGTTATTATAGTATAAGTTGACATTAATTTGTAAATGCAAGACTTAGAACCTTCTAAGAATATATTGATGAAACTAAGGCTAGGTCTGAGTCTAAGTGAAATTAGGACTTGGAACCTGGTATAGAATAGAAAGATTGTTATTTAGATTAGCAACCTAGCAAGATGGATCTAACTGAAACTAGCATAAGGCATGCCATTCCTTAGACCTTAGTTGGTTAGTTTTGTAGTTATGTAAGGACACCAATTATAAAGACAAGGTTAAGAGTGACTAAATTTGCACAATTTGAAGGGAAAAAGTGTGAACTAGTAAGGATGTTATATATTAATCAAAATAGAAGACTATACGTTTATTAACAACCTATGGGTGTTAGAGAGAAAAAGAGTTAAGATCTTGTTATACTAATTAAGTATTATATTTTAAAAAGTGGTTGAACTATATAATATTTTTAACTTAAGAAGTGACTTAGTGAAACCATTATCCTACTTAAGCTAGAATTTATCACCTAGTAGAGTAGGAGGCTAATTTGTAAGCTTATAGAATTTCAATCTCTAGGTCAAGGATTTAATTAGGATTCTCTTATAAATAATAAAAATGTATATAAAATTATATTATTTATTTTGTGACATAAATTATGCATTAATTAAACCATTATTTTCAAAATAACACTTATATATATATATATATATATATATATATATATCTGTGTGTGTGTGTGTGTGTGTGTGTGTGTGCGTGTCTACATATATTCAATTGACTTAGAGATTGAAAATATATAATTAAATAGAGATCTTGATTAGCCCCGGCAAAAATAAATAACTAAATTAGATAATAATAGATATCACATGGCTTACATTTAACTTTGAAATACTTTGAATGTTGTTGTGCTTGAGACTACAACCTTATGTATTCATTCAAACATTGAGCATAATAAAATACATATAATAATTAAAATATCGCATTATGGCTTTCACTCTAAGAAGATCAGTTTGTACAAGCATGTTTGAGCCAAAGTAGTCTATGGAGAGATCAGAAGACCACATATATTTTAGAGGGGGAGAGTGTGTGTGTTATATAAGCAACCCCACTACATATAGTTTGGAAGATGTGCCTAGCTCAATGCTTTATTATATAATGTGTTCATAGAATATATTTATGTAAGATAAATAACATGAAAATGCATTTCTCACAATCTTTTTGATTATGAATAATTTATCATAGCCTTATGACTATGCTTTATAGTCTGATCAGTCCTCGAGACTGAACTTCACCAAACTTTACTTTTCTTATACATTAGTACTTTACTTTATGGTTTTACTACAACTTTTGTGCAAATTTTCTTACATAACTCTCATTACATTTTCCCCATACACTGCCTTTACTTTTACTATTACTCAACATATATCCAAGGTGGACCTATACACATTTTTCTTTATTTTTATATGTGCATTAGTATTTACATGTAGCTTGTAGTTGTTCTTCTTATATATTTCAAGCAGTCTAGGGTAGCCCACTGTGGGTATTTCACTCTTTACTTATTTACTTTACAATTATTTTATAGCAATAATTACTTATTTTGTTTCACCGTATTGTGATCCATTGTTGATCTACAAGCTACTAGACCTTCTATTTCTCAACTAGAAGGTTAGATTGAGGAATTACAAAGCCATTAATTTATTAAAGTATCTAATGATTATACATTTCTAACTCTTTTAGTTACTCTAACTTGCTAATTATATACTAAAAGCTACTGTGAAGGGTCCTAAAGTGAAGGTTTTACTAACATTAACTTATGAGTGCTAATCTTCCAATTGGGAACCTTAAGGTAAGCTAAATTGTTTTACTTCTAATGATCTTCTATAGTTACTTATTAAATATATATGAATCACTCATACATCTAAGGAATGGGAGGTGTTAGACTAAACTCAATCTATCCTCTCAAGTTTTCTATAATTGGATCTAATGGGTTGTTTGTCATAAGAAGCTAGCCATTATTTATATTCATATGGATTTGAATAATTATGATGATCAAATGTTAAATTAAATCCTAAATCCTAGCACTATTTTCTAATTTCTATAGTTGAGGCTCTCCCCTAAGTTTACTAGAACAAAATCACCACATGTGGCACCCCACCCCCAATCCACAGATTAGATCAAGGGTGATGTGCATGCTGGCCAATCCCTTACTTATCATTAGATAAGGTGTACTCCTCAATCTAAGAGAAGGATGTGCCCTGAATAATGCAGCATAATCATTCACTAAGTATATATATTCAGCAGAGTACGAAAGTAAGGAAAGAATAAAAGGTTACATCCAAATCCACCATAATACAAAATAAGGAGTAAATATGCAACTCAAAATAAAACAGTACAATGAAAAGAGGAATACATGGCGTACCTGTATTATTACATCAATTTTAGCATCAGTTTACTGGAAAGATAAATATCACTCATTCTCACTAAAGCAATAAAGACTACTAAACTACATTTCCTTAGCTTCAACCTGATGATTTTCCTGGGAAGGCTCCTTTTTAGGCACAAGATCCTCAAATTGCTCAGAACTTGACATTATTGATTTCACAATGATAGGGCCCCAACCAAGAAATGAAAAAAAATCTAGTTAAACATATTATATAAGTACATTTTATGCAGTTTAAGTTCATGAGTTTTATGATATCTCAATTTTACTTAGACTACCAAAGTAACAAAATATATGGGTGCAACAAGTATACAAAGGAATGTGAGGAAGTTATAAATTATGCATTTATAACTAAACAATATGTGAGGTAAAGGAATATACCTCAACACCAAAGCTGTAACAAGGTTAGGCATATTTAATAAGAAATAAAAATACTAAAAGAAAAGCCTCATCCTAAACATGCTCATGATCATATGAATTATGAAAATTTAAAAGAAAGTAATCTAACTGTGATACATATAAATAAGCAGGAAAGAAAACTAGCATCCTATAAGTATACAAGTAAGCAAGTAATGTAAAGACTAACTACAGTAAAGGCAAACTATAAAACATAAAAGTAAGTATGTAAGGACTGCCATATCAAAAGGGTTGACCAAACAAGCCACTGTGTTGTAAGAATCCCATATCCATTCTGGGCTAAAGTAGGATATGTAAGATCTCATAGCCTTTCTGGGTTAGGACAGGAAATGGAACTATACTGAAGAGGCAAAAAAATATGTGTAGTAAGATTTTAATTATTTTACTTTACTTTTATGGACATGCCCAAAAGTGGCTGAGGAGTCAAGCACATCTACAAGACTGATCGGATTCCAACTTAACACAACTCTCCTCACTAAGTACGTGTTAAGTACTCCTTATTTCTCTTTACCCCTGTCTAGTGGAGGTAAATTATGCAAAATCAACTAAAAATTGAACCCTATACAAATGTTGTTCTAATTATTCTAAGTTTTCATTTCATGTAGCATTATTATCTTTTATTACATGTTCAAAAAAAATGGCATAAAGTACAAGGAATGAAAAAGCCACAATAACTCAATAGTAAGTAAGGGACTCTATGTAGTACCCCGCCCCATCACCGCGCGCAAAAACACAAGTAGTAAAATCAGCGGCGGAGCGGTGCGCTACTCGGGAGGATGAGAACAAGCAAAACTCATCTTCCCAAATAGGCTAAAAGACTGAGCCATACTGAAGGCTGCTGACTCAAACCTAAGAATAGGATCGAGAGCCAATACTTAAGATAAGAGTAGAATACTTATCTTGAGTAGTAGGCTAATGCGCATATTAGATTTAAAGAAATAAGTAAGGATCCAATATACGTTATCAATATATATTAGAATTAATCACATCACAATACTACGTATAGTAGTATAACATAGTGCGAAAACTAAAAGCATATCATTTAGAATACATTCACCACAGAGCAGTATGTAAATATTCATCTCAAAAAAGAAAATAAAAGTACATCCAGAGTTATTACAAACTGAGTTAACATATGAAAAGTAGAGTCTACTGAAATAGGGCAAAAAGTAAAAGGAGGCAGACAGATCCTCTAGGGCTCCACATACTCCTCTTGGATCTCCTGCAAGTCCTCCTGTCCTGTCTCCACAAGCTGCTCAGGATCTAGCAAATTGCTGGATCCCAAAAGTAGCCCGTGTTAGACAAGAAGTCTAACACATCACAACTAACTATGCAGTAGCAAAGTAAACGTAGTTGACAGTAAAGTAAAGAAAACTGAAGAAAAGCTGAGAAAAATGCTAAGTAACTGCAACTGTAAAGACTAAAGAGAGTAAAACTGCATCAAAAGCTAAATACTAAAAGTAAATAAAAATGTTAAATGTTCAGTAATCAATGTGAAAGTCAAAGGATGTATGTCATTGTAAAGATGTATCAAATATGCCAGGGTATGGTATATCATGGATATGTAACAGAACTATCACTGAAAGGTTATGAGTAGTACGGTCCAATGTACACATACACCTAGTTGGGAAGACAGTATGGTGACGTAGATGCTCCCTGAAATTCTCCAGTCTATGTATGTAATATTTCGTAACCCATAATTCATCACTGATACTCATGTGTCACTGCTGAGATGATGCTTCAAGCTCATGCATATGCTTATGCCCATGCTTCTATGCTATATGGGTAAAATCCAGAAATCCATGAAAACTTAGAATGTAGATAATGAATTTTAAGTCTCCACTGCGTAGAATCTTACTAAAAGGATTTTGTCTCCTAGCTTCTAGAACGATAATTGGTTAAAGTTGCAGATTTAATTAAAGATCACTAGATGGAATGACCGTATATACATATTCAGCACGTTTTCAAGAAAAGTGATACTCATCACTTACTCACCACCATACTTAGTATCTTAAAAAAGGTGAATCTTCTTACTTAGTTTGTTTGTGCCACACCTATTGAAGCGGTCTTTACTAGGAGGCATTGCACGATTGGCAATTTGTATTTCAATCAAACTAAGGAATGAATACCCATTCAATACACTATTAGTTTGAATGATTTATTCTAATGGGACTGTATTCGTCTAATCCCGTAGGATAGAACCTGCTCATAAGTCTTTGCTAGGAGGCATTGCACGATTGGCAATTTGTATTTTAATCAAACTAAGGAATGAATACCCATTCAATACACTATTAGTTTGAATGATTTATTCTAATGGGACTGTATTCGTCTAATCCCGCAGGATAGAACCTGCTCATAAGTCCCCATTAGAGTGAATCAACCAATCTCGAATACTACTAGATAACCAATAATATGTGTATACTATACCAGGCCATCCAATAATCGGGGTTCAAACAGGTCTACCTAATAAAATCAAGGAATGATCAAGACTATATAGGCCTATACTAAATAGGTAAGTCCTATACAAGGTTTCTCACTAAAATGTGATCAAGGATCACTCAACATGGATTATACCACAAGGAGAAGTATAATTCTAAGGTCTTAAGTGGGTTCTACCATGAGATATTAAGATCAATACTAAGGTTAAGGGATCATCTAAGCTTCTACCTCAATGAGTCATATAAGTTCTCCTACCTTAAAGTATGTGCAATTTAGGTCTTTTAAATATTTCAAGGCGACCTTATGAAAAGATGCTTAAGATCTCCCATTCTAAATTTTGATATTAGCATTTTAGGTTCTATTTCATAGTTAGGTTTAGAATGATCAGATCAGATGATTAAGTCATCTAATCACAACTTAATCTAAGATTATGGGATTTAAATTAAGAATGTTATTAAGGTTTTAGATCACTTGTTCAATCAATATGATTTTATTAATCTTCTTATGTTAATGGTCTTATTTAGGAGAAAACCAGGATCTAAATATTTAATTCAAATTAAGCAATCATATAGCTTTATTAATAACCTTATGATGTCTAATTCAAATGTCTAAGGTAAATATAAAATCAGATGTATTATTGGAGAGATGTCAAGTTAATTACCTTATAATCAAATTGCTTTAGTTAAGGTTTTTAAGGATTTGGACCTTAATTAAGTAGATTATGGTTTGACCCCTATTCTTATTCAATTAAGATCACGTGTTTGATTAATGATCAATGTCAAATCAATGAGTTAAGAGTATGTTATTGGTGGCAATCTCAGACCTAGATCAAGTCTTAATAGCTTGATCAAAGTCTTAAGACTTCTTAAGTTAATTAAGGAAGTTAAGATCTCCAATTTTTTTGGTTTATTCAAGTTATGCATTATGGATCAATATGTATGGTTTCTAATACCTTTAACCTACTGTTATGAAACACAATAATTGTAAAGTTCATAAAAACAGAAAGTAATTAGTGCTAATCAAACCCTAAATTTATTCAAATTGATTAGCACTTAATTACAAATCTAGCCATCAAAATTGATTGCAATTTTGCACACATGTCCTACTTAATAATAAAATTAATCAGGGCCTAAGTTTGCTAATATCTAATATGTATAAACCCTAATTTTTACTAATTATAATTTAATAAGATTAGGGCATAATTTAAAATATATAACTCAAAAAAATAATTAACCTATCACATGCATTCTACTCATCATAAGTAAATTAAAGGTACCCTAAACATGCAATTTAGTTAAGTATAATTACTAAATCACCCTAATTAAGCTCTGCTATAATTAGGCAATAATGAAAAATCTAACCATCAGATGTTAAATTTTATTTTATATTTAAATCCCTAATAATTTTCTGATCATTTTCATATATAATAATTTAGGGTTTGGACCAGTAGATTAAAAGTTATTCAAATAATATATTCTGTATTTTTCTGATTTAACTTTCCTATGATTGGATTAATTGGATTATTTTCCTTAAGAAAAATAATTCCAAATAATAAGATTTTATATAAATGGGCTCGGATCGTTAGCCGAACCACGCAGGTTGACCGGGGTTCGAAGACCCGGGATTGTCGCACCGCGCGGGTCACGGGTTGGCCCGACCCGCACAGGGTCTTCGTCCCTGCCCTTCATCCCGACGGAGTCGCCCGATTAGGGAAACCCTAATCGGCCAATTTCGATGCATCAGGGCTACGGCACGACTGACGATTGATCGCTACGCGTTCACCGTGGCCAGACGCACCGAATGGGACCCAAAGCCCCCTGTGAGACGGTCCGGATCGATCGAACCTTGCTCACCCAAGAGCTCCTCTTATGGAGCTACTGTGGGGAGGCAATTCTCCCCACAGAGACCACACTAGACCCCGGGTTCGATCCGTACACCATCAGGGAGGTGAGGCGGATCGAAGCCCTCTGATCTGAGGATCTGGGATGGTATGGATCGCGGGTCCTTACTCGACCGAGGCAGGCCTTACGGAACTTAGCCCGATCGATCGTATTGATCGATCGGGGCTAGCTTAGGTCCTAGCTACAATCACATTAGGTTCGAAATGACAATACGCAAGCATACAGATCAAATGGAAGGAGGTTTTAGCCTCATTGGCTCGAAACCAGCAAGCTGGGGTACCTAGTTTTGCCGAGGGACTTGCAGATGTCGCAGGGGAAATGCCGAGTTTGCTGAGATTCCTCTTGAGAGTTCCTGAATGCCAGGAGACACTCCTATCAGTGGTATGCATGCCGGGAATGCCTGGTGGTCTCCTACGCAAGATTGGGAAGCGGCAATGGCAGAAGGAAGACAAAGGCTTCAATTGATCAGCAAGGGTCAATTGAAGCGAGGCTAGGGCTATTTATAGCCTTAGCAGAGGAGTGGGAAGCTTTTGGAGGGACCAATTGGGCTGCTGAGGCTTGGATGGATGGGCCATGGTCGAGCTCTCAAAATTCTATTTCAAGCTCGGCCAGGCCACGGGGACTGAATGGGTTACCTAGCTGTTACGGGAGGATCAGCAACGACTTGCTGACCTGAAGGCGCGAGTGGGGGACAAGGCCAGCAGCTGGCAGTATGGGGATTCTTCCAGTTGTGTGTGCGAGCGAGTGGAAGATGAAGGTCCACAGTGCCGGGACCTTCGGATGTCGTTTGATCCATCAATCAGATGGCAGAATGGCTCGGATCGCCCGGATCCTAACAGTCGATCACGGGAGTGATCCAGGCTATTGGATCGGTCGGATAGATCCAATGGTTGATCCGCGGCTCCGCGGGATCTAATCCTAGCTGTTGGATTAAGAATGCGCGAAGGCTAGATCTGCGGGATGCCGCTGCCGTGTGACACGGGCTCCGCAGCGGATCACCCATGGTCCGCACAGTGGATCCTGGCTGTTAATTCAGTTTTATGGGTATTTTTGCAATTATGAAATGTTAGAAACCCTTAAGTATAATTGGACCATTTTAATTTAAATTGAATTATGGTCCAAATGATTTCCAAATTACACGAAACTTTTATCCTTAGCTAATTTGGGGGTGAGGAATTCAAAAATATAATCAAAATTTAATTTTGAGATCAAAATATTTTGGGTCTAGACTAGGGTATCTAGGTTAATCAAAATATCATTTTGAACTTATAGAAGTCCTATGGACTTCAAATTTTTAGGTTATGATTCATTTGATATTCTAAAAGTAATGGAATTAAAATAATTGATTACTCAGACTATAGATTAGCAGGGTAACAACCTAGGGTTATTATACTCTACTACACACTAGTGATATCTATTGTTATCTACTTAATCCATTCTAGCTATTCTAAGTTAAACAAGTTCAGGATCTCCAATTCCTACTATCAAGTATAGCTTAAATCCATGGCCTTATGAGTTAAAAATAAATAAAATTAATCAGGTTCTAATTTTTGGGCTTAACCTCATAATCCCAAAGGTAATACTTAAGGACTAAGGTTTAATTTTAAGTTGTGAACTAATGATTAAGATAAATCCTATTAAGCAAAATCAAAGCTTAAGAGGATGGATTTCCTAATCTTAATCTAAGGTTAAAAGATAAAATAATCATAATTAAAATATGAAAATCTAGAAACTAATAAAACCATGGTTTTATTATTAAAATAACCCATTTACTGAGTAAATGAAATCTAACCTAGTTCATATTCCTAATTATTAAGGAAAGAATCTAAAAGTGAAAGTGAAGACCATAAGGGAGCTCCTAATGAATGACTTAGGAAATATAGGGGTTGGTGATAAATAACACAATCTGTTGGCCTAATTAACTTAAGGAAGATAGATTGAGAGCTTAAGAACTATGTTAGAGGCGCATTATTTCACTTAGGGATTTTAAAGCTAAAGTTAAGGATTTTCTCAAATTATTTAATTTATGAGCCTAAGAGTTCTAAATTAATTCCAAATTATTTATTTTACTAATTTTAATATTTTAATTGATATTCTAGAGGTTAAGGGCACTTAACCTAAATTTTGGGCAAAATGACCATTTTGCCCCAACTTAAGGGTCAAAAATGCTACTTTTTGATTAAGGGCTCTAAATTAGATTTTCTTGATGCCAAATGATTACTTATTATCTAACATGAAGATAGACAGTATGGTACATTAACTTTGGACAAGTATTAAGTCCTATGGGTTCAAATTAAAGATTTTAACCTATAAGGGAAAATTGATAATTTTACTTAGTGAAGTTTAAAATTTTAGTCAGTTTATTATTGTTTACCATTAAAGGATTCCATAAAGTCTAAGAACACTTAATTATGATGTCAATTGGTTAAGTTAGCCAAAGCCATTCTAGGGTCTAAAAGTGTAATTTTAGGGTTTATAATGGGTCAAAAACCTAATTTTTTAAAATGAGATCCAAATTCAGAAAAATCAGTGGCTATAACTTCTCTATATTACATTGAGTACTATGACTGGGAGTAGACTCAGATTGGACTTCAATTGGTTAAGTAATGACCTAATCCAATTCTAGGGTGATTAGGGTAAATTAGGGTTTTTACTTGTCAAAACCTAAATTTTCTTTCAGTTTATTGTTAATTAGGTTTTTCTAATCTAAATGGTATATTGGATGACCTAATTTGGAGTTAAATTGACTAAGTTATGGTCAAACTAATTTCTAGGTTAATTAGGGTACTTAGGGAAGGGTCCTAAAAGTGATTAGTCAAATTACTGACTTAACAACAAAATTAATACTATTAAACTAGTCTAAGAATTCACCTAATTAAAATAAGACCCATATTGACTATGCTTGGGTCAATGGGTACAAAGTTATGGATGTTTGAAGTTTTTTAGGGTTTAGGGTTAAGTGAGGGGTCCTAAATATATCACTATGTTAAATAGGCATCTTATAGGAAAATTAATACTTTCATAATATTCCCCATATTTTTCTAAGTAAAATGAGATTATATTTAATATATTTAGATAATTGGATTAAAATATATGAGGACTTAAAGTTTCTATATTTAAACTAATTCAATTTATTCAAATTAAATTAATTTAAACTTTACATCTTAAATAATTTTGACAGATTTAATTAATAATATATTTATTTAAATGATGGGACCCATGACAGATGGTGCGAGATAGGAGCTCGACACGTGGCACGGGCGGGGCCCACTTGTGGGGCCCCTGTACTGACAATAAGGAAGTACGGTGCTCCAACTGTGGCAAATCCCCAACTTAAGTAAAGTTAGGCGAACCCAACCTTCCTTAATGCAAGGACTTGTCACCAAGTGCTATAACTTTCATCAATATAAATATCAAAGTAGTGGAAGCAATATAAAATAGAGTAACATCCACAAGCATACATAGTAGGGAAAAGAAAATGCAATATAATAACTAATCATAATGCAGAAGTAAAGTACATCCAGAAATTTTAATTATTACAACTTAAATGAATAATTGAAAATAAAAGACACTCATCCTCACTGAAATGAACAAGATAAAACGATCTAAACAGCAGCTGGAAGGTCCTCCTGAACGGGCTCCTCCCCTGTGACACTGCCCACGAACACGTCTGAATTTGACATTTGTCGGTATCACAAATGCCAGGGCCTAGCTAACAAAATAAAAAGGTTACAATTAGACAATTGTCTAAGTATATTTTAGGCTATATAAAGTGAACTGAATATTAAAGGATATCACATTTAAATTTAACTATACATGCAGCGGTAAAGGGGTGCAACAAGCTATGAAAGAACTGGGATACTATAAACTATCTATTTATAGCATGCAACATGTATGTGAAGGAACATACAGAACTCAAAATAAGAAGGTAAGGCTAAGAGCAAAAATAACTGCAACTACTGAATAAATATGATCCTAACATGATTATGATCGAAGTGAAACATGCTGAGTATAAAAGAATATGAGTACTGAATATAATAAAATTCAAGCATCCTAAACATGCCATTTATACACATATCTAAGCCATAAAATATACATATAACATGCAGATTAATATGAAAAGAAAGACCACTGAGACATGTGGTAAAAGCAAAGCAATATATGATAAGTAAAGCCAATGTGACATGTGGCAAAGCGAGCAAATACTGAAAAATAAGGCAACTGAAGCATGTGGCAAAACAAACTAGAAAAAAAACAAAACAATACAATACAGGTAAAGTAGTAATATGCCTAAGTTCTAGTACTGCCATACCAGCCAATAGGCCATTCAGGGCCTTCAATATCAATCAATCAATCCCCAGCCTAGCCATCCAAATAGGCTAGGTCTGAGTCCAGTCCATACAATATTACTACTGAAGAGGCAGACTAAACCAGGTCATATTCTACTAACTGTGACAAAACAAAACCGAATGATATGTAAATTCAATACTAGCTTAGGATACATCATCCTAAGTTTTCCTATTATGCTCAAGGGCTAAAGCTCAAAATCCAAGGTATGCAAAGCAATCTAGTCAAAGGAAGCAAGAGACTCAATCTAGACTTATGTAATATCTGTTGTTGTCTAATTTCCAAATCTAACTACTTTGAGAAGATATAAGCTTAGAATCTCCAATATCCAGCTATCGAGTAGAATCTCAGATTTACGTCCTTAAAGTCAAATATTAGAACTTAACGAGTTCTAATCCAAAAATCATGTGACGACTATATAATTTAAGTAAGCAAATCAACGACCTAATTTTATGAATATTTTACTCTCTTACCCAAATCTTAATCAAATAAATCAAGATTTAAGGATTTAGAACTTAAACCCTATGTTGAGTTCAAATTCCAAATCCAAGGTGATACTAAAATAGGATTTAAGTTTCTCACTTAATCCCAAGGGTAAAGGATCCTATAAGTTGAAAGATTCAGGAACTAAGATCTTAATGAAAGGCTATTCTACTAATTATAAGATAAAATAATCAATTAAGAACTTGAGAATCTAAGATCTATATTCAATCTTGAAGATAACTCCATTATCTTATTAATTGAATCATCCTATACCCACATGGAAGGTTTCAAAAGATTAAACAATCAATCATTAAAGAATTTCGATTGGAGGTGGTTTGATTCAAATTGAAGATCTAAGTCTAAGATCTAAGATCTAAAGATGTGAAGTTTGATCACTTTAGACTTTTAATTAGACTTTTGACTTAAGGGTTTCCATTTGTGATTTTCTTTGGAATCTAATTTCATAATTAACTATAAGGAGCTTATTAATGTTAAGAACTGACAATTCCAAGTATTAGATTAACATTAAACCCATTTTGACCTTCTTAGGTCACTTAAGATCTAAGGGTCTGAGTTTTGATCACTTTAGACCTTAAGCTAAAATTTTACTTAGACATTTCCAATTACTCTTCTTTTAACACTTAATTCTTAAGTTATATTAACTGAATTTATTAGTGCGACAATTGACCTTTTCAATTATTAGATTTAAGGTTTAATGCCATATGGTCTTTATAAGTAAAACTTAAGATCTAAGTATCTTTATGAAGATTTCATGGATTGGTGATTATAATTGTTCTAATGGTTTAATAAAATTTTCAATCCTTAAGGAACATTAAATCACATTTTGGTCAAAATGACCAAAATGCCCCTCTTAAGGCTAAAATTGAGATTTTAGGGTTTAACTATCCAAATTTACTCTAGAATGTTCTAATGTGTTTCATATTACTTAATGAAGTGGGAAACACCTTTAATTTAGGTTTTGATGACCTAAATGGTCTTAATTAGCACTAATCACCTAATTAAGCTACTTATGGTGATTAGTGAATTAAGGCACTTTAGGGCAATCCAACCTTACACTTAGGTTATACAAGGCCTATTATGATATTAGGAACCATTCCCACCCAAATCAGAGCTTAATTAGAGTTTAATTCACTAATCCTTGACTAGGGTGATTAGAGAGTGATTAAGAAAATTATTATCCAAAAATTAATTTTAAGGGTTTGGAATTGTTCCTTAGGGTACAAGGAGCAATCAGAGCTCTTAAACTCATAAATTGGACAACTAAATGATTTTATATGATTTAATTAAAAATAGAGAAGGTTTGGCAAATATTTTTAAATCCAACCATTAGATCTGAAATTTTATTTTATATTCAGATTCTTTGAATTTTTCTGATTCAAATGGTATATTGGATCATACCATTTGGATCTGTATAGCTAAAGTTATTTAATTAATTTATTCTGAATTTTTATTTAAATTAAAACTATAGGGTTTAATTAATTAAAATCGCAACCATTAAAAATGATATCCAATAATTAATAATTAGGCGCGGCCCAAAATCAGAACCGCGCGGGTCACGGGTCGGCTCGGCCCAGAACCCGCGACTTCGTCTTCAACCACTCGACGGGTCCCAAGCCCGTCGAATTTCAAAGTTGAAATTCTCGGCGCTCTGGCGACGGCAGGGGCTCAAATCAATCCCTACACATTCACTGAGGCAAGACGCATCGATTGGACCAAGAACTCCCATCTGGATCCTTCTGGATCGATGGGGTCTTACTCACCCGAGACGTCCTCCTGCGAGGCGTCTCAGGTCGCCTGTGAGGGGGAAATTCGCCTCACAGGGACCTCGATTCGTCAGGATTTTGATCCCTACACGCTCAAGGGGACTAGACGCATCGAAACCCCAACCTATCATAACCCAAGGCGCAGCTAATTGCTGGGTCCTTACTCGGACTCAGCCATTGGCTCGCTGGCTAGCTCAGTCGATCGATACGATCGACTCGAGCTAGCTTAGCCCCAGGCGACAATCACGGAGGGTTCCCTAGGTGGCTAAGGTATCCTAGACGGCATCCATAGCTCATTCAGAAGGCAGAAACAAAATCGAGCTTAAGGCATTTTAATGGGGAAAGGGCTGTACCTGAAGTCAAGCTGCTGGCTTAGCCGAGGGGAATTGAGGTGCTCCTGAGCTTCCCTGAGGCTAGACGAGGGTTGCACAGGGGGTGTGAACTCCAAACAAGCCCTCAATCAGTAGTTCTAGCCTTCAGAAATTGCCGGGAATTCGCCGAGGGGACGGGAGCTCCAGCAGGCCTTGAGCTGGGGAATTGGGGATTCACAGTGAGCAAAGGGACTCACTGTGAAGTCCCGGAGGTTATTATAGCTGCCATGGGGTTCTAGGAATGGAGGCCAGGGCTCGGGCTTGGGAATTGGCTCGGCCCGAGGCTTCTCCCTGGTTCCATATATTGGGAGGGTCTAGCCCTCTAGGGTCGCCTTGCTAGGCTCTGCCACTTACGCGAGGAAGCTAACGGCCTAGCTGACCCGGTGAGGGGAGTGGAAGACAGGATTACGTGGCAAATTTCTGCGAATCCTCTCGGTCGGGACGGAATCTCTGCGGGGACGAAGGTCCACAGTGGTAGGGTTCGCCTCCACCGTCTGATGCCGAAGCCATTGGGTTTAGACGTCTGATGCGAGGGTTTAGAATTTAGAAACGCAGAGAGGATCTTGAGCGTCCGATCTGAGATACCGATCGGGCGGATGGGATCAGATCACGGCGCGTGAGATAAGAGCCATTGGATTAAGCGCGCTGAGATGCGTGCTTACGCAACAAGTGGCCGAAACGCGCACGCCGCTGTCGGGACCCCGCAGCGGATCTGCCGCGGTCCCGACAGCAAATCCCACAGAAATAAAAATTAAACAAAATTTAATTTTAATTAATTAAACTTTTTAAATTAATTCTTAATTATTCTAAAATTTCCCAAATTCAATTTAGGACTAAACTAGCTCCAAAAATTCCCAAAAATTCACCCAAAGCTAATTTGGGTATGAGGAATTCAAAAATGAAATTAGATTTCAATTTGGAGATCAAAATAATTTAGGTATTTTTCAGGGCTTAAAAATAGTCAAAAATACCAAATTCTCCAAATTAGCTCCAATTGATTTCAAACTTCTAGGTTTAGGTTTAAATGACCCATTGAATCCAATGGAATCAAAATCAAATATTAGTTTAGCTTAATTAATCTAGTTTTAGCTAGGGTAATAACCTAGGATTATTACAGACTCTCCCACTTAAGAGCGAAGTCGTCCCCGACATCACCTAAGTGAAGAAATATCTTGCTGCGATAATACTAGTTTAGATACAATTGAAGGAATGGAAATGAATAGTACCTGAGTTTACAAAGAGTTGGGGATATTTATTGCGCATATCCACCTCT
This sequence comes from Gastrodia elata, assembly GCA_016760335.1. Lineage (NCBI taxonomy): Eukaryota > Viridiplantae > Streptophyta > Magnoliopsida > Asparagales > Orchidaceae > Gastrodia > Gastrodia elata. Next base: position 15,067,219 of record CM028676.1, on the reverse strand, counting down.
TTTTCCCAAGTAGATTCTTCCAACGATCGATTCTTCCATTGAAATTTGACCATAGGAATTGAACAATTCCTCAGCTATTTCTGATCATGAGCTAAAATTCTGATAAGTTCTTCGGCATAAGAAAGATCAGGTTGTATTTCTACTACTGGGAGTTGAACGAGATGAGAAGGGTCTCGAAGACATCTTCTCAATGAGGATACATGAAATATGTTGTGAACAGCTGCAAAGCCATCAGGTAGGCTTAGCCGATAAGCAGATGACCCTACCTTGGCCAAGATTTTGAAAGGTCCTACATAGCGGGGACTGAGTCTCCCGGCTACACCAAATCTGAAAACACCCTTCATTGGGCTGACCTTCAGATAAACAAAATCTCCCACGCTGAACTCTAAGAGATGGTGGTGAGAGTCATGATACTTACTCTGACGATCTTGTGCTGAACAAATTCTCTGATGAATTAACTTTATCTTGCTGCTGGTTTCTTCTACCAATTCTGAACCAAACAGTTGAACACTTCCTATTTTAGACCAGGCTAGCGGAGTACTGCATTTTCTACCATATAAAGCTTCATAAGGAGCCATCTTAATACTGGCTTGAAAACTATTGTTATAGGCAAACTCTACTAACGGGATGTGATCTTCCCAGGAACCAGCAAAATCAAGAATACAGAGTCTAAGCAAGTCTTCCAGAACTTGATTTACTCTCTCAGTTTGACCATCTGTCTGAGGATGAAAAGTTACACTCATGGCTAGAGTCATTCCTAGATCTTGATGCATAGCTTGCCAGAACTTGGAAGTAAATCTGTTGTCTCTATCGAATATAATTGACTTTAGAATTCCATGCAATCTGATAATCTCCTTGATGTAGATCCTTGCCAACTTCTCTACTGAATCAGTTTGACGAATAGGAAGGAAATGCGCTGATTTAGTTAATCGATCAACAATAACCCAGATTGCGTCAGCACCAGATTTGGCACGCGACAATCCCATGACGAAGTCCATGGATATATCGAGCCATTTCCATTCAGGAATATCGAGCGGATGCAGAAGACCACCAGGTCTTTGGTGTTCAGCCTTTACTAGATTACAGGCATGGCATTTGGCCACAAAGTCAGCTACATCTTTCTTCATGCCTGGCCACCAAAATGATTGCTTCAAATCTTGATACATCTTACTACTACTGCCTGGGTGAATATGATACCCAGAATTATGGCCTTCGACTAAAACCTCTTGATGCATAAACTTAGGTATCCACAATCGATTGCCCTGATAAACTACACCCTTCTGCAACTGCAAATCCTGACGACGACCACCTTCGATATCTGCTTTAAATTTCAAATACTCATCATCTTTGGTTTGTGAGATGGGGACATCTCGGTGGAAAGTGGGTTCCACATTAATATTTGCTAATAGCGAACTCAGCATATCACCATTAACTGGAGAAATCTCGAGCATACGAAATTCAGGTTCTAGGAAACTGGAGGAAATCATAGAGGTTAGAGTAGCACGATGACTAAGAGCATCTACCACTACATTAGCCTTTCCCAGATGATATTGAATGCTGAGATCATAATCACTAATGAGTTCCAACCATCTTCTCTGGCGGCAATTCAATTCTCTCTGGGTGAAGATGTACTTCAGACTTTGATGATCAGTGAAAATTGAACATTGCACTTCGTATAAGTAGTGACACCATATTTTCAAGGCGAATATTACGGCTGCAAGTTCAAGGTCATGAACTGGATAATTTTTCTCATGGGGTTTTAGTTGACGAGAGGCGTAAGCAACTACCTTACCCTCTTGCATTAAAACACAACCTAGACCGATTTCGAAGGCATCGATATACACCTGATAGTTCAAACCTTCTTTTGGTAAAATAAGAACTGGAGCAGTGGATAGAGCATCCTTAAAGGTTTGAAACACTTTCTCGCATTCTGGGCTCCAAATGAATGGGACAGCCTTTTGGGTTAATTTAGTCAACGGTGAAGCAATCTGACAAAAGCCCTTAATGAACTTCCTGTAGTATCCTGCCAATCCCAAAAAACTTCTAATATTGGTGATAGACTTGGGTTGAGCCCAACCTGAATAGCTTTTACTTTGCTCTGGTCTACTCGAATTCCCTAAGCATCGACTACGTGTCCCAAAAATGCAATGGAGTTAAGCCAGAACTCGCACTTGGAGAACTTGGCATAAAGTTGATGCTCACGCAAGGTTTCTAACACTAACCTCAGATGCCCTTCATGGTCTTTCAGAGTTTTGGAGTAAATAAGGATATCGTCAATAAAGCCGATTACGAATTTATCCAGATATGGTTTTAGCACTCGCTGCATTAAATCCATAAAGATGGATGGTGCATTGGTGAGTCCGAACGACATCACCAAAAACTCAAAGTGTCCATAACGAGTATGGAACGCAGTCTTCCCTGCGCCATCTTCTTTTACCTGCAGCTGATGGTATCCAGACCTTAAATCGATTTTAGAAAATATCACGGCTCCGGATAACTGATCAAACAAATCATCAATTCTAGGCAGTGGGTATTTGTTCTTTATGGTGACGTTATTCAGTTCACGATAGTCTATACACATATGCATAGATCCATCCTTCTTTTTCATAGATAAGACTGGAGCTCCCCAAGGAGACATGCTTGGCCTAATAAAACCTTTATTCAGGAGCTCTTGCAACTGCTCGTTGAGTTCCTGAAGCTCCTTAGGTGCCATTATATATGGTGCTTTGGATATTGGTTGTGTACCAGGAATTAATTCAATAGAGAATTCCACTTCTCTGGGAGGAGGTACACCAGGAAAATCTTTTGGAAATACATCGACGAATTCTTTGACTACCTTACAATCAGCAAGGGAGATATTTTCTTTTGTTTCGCCCATCATGGTGACTAAATAGGCATTACAACCCTTGACAATCAATCATTCTGCTTTAATGGCATTTATTAAAGATAACTGCATGCTAGTTTTGCCTACAAATGTTTCAGGCTTACCCTGAGAATGGAGAGTCACTCTCTTTTTTTGACAGTTAATCACATCATTATTGTCACTAAGCCAATTCATCCCGAGGATGATGTCAAAGTTAGCTATCGGTAGAACTATTAGCTTACCCTAAAATTCTTGATCGTTAATCGGGACTTTGATATTGCAAAACTTATGAGCACTTAATTGGATTCCTGATGGAAGTCCAACACTCAATTTTTGTGCTAGGTTGCATGCGGGTAGTTTAAGATTATTAGCAAATCGTTCTTAGATGAACGAGTGACTGGCACTCGTATCGAACAATACATTACAAGGCTGGTTATTGAAATAAAGTGTGCCTAAGTTATACAGTTTTGCATTAACAACTTGAAAATATTTAACATACAGAAGGGCAATGTAACAAGAGAGGTTTAAGAGTGTGTACCTGAAACCACGTTATTATCTTCCGCGACTTCCATAGGAGTTAAAGCATACACTCGGACAGGTCCAGCAGGATGATTGTTATTTTGCCATCGCTGGAAATTCTGAGAATTGGGTGCTGGTGGCTGTGTGTGAGCTACTTTAGGAGCAGGGGCTGGCATTATGGCCAGATTTGGTTCCCTCTGATTCAGTGGAGTTGCCCGGAACACCTGCTTCTTATGATACAGCTTCATTTGAACTCCATCTATTGTTTCTGTGTGATCGCACTGATAAAATCGATGGCCTGTGCGCCCACAATTGAAACACCTCTGGCTAAAATGATAGCACTTGCCATATGGATGTGGTTTGGCACAGTTTTGAATTTGTTCAGTTGTAGGTGCAGCTTCCAGCTGATATACTTTCACGGGGTTGGACCCGTATCTTTTGAAATTACCTAGCTGGTTCAGATTGGTTTGCGTCTTTCGCTTATGATCTTCTTCGGATTGGTGATGTTCAATTATCTTAGCTGTTTCCACTAGTTTAAAGAAACTAGTTAGACAGAGTGGCACTATCTGATTCTTCAATGAACTTTTGAGTCCACAAAGGAAGCGATGACACTTCGCTGACTCAGAGTGGGTGACTTCTGGTGCAAAACGGATTAATCTACGGAACTCTCTTTCGTATTCCGCCACTGAGCGACTTCCTTGTGTCAACCTCATGATCGTATCCTTAATCATGTTTTGTGCGAACGGGGGAATAAACTCAGTCTTGAATGCTTCAACAAATGCATCCCAAGGAATGTCATTTAATTCATAATCGATGAACTGGGTGTTCCTGACTTATTCCCACCAATATTCTGCCTCGGCGTGAAACAGATGGGTGGTGAGACGGACGGCTTTAGAGTTTGGAATCTTCAGACTAACTAGATCCTTTTCTACGGCCTTCAGCCAATCGGCCGTATCCATCGAGGACAAGTTCCCGCCAAAGGTTGGAGGTCTTAACCTCAGGAAATTATGGAGGAGATTGTCTGCTGTATGGTGTGAAAACAAAGCAACTTGTGGAGCATGGACTGTTGGAGCAGCGACATTTGCTGGAGTTACACGATCATTCAATAATTTTTGCATGACCAGTGCCTGCTGAGCTTGGTTTTCTAAGAGCGTTGCCACCATAGCTCGCAGATGAGCCACCTCGTCATTAGAACTACTGGAGGCCACAGTGTTCTTGATAGGAGTAACAGTGGCTGGTGATCCAGAATCCATTCTAATTTAAGATAAGAACAATTCAGAATTTAATCTAAGTAAAGGAATTCAAAATTTCTCATTAATTATAAAATTTAGAAATTACAAATGCCAAACTGTAAATAAAAATGAAGTTTGCATGAAATTAAAATAACATTTAATCTAACTATAATTTAGACTTTATCAATGTACTCTGCCCTAAAGGCTACACAAAAATCCTCAAAGGTGACTTCTCGCCCCTTCCTTTTACGCTTCTTCTCGAGCTTTGCCATAGTCTCGTACCACCACACTCTGGCGTAGTCCACCATCAGGTCGGTCACAATATCTACGTAAAGTGACTCGGGACACTCTATGTGCTCCAAAAGGGACTCTACTCGGCTCAGCCATTCTTGCGCATATACTGGAAAGTTGAGCCCTCGATACACAGTTTGTCGTAGAAGCTTTTCCAGGACCAAAATTCCTCTTGATGAAACTCCTTCGATTTGCCAGTTGCTTTCCTGCCTCCATTTGAAGCTACTGTTCCAAGCACTCCTGAAGATGCGCTGATAGTAGTCTATATCGGACTCCTCAGATCCCATCTGACTCTGGGGGCAGAATTTTACTATATTTATATTAGACTCTGAATGAATAAATTTATTAGGTTGGGAGTATTCTCCTCTTTCATTGTGCATAGAGTTACTGGCTCTACTATGTTATGGATGTCACTTATATTGATGCGTGTATTTTAGAAGAACGATCCATTAGGTAGAAAGGAATCATAGATCCCATTCTGACACCTTATGGTGTTCTCTGATGCCAACTGTGGGGCCCCCGTACTGACAATAAGGAAGTACGGTGCTCCAACTGTGGCAAATCCTCAACTTAAGTAAAGTTAGGCGAACCCAACCTTCCTTAAGGCAAGGACTTGTCACCAAGTGCTATAACTTTCATCAATATAAATATCAAAGTAGCGGAAGCAATATAAAATAGAGTAACATCCACAAGCATACATAGTAGGGAAAAGAAAATGCAATATAGTAACTCATCACAATGCAGAAGTAAAGTACATCTAGAAAGTTTAATTATTACAACTGAAATGAATAACTGAAAATAAAAGACTCTTGTCCTCACTGAAATGAACAAGGCAAAACTATCTAAACAGCAGCTGGAAGGTCCTCCTGAACGGGATCCTCCTCTGCGACACTGCCCATGAACACGTCTGAATCTGACATTTGTCGGTATCACAAATGCCAGGGCCCCAGCCAACAAAATAAAAAGGTTACAGTTAGACAATTGTCTAAGTACATTTTAGGCTATATAAAGTGAACTGAATATTAAAGGATATCACATTTAAATTTAACTATACATGTAGTGGTAAACGGGTGCAACAAGCTATGAAAGAACTGGGATAATATAAACTATCTATTTATAGCATGCAACATGTATGTGAAGTAACATACAGAACTCAAAATAAGCAAGGTAAGGCTAAGAGCAAAAATAACTGCAACTACTAAATAAACATGATCCTAACATGATTACGATCGAAGTGAAACATGCTGAGTATAAAAGAACACGAGTATTGAATATAATAAAATTCTAGCATCCTAAAATAAGGCCACTGAAGCATGTGGCAAAACAAACCAGAAAAAAAATAAAACAATACAATACAGGTAAAGTAGTAATATGCCTAAGTTCTAGTACTGCCATACCAGCCAATAGGCCATACAGGGCCTCCAATATCAATCAATCAATCCCTAGCCTAGCCATACAAATAGGCTAAGTCTGAGTTCAGTCCATACAATACTACTACTGAAGAGGCAGACTAAACCAGGTCATATTATACTAACTATGACAAAACAAAACTGAATGATATGTAAATTCAATACTAGCTTAGGATACATCATCCTAAGTTTTCCTATTATGCTCAAGGGCTAAAGCTCAAAATCCAAGGTATGCAAAGCAATTTTATCAAAGGAAGCAAGAGACTCAATCTAGACTTATGTAGTATCTGTTGTTGTCTAATTTCCAAATCTAACTACTCTGAGAAGATACAAGCTTAGGATCTCCAATATCCAGCTATCGAGTAGAATCTCAGATTTACGTCCTTAAAGTCAAATATTAAACTTAACGAGTTCTAATCCAAAAATCATGTGACGACTATATAATTTAAGTAAGCAAATCAACGACCTAATTTTATGAATATTTTACTCTCTTACCTAAATCTTAATCAAATAAATCAAGATTTAAGGATTTAGAACTTAAACCCTATGTTGAGTTCAAATTCCAAATCGAAGGTGATACTAAAATAGGATTTAGGTTTCTCACTTAATCCCAAGGGTAAAGGATCCTATAAGTTGAAAGATTCAGGAACTAAGATCTTAATGAAAGGCTATTCTACTAATTATAAGATAAAATAATCAATTAAGAACTTGAGAATCTAAGATCTATATTCAATCTTGAAGATAACTCCATTATCTTATTAATTGAATCATCCTATACCCATATGGAAGGTTTCAAAAGGTTAAACAATCAATCATTAAAGAATTTCGATTGGAGGTGGTTTGATTCAAATTGAAGTTCTAAGTCTAAGATCTAAGATCTAAAGATCTGAAGTTTGATCACTTTAGACTTTTAATTAGAGTTTTGACTTAAGGGTTTCCATTTGTGATTTTCTTTGGAATCGAATTTTATAATTAACTATAAGGAGCTTATTAATGTTAAGAACTAACAATTCCAAGTATTAGATTACCATTAAACCCATTTTGACCTTCTTAGGTCACTTAAGATCTAAGGGTCTGAGTTTTGATCACTTTAGACCTTAAGCTAAAATTTTACTTAGACATTTCCAATTACTCTTCTTTTAACACTTAATTCTTAAGTTATCTTAACTGAATTTATTAGTGAGACAATTGACCTTTCAATTATTAGATTTAAGATTTAATGCCATATGGTCTTTATAAGTAATACTTAAGATCTAAGTATCTTTATGAAGATTTCATGGATTGGTGATTATTATTATTTTAGGATTTCAGAGGAACATTTCCACCCTACATTATAGTGGTTTACTGAATTTTTCAATCCTTAAGGAACATTAAATCACATTTTGGTCAAAATGACCAAAATGCCCCTCTTAAGGCTAAAATTGGGATTTTAGGGTTTAACTATCCAAATTGCTCTAGACTATTCTAATGTATTTCATATTACTTAATGAAGTGGGAAACACCTTTAATTTAGGTTTTGATGACCTAAATGGTCTTAATTAGCACTAATCACCTAATTAAGCCACTTATGGTGATTAGTGAAATTTAGGCACTTTAGGGCAATCCAACCTTACACTTAGGTTATACAAGGCCTATTATGATATTAGGAACCATTCCCACTCAAATCAGAGGCTTAATTATGGTTTAATTCACTAATCCTTGATTAGGGTGATTAGAGAGTGATTAAGAAAATTAATTATCCAAAAATTAATTTTAAGGGTCTGGATTTGTTCCTTAGGGTACAAGGAGCAATCAGAGCTCTTAAACTCATAAATTGGACAACTAAATGATTTTATATGATTTAATTAAAAATAGAAGAAGTTTGGCAAATATTTTTAAATCCAACCATTGGATCTGAAATTTTATTTTATATTCAGATTCCTTGAATTTTTCTGATTCAAATGGTATATTGGATCATACTATTTGGATCTGTATAACTAAGGTTATTTAATTAATTTATTCTGAATGTTTATTTAAATTAAAACTATAGGGTTTAATTAATTAAAATCGCAACCATTAAAAATGATATCCAATAATTAATAATTAGGCGCGGCCCAAAATCAGAACCGCGCGGGTCACGGGTCGGCCCGGCCCAGAACCCACGACTTCGTCTTCAACCTCTCGACGGGTCCCAAGCCTGTCGAATTTCAAAGCTGAAATTCTCGGCACTCCGGCGACGGCAGGGGCTCAAATCGATCCCTACATGTTCACTGAGGTAAGACGCATCGATTGGACCAAGAACCCCCATCTGGATCCCTCTGGATCGATGGGGTCTTACTCACCCGAGACGTCCTCCTGCGAGGCGTCTCAGGTCGCCTGTGAGGGGGAAATTCTCCTCACAGGGACCTCGATTCATCGATATTTTGATCCCTAAACACTCAGGGGGACTAGACGCGTCGAAACCCCAACCTATCATAACCCGAGGCGCAGCCAATCGCTGGGTCCTTACTCGGACTTAGCCATTGGCTCACTGGCTAGCTCAGTCGATCGATACAATCGACTCGAGCTAGCTTAGCCGCAGGCCACAATCACGGAGGGTTCCATAGGTGGCTAAGGTATCCTAGATGGCATCCAGAGCTCATTCAGAAGGCAGGAACGAAATTGAGCTTAAGGAATTTTAATGGGGAAAGGGTTGTACCTGAAGTCGAGCTGCGGGCTTAGCCGAGGGGAATTGAGGTGCTCCTGAGCTTCCCTGAGGCTAGACGAGGGTTGCACAGGGGGTCTGAACTCCAGACGGGCCCTCAATCAGCGGTTCTAGCCTTCAGAAATTGCCGGGAATTCGCCGAGGGGACGGGAGCTCCAGCAGGCCTTCAGCTGGGGAATTGAGGATTCACAGTGAGCAAAGTGACTCACTGTGAAGTCTCGGAGGTATTTATTGCTACCATGGGGTTCTAGGAACGGGGGCCAGGGCTCGGGCTTGGGAATTGGCTCGGCCCGAGGCTTCTCCCAAGTTCCCTAAATTGGGAGGGTCTATCCCTCTGGGGTCGCCTTGCTAGGCTCGGCCACTTACGGGAGGAAGCTAACGGCCTAGCTGACCTGGCGAGGGGAGTGGCAGACAGGATTACGTGGCGAATTTCTGCGAATCCTCTCAGTCGGGATGGAATCTCTGCGGAGACGAAGGTCCACAGTGGTAGGGTTCGCCTCTGCCATCTGATGCCGAAGCCGTTGGGTTTAGACGGTCTGATGCGAGGGTTTGAAATTTAGAAATGCGGAGAGGATCTCAAGTGTCCGATCTGAGATACCGATAGGGCGGATGGGATCAGATCACGGCGCGCGAGATAAGAGCCATTGGATTAAGCGCGCTGAGATGCGTGCTTACGCAACAAGTGGCCGAAACGCGCGCGCCGCTGTCAGGACCCCGCAGCGGATCTGCCGCGGTCCCGACAGCAAATCCCACAGAAATAAAAATTAAACAAAATTTAATTTTAATTAATTAAACTATTTAAATTAATTCTTAATTATTCTAAAATTTCCCAAATTCAATTTAGGACTAAACTAGCTCTAAAAATTCCCAAAAATTCACCCTTAGCTAATTTGGGTATGAGAAATTCAAAAATAAAATCAGATTTCAATTTGGAGATCAAAATAATTTAGGTATTTTTTAGGGCTTAAAAATAGCCAAAAATACCAAATTCTCCAAATTAGCTCTAATTGATTTCAAACTTCTAGGTTTAGGTTTAAATGACCCATTGAATCCAACGGAATCAAAATCAAACATTGGTTTAGCTTAATTAATCTTGTTTTAGCTAGGGTAACAACCTAGGGTTGTTACTCCACTACTTCAGACGGAGGAGACAACGGGGCCGCAGGGATTCAAATTTCGTGGCTAACGGGTTGTGGGTCCCACAGCTGACGAGTCAGCATGTAATAACCCAAGTTGTTACCTAAGTCATTTAGGACTAATTAAGGTCATAATCTCAGTCTTAGTACTCTAATTAGGTCATTAAGAGTTCACCACCAAGATTAGTTCAAATCAGGAGTCAGATGGATCAAAATCCTGAATTCAGGAAAATATAGAAATCCTAAAATTTGACATGTTTAAATTGACCTCAAATCAAAAATCGGACTACGCCATTGCGCTAATTGCCCCCAAATTAGCTATGGATGATGATTTAGTATCAATTGGAGGTCGTCAAAATTTCATCAAATATTTTAATAATATTTAAATACCCTGAAAATTAGGAAATTAAAATACTCATTGGATCAAAAATCCGACTCTGCCATTGCATTGCTTGCCCCTCAAATAGCTAGGGGTGAGTATTTAGAATTTTTTTTGGGAGCTAATTAATTAATTAAAAATAATTATAATAATTAAAAGTTTAAATAAATAATTAATAAAATTATTTAAATTAATTTATTAAAAAAATTTCTACGACATCGTTAAGTTTTCGACGCCGTTTGCCCATTTTCCCCCGGCTCCCGCGCCGCCTCCCCAATCCAGGAACCCTAGGGTTCCACGCGTCGTGCGCAGCGCGACCGATCACCATCCGCGACCATTCTTGCCTCCCTGAGCCTCGACAAGTTTGTTTAGCCTTCCATTTATCTCCCATGGGCACATAAAGGTACCAGTTTGAACATTTTTGGACCTCTCGTGCCCACACCGTCATCCCTCCAGCCCTAAATCCTCACCGTCGTCGATCGTAGGTACCTTTTTTTTACCATCAATCATTTTCTTCGATCGACTAGATTTAGGTTCTGGTGATGATTGTACGTTGTAGTCTTAATCTTGATCGGACCCGATTAAGTCCGATTGGGTCCGATCGTTCAGCATCGAAGCCGAGACCTACCCCTCATCCTAGTGCGCTGCGGGAAGGTAGAGGGTCTCGGGGTCGGGCTGGATCGTCCTGGGCCCAACCCGTTGCCGCGCGGGTCTCGTCCACGTGGGAGGGCACGTCAATAGTGGGACCCACAGAAATAGCTGGTGCGCAGGCTCGTTGCAAGTCACGCTGTGGGGCCATCTGTGTTGATCACACAATCTCATCCGCGTCAGTCAGCGCGAGTTCCGCTGTCTTCTTGACTGGTGCCAGGGGGACCCGCCTGCAGTATTCGTCAACTCGCATGGCGTCATGTGGTCTGCAGGGCCTGCCTCTTTCAGCTCTGTCAGCTATGGTGGGACCCGCCCATGGCACGTGTCAGCCTCTTGTTGCACGCCGCCTAACCAGTGAGGTCCACTATCAAATTAAAATGAATTTATAAAAATAATTGTTATCTTAATTAAATTGCAGTAAGGTTATTGTTTAGTTAATTTTAATTAATCAAAAAGCAAGATTAATTAATTTAATTGCATAAATTAAGTTAATCTAGCAACTTTAAACCCTCATAATTATTAAACCAAGAATCCAAACATATTAAAGTTATATCTCATTTTAATCAGAAAATGAGAGGAACATTCTGGTAGTGTTAATTTTCCCATAGGACACCTAAATAGTATAGTAACATTTTAGGACATTCTCTTTCTTTTACCAAAACCTTGAACCCTCATAATTCTTTATCTAGCGACCCAAACATAACCAATATGAGTCTTAAAGTAATCATGAGAATCTCACAAATGCCATGATAGTATTAATTTTGCCATTTGATCATTAATTTACTTAATAACTTTTAGGACCCTCACTAATTACCCTAGAAAACCCTAGATCTTGATTTGACCATACCTTAGTCAATTAGGCTCCAAATCAAAAATTCAAAATACCAGATAGCTTAGAATTTCAGTGCCAATAATAATCTGCAATAAAATTTAAGTTTTGAAGCCTAGAAAAAAAAGAAAAAACCAAAATACCCATAATCTTAGTTATATCATAACTTGGCCAATTGATGTTCAATTTGGGTCTACTCCTTGTTAAAGTACTCAGTGTGATATAGGTAAACTAAAGCCACTGAGTTTGCTAAATTTGGACACTAAATGGAAAAATTATGATTTTGCCCCTATTTACCTTTGAAAATTACCAAAATGTCCTTAGAAATTGAAATGGCTATAACTAATTCATTAGACTTCAAAATTTAGTGTTCTTAGACTCTGTGGAATCTTTGAATAGCAACCAATAGTAAACTGCATAAAAATTTATATTCCATTAGATAGAAATTTCAAAAATGCCCCTTAGGTCAAAAACCCTAGTATGGACCTATAGGACCTATTTTTTATCCAAATTTAGTATACTTACTATCAATCTTCATGTTAGATAGTAAGAAATCATTTGGCAGTAAGAAATTCTAATTTAGAGCCTTAATTCAAAATGTAGATTTTTGGACCCTTAAGTAGAGGCAAAATAGTCATTTTTGCCCAAAATAAAGGTTAAGTGCCCTAGAACCTTCAAATACCTTTTAAATCATTAAAATCAGTAATAAAACTAAATTAGGATTAATTTAAGTCTTAAATCCCTTAATTGGATTAATTTGTGGAGTATCTCAAATTTTAAGCTTGAAAATCTCTAAGGAAAAGAATCCTTACTTAGCTATAATCCATCACCAACTTTCCTAATTAATTAAAATCAGCAAGTGTAAATAAATTCAATCAATTCTTAGAAATTCACTAAGTTTTATCATTAAGAATCCTCACTTCACCTTAGGATATATTTATTAGGATTAAGGATAGAAATTTGGTTAGATTTCATCCATTAAATAACAGAGTTATTCACTGAGTGAATCCTTGATTTTATTAGTTTCTAGATTTTCATAATTTCATTTTGATTATTTTATCTTTCAATATGGGTCATACTGATTTATTATTTAACCTACATAGTCGATATTAATTTAACCATATTAGGACCTAGCTAGTCCTTATATTTTGTAATCTATAAGGCCGTATTTCTAAGTTACACTCGATAGTAGGAATTGGAGATCCTGAACTTGTCTAACTTTGAATAGTTGGAGTTGTTTAATTTGACAATAATAGTGTCACCTTGTATAGAAGAGTTCTTTGCTTACTTGATTATTTGTGTTATGCATTTTCTTATATTTTTTACTTAATTCCTTGGACATGTCATGTAAGAAAACTTTGTGCATAAAATAAAAACATAGAATAATTAGGATAATATTTGCCTTGGGTTCAGTTAAATTCTAGTAGGTTCTGGTGTACAGTTACCCTAATAGACAAGGGTAAGGAGTAATAAGGATGCTTAACATTACTCATTAAGGAGGGTGTATTAAGCTTGGAGCTCGTATAGTCTAGCAGATGTGCTTGACTCCTCAGTTGTTTCTAAATGTGTCCCCAAAAACAAAAGTAAAATTACTAAAATATTTTGCATTTGTATTTACTGCCTCTTTAGTTCTGTTGTCTTATTCTGTCTGCCCTAACCCAGAAAGGCTTCGAAAATATCTGTCTGGGCCCAATTGGCCAATTTTCTGATATGGCAGATATACGTACTTGTTTCAGTTTTAGTTTACTGTTTACTGCGTTATTGATGCATATTATTTCAGTTAGCTATGTTAATTTTCTTACCTGCTCACATGTACATATTTATAAGATGCTAGATTTTATTGCTTACTATATATACCACTTTCAAACTTAATATTTTTAATCAGCATATATCAAGTGATCATCAGCATGTATAGGATTAGACTTTTCTTTCAGTACTTTTACTTACTGCATTATATATGTATGCATATTCCTTGCTTAGCTTGCTTGAGGTGTGCCTTTTGCCTCAATTTCTACTTAATAATAAATACTGTATTTATAACTTATCCTTTCCTTGTATGCTTACTGCTCCCATGCTATATAGTTGTTTTGGTTTGCATGTGTAAATGGTGACATTAATAATTCATGTAAAATAATCAGCCTAAAATATGCTTAGATAATTGCTTAATAAGATTTTCTTTTTTTTGCTAGGACCCTAGCATTATGAAACTGACAATGTCAGATTCATATTAGTTTGAGGAGCTGGTTGCTGAAGAGGAGGAGCCATATACTGAAGATGAGCATCAGTCGGGAGAGCTAGATGTTGCTTAGTCCCTTTTCCATCTTTGTGTGAGGATGAGAGATTTTATTTCAGTTCTTTTAAACTATTTATTTAATGCTATAATAATACAGGTACCTTGGTTGTGTTTTTCTTTACTATACTTTATAATCTGAGCTGTATGTTTCCCTTTTCTTATTTATTGTGATGATCTGGATGTATACCTATTTTACTTTGCTTCCGCACTCTGATCTGTATTCGCTTAGTGACTAAGTTTAAGGCATGTATGCAGTGGCTCATCTCTTCCTTACTAGTGGATTATGTTTAATACCTAATCTATTCTTAAGTAAGGGATTTGCCAAAGTGACACTCCACTCCTTAGTCGAATGATTATGGGTTAAGGAGTGGGGTGTCACAGGTTGGTATCAAAGAATTCCATAAGGTGTCATATTAGAATTTGCATTTCTCTCTACTTATTGGATGATTCTTCTGACAAGACAATCACTAAACAAAAATATTAGAGTCTTACATCCAAGTTACTACAATATCCTACTAAGAATAGAGATGTATAAGAAAGAGAAATACATACATAGATGCTCGAAGAACATAGACTAAGATATAAGTAAACTAATTTAACTTATGAAATTGTTAGACACTCAAAGATGACATTCTGGTGGTATCACCAACGATATGAGGCTATGTGGGAGTATGTGTCCCAATTACATCAGTGATACAAAAGGTACGTAGAGGGAATATTGGAGCCCGGAGTTTGAGTGCTAGATAGACTACTTCAGCATGGCGCTTTCAGGGGTTTGATGTCTCAGTTTTAGCCAACGAGTGGCTATAATGGGCAAACTTTGTATTTGAAGCTATTGATTATCCAGACGGCATTAGAGTCTCCATTGTATCTCTGTTCCTACAAGACAAAACTGAGGACTGGTGGAATGACATCTTATGGGCACTCACCCATAGGTGTGAAGGAATGCGGAGGGAGGCCACCTATGAAGATTTCCATCGTGCTTTTACTGCCAAATATATTAGATAGATGTCTTAGCCTTCATTTCTATGCTATCTATTTTATCCTCCTGCATCATGTATCTTAATTTTGAACAAATAATAGAGTTGTCATATTTATCTTCTCAAAACTTTAAATTTGGCTATTGTTTTATAAAACTCAGATTATTATGACATGGAATCTTGGACAGAGCTCTTCTCCCACCACCTTCAGCAGTTTCTCTAGTGAGGTAAATGCTGTGCAAGAAGCAGTCAAGATCATGGTGGACACTCATAATAAATTGGCCAAGAAAGCAGCCAAGGTACAAGCCCGACAGGCAGAGCATATGGAGCGACTATTAACAGCTCAAATGAGCCAGAGCGCTCAAACAATAAAACAACCATAGCCCCTCACTACTCATTCCAGCATCATGTTCAGTCCACTGATGGACTACTGCATAGCTTTCTGCGCCTCAAATCTCCTACCTTTGATGGAAGTCTCTTCGCCATCGACACAACAAATTGGATAAAAATGGTGGAGAAAAACCTCACTAGCATAAAGTGCCTAGATTTTGAAGTAATTTTTCTGATGACTCATCTCCTCCAAGATCAGGCAGAATATTGGTGGGATAATATCCGCCATATACTATTCGAGGGTTTAGAGCTGGAAGACATATCGTGGGATGAATTTATAGAAGCATTCAAAACCCAGTACATCCCCTCATCTGCCAAGCATACAATGGCGGATCAATTCCTCAAGCTGCAACAGGGAAGCTATTTAGTTTCTGCATATGAGTCTAAATTCCAGTGACTATCAAGGTTCGCTTCTAACCTCATCCCTATAGAATCCAATTGATGCCACCACTTTTGAAGTGGACTTTGGCTCTCCATCCGGAGGCAAGTCATCTCCACTACTCTACCAACTTTGTGGAACTTCTGGAATCCGCCAAATAGGAGAACTCAATGAGTCATTTGAACCTAAGCGCAGCTATGGAACGATCACATCTCAGCGCGAGAACCCTAGAAGGGCTAGGTTATATTAAATTGAAGCAGGAAACTCATCGGTAGATCTCTTTGATGGTTGCACTGGTCCCCATCCATATGGACGATGCTACCATAGGACTGGAAATTGCTTTAATTGTGGGAGGTCCAGTCACTCCTACTATCGGTGCAACTACACCCATACTATCGACGGTGACTAGATCAATCACTCCAAATGACAACGAGTCTTCAATTTGTTCCAAAAACATGCGACAGTCCACCTAACACTGCCACCTCCTCCTTCTAGTCGACGACATGAGACAACCATTATCCTCCGCCCAAATGCTTCGAGACCACCTATCCGGCAACCTTACAACAAACAACCTGCTGGTCCCACATGTGTTTATGCTCTTACCCCTACTGAGGCAGCAGAGGATAATAATGTTGTGTCAGGTACACACTTTTGAACCAATCTACATTTTTGGTATTACTTGCTTAAAGTAGCTAGTAAATTACTGCATCTGTAATTAGGTATGATCTATGGAAATAATAAGCCTTGTAATATCTTATTCGATACTGGAGTTAGTCACTCCTTTATTTCTGAGAGTTGGACAAAATCTCTCAACTTGCCACTATACCATCTAGCGAGTCCTCTAAACGTAGGACTACCATCTGGAGCTCAGTTGCCCGCTCATCAATTTTGAAAGATACAGATCCCTATTGGACAAACATAATTTGAAGCCAAGCTTGTAGTTTTTCCAATATCAAATTTTAACATTATCTTGAGAATGAATGGGCTAAGTCAACATGATGCCACCATCAATTGCCAAAAGAAAAAGATCACCTTGGGTGATGGTAGACAAGCAAAATTCATTCATTGGGAACTTCAGTATAAGACCTTCTTTGATCAATGCTATAAAATCCAAGAGGTTATTAAGTAAAGGTTGCAGCACCTTCCTTGTGACAATACTAGGAGAAAAGATGGAAGACATTCCCTTATCCAAGAATCCCGTCACTTGTGAATTTGTCGATGTTTTTTTCGAAGACCTACCCGGTCTTCTACCTACACGGGAAGTAGAGTTTGCAATCAACATTGTCCCAGGAACTTAGCCAATCTCTAAAGCTCCCTTTTGATTGGCACCTAAGGAACTCCAAGAATTGAACAAATAACTATAGGAGTTATTGGAGAAAGGTCTTATTAGGCCTAGCTCATCCACATGGGGAGCCCCAGTGCTACTTATTAAGAAGAACGATGGGTCAACACGAATGTGAATCAATTATAAAGAGTTAAATAAAGTGACCATAAAGAACAAATACCCACTACCCCACATTGATGATTTATTCAATCAATTGGCAGGAGCAAAAGTGTTCTCGAAGATCAATTTGCGATCAAGTTACCACCAGCTGCAGGTGAAGGATTATGACATAGTTAAGATTGCCTTTAGGACTAGATATGGCCATTATGAGTTTCTAGTGATGTCATTCAGATTGATAAATGTGCCTTTAATCTTCATGGACTTAATCCAGCGTATCTTAAAGCCCTACCTCGACAAATTTGTGATCGTCTTCATAGATGACATTCTTATATACTCTAAGATGAAGAAGGAAAATGAATGTCATCTCAGGGCAGTATTGGAAGAGCTGAAAAGCCACCAATTGTATACCAAGTACTCAAAGTGTGAGTTTTGGCTTGAATCTGTCACCTTCTTAAGCCACGTAGTAGATGCTCAAGTGATAAGAGTAGATCAGAGCAAGGTCAGCGCCATCCAAGAATGGGTGCAACCTAAGTTAGTGATAGAAATCAGAAGCTTCTTGGGTTTGGCTGGTTATTATAGATGATTTGTGAAATACTTTTCTCAAATAACCTCTCTACTCACCAAGCTCACCCAGAACGCTGTACCATTTGAATGGTCGCCAGCTTATCAAGAAGCGTTCCAAGCACTAGAAGGAGCGCTTACCTCTACCCTAATCCTAGTTCTTCCTAAAGAAGAAATTAACTACCAAATCTATACAGATGCCTCTGGCATAGGTTTGGAAGCTGTGTTAATGAAGGAAGGCAAGGTTATCGCCTATGCTTCCCATCAACTGAAGGCCCACGAACAGGCTATGCCGTCCACGACCTAGAATTAGCTGCTGTAGTGTTCGCTCTAAAGATTTAACATCACTACCTATATGGAATTCAGTGCTTAATCTTCACTGATCGCCAGAGTCTCAAGTATATATTCACTCTGAGGGAATTGAATTGCAGACATAGAAAATGGTTAGAACTAACTAGTGATTATGACCTTGACATTCAGTATCATCCTGGAAAGGTGAATGTTGTGGTTGATGCTCTGAGCTGTCATGCTACCCTTAATGCCTTTGTCTATGAAAGTCCCTTGAAAGAAGAATTCCATAAAATGGACATTTAATAAGTGCATGATGACTTATTTAGTACAATGATCTCATTGAGTAATGTGGAGCCCACTTTCCACAGAGATGTATCCATTTCACAAACCAAAGATGATGAATATCTAAACTTTAAGTAATCCATTGAGAGTGGTCACCATACTGATCTTCGCTTACATAAGGGTGCTATATATCAAGGGGATTATTTGTGGATTCCTAAATATATGCATTGTGAGGTGCTAATCAAAGGCCACAATTCAGGATATCAAGTGCACCCGAGAAATTCAAAAATGTATTTGGATCTAAAGTTGTCATTCTGGTGGCCAGGAATAAAGAAGAGTGTAGCATAATTTGTTGACGAATGCCACATGTGTTTTCTAGTTAAGGCAGAACATCAGAAGCCAGGTGGTTTGCTGCACCCATTAGAAATTCCAGAATGGAAATGGTCAGATATCTCCATAGACTTTGCCATGGGTTTTCCTTGTCCAAGGTCAGGAGCAGATGCAATATGGGTGATAGTAGATTGATTGACCAAGTATGCACATTTCATTCCAATTTGTCAAACTGCTCCATTGAGAAGCTAGCAAATCTGCATATTAAGGAGATAGTCAGGTTGCATGGAATTCCCAAAACTATCATATCTGATAGAGATAGTCGCTTCACCTCTAAATTCTGACAAGCTGTGCATCAGGATTTAGGCACTACTTTAGCAATGAGCATAGCCTTTCATCCACATACAGATGGTCAAACGAAGAGAGTTAATTAGGTTCTGGAAGATCTGATCTGTCTGTACATATTGTATTTCTCAGAATCTTGGGAAGACCACATCCCTTTAGTTGAATTTTCCTATAATAATAGCTTCTAGGCGAGCATCAAAATGGCTCAATATGAAGCTCTATATGGTAGAAAGTGTTCTACTCCTATAGCACGGTCTGAATCAAGAGATGTTCAGCTTTATGGATCAGAGTTGGTGGAAGAAATGAATAAAATGGTAAGGCTTATCCAATAGAGGATCAATTCAGCTCAAGATAGGCAGAGCAAATATCATAATGCCTGTCATCATCCCCTCAAGTTCCAAGTAGAAAATCTAATATACCTAAAGGTCAGTCCTATAAAAGGTATCTACCATTTTGGAGTTGCTGGAAAGCTTAGCCCATGATTCATTGAACCATTCAAGATCTTAAAGCGAATTGGGTCACCAGCATACAAGTTAGAGCTGCATGAAGATTTTGCTGCTGTGCACAATATATTTCATGTATCGTCTTTCAGAAAATGCTTAAGAGAGCCTCACCACCTATTCTCTATTCCTCCATTAGAGATCCAGCCAGATTTATCATTCCCAGAAGAACTTATCAGAATTATAGGGAGAGACCAAAATAAGCTCAGAAGTCGTTCCATCCCAATGGTCAAAGTGCAGTAGAAGAATCGCCTATCAGAAGAAGCCACTTGGGAGAATGAATTTGATATGAGAGATAAGTATCCTGGTCTATTTGAAAACCCAAGTACCTTACTTAATTCCTTAATCTTTCAATTAAATTTATTTTCTTTTATCCTTCGTGCTTATTTCCACTCGAGAGATGTTGAGGATGACCTTATTCTAAAGTGGGGGAGCCTGCAATAACCAGAGTTGTTACCCAAGTCATTTAGGAATAATCCAAGTCCTAATCTCACTCTTAGTAATCTAATTAGGTCATTAGGAGTTCACCACCAAGACCTAGTCCAAATCAGGAGTCAGATGGATCAAAATCCTAATTTTTGGAAAATCTTGAAACCCTAAAATTTGACCTATCTAAATTGACCTTAAATAAAAAATCGAACTTTGCCAATACCCTCATTGCCCCTAAATTTGCTAGGAGTGATGATTTGGTGTCAATTAGAAGTCGTCAAAATTTTATTGAATATTTTAATAATACTTAAATACCTCAAAAATTATAAATTAAAATACTCGTCGAATCAAAAATCTGACCCCGCCGTTGCATTCCTCACCGCTCTAATAGCTAGGGGTGAGTATTTGAAAACTTTTTTTTGGAGCTAATTAATTAATTAAAAATTCATTATAATAATTAGAAGTTTAAATAAATAATAAATAAAATTATTTAAAATTTAATTATTAAATAAATTTACGCGGCACCGTTACGCTTCCAATGGTGGCTGCCCATTTTTCCGCGTGTCATTTGGGTTGCTGTCAGCGAACGAACGATCCTAACCGTCTGATCGGGATCATACGGCTCCTGCGTCGCCTCCCCCATCCAGGAACCCTAGAGTTCCACGCATCGTGCACCGCACGACCAACTGCTATTCGTGACCAATCTGGCTGCCCCGAGCCTCAACAAGTCAGTCTCGCCTTCCATTTAGCTCCCATGCGCACATAGAGGTACCAGTTTGAACATTTTTGGACCTCTCGAGCTTGAACCGTCGTTCCTCCAGCCCTAAATCCTCACCGTCGTCGATCGCACGTACCCTTTTTTTTACCATCAATCTTTTTATTTGATCGACTAGATTTAGGTTATGGTGATGATTGCACATTGCAGTCTTAACCTGATCAGACCTGATTAAGTTCGATCGGGTCCGATCGTTCGGTATCAGGGCCAAGCCCTAGCCCTCATCCTGGTGCGCTACGGGAAGGAGGAGGGTCTCGAGGTCGGGTTGGGTCATCCCGGGCCCGACCCATTGATGCGCGGGTCTCGTCCGCGTGGAAGGGCACCTCACTCGTGAGACCCACAGTCACAACTGGCGTGTACGGACTCATCGCGTGTCACGATGTCGGGCCCGCCTGCGCTGATCACGCAATCCTGTCCGCATCAGTCAGCGCGGGTCCCGCATTATTTTTGACTGGCGCTAGTGGGACCCGCCTGCAGTGTTCGACCACTCACATGGCGCCGCGTGGTCTGCAGGGCCCGCCTCTATCGGCTCTGTCAGCTATGGTGGGACCCGCCCTGCCGCGTGTTAGCCTCTAGTTGCACGCCATCGAACCAGTGGGGTTCACTGTTAAATTAAAATGAAGTTATTAAATAATCATTATATTAATTAACTTGCAGTAAGGTTATTGTTCTGTTAATTTTAATTAATCAAACAATAAGATTAATTATCTTAATTGCATAAATTAAGTTTATCCAGCAACTTTAAACCATCATAATTATTAAACAATAATCCAAATGTATTAAAGTTATATCCCATTTTAATCAGAAAAATGAGAGGAACATTCTGGTAGTATTAATTTTCCAATTAGACACCTAAATAATATAGTAACATTTTATGACATTCTCTTAGTTTTACCAAAACTTTGAATCCTCATAACTTTTTACCTAATGACCCAAATATACTCAATTTGGGTTTTAAAGTAATCAAGAGAATCTCAAGAATGCCATGATAGTTTTAATTTTGCCATTTGATCATTAGTTTGCTTAATGACTCTTAGGACCCTCACTAATTACCCCATAAAACCTTAAATCTTGATTTGACCATACCTTAGTCAATTAGACTCTAAATTAAAAAATTTAAAATGCTAGATAGCTTAGACTTTTAGTGCTAATAATAATCTTCAATAAAATTTAAGTTTTGAAGCATAGAAAAATAAAAATAACTAAAATACCCCTAACCTTAGTTAGGTCTTAACTTGGCCAATTGAGGTCTAATTTGGGTCTATTCCTAGTTAAAATACTCAGTTTGATATAGGTAAGCTATAGCCACTGAGTTTGCTAAATTTAGACACTAAATGGAAAAGTTAGGATTTTGCCTTTATTTGCCTTAGAAAATTACCAAAATGTCCTTAGAAATTGAAATGGCTATAACTAATTAATTAGACTTCATAATTTAGTGTTCTTGGACTCGATGGAATCCTTTAATATCAACCAATAGTAAATTGCATAAAAATTTAGATTCCATTAGATAAAAATTACTAAAATTCCCCTTAGGTCAAAAACCCTAGTTTGGACCTATAGGACCTATTTCTTATCCAAATTTGGTGTACTTACTGTCTATTTTTATGTTAGACAATAAGAAATAATTTGATAATAAAAAATTCCAATTTGGAGCCTTAATTCAAAAAGTTGCTTTTTGGACCTTAAAGTAGGGGCAAATTGGTCATTTTTGCCCAAAATATAGGTTAAGTGCCCTAGAACATTAAAATACCTTTTAAATCATTAAAATCAGTAATAAAACTAATATATGATTAATTTAAGTCTTAAATCCCTCAATTGGATTAATTTGTAGAACATCTCAAATTTTAAGCTTGAAAAACTCTAAGTAAAGAAAAGAATCCTTACTTAGCTAAAATCCATCCCCAACCTCCCTAATTAAATAAAATCAGTAAATGTAAGGAAATTCAATCAATTCTTAGAAATTCTCTAAGTCTTATCATTAGGAATCCTCACTTCACCTTAGGATCTGTTACTTAGGATTAAGGATAGAAATTTGGTTAGATTTCATCCATTGAATAACGGGGTTATTCAATGAATGATTCCTTGATTTTATTAGTTTTTAGATTTTTATAATTTCATTTTGATTATTTTATCTTTTAATTTTAGATTAAGAATAGGAGAATTATCCTATTAATCTTGACTTTGGTTAATAGGATTTACCTCAATCATTAGTTCACTTAGAACTAAAACCTTAGACCCTTAGACTTTACCTTTGGGATTATGTGATTAAGCCCAAGCTCATGGCATTTAATACATAATCTCTAGCTTATTAGATTTTGGTCAGCTTTTAGTTTAGAATGATTAAATACATTAATTAGGTCGTACTGATTTATTATTTAACCTACATAGTCGACATTGATTTAATCATATTATGACCTAGCTAGTCCTAATATTTTGTAATTTATAAGGCCGTATTTCTAATTTACACTCAATAGTAGGAATTGGAGATCCTAAACTTGTGTAACTTTGAATAATTAGAGTGGTTTAATTAGACAACAATAGTGTCACCATATATAAAAGATCCCTTTGCTTACTTGATTATTTGTGCTATACATTTTCTTGTATTTTGTACTTAATTCCTTGGACATGTCATGTAAGAAAACTTTGTGCATAAAATGAAAATATAGAATAATTAGGATAATAGTTGCCTTGGGTTCAGTTAAATTATGGTAGGTTCTGGTGCACAGTTACCTAATGAATAAGGGTAAGGAGTAATAAGGATGCTTAACATTACTCAACATCATTTAATCAATCGATCGAACGGCTAGCGCTCCTCGTCGGATAAGACGGAAAGGTTAACGGAAAGCAAAGGCGGGGAACGGCGCCGAGACGGCGCCATTAGGTTTTAATAAAATATTAATTATTTAAATATTAAATACAAAATTTTTTAATTAAAATAAGTTATTTAAATGGCTTCAAAAAATTTCTAAATATTCACCCCAAGCTAATTGAGGGGTGAGGAACGCAACGATGAAGTTGGTTTTCAATTTTGATGAGTATTTATTTTACCTAATTTCTGGGTATTTAAATATATGAAAATATTTGACTAATTTCTGACGACTTCCAATTGCCTCCAAAACATCGCCCTTAGCTAATTTGGGGGCAATGAATGCAATGGCAAAGTCTGATTTTCAATTTGAGGTCAAAATAATATGGTCAATTTTTAGGGTTCTAAAAATTCCTAGGATTAGGGTTTGATTCATTTGACCCCAAATTTAGACCAGAACTTTAGGGTGAGGTCCTAATGACTATTTAAGTGCATTGGAATCAAAGTTAAAGTTTGGTTTAGTCCTAATTGATTGGGGTAACAATTTGGGTTACTATACTACAAGACCATCCTAATTGTTTCCCTACCAAAGGCATGCCCTAGAGTTCAGTTAAGTCACATACTTGGTGGTTAAGGCTTGCTGTCCTAGGCTTTAAGAAGAAAAAGTGGGAAAATTCACAATCATATGGATTTAATATAATTTAAATGAAATGCCAAAAATAGATTTTCTCCAATTAATGTTCAAATGAGTTAAATTAGACAAGTATGAATTCCTTATAGCATAATGATCAAAATGATAGTAGGTTGAGTCAAATTTGACATCATTTGGCATAATTATGATTTAATTACTCTTAATAATAATTAAAAGATAATTTGTTAAACTTAATAGGCAAAACAAAAATTAAATTCCATATTTATTATCTACATAGGTTTTTGATCATTTTGGTATAACTTTGCTATGTTTGGATGAGTATTTAAGAAGTTATTTAAAGAGTTTAACTTGAATTAAATTAGTCTATGCTTTAAATTTCAATAAATATCCTAAATGGCTAGTTCATGAGCTTGAGATGTTGAGTTCTCAGTTCGGCAAGCTTGGACCACACAGTGCAGTGATTCAGGCCATACCGCGGCTCTGTTCAACTTCCCTTCAATAGTGCTAAGAAGAGGGAGCTAGGGTTTGACCTTGCTCCACACTCTGAATGTTCCAAAAGGCATGCGACCTCTCAAAATAGAGCTAGAAATGAGACCTCTCCATTGAACCTAAAAGCCCTAAGCAGCTCAGCCTAAATTACATAACCCTAATTTGAAACTCCAGCCTCTCTATGGTTCACTATGGAGGGGCACTTCTCCCTCCACATTGATCCAATTGGCTAGCCGACAATCCCATTGGGCTCCTTGAGTCAAGACCAACAAAAAAAATCCCTCCGTGGATGATGTGTGGAGCCCTATCCCTTCTGTGGTCATGCTAACATGTATAATAACATATTTACGGTAGAGTGGCCACTGTGACAGATCCTCAATTATAGTCAGATAAGGTTTTCTCTCTAATCTATCGATAACTGCAATATATGCTACTTGTCCATAACTCAATCACCAAATTTTCATATGTAAATATCAGAGTGTGGATTCAAAATAAATAATATCCATATCCATATCCATAATGTATAAATATGAGAACATAACTCAACTCAAAATAAAATTATAGAAAAGAAAATACATCAAAGTCTTGAATTACTACAATTATGAATAACAATTTAATAGAAGGAATAAACACTCGTCTTCACCAAACAAAAATATAGAATTTAGCTAAGCATCAACAACATCTGAAAGGTCCTCTTACTGGCCAAGCTCCTCACCTGGTGCTATCTCCTCAAAAGCTCGAAATCTAACATGTTGGTTTATACATGCTAGGGCCCAGCCAAGAAAAGAAAATCTTACATTAGACAACTGTCTAAGTATATTTTAGACTAATTTAGTTGTTTCTACAAATTTCAGGATATCACATTTTAACTCTAAACAATAACAAACAAGCTATGGGTGTAACAAGCAACCAAGGAAAAGGGAAGCTATAAATTAACCATTTATAACTTATAAAAATAGGAAAAATAAAGTAACATATCTCATACCAGAAGCTGCAACAAGGTTAGGCAATAATGCATATAATGCTATAAAATAACTGTTAAGACTAAAAAGATTATCCTAATAAGAATATGATTATTTAAAAGTATGCAAAGTAAACAGTAAGAAAAATAGAATGATGATACATATAAGTAGACCAAGTCAAATAACAATTATGCTAGCATTCTAACATGCATGTATATATAAGTAAAGGCTGTATAAGAGCTAAAATAAAAGTATTAGAATGCAAAACTAAAAGTGAACAAGTAAATCTGGATATTAGAAACTTGGCTAATAAAGCCACTGTAACTAAACTAAACTAAAACATATATATGGTAACCATTTAGCTACTCAGAGCTAAAGCAAAGTATAAACTGAAATTAAAGAGGCAGAAATGCAAATACATATTTATTTTAGTTATTTTACTTTACTTTTGTGGATATGTCTAGAAGTAGCTGAGGAGTCAATCTGTAAGACTGAGATGGGTTTCTAAACTAGACACAACTCTCCCAAATCAGTCCGTGTCAAGTACTTATTTCTACTTACAGCGTGTCCATTGCTCGTAATGTGTATACACAATCACCTATCCTGATATGAAGCTAATGCAAATGCTATCCTAATCTTACTAAGTTTTCATTTTCATGCATCAAATTCATCTTAAGTGACATGTACAAGGCAAAAAGGCTCAAAATAAGAAAAGTAAAGCATCAAAGTTAATAAATAATCAAGATTATACAAATTACTTATGTGATATCAGTTGTTATCTATTTTATACATTATGCAAATATTATCCTAATCTTACTAAGTTTTCATTTTCAGGCATCAAATTCATCTTAAGTGAAATATACAAGGAAAAAAGGCTCAAAAACAAGAAATGTAAGGCATCAAAGACAAGGAATAAGCAAGACTATACAAATGATTTATGTGATATCCATTGTTATTTATTTTATACATTCTAACTACTCTAAGAAAAAATAAGCTCAGAAATTTCAATATCTTACTATCGAGTAAATTCTCAAAGTTATGATCCTATAAAATTAAGACATTAGAACTCAACAAGTTCTAACTCAAAAATCAGATAATATTGCCTTCAAAAGTTAAAATAAATAATCAATCATCCTAACTAATATATTCATTATCCCAAAAGCCAATTTTAATCAAGTAAATCAAGATTGAGGAATTTAGAACTAAACTTTAAACATGGGGTTCAACCTCTAAATTCAAGGTACTAACATTTAAGGATCTAAGGTTTTCTCAACAATTCTCTCATTCTATCGATTAAGGAAATATTATTGAATAAACTCAATTGAAAATAGGATGAAGCCTTCTAATCTCACAAGATAGGCTAATTAACTAATGTCAATGACAATATAATCTGAACTACAATCAATAACTCTAACTGTTAATTTAAAGCTTCATCTTAAGCAAGGTTCAATCTATTGAGTAATTTTATTTCTCCATATAATTGGAACTTAAAGAAGTAAAAATTGAAGATCTAAGGCTAAGCGTTTAGAAGGTTTGCTCTTTAAGGAATTTCTTAAGAATTTCATATCAGAGTCTACTTATGAAAGTATTTTGAAAACCTTAATTGAAGTTTAAATTGGTTATAACTGATTTTATAAGTTTCATTAAATCTAGGATGAAGGATATGTGGGTTTCTATATTCACAATTTATCATTCATTTAAGACTAATTATCTTAAGGCAAAATTTAAGTTTAGACAATTAAGGCTAGACCACAAGTCCAATTAACATTCAATTGATTTCAAACTTTTAGTTTACTGATTATAAAGGTAAGGGAAAGATTAATAGGATTTATTTGCACTTTAAACAACTTTTGGCCAAAATGACCAACAATGACCCTCATTAAGGGTCTAAATGGAGACTTTAAGTTCTAGGGTTCCAAATTGAAATTTTCTATTGCCAAAAGGTTCCCTACTACCTAAGATAAGAATTAATAATATAAGCAGTCAATTTGATTAGGAATTAAGGTTAATGAGCCATAATTAGGGTTTGAGCTCATTAAGTGGTGATTAGAAAATTTAAGTGTGGAAATTGTTTCTTAAGCTACAAATAAGTTCTACTCTATCTAAGGAGTTCATAGATGCTAAGATCAACAAAATAAGAGCTCAATTAGTTTAATTATTTGATGAGTTTACAGTGATTAACGAGTTATTAGTAAAAATAATCATAGAAAAATAATTCTAACTTGCCTAACATGTTTTCTTCTGTCCAACAAAGATTTGGAGACCTTAATTATGAATTTTAGCTAAGAAAAGATTAATATTCACTAATCCATTTTTTATGTAATTAGGGATTAATTAAGAGTTATACTCTCAAAAACTAAAATATCTTTGCAGTTTATTATATTTCATTTTTTTTTTATTAAAATTGTATATTGGATCATATAACTTGGATTTGAATTGACTGATTTATTCAATTAATTTAAATAAAATATTTCTACTTATTGAACCATGGGCTTTAGAATTGCTAGTTGAATTTCATCAAGAAAAATAATTCAAGGAGTTTGGATGATTTAAATAACCCGTACAAAAGATGAGGGTCGGGGGCTGACCCATCCCATTACTGTTTATCATTTTAGCGTGATAGATTCCTCAACAGTCAGATGGCTAAGGCTACTTTCAAATGTTGAATTCAGCACAGTCAGTCCTCCTAATGACATGGATCTGATCTTAAAATGCTCCTTGTAGCATGGAATGTCAATTGCATAATGAAGCCCTATGGGCAAATACCTGGATCATCGGGAGCTTGTTTGCCCTAAGTCAGTCCTACTGAAGATCTAGAGTTTTTTATCAGGAGCAAATTCTTCCCACAGAGAACTCATCATTGCTCCATCTCAATCCCATCACGATCAGAGATCACTGAACGAACAATAAGTTCATTGATCAAGCCCAATGATCAGCCAAATTATCGAGACCTTACTCATAACAATGCATTATCGTGAGTTAGATTGATTTTGATAGATCAAATTGAATTTATCGACTCTGATCGAACTTGATGATTGCTTAACCTCAGTAATTACCCACAAAAGTGCTTGAAAGTTCAATCGAACCCCATTTGCCTAGATTTTGCCAAGGATAGATGGGTCAACTGACAGCGCCCACCCAGACAATACACTTTAATGTGTGGTCCACTTCCTAGTCGAGTGCACATCGAAACTCACTATTAGTTCCTAAGGAAGGGTCCTAATACAGCATATAGGTTAGTCGAGCAACATCACCATGGAAATTTAGATGAATTTGCTCTCCAGGAAAGTATAGGTACCTAGCTGGATGAATTACAGATAGGAAGGGCGAATTCAATTTGCTAAACTAATCTCCACAGTTTTCCTGAGCTTCAAGTTAACTATTGGGGGTTTTGTAGTGCCCCACCCCATCGCCGTGCGCAAGGGATGAGTATAATCTGATCGGCAGCAGAGCGGTGCACTACTCGGGGGGGGGGGGGGGATATCCCGTCTCCCCGAAATAGCTGAGAACTAAGCCCATCTGAAGGGCTGCTGACTCAACCACAAGGAGGGTTGAGAGCTAATATTTAAGATAAGAGTAGTATCATTATCCTAAGTATTAGATAAATATACACATTGGATTTAGAATACAATAGGAATCCAATATATGCATAGTATATCAGCATTTCTAGTATACTGATCACATCACAATACTAAGTATAAATAGTATGTAACAGAGTATGGAAGCTTAAAGCAAACATCCAGAATAATTCATCACAGAAACTGTATAAAACATTCGTCTCAGAAAAGAAAAGAAAATACATCCAGAATTATTACAAACAGTTTACTGAAATATTGAAGTAAAACTAAGTACTGAAGTGAAAATACTAAGCAGAAAGTAAAGTTGGAGGAGGGTCCACTAGTACTCCATGGGCTCCTCCTAAAACTCCTGGGTATCCTCCTGACCTATCTCAATATACTGCTCAGGATCTAGCAAATTACGGAATCCCAAAAGTACCTCGTGTTAGACAATAAGTCTAACACATCGAAACTATTCTAAACAGTTCTAATTATTTACTTAACATTTACATAACATGTATAAAATTACAGGAAAACCATAACATATCTGAAAATATAAAACTGCATAAAACTGTACAAAACTGAAGTAAAACAAAGTAAAACTGAACTATAACTGAATACTAAAAGTAAACCAAAAATAGTATTGAATCTAAGACTGAGTAATCATCTGTAAATTATGCTGTATGTCACTGAAACTGTGCATCTGAATATGCCTTAATACGGTATGCTACTAATATGCTACCAAAATATCACTGAATTGTTATGAGCAGTACGGTCCAATATCTACATACACCCTGTTGGGAATACTATTTATTGATGACACTGATGCATTCAAAAATTCCCCCATTAATATATACAACATTTCGTAACTCATAGATCATCACTGATACTTCTACATTATTCTGATTCTCATACATCATTCTAATATTCACACATCATGCTTATGCTCATGCTCATGCTTCTAAACTACATGAGAAAAATCCAAAGAATGCTTTAAAATCTGATAATGAATCCAAAGTCTCCATTGTGCAGAATCCTGCTAAAAGGATTCTGACTCCTAAGATTCTAACTGTGGTAATTGGTTAAAATTGAGAGTTTACTTAAAATCATTAGCTGGGATGATTGTTGACAGACTGTAAATACACGTCTGCACTTGCACGCAAGTGTACATAGTCTGAAGTAATAAGTGGAAAGTGTGACTTTCCGATAATTTATCGAACCATAGAGAATTGGTTGATTTGGCACTAAAGTATATCTATTCTCATTAATATTTAAGCTATAGTATGTATTAGTTGGTTGGTCTAAAATTAGCACAAATATTCACTAAGTAAAATAGCAAGATTAAATAAAGAGGAGAGTTGGAACCATCCCACATGCAATGATATAATACTCATGTAGATTTGTTTCTCAAGCTTTATCATTTAATTTAATTAAAATCAAGTGCACGTTGTTGTCCTTTAGACTAGCTCAAAGGCTTACAAGTTCAAATCTCGTGCACAAAATGAACTCACATTCGGTTCTACTTTAGCACAAAGATTCTTATAAGATTCTTGAGATTTTTAGTTAATTTATTTTCTCTTTATTCAAGGAGAGTTTAAATTTTCTTAAATCTTAGGATCTCACAAGCATTGATTTCCACTACGAGCATCACTCGCATCTCACATAGTTGAGATGAGGGAATCACATGTTGGGCTCAACGACTATGTCACTTAGTTCATGAGCACTCAACACTTCATTACTCAATCTCAATTATGTTGAGCTAAGGAGCTCATTTAGTGGGTCTTTGCAACACTTGCATCAACTCTTTGGTTGAGATTAGATTGAGGTGCATTGAGCTTAAGAACCTTCTCACATGGTTCTAAGCTTTCATGCACTCAAAATCTAGCATCCAACCTAAGGTGAGCTAAGGAGAACAAGACAATTAGATCTTGGATTTTTTAGTTCTTTTCTCATAAACACATCAAGACTAACTAGATGATAATTTCTTAGTAAGGCATTGGAATCACAAATATATTATGCTTGAGGGAAAACATTCATATATTAATATTATATCATGCAAAATGGGACTTCATCCCAACCCTCCCTAAGGGGAGTTTAGCTACTCATTACACAAGAAAATAAGGAAGACACATACATGGATAAAGACTCATGGTCAACTAAAGAGAAAATACAAGATTGAGTTTAGAAGATACTAGGAATGCTCCATAAAAGTTCTCTGGAATTCTTCTTCTCCTTCTAATTATCTTCTCCTTAGGTCGCTAGTGCTGCCTTCTTCCTCTTCTCCCTTTGCAAAAGCTTACCTTTCCACCCTTGGAGAGTTCTCTCTTCTTTTGGCTCTCCTCCTTACTTAGTGGATTTTTGCTAAAATTGTGAACCCTCCTCTAGTCAAAAGGAGGGGTATTTATAGGAGGGGGGAGGCTAAATTCTCATCTTCATTTGCAACCAAATTTTCCATAAAGAATTTTGAATTCATCATTGCAATATTTTTCCATTAATGGTGAGGTGATAATAATCTCATTTCTTTACCCAAAACATCACCTCAAAGCTTCCCATTTTAACAAAAAAAATGCCTGCTGCAGGAAATGGTGGCTGGAAACAAAATTCACGATAGAGGTCATGTCTCCAGTCGCATTAAATGCAGTGTCTGAGAAAAAAATCGGTGGGCTGCTGCGGCATGCTTTAGCATACCCTGGTCCCTAGCATATTAGCCAAGTCCCCTGTTGTAGACCGTTGCAGCGCGCGACCGCACGCTATAGCGGTCAATTCCACAAACACTATTCAATTAGTTCTTTTTCCTGCTTTTATAGATTTAGAAATATTTCTACGGCAGACCGCTGCAGCGCGCGACCGCGCGCTGTAGCGGTGAATTCCGCCAAAAACACTGTTCAATTAATTTCGCTGCCCATTTTATAAAGTCAAGTATTTCCACTGCAGACCGCTGCAGCGCGCGACTGCGCGCTGTAGCAGTGAATTCCACGAAAAATACTGTTCAATTAGTTGGGCGGCCCGATTTATATAGTCAAGTATTTACGCTATAAACTGCTGCAGCGCGCGACCACGCGCTGTAGCAGTGAATTCCGCGAAAAACATTGTTTAATTAGTTTGGCAGCTCGATTTATAAAGTCAAGCATTTTCCGCTATAAACCGCTGCAGCGCGTGACCGCGTGCTGTAGTGATGAATACTTTAAAAAATACTGTTCAATTAGTTGGGCCAATTTGTAAAGTCAAGCATTTTTCGCTATAAACCGCTGCAGCGCGCGACCGCGCGCTGTAGCGGTGAATTCCGCGAAAAACACTGTTCAATTAATTTTCAAAAAGTTTAGATATTTCCGCTGCAACCTGCTGCGGCGCGCGGTCGCGTACTGCAGCGCGCTGCAGCGGTTTTCCTTTAGTAAATTTTAAACACCTACAGAAATGCCTTAGAACTCCTTTGGATTCCATTTCCCTAAAAAAGATAGAAAATTTTGATTATAAGAACAGCATAAAGATCTTAAATAGATGAATTTTCCCCTTTATTTAGATATAATTTATGGATTCATCAATTGTATACACATATTTATCATATTTGCAAGAAAGGTAGATTTAACCCTTAGCTTGTTTAACCTGCACTTATCGAAGCGCACTACGATAGGAGGTAGAACCCGGTCACAGTTTATATCTCAAGCTAAGCCGTTAAATGCCCTAATTATAAGCATACTTAGTGGTCTACACAAAGTGACTTCAGATACTTAGTTTGCTTAAACTGCACTTATCAAAGCGCACTACGATAGGAGGCAGAACCCAGTCGCAGTTTATATCTCAAACTAAGGATTCTATTCACTAATTATAACACTCTTAGTCTTGGAAGATTTACTTTAATAGGACTTTATTCGGCTAATCCCGCAGGATAGCACCTGGTCATAAGTCCACATTGGAGTGAATCAACCAATCCTGAATATTACTGAATTAATCCAGAATATGGGTATACCCTACTATACCCAACCAACCATCTGAGTTCAACAGATTCTATTTAATCAATAAGGATTTATCAAAACTATTAATCCTTACTCTAAGTAGGTGTATCCTACACAAGGCTCCAAGGATGTGATTAAAGGATCACTCAACATAGGTTGCTACCACAAGGAATGAGCCACAATCTAAGTACTTTAGGTGATTCTTATCATAAGTAACAAGTTCAACTTCTAAAGTTATGAAGGATCATCTAAGTGTCTACCTCAATAAGTCACAAGAGCTCTTCCTACCTCAAGGTATCATTAATTAAGGTCTTTTAAATGTTTCAAGAACGATTCTAAGGTATGACCCTTAATATCTCACTTTTCTACTTCTTATGTTAATATTCAAGGGTTACTTGTTAGCTTTGGATTTAAACGATCAGGTTAGATGGATGAAACTCATCTAATCCTTTCCTACTCTATGATTATGGGATAAAATCAAAGATCTTACTGGAGTTAAGTCATTTCATCAATCATTATAATTTTATTATTCATCTTATGCTAATAGTCTTACATAAGAGAAAATTAAGGATCTAAAGTTTGGATTCAGATGGTCCGATCACACATATTCAATATTAACTCTAGCACTTCTAATTCAATGATTTAAGATCAATATCAAATCTTATGCATTATTGGAGTAATGTTAATTGAATTATCTTATAATCAAATTGATTAGTTAAGTGATTAAGGTTTAGGTCTTAGCTAAGACAAGCTAGGGTTTAACCCCTGACCTTCTTATCATTACAACGAAATGTTAATTTACAAGTCAATGACAAATCAATGTATTATTAGTGTATTATTGATGTCAAACTTAGGCTTGGATTAAGTATCATCTACTTAATCTAGCTATCAAGATTCTTAAGTTCAAGTAAGCACATTTAAGTGTCCAACTAAATGTTAAGGTATTCTAACATACATCCTAAAGTTATAAAAGCATAAAAATGAAAAGATAACATAAAGAGGTAATTAATGCTAATCAAATTCTAGAATCAAACTAAAGGGATTAGCATTTAATCACAAATCTAAAAGACTTAAGTTTCATGCCATTTTGGTTATTATGATACACCTATTTAATTCAAGCACTTAAGACTCTATTGTTTGGCAGTAGATACAATACATTCAAGCTATATGATAGGTGTTGAGCATTTGATAATAACAACAAAGTTTCAAACTTGATTTTAACATAGAATTTTATGTAATATTTAAATTTAGTATAACTTAGCTCCACTAGGGTCATAGGGGTCTTAAAATACCAAAACAGTTGAGTTTTATCCATTTCAGCCAAGATTGGGCAGTTTTAAAAAAATCTGGGCAATTTCTGGAAAATTTTGGAAATTTTGCAAATCAGGGCGCTGCAACGCTCTGGAGCGCCCTGTAGCGCGCCGCGCTGTAGCGCTTTCCGCGTGGCAGCGCGATGGAGCGCTTTCCGCGCAGCAGCGCGCTGGAGCGCTTTCCGCCCGGTAGCGCCATTGCGCTGTGGCTCGCTGTAGGCCACTGCAATCCGCTGCAGTGCACTGTGGCGCGCTGTAGCGGTTCGATTTGAAAAATCACTGTTCAATTACTTTTATTTAATGATTTTATGAGTTTTCGCAAAATTACCACTATAGACCGCTGCAGCGCGCGACCGCGCGCTGTAGCGATCCATTTTGCAAATCTACTGTTCAATTAATTTATTTTCGACATTTCCTAAGTTCTGGAATTTCCGCTATAGTCCGCTGCAGCGCGCTACTGCGTGCTGTAGCGACCCATTTTGCAAGTTACTATTCAATTAGTTCAACGTGCATTTTTATATGTTTTCCCTAAGTTTTCCTGTCCGTTGCAGCCCGCGGCAACCCGCTGTAGCGCGCTACCGCGCTCTGAAGCGGCAGCGGCCAAGTGTGATGCCCGTGGGGGCCATTTTTCAAACTTAATTACTCTCAATCCAGAGAGTTCCATGAGTGGTGCCATATATCAATGGAAAGGTATTTTCGATACCTTTCCATCGATATGAAAATCAGCACGAACGGAACATCCTATCTATACTAAAAATGATGATGAATACAAGGGTATGCAGAATGAACGAAAATAGAGCAGTTTTCTGTGTAGCTTCTAAGAGCCATTATGGTTTACATACATGCTTATGAACTTCCAAATATGCATTCCAACATTATATCAACATGAGAAAGATAAGGAGAGGAGCAAAGGGTACCTTTATCCTTGCGAGAGAAGAGTGAAGAAGAGGAAGAGGGTACTTTGCTTCCTTCAAGATCTTGGAGTGGAGCCTTCTCTTTCAGCACCAATGCAGCAATGGAGAAGGAAAGGAAGGAGAGGGAGGTTCACCTCTTTGCAAAGGAGATGAAGAAGGAGCTTGAGCTTTTTCTTAAATGAAGGGATGTGAGAGGTGATAGGGGACTAGGCCATCACTGGCCTAGGGGGGAGGGTCATCATGCTTGGCTTAAGAGGTATGGAGGCGCTGGCTGAGGTGATGGCTAGCCAAAAATCAGAATTATAAAATTGGAGAAATTACAAATAGGGGATCCAAAGATTGCTTATTTATTTTTCTCATTTATTTTTAAAAAATTCGGATTTTTACAACGCGCTCCGAAAATTCCCAGAAATTCACCTCTAGCTAATTTGGGGGTGAGGAATTCAATGACGAAGTCGGATTTCAATTCTGACAATTATTTAATTATTCTATTTTGATGCATTTAATTACATGAAAATATTCGCGAAAATTTGACGACTTCCAAATGCGTCCAAAATATCACCCCTAACTAATTTGGGGGTGACGATCGCAACGGCGAAGTTGGATTTCGATTTCGATGTCAAAATAAATACCTCAATTTTCTAATTAATTAAATCTTAAAATAATCCAAAATATTAGATTTAACTCTGAATTGCTCCAAACCTTCAGTGTTTGGTTCTAATGACTAGATGAACTTAATGGAATCGTGATTATGATATGATTATGATAAAATCAAGCTGGGTAACAACCTTGGGTTATTACAGGTTTGAACACCAAGCCGCTCCCACTAACATACTGATGATGATGCCTGGAAGGCAAGGAAGATTGACTGGATAGTTGAAGTAGAAACATAGGGATTAGAGGACTTCATCGATCGATAAAGTGAGCAAAAGGCTCAGTGAAAAGAATTCATGGCTATTTATATCCTTGATGGATGACATGTGGATGGTTCAAAGCCTGAGCTTGATCTGATGAGCTCAACACTCAATTGCTAAACTTGGATTGATCTAGCCGCATGGCCCATTAGAGTGTTCAACTGATTCGAGTAGATAGGCAACAACCATCTGATGTACTACATGAGTGGATGACAGGCTCTGACAATTGTTAGTTTGGGTGAATACGCATTGTCAGGAGAAAGTGAGTCAAGGAGATGATCCATAGTAAGGAGAGTTATGCCAACCATCCGATGTAGTGGGAAAAAAACATGAAACACTTCAGATGTGTTGGTTCCCAATGGCGAGTTGCGGGACTGATCATAGCCATTGGATCGTGGCTGTGATCTAACGATTGGAGATAGGCCCAAGCAGAATTGAACGTACACTGTAATATCTAGGGCTAAAAAGTAATTTGAATGTCCAAATCTGCTCCATTGTTTTAAATCGATCGACTGTTTGAATATAATATAAATTAATTATATTAATTAATCTAAATTAAATTAAACCTAATATAGGTCTAAATGACTTCCAAATATTCCTAAAAGTTCACCCTTAGTTAAATTGGGAGTGAAGAATATTAAAAAAAATGTCAATTTTGCAAATTAATTCAGCTAGTTTTATATGTCAAATAACTGACAAAATAATAAATTGATCCAGTCAAGGTCTGATGGATCCCAAATTCTTAAGGTTAGGTTTTAATAACTACTTAAGTCTAATGGAACAAAAATTAAGCTTTGTTTAGCCCAAATTAGCTAAGGTGTCAACTTCGAGTTGTTACAGGATTGGACCACCAGGCAGGGTGACATTGCCGAGGAGGTGGGTCGGGTAAGTATAGTATTATGCAGGATCGAGCCATTTAGGCTCATCGAACCACACCATAGCTCAATTGAGCTTGGGTGATGATATGTTGAGCTCAAAAATGCAATAACAAAATATGATATGTTGGAATTAGGCTACAAAGGAAGAGGAGAGGAGTACTTGGAGTCAATGACGAAGTAACTCCAGCGAGCTTTATGAGGATGATAAACTTACTCCTGTCTCCAGCTAAGGATTTCATAGGAATGAATGGAAGACCATGAGTTTGGATGTCCTGTATTTTAGGTTGCACAGTGAATTTTTGCTGTTAAGAAAAAATCAGTTAAATTGCTGTTTGAAAAATAATTAAATTAAATTAATTATAAAAATATTAGTAATTAAAATTGAGCTACCAATTGAGCTTCAAGAAATCCAAAATTTCACTCCTAGCTAATTTGGAGGTTAGGAACTCAAAATGAGATTAAATTTTAAATATGAGGTCAATTTAATTTTTTGAATTTTGAGGTTATTTAAATTGTTCAAAATAAACATCAAAATCAAACAATCTCCAAATTGCACCAAATTTTAGTGGTTGGCTCCTAATGTCACTAATTGTCTAATGATGAAGTTTTTAAGTTATTTAGACTACCTAAAAATGGGTAAGAATACTAGGGTTGTTATAGACTCCACATCTTAAAAGAGCTGTCATCCTTGATGCCCTAATAGATTTATGATAAATAAGCAAAAATTTGAAAATGAAGGAATACAAAAACACCTGATTAAGAAAAGAAATTTGGAAATTTCTTTCACATGCTATCTTCTTTTTCCCATAGGCTTTTTCAATTAAATGGTTTTGCCATTGGACCTTTACCATAGGGATATTGTAATTCTTCAATTGCTTTAGCTCTCTTCTCAAAATTCCAACATGCTTAATAGTAAAATTTAGATTAGGTTGCAGCTTGACTGGAAGAATTTGGATCTACTGATGATGCTCTAGCAAACACCTTCTGAACGATGAGGCATGGAAAACATTATGCTTGGCAGATCTAACTTGTATGCTGATGTTCCCATTTTCACAATTACTTCAAAGGGTCTTAAATATCTAGGAATTAGTTTCTTAATATGCCAAATCTCTGAATTTTGTGCATTGGAATGACTCTAAGGTATGCTCTTTTTCCTACATAACATTCTAGAGGACTGTGGTGAGCATCATGGTATTTCTTCTGCCTATCTTATGCTGCCAGCATA
Organism: Gastrodia elata; assembly: GCA_016760335.1. Classification (NCBI taxonomy): domain Eukaryota; kingdom Viridiplantae; phylum Streptophyta; class Magnoliopsida; order Asparagales; family Orchidaceae; genus Gastrodia; species Gastrodia elata. The sequence continues at coordinate 15,028,571 of CM028676.1, read as the reverse complement.
TTCCTCTTTATTAGTAGAACCTTTCAGTTAGTCTCCTTGACTAACTTTGAGCCCTATTGTTGCGTGTCACCTACTTCGATCCAAACTAATGGAGTATTCCAACTCCTTACATATAGTGCTTTGAAAGGCACCATCCAAATACTAGCTTGATAGATATTATTGTAGGCTAACTCCTCCAAAGCGTGGAGATCTTCCCAAGATCCACCAAAATCTAATATGCAAATATGTAACATATCTTCCATAACTTGATTCACTCTTTTAGTTTGTCCATTCATTTAAGGATGAAATTTGTACTCATGGATAAATTTGTCCCTAGATCTTTCTGAACGGATAACTTGAATCGAGACTTAAATTTACTATCTTGATCTGATTTGATATAATTAGGCATACCATGCAAATGAACAATCTCTTTTATGTAACTTCTCGACTGAAACAATCTGGCAGATTGGAATGATGTGGGATGATTTTTGTCAATCTGTCAACAATCACCCAATTCATGTCAGCACCCGATTTGCTTTGGGCAAAGTCATTATAAAATTTATGGAATTATCGATCCATTTCTACTTTGGGATTTCCAGGGGTTTAAGAAGTTCACCAATCTTATGGTCTTCAACCTTGAATAATGAATATTAATGATGCATAGAGATAAAAACTACAATGTCTCTTTTAATACCAAGCCACTAGAAGGACTTCTTCAGACCTTGGTACATCTTTTTGCTCCCAGGATGGTCAGTGTATCCCAAGTTGTGGGCTTCTAAAAAAAGTTTATATTTGTAGTTTCTTGGGAACCCATAATCTTTCTTCTTGGAATACAACATCATCACAATATAAATGCAATTCTCTCCTCTTACCCTTTTCTCTCCTCTTCTGAAAGAATCCTAGTCAGATTGGCTCAAGCTTTTTGCCTCTCAAATTCTTCAATTAATGAACTGCTACAATAGATTGATGATAGTGTTTCCTTATGACTTAGGGCATCGTCTACTACTTTAGCCTTACCTGGATGATACTAGATCTCCAAATCATAATCACATATTAGCTACAACTGTCTATGATGACTGCAATTTAGCTCCTTCTATGTAAAGATATATTTCAAACTTTGATAATCTATAAATATCTCAAACTTGACTCTGTACAGATAGTGTCTCCAGATTTTGAAAGCTTCCAATTCTAGATCATAAACAGGGGTAGTTTCTCTCATTGGGTTTCAACTTCTAAGAGGCAAAAGCTTATAACCATTCCTTCTTGCATCATGACGCAACCTAGCACTATTTTAGAGGCATTGGTGTAGACTTGAAAGTATTTTCCTTCTTGAGGGTAGCATTAAGACTGGCGTAGAAGTTAGCAAACACTTTAAATTCTAAAAAGCTTCTTCGTAATCAGGACTCCAGATAAAAGGAAATTCTTTTCTAGCCAATCAGGTCAAGGTGTTACAACATGAGCAAAAAACTGACATAAATATTCTAAAATAACTTGCCTAAACTCAGAAACTTCTGATCTTAATTACAGGTTAAGATGCACCCATAGCTGAACAACACTGATTCTATTTTGGTCCACCCTTATTTTATCGGCATCAATAATATGGACCACAAATACCACAAAATTCAGTCAAAACTCGTACTTCAGAAACTTAGTGAACAACTTATTGCTTCTTAACGGCTCCAAGGCAGTATGAAGATGCTTTTCACAATGAGCCTCTGACTTAGAATAAATTAGAATGACCATCTATGAATACAATGATAAAATCATCAAGATAAGATTTTAAGATATGCTGCATTAGATCCATAAATATGGACAAAGCATTAGTCAGCCCAAATGACATGACTAAGAACTTATAATGCCCATATCAGTTTTTGAATGTAGTCTTAGGGATCTCTTCATCATTAACCCTAATTTGATAATATTTAGATCTTAAGTCTATCTTTGAGAAGACTTTCACTCCATCTAATTGATCGAACTTGTCATCTATTCTTGGTAGAGGGTACTTGTAACAACCCTAGGTTGTTACCCTGCTAATCTATAACTTAATTACTCCTTAATTTTGATCTTATACCTTTTTAGAGTATCAAATTAAGCCTATCCTAAAAATTTGAATTCAATTGGATTTCCCTTAGTCTAGATTGCATTTTAATCAGTCTAGATACCCTAAATTAGACTTAGAATATTTTGATCACAAAATTTTTTTCTAATTGCATTTTTGAATTTCTCACCCCCAAAATTAGCTAGGGGTGTGAAAGTTTGGTTGCAATTTAGAAATCATTTAGGCCATAATTCATATTTAATTAAAATGGGTTAATTGCATATAAATGGTTCTTAATTTTTCCAAATTGCAAATATACCATTTAAACTAATTAATGGCTGGGATCCGCTGTGCTGACCATGGGTGATCCACTATGGAGCCCGGGTCGCGTGACAGTGGTGCTTCCGTCGTATCTGCCGTTCACCTTATCCATCAGACGGCTAGGATTAGATCCCGTGGAACCGCGAATCTGTCGTTCGATGCATCCTATGAATCCTATGGCGTGGATTCAATCGATTTTTGGCTGTAATATCCTGAGGATCAGGACCATCGTGCCTTTCTGATTGATCAATTAGACGGCTTTGGACCCTACCGCGACTATGGACCTTCGTCCCACTCGCTCGCACGTCCGACCGAGGAAACCCCCTATACTTTCTAGCTGCCTAGCCTGTCCTGCACTCGCGCCTCCAGCTCAGCAAGTCGTTGGGGATCCTCCCGTTATGGTTAGGTTCCCCAATCGGGCCTCGTGGCCCGGGTCGAGCTCAAATTGGAAATTTTGAGAGCTCGGCCATGGCCCGATCCCTTGAACCTCCCCAGCCCGAGCCGACTCTCTGGAATCTCCCCACTCTCAACTGAGGCTATAAATAGCCTCAGCATTCTTCCCTGGATCCTTGCTGCCTAATTGAGCTTGATTTGTTCTCTGCCTCTTCTGCCATTACCATCTATCAGTGCTTGTGTAGGAGATACCAGGAGCTTTTAAACCATTGATAGTAGGCTCTCCTAGTGTTCAGGATCCTTTGTAGTGTTTGGAAGCTCAGCTAAGGCCAGCCGAACCCTCAGTCGATCACCCTGAGCCATCCCGACGAACCAGGTACTTCCCATTTGCCAATTTCAAGCCAATGAGGCTCAAACCTTCCTTCTTTTGATGGGTGTAGCTTCGTATTCTTGAATCAAATTCAAGGCTATCATAATTAGGCCCTGAGGCTTGTCCCGATCGATCGAATTGATTGAGCAGGTTATGTCTTTAAGGAATGCCTCAGGCTGAGTACGGTCCCAGCATTCCAGCCCACCTCAGGCCCTCAAAGTATGGGGCTTTGATCCGTCTCACCTCCCTGATGGTGTAGGGATCGAGCCCTGAGTCTAGCATGGCCTCTATGGGGAGAATTATCTCCCCACAGTAGCCCCATTAAGGGAGTCCTTGGGTGAGTAAGATCCGGCCGATCCGGACCACCTCACAGGGGGCTTCGAGTATCAATCGGTGCGTCTTGGCTAGGGGATTCATTCTCAATTGACCCGAGGCCAAGGCGTGCGTTGTAGATGAAAAAATTTTGTCGTCTAGGGTTTTCTGGATTGTTCTCTGTCGAGAGAGGTCGAGGCAGGGGACGATGGCACTGCGCGGGTCGGGGTCAGCGCGTGACCTGCGCTGTGCGACAGTGCCGGGTCCCTCGAGCCCCGGTTGACCCGCGCGGTTTGGTTAATTGGCCGAGCCCGTTAATTAATATCCAATTAATCGAATCATAGGAAAATTTAATTGAAATAATTTAGAATAAAATTAATGTGATCACTTTTAATCCACTGGTTTAAGCCCTATGATATATATATCAAATTGATCAGAAAATCCTCAATAATAAGAATTATAAAAATAATATGGAATATAAATTGTTAGATTTTCCCATTTTTTACCTAATTATATCAAATTTTAATTTAGGGTTGATTAGCATGTGTACTTAGCCAAATTACATGTTATGGTATCATTAGTTTCCTTATGGATTCGTAGAATGGATGTGCTAAGTAGTTTATTTTTCTGATTTCTGTATTTAAACTTATGCCTTAATCTTATTAAATCATGATTAGTAAAAATTAGGGTTGTTAATCATTATATCTTGGTAAACTTAGCCTTTGATTAATTGTATAATTAAATAGAACTTATGTGCCAAGTTATATAAAATTCTGATGGTTAGATTTGTAATTAAGTGCTAATCCTTTTGAATTAGTTTAGGGTTTGATTAGCACTAATTACTTTTTATTTTTCTACATTTTTTTGTTAATATACTCCATAACAATAATGTAGATGTATTTAAACTATGTATGCCAATTTATGATGTATAAATTGAATAAACCAAAATTTGAGAATTTAAATACCTTAATTAAACTTTAGAAGTCTTAAGACTTGATCAAGCTATTAAGACTTGATCTAAGTCTGAGATTGCCACCAATAATACATCCCTAATTCACTGAATTGACATTTGATCTATAGATAAATAGTTGATCTTAATTAGAAATGAGTAGGGGTTAAACCCTAATCTCTTTGATTAAGGTCCAACTGTTATCTTAATTAAATTGACTTGTATATAAGATACTGCAATTGACATTATTCCAATAATGCACCTGATTTTGGTATTGATCTTAAATCATTAAATTAGACATGTTAAGGAGAATAATAAATCTATGTGATTGAATAATCTGAATATAAGCTTTAGATCCTTGATTTTCTCCTATATACGACTATTAGCATAAGATGATTAATAAAATGGTATTGATTTAATGACTAACTAACTCTAATAATATCCTTAATTTTCCCCCATGATCTTAGAATAGTATGAGATCAGATGACCTAATCATCTGACCTGACCACTCTAAACCAAAATATTAATTAAAACTTATAAGGTTAACATTAGAAGTGAGAATGTGAGATCTCAAGTGTCTCACTATTAAGCTCGTATCTGAAATTTTCTAAAACACCATAATTGATGATATATAGAGGTAGGAAAGACCTTTGCAAATTTATTGAGGTAGAATCTTAGATGATCCTTTAACCTTAGAAGTTAATCTTAACCCCTCGTGGTAGGAATCACCTAAGATACTTAGAATGATACCTCTCCTTGTGGTAGAACCTATATTGAGTGATCTTTGATCATATTTCTTGAAAGCCTATGTAGGACTCACCCATTTAGGATTAGGATTGATAGTATTGATAAATTCTTGTGGAATAAATAGAATTGTTGAACCTTGATTGTTGGATGGTATAGTAGGGTATACCCATAGTACTGGATTATCCCAGTATTATTCAGGATTGGTTGATTCATCATAGTATAGATTATGTCTATGTTCTATCCTATGAGTTTAGTCAAGCATAGTCTCACTTAAACTAATCATTCAATCCTAAGAGTATTATAATTAGGAAATTTATATTATTAGCTTGCTTGAATTAAAATCACTATTGGGTGATGCCTCCTATCGAAGATCGCTTCCATAAGTGTGCTTCAAGCAAACTATGTGATCCTGGACACCCTCTTTAGAACACTAAGTGTGCTTGTGATTGTGGGTATTTTAATAGCTTAGCTTGAGATACAAGTCACCAACGGGTGATGCCTACTATCGAATATTGCTTTGTTAGGGTGGCTTAATCAAACTAAGATTTAGAAACTACCCTTCTTGGAAGTATGCTATATATGTGTATACCATCTCCCCATCTAATCATTATAATTAAATTCTCAACTTTAAACCAATTATCATGATAGAAGCTAGGAGTCAGAATCCTCTTAGCAAGATTATGCACCAATAAAGGCTTTGAATCATTCCAGTATTTAAGCATTTATGGATTTATGGAGTAAACTCATATAGAATAGGAAGTATGGGCATGAGCATGAGTATGAGGAATGATTCCCTATGGTAATGTATGAGTATCAGTGGTGACTCATGGGTTACGGAATATTACATACATTGAATGGGGAATTTAAGGATGCATCAGCATCACAGTAAACTATATTCCAAACTGGATGTATGTACACATTGGACCATACGACTCATAGCTTTTTAGTGATAGTTCTATTACATATTTGTTGCATACCAAGTTGTAACATCTTTGGATGCATTATCCCAGTGACATATAGCACAACATTGGACATTCTTACATTGGTTTCTAAACATTTGATGTTTTCACTTACTTTCAGCATTCAGTTTTCAGTTCAGTTTTCAGTTCAGTTTTACTATGTTCAATCTTCACAATTTTAGTGATTCAATGCCTTTACAGCTTTCTGCAGCTTTCTTTACCTTACTATCTACTTGTATTTACTTTAGTACTGCTTAGTCTAGTTATGATGTGTTACCCTTCTTGTCTAACATGGGGTACTTTTGGGATCCGATAATTTGCTAGATCCTGAGCAGCTTGTTGAGCCAGGGCAGGTGGACTTGCAGGAGATCCAGGAGGAGTACGTGGAGCCTTAGTGGATCCGTCTTCCACCTTTTTACCTTACTATTTTTCACTTTCAGTACTTTAGATAGACTTTTATTTTGCCTTATTTTAAATCAGTTGTAATAATTCTAGATGTATTTTACTTTTCCTTTTCTGAGACGAATATTATTACTATTCTACAATGAATGTATTATGGATGTTTTGCTTTATCTTCTGCACTCTGTTATACTAATATACCTAGTATTGTGATGTGATCACTATACTAGAAATGCTGATATTTTAGAAATATATTAGATTCCGTATTTATTTTTGATAATCCAATGTATGTGTTAGTCTAATACTTAAGATAAGTACTCTACTCTTAACTTAAGTATGGACTCTCGATCTTACTCTTGGGTTCGAGTCAGTAGGCTTCAGTGTAGCTAGCTCTAGTTAGCCTATTCGGGGAGATGAGTTGTGTCCTTATTGTTGTTTCTTCTCCCCGAGTAGCGCACAGCTCCGCCGCCGATCTATTATACCTTTTGTGTGCAGCGATGGGGCGAGGCACTACAGTACTTGTTCTTAATGGTCACTTTATTTAGCTCATGGTAATTCATGCACATCTGCATTGAGCCACCCTTCTTCTTTACAAACTACACTAGAGTTCTCCATGGTGACATACTAGGATGAATGAAACCTTTCTCTAACAACTCTTGTAGTTACTCTCATATTTTATGCAGCTCCTAGGGATCCATTCAATAAGTTTCCTTTGACTTTGGTTGAGTCCCCAAAATCAACTCGATGGGTAACTATACATCCCTAAAAGGAGGTAGTCATGAAAAATCATCTGGAAATACATCCATGAACTCCCTTATAATATTGGTGTCTTCCATAGTTCAATCTTCTTTAGCTTCACCCAATATGGTCACTAAGAATGTGTTGGAAGGTCATTTGGATCTGAGCCCTGATCTGTGGCTGAGATCAGATTAGCCGTGGATCTGATCTAGTCTTTTGGATTGGAATCGGTGAATGAATTGATGAAATGTTGTGTGAATGAATGTAGTGAATGATGTGATGATGTGTGATGAATGTGTGTGAAATGAGTTTTGGGATGCACTTCGAGTTTTTGTTGTTAAAAAAATTTGGTTAAGCGATTGTTTAGGAAATAATTAAATTAAATTAATTATAACAATCTTAATAATTAAAATTTAGCTACTAAATGAGCTCTATAAAATTCCAAAATATCACCTCTAACAAATTTAGGGGTGAGGAACTCAAAATGAGGTCAAATTTTTAATCAAAGGTTAATTTAATTTTTCTAATTTTTAGGTTTTTTAAATTGCTCAAAATAAATGTCAAAATCAAATGATCTCCAAATTGCACCAAATTTTAGGAGCTGACTCCTAATATCAGTAGGAGTCTAATGGAAAAGTTTGTAAGCTATTTAAACTACCCAATATGGGCAACAATATTAGAGTTATTACAGTATCAAATGGTTTATAATTAACTTTATAACATCTTTAATGTTTTTATGCTTGACAACAACCATGTACATTCATTCAGACATTGAACACAATAAAATACATAAAATAATTAAAACATTACACTAAGGGTTTCACTTTGGGAGGTTCAGTCTGTATAGATATATTTGAGCCAGAGCAGGCTATGGAGAGATCAGGAGACTACATTTTAGAGAGGGAGGGGAGGGGGGTGTTTGTTATTTAGGAAACCCCACTACTTATAGATGGGCAGACATGTCTAACTACTCACTATAATAGGTACTTATGTGTTGGGGTGTGTGTGTATTTTTAAATGTGCATTAGTATTTTATATGCATCTTGTAGTTGTTCTTCATACACATTTCATCCCCACTAGGGAAGCCCACTATGAGTATTTCTCTATTTACTCGTTTACTTTACAATTCTTGTATAGCTTTCATTACATATTTTGTTTCACTGTATTGTACTCTGTTGTTAAAATAATTGTAAATGACTAATGTGATATTTGCTAAACTAAAATAAACAACATTAGTAAACCCTAAAATATACTTACACTTTTTATGTCTAATCACTTGTTTTTCTTTTATTAGCTATGCATACTGTATTAAAACCAAATACAGTTGATCATGAGCTTTGTGTGGAGCTAGAACCAGAGGTTGTTCATGATCAATTGGAGCATTCTTGAAGATTATAGCCTTAATTTCTTATATTTCATGTGAGGATGAGGGATATATATAAGAGTATGTATAATTGCACTTAAATCTAAGATGAGGGATATATATATTTCATTCAGGTTTTTTCAAATCTGAATGAGGTCTTAGGCAAGGTGATCATTTACCTTCCATTATGTTTATTTTAAATATGAATTATTGGTCATATAGTTTAAATTCCACTTTTCAAAGTGACTCCAAGCTTCAATTTAAAATGGGGGGCAAAATCATTATTTCTCAATTTAAAATGGGAGTATTCATTTGGTTAATAAAATCAAAAGCCTTCTCAACATTCTTAAACATGATTCGGGGCTGAAAAATAATACTCTTTAATCTCATTTCTTCACTAGTGAAATTTTCTCTACACAAAAACAATACAATTACTAATATGCTAGGTTTCAAGTAAGGTAAAATTTCATTCAAGAATCTTGGAATTCTTATATTCATAGGGCATAACAAAAGCTCCCACTATAAAGAGCTCCTTGAATCCATATTCAAAAAATTTTTTGGTTAGGAGCACAAATTTCTTTCACAAAGTGGTAGAATCACTCTTCTTAAATATGCGCTTAACACAATCCCACTATACTGGCTTGAGGTCACCTCTCCTACTGGTCATTTTATGAAAAACTCAAAATTATTTAAAATAAATTACATCAGGTTCACAGTAAAAGTCCAAAAGTCATTTAGAGTGCTTGGAACCACATTACTCTACTTATTAAGGGAGGGTTGGGTTAAGATGTCTAGATTCTTTTCATAAAGCTTTTTCCTTAAAACTTTGGTGGAAACTACGAACTTCCAACTCCATTTGGGTTTTCATAATATATGTTATTTATTGGGCTAATTATCATCCTTCTCAAATCAAAAATAAAATTACTAACTCTCAAACTTGGAGAGGATGCTTGATAATAGAGATACCATGTAAAGATCTTCTGGTTTGGGATCAATTTGACCCCTCCAACTCTTTCTAGTTTGATAAATGGAAGGACTCTGATGTGTTAGGAACTTTGCATAATGTTTTTATTCCTAAGTTAACTTTTGGACATTATTTTAATAATGATAATAGTTGAAATTCTAATGTTATTCGGGAAATTCTTCCTACCGAGATGGCCACTCAAATTCTTTCTCTAAATCCCTCCATCTCGATCACCAAGTAATCCAATTCCTATGTATGTAATAATAATAAATAAATCTAAACAATCTTTTGAAAAATTTTATCATCTTCATGCGATTCCTAATTTTCCTAATTGGATTTGGAATAAATCTCTTCCCATGCTTATAAGCTTTTCTTTGGAGGATGTATAATAAATTCATGGGCATCGATAATAAAATGCAAGATAGGGGTTTCCATATAGCTTCTAATGCCAATGCTAATTTGATAAAGAAACTCTCTACCATGCTTTCATTGACAATTGTCATAGCACTGAGGTTTGGAACACATTAATTTTAAATACTTCGATTTCCAAATATACAAGCATCATTTCCCTTATGGAGAGATAGCTCAATAAAAATCCATTGTCAAAAAAGTTACATTTGAATCAACTATTTGATGCTTGTAGATTTGACATATATGGAATGCTAGGATCAAATCAAAATGTGCAAATTTGCCAATTTGCTCATCCAAATTTATTTTGTCTATTCTCTTCGATGTTCAAGTTTTAATAAATGCATATGCGCATACAAATTTCATTTGGGATAATTTGAAGGATATTATAGTTGCCTTTTTTTTCAAATTTAAAAATTCCTAGCTGGGATTTTTGGTTTGGCTGTGCTGGTCCTATGGTCTGAAACAATTCTGCATTCTTTTTGGTTCTTGGGGCTGGTAATTTGTTGATAGGTTTTGTTTTCTAGTTTAAGCTGCTTTGTTTGTCGTTGCTGGCTATTTGATGGATGCTCGATGTTTGGCAGATGCTAGTTATTTTTCCTTGGCTGTGTATTGTGTATGTAGGTTTTTTTTGTTTTGTTATTGGTGGCTTCCTATTGGGTCTGCAAGTTGTTGCTCAGTCTAGCTATTCTAAGAGCTCCCGAGCTGTAGAGCAATGGTTGCACTTTACAAGCTGGTCAGTTGGGTTGGATGGCCCTAGGCTGATGGCTCTGTGTTGGGATAGTTCATTGTTTGATTGTATTCTCTTGAATTTGTTGGAGTGTTTGGATGGATTCGATTGTGGATTGCCTGGACTATTTATTTGTTTGGCTATTTTTTCTTTATTGCTTTATGCCTTTTAGGTCTCAATGGTATTCCTACTATTTATCAAATTGGTTGTTCCTTTATCTATTTTTCCATTTCTCTTTCTTGCTATGTTGGCTTATATATAATCTGAACTCTTTCTTGCCTTTGAGGTTGTTGGTGTGGTTTTTACTTTTTTGCATGAGACCTCTTAGATTATACCTTGGGATTCAACTTTTTGGGGTTGGTTTTAATAATTCTTAATTCAAGCTAGGATCTCTTATCCTCCTAGCCATATTATGTATCTTTTTAAATTATTAATAAAATATTCCAAGACAGCTTTATATGTCTTCTTGATAGAACTATATTGGGTTTGATTAATCTTTCATTGTCTTCTTCTATTTCATTTGCCATTGTAAATGAGAAAATAACTATAGATCTCATGACTTCTTTGACAAGGATATATGAGATGCCTTTGGATTCCAACAAAGTTGTTCAATATGAAGCTTTATATGTATGACATGGTGTGGCTCACCTTGCCTTCTTATAACATTCTGAGGCCAACAAAAGGGGTACATAGCTTTAGTTTCTATACTATTACAGTCTTTGTAAGTTTTCAACTGATTCTTCAATGTGAATTTTTCAATGCTAGCTGGCCTTCTTCTAAATGGCCAAATGAAATGGTACCGAAGCTGCATGCGCTTTATTACATGAAGTACAAACATTTTTTCCAAGGTAAATTGAGCTCACACTATCAATGTAGATCTTTACATCTTCCTATTATCTACCCATTTCTTACATAAAGTTCTTCAACCAAATCTCTCCTTACTCACCTCTAATGGCGATGTACGCAGCCTTTGTGGCGGATAAGGAAACTACATTCTTTAGCCTGGAGATCTAGCTCACTACTGTACTTCTTAATGTGAACACATATCTGGTAGTGCTCCTCTGGTTATCAAAATCTCTTGCAATATTTCAATCTACAAAGCCCTGTAGAGTAATATTATACCTGTTAAAGCATAGTACTATGTCAGTTGTACCCTTAATATATCTCAATATACACTTGACTACTTCCTAATGGTGCTTCCCTGGGTTACCCTAAAATTTGCTAACCACTCCCACTGCATGTGCAATGTCTGGTCTCATGCAGATCATTATCCACTTCAAGCTCTCAACTGTTGAAGCATAAGGGACCTTCATCAAGTATTTTTTCCTTCTCTTTAATCTTCAACATTTGATCTTTTGATAGGATGAAGTGACTTGCTAGGGGAGTGGACACTAGTTTTACTTCACTCATGCTGAACCTATTCAGTACCTTTTCTAGCTTATTCCTTCTGAGACAACTTTAGAATTCCATGACTTCTCTCCTTATTAATTCTCATTTTGAGAATTTTCTTGGCCGATCCCAAATCCTTCATGTCAACTTCCAATGACATTTTCTCCTTCTGCACCTTAATCTACTCCATGTCTGATCCTTCAATCAACAAATCATCAATGTATAGCAAAAGGATGATGTAAGAGGACTTACACCACCTCCTATAGTAGCAACGATCCTCCTGGCACCTTTTGTACCTAGTTTTTGACTTTAACATGTTGAATCTTCTGTGCTATTGCTAGGAGGCCTATTTTAAGACATAAAGTCTATTCTTAAGCTTGCACACAATCTCTCATTTACCTTTTTATTTAGTATTTTACCCTTATGATTACTGCATATATAATTCTTCCTCTAGCTCTTTGTGAAAAATGTAGTCTTTATATCCATTTGCTCTCAGTGCAAATATACAACTATGATGATATTGAGCACTACCTTAATGGTAATCATCTTCACAACTGAAGCAAAGATCTCACTGTAGTCTACTCTGTGATGTTGCTAGAATCCCTTTACTATGAGCCTTGTTGATATATTAGGAATTTATAGCAAAAATATAGTGATTAAGCATTCAAATCAGCATATATATCCATATACTTTGAGTGGAAAATGGTACTTTTGCAGGAAAATGAAGAAAATGGAATGCATGGACTGAATGACCAAATTCTGGGTCAAAACTGTCACAACGAACCATGGCGGCTTATGAAAAATTCTGAACCTAGAAGCAAACTGCAAACCTGGAAGAAAGACCGCTGCAGCACGCTACAGCGCGCCACAGCATCATTTCGCTGAAGTTAAATTAAAATCATATAGAAGAATAATTTTAGTCTTTTCAAAGTCAGTCCACTGCTGCGCGCCACAGCGTCATTTCTTGAGGAAATATTTAAATTATGTAAAAGAGAAATTGAACAGTGCTTTCAAAAATATTTTCGCTGCAGTGCACTGCAACGGGTAAATTATCATTTTATAACACTATAGGTTAACTAATGATCTGCATTTTTGAAGACGATTTCTACTGCATTGCGCCACAGCAGAATATTTTATTAATCAATTAAATTATATGTGAACTATTTGAATAGTGATTTTTGAAGAATATCCGCTACAGCGCACCATAGCAGAAAATTTTATAATCATTTAAACTATAGGTGAGCTATTTGAATAGTGATTACGAAGGTTTATTCGCTATAGCGCACCGCAGCGTGCCAACAGCGGATGCTGGGGTGACCAAAGGAAAAATACTAATATTTATATGGGAAATAGTGTTTGGAGCGCTGCTACCGCAGCGCGCCGCCAGCGAACACGATCCAAAATTTCCAGAACAACAATAATTGCAACACAGGAAGGCCACAAAATGCAACCTTGACTTTCCCCAGCATCTTAAAAACCTGAAGAACATTATTACTGTTGAATCCCAACATAATAAATGAATGAAACATTAAAAGGGATTGGATTAAAGCCAAGGAAGAGGAAAAGCCACATCATTGATACTCTAAGGCTGAGTGCATCCTTATTTAAGGACCAATCTCAGACCTTAAGAGGGTTTCCAACTTTTAATTTTCAAGGCCCTAAAGGAAAAGCTAAGCAAGATGATAAAGGAGAACTCTTTAAGCAGAAGAAGGCCAACCAAGAACAAGAAGACGAAGAAGATAATAAGGGAAAAATGGTGGAGCTTTAAGAGGAAGGGCAGGAAGTGTCCAAGAGAACCCCAGAAAACCTCCAGGTGATTCCTAGTATTTCTTCCTAAACTCCCTTGATTTATTTCTGTTGTGAACTGATGGCGAGGTTCACTTTTCCTTATTATGTTTATTTAATAATGGAAAGCTAAAACCTCATTGGAGAGGGTTGAGATGTAGTTGTACGAATATGTAAGAGTATGATGGTGTATGATGAATTTGTTTGAATGTAATAAAAATGTTTTCTATCATTTATATTTTATGTCAAAATGAATGCTTGGATGAACTAAAATCTAAATTATTTTGTTTAAAATAACTTATGTTCCAAGCTCATCAATTGGGTAAGAGTATGGAAGGTAGTGTAAGTAGACCTGAGAATTATATGACAAAATTCTCAAGCTCATTCGCACCCTTCTGTAACTGCTCTACCAAGAGATTGATGCTTGTGAACCAAATTCTCCATTTACCTTGCTCTGTGGCTCAGTAAAGTAAAAGGGATGAGAGGATGATGGGAAAAATCAATGGATGATGTGACATAATCCATTGACCCAACGCATCCTCCCATCTAGCTAAACTGCGTGTGTAGCGCATGATGCATGGTTAATGGAAGTCTTGTTTGTGAGATCATCAGAAATAAAAGATAGCCTTTGGTAACCTAGACATAGGGGATCAAATCTAATTAATGGATCAAGATCTCATGAGAGTTTATGTGCTAAGTAAGAACCCAAAAAGAGTTCTCTTTATGCATTAAACTTGAACCTAAGGTAATTGGAGGGTATCCTGATTCCAATTGGTATTCACTTGATTTAATGCAAGTAAATTGAGAATATACATTCAACAATGAAGTTATATCACCAACCCTTGCAACTATTACAATGAGTTCTCAATTCTCTCCTTTTTAATCAAATCATATCTTAACTTAAAGTCATTTATATCACTAAACTAGGAACCAAAAATCAACCAAAATTTGACATCTAAATATTAGTAAAAGAAAATATAAGTTGGTATCAAAACTACCGTTCCCTGAGGATCGATAAATCTCAGAAATTAACACTTTCTACTTATTACTTCAGACCACGTACACTTGCGTGCAAATGCAGACATGTATTTCCGTCTATCACTCGCATTATAGCATTAACTCTCATTTCAGTTCTTCCTTCAGCTGTTAAACTTACTTATTCTGAAGGGCCTTCTTTCCAACTAGCAATGCCATCAACTCCCAAGTCCCATTTTACATGTGAGATTCCATCTCTCTATTTATGGAAGCCTCCCACTTACTAGAATTGTCCACCTAAAGTGCCTCTTACAACTTTCAGGTTCACCATACGTTAGTAGCAGATAAAATAATGTAGGAGAGTACCTATGTGGTGGCCTAGTGACTCTTGTAGATCTCCACAACTTAGATGTTTGTGGTTCAATCTACACAACACCCTCCTGAGCATCTTTTTGTATATTCTCCTCTGGCTCAATACTGTCATCGACTTCCATGTGTTGGGGCTCACTATTTGGAGTAACCTTAGTATCAGTCCTAACTCCCCAAAAAATCATTGTACATCTCACTTTTATTGAAAGTGGCATCCTTGTTTCTTATAATCTTCTAGTTATGATTATTTTAGAACCTATAGCTGAACTTTCTCGTTCCATATGCAACAAATGTACACTTGATAGCCTTCTAAGCATGCTTGCTTCTAGATCCTGCATCAATATGTCCATATTGAATAACCCAGATTATTACTTAGGTCAATTAGGTCTAAACTAAGTCCTGATTGTGATTCTAGTACTTTAATTAAGTCATTAAGAGTTCACCTCAAGGACCTAGTCTAAATAACGAGTCAAATGGATCAAATCCTAATTTTTTTTGAAATTCTAGGAACCCTGGAATTGACCTATTTAAATTGATCTCAAATCAAAAATCCGACTTCGCCATTACGCTCATCATCCTCAAATTAGCTTGGGGTGATGTTTTGAAAGTATTTGGAAGTCGTTAGAATTTCCCAAATTTTTTAGCATATTTTTAATACCCTGAAACAAAAAAAAAAATAATTAAAAAAAATGCAATAATTAAAACAACCTTCGATTCAAATTTCGATTGCATTTTTGAGTCTGTCACCCCCCCGATTTAGTTAAAATCAATTTTCTTTTGAAATTTCTAGTAAGCATATAATTGCTTAAATCTAATTAAATAAGAGAATTTAATAATCAATTTATTAAACTAATTAATTAATTAATAAACTATCTTTCTTTTTTATCTTACGGCAAGTTGCTTATCCCCTCTACCCTAATCCCGACTTCGCACGCCTTAGGTCAAATAGCGTCGTTCAATCCTTCTCTTCTTGCCTTCTCCTTCGTAGCCATAAGAGTGGCGCGTGGCTCGCGCCGCTACTCTCGCCAATGGGAGGCTTCGGCAAGGATCAAGCTGCCGCCTCTATCCCAATCGAACCCATGCCGCCCCCTTTCTTTATCAATACTTCCTTATCCTCTCGGCACGGGATCATCGATCGGAAGAAAACCATCGAATGCTATATGGATATAGTATTATCCATTTTCAATCGAGTTTGGTTGAACCCGATTAAAGCTCGACTCTTGATCAAACAAATAGAACTTTAAAGAATAAATTTGGACTTCAAATCTTAGGTTGCGAGATGTCTAATCGATAGGTTAGATCATGTTCTTGGCTTGATTTGCTTAGGATTTTATGTTGCCTTTAACATTAGGTTTTGTTTATTAAGGATATATCAATTTATTATTTATCTTTATATAAGAACATTGAAGAGCATTCAGATTATAATTAGTGGCAAATGCTGCTTCTAATTTGAGAAATAGAGTTGGTAACATGGTTTCATATTACTTGTTCTTGGTTGTGTTAATTTTATTAAAAGAACACATTTATTATACTCTTCTTAATCTGTATTGGCGCTAAAATTTTATTCCTTGTATGCTTATTAATCCTTTGTTTGTAGATTTTATTTTTATCATGCTACTCCACTCATTTCTCTATCAATTCTTTTCACAAGTTTTCTTTAATCATTTTAGTTTTGTTTAGATTTCTATTTTTTTTTCTATTTCTCTTTAAGAGAATGGGGCACTAATATTTGGACTTACAGCTTTTATAACATGTGCTTAAAATGAAGTATAATATTTTGAAACAAAAGGGTAATATATTGTTGTGAAATTCTCATTATGTTGTGATCAACATCTATATTTCAGAATATTTTACATGCATATGTGATACCCCGCATTTCTTTTTAAAGACATTGATGGAATGATATGCATCACAAATCAATGGTTTTGCTTTATATATCAATTTCTCAAACATGAGATAATTGAATTGACACCCTCATAAATTTGGATAGAAATTCTTAGAAGTAGTTTAAATGTTGTAATTTTGTAACTATTTTGTACAATGCTACTTTCTTATTTTACTGCATTTCGAAAGCTTGTTGGGCAGGTTAATTAAGTTTTATGTTATTTGGTTGTATACTTTTGTAAATTGCCTTATTCGATACAATTAAATGGAGGCAGTAAATGAGAAGGATATTGGTATATGAATTATGATATATATATGAAACTAAAAAGACATACCTTGAGAAGGTTATTGAAGCTGAGAAAACTATTTACTTGTAGTTGGAAAGGTGTTATTCATATTTACATGCGGTTTAGCATTATATATATTATTATTGACTTTACTAGCAATTGTTGATGGCACCTCATCTTACTTTTGTATGCCTATTTTCTGCTAATCCAATCCTTGTTGCGTTGAGTAAAAGATTAGAAATTGCACAAAGCATAAGTATCGCTTATTATTTAATAGAGTATGGTCGAGACAACGATTTATTTAATAGAATTTGTTGTTGCCATATGTGTACATATGAAAGCAGGTCCTAATCATGTTCACACTTTTATAGCAATTGGAAGAGCGTTATATAGTATTATTATTTAACTAATAATCAGCATTATACATTTCATTCAAAATTATTGTAACTTATCTAAAGAAGGTATACATGAATTACATCTTGAATAGTAATTTAAAATATAACTTATAACTTATTTCATAAATATACATAATGAACCTGCTTTTATCATGTCTTATAATGAAGTACCAAAGAAAATGAATTGTGATACATTAGTTTATCTAGGATCAAAGCATAATTACTAATATTTCGTTATGTTTTTTTTCGCATGCTATTTATTGCAAAATAAGTAGTGGCAGAATTTTATGTTTTACGCTCTAATTAGAAATCCGTCATTTAATACTCTTGTTATTTTGAAGTTAAAGAATATTTATGCTTGATGTTTATTATTTTGAGCTTATTCTATATATATAATGATATTGCGGCGGCTATACAAGCACAACAATGTGGTGTCATGTTTTGAACTTGGTAATGTCTATGTCACTTAAAAGGTTTCATTCACATGTTGTATCAAAATAAATAGTACTGCTGATTTTGAATAAATGCTTCTTCATTTATGGTGGTCATGAATTTAAAGCAGCTAGGGAGAGAAATCTTGTTAGTTATATGTTTTTGCAAGAAGTAAGAATTTGCCACTACTGACTTGTAATTTTAATGCCTTTCTGTCGGATTTAAATTTCAATATTGAATATAATGGTTTTCTTTCCATATGTTATTTTCTTTCAAAATTGTCAGCTGCATTATCTCAAACCATTCTTTGTGGAATATAAGCTTAAAACCAACCAAAAATAACTATGATATGATTATTGATAGCGACAGCCTCAATGCTACCAATTTTTATTAAACAATGACAATCTTAATACTTGTCCTTGTTCAATGACTTTTGAGGTTGCTGGTCATATATGCTGTAATTTAAACCTTACTCGCTATAGAAGTTGTGTTGAAATATAAACTTTAATGCCAAAATTAAAATGGAGTTGGCAGCAATTTTAATCATTAAGTATGCAAATGAATTTGTGCTACATAATTGAATCCTTTCTATTCTTTACTCACCTTTTTAAGAAAGTTGTATTCCAAAAAATGTTTTGATTTGTCATCTTGAATTTAATCTTTATGTATCCTTATGCAATTATATTCTACATTTTTTTTATATATGAATAGTAACCGAACTGCGAAATGAATAGTAACTGAATTGTAAAATAAATAGTAACAAAAGTAACCGAACTGCGAAATAAATAGTAACATAATTGCGAAATGAATAGTAACAGAACTGCGAAATGAATAGTAACCGAATTGCTAAATGAATAGTGGCCGAATTGCGAAATGAATAGTAATAAAAATTGCGATGTGAATAGTAACAGAATTGCAAAATTAATAGTAATCGAACTGCGAAATGAATAGTAACCGAACTGTAAAATGAATAGTAACCGAATTGCGAAATGAATAGTAATAAAATTGCAATGTGAATAGTAACAGAATTACGATGTCAATAGTAATAGAATTGAAATGTGAATTGTATCTTTTCTTTTATGCAAAATAAATTAGTATAATAAGATTGATTAGCTGTAGTAATTGAGTGTTCATCTTATTTCCTTAAGATCTTTCTTAGGAATTTGTAGGATTTAGGTTAAAATTTATTCATTGGGTAAATTGGATTACTCAATAAATAATAAAACTTTAGTTTTATTAGTTTATAGATTTTCATAGTTTAATTATGATTATTTGATCATTCAACCTTAGACTTAATATTAGAAGATACATCTTATTAAGTCTGATTTTGCTTAATAGGATTGCCATAATCCTTAGCCTGTGAGGTTTGGATTTTAAGCCTTAGCCTTTAGGATCACCTTTGCATTAAGTGATTAAACCCCAATATTTAGAGTTTAACTCTTAATCCTTCCATCTTTATTTATCTTGATCAAGATGGGTTTGGGTTGCTTAATTCATTAAAATAGGTTGATTGATTACTTATTTAACTTATGTAATTGATGCTATTTTAATCATATTAGAACCTGGTAAGTTCTAATTGCTTTTAACTTATAAGGCCATGTGTCTAAGTTACACTTGATTGTAGGAATTGGAGATCCTGAACTTGTGTAACTTGGAATAGATAGAACAGATAAATTAGATAACAATGGATATCACCTTTGTTTTAGTAGAGTCTCTTGCTTACATTATATTTTTATACTTTGCTTATCTTGTATTTGAGCTTTATGCCTTAGAAATAGTTTGTGAATATAAGATATTTGATGAATATCACATATCAAATTTTGAATTGCTTAAACATCATTTGCATTTTTGTCAATGATTTCAGTTTTTTCTGATTTTCGATTCAGTAAAGTGTGACCTAATAAGTATGCCTCTTCAATTCTTTCTGTTTGGGTCTGGCCTAGCACTGTGGCTGCTAGTTTATCAGTAAATCTATCTATGCCTAGTTGAGTGATGGCTGCCTAGGATGGTGCGTAGTAAAATTTTTGGTTCGATGGTTGGATTAGCTAGGTTCTGATATGGCAGTACTAATTTTAGGTGCACTTCTACTCTTTAATTTAGTCTGTTCTGCCTTAGCTCTGTAGGCTAACTGAAATTGTTGCATATTTACAATTTGAGTTGCTTGTTTGGCCATAGCATATTTTAGTTATGTATTTACTGTTTTTAGTTTGTTTTTACTATATTCTTGCACTTGCTTAGTTACTATACTAGATTTCTATCTTGATTCATGTGCTAGAATAGTAGTTTGTTTACTTATTCATATATAGGTTGCTAGCTTTGTTTACTAGGTTGTTATCTTTGTTTACTTGTAATATGCTAGCCTTTTTTACTTGGTTATATATATATATATATATATATATATGATGCTAGACTTGTGTATTTAATTATACATAGGATGCTGAACTTGTGTATTTAATGATATATAGGGTGCAAGATTTGCTTTTAAGATTATTTTTATGTATCACCTATTTATTTACTTTAGGTTTAATCATCATGAGCTTACATTGATCTTAAGCATATTTAGGATGAATTTCTTTTCAGTTAGTAGTATTTACTAGTTGTAGCATTGGTTTGGAGGTACATACTTACTTCCTTTTTGTTTAAGTTAAAAACTTATTGTTTATAGCTCTCTTTCCATTCTATATATTTTCCTGCACCTATATTTATTCTTTTTTAGTTATAAAGTTAAAAAATGGTGATATCTACAAGAACTTGAAAAATTTATCAGCCTAAAATGTACTTACACAATTTGTCTAATAAGATTTTTCTCTTTTTAGATGGGGCCCTCTCATATAAAACAGATAATGATAGATTCTGAGCTATTTGAAGTTATTGAGCCTTTTGAAGATCTGCATCAGAAGAAGGAGCGTGCTACTAGGGATCCTTAGTTCTTTTTACTTTGCTTTTTTTTTGTGAGGATGAGTGCTTTCATTTTCATTTTCATCTAAACTCTTTAATGTTTTGTAATAATACAGGTTGAATTATATTATCTTTTACTGCACTTATTTTGAGTTATATATGCTACTTTTCATATTATGATGGAATGGATGTTTGCATTTTGCTTCCGCACTATGAATATGTATTGTATTTATCATTTAGTGAAATTCTCTTGTGAATGGCAAACTTCTTAATTATAATAGATTAGAGTGAATACTTAATCTATTTCTAAGTAAGGAATTGGTCATTTCATGACCACTCCACCATAGTCATGTTAACTTAAGAGTTAACATGACCACGGTGGAGCAGGGGTGCCACACCATATGATGAACAACCAAATACATTAAGGTGGTTAAGCTTCACCACCTTTCCACTCAAAGCCTCCTTAGAAATCCTTTCATTTATAGGTACTAATGGTCCCCAATTGATTAAATATATTGTTCTGCTAACAGCATCTGCCCATAACTATTTTGGAAGACCTACATATTGCCTCATGCTCTTGGCTCATTTTGTAATAATTCTTGTAATAATCCTAAGTTATTACCATGCTTAATCTAGGTTTAATTAAGTATTAATCTTTGTTCCACTAAGTTCTGAACACTATTGGGACCTAACCCTAGAAGTTTGTGATATGTCAAAAACCATTTGGATCAATTGATTAATCAGTCAATTTAGTGACTTGGAAAATTGGCTAAATTAAATTGATCTTCAGATTAAAATCTGATTATGTATTTGAATTCCTCATGCTCAAGTTAGATAGGAATGAGTTCTTGGGAATTTTTGAAGATCACTTAGGCCTAAATTAGATTTGGAAAATTTTAAATAAGGGATCAACAATTTAAATAATTGCAATTTTAACTCTTACATGATCGGTTGAGCCTGGGATCCACTTTATGGACCATGGGCAATCCGCTGTGGAGCTTCATTCACGTAGCAGCCAGATCCAGTGCCATCAAGCCATTCATCAGCATTGATCAGATAACCTAGATTCCACCTATGATTGCTGTTACAGGCTGACGCATCAGGACTATCCTTCTTTTGTTTCGATTAATCAAACATTTGAGCGAGCTCCTAGTACAATTTAGCTTCATCCCCAAACCGCTCCATCCTGATAGTGGGTATTTCATCATACAGCTACTATCCGAGCTATTCCCACAATCTCTAATGATCCTTAACTCATTGCCAGAAGTAGCCTGACCCTCCTAGCAGGTCTCTGTGGCTAGGGAGCACACCCTTTAGCTTTTAAGAAGCAAATTACTTGAGCTCAGGCCGTATGCACAGCTCGAGCTCCTCAACCACCACAGGCTATAAGTATCCCTCGATTTGTCCTCCCAAATCCTTGTGAGCTAATTCTTTCCAAATGTGACTAATTCCCTCTACCCGTTTACATGAGGTGTGCTGACTTCGATGATGTAACACTCCACTGGCATATTAGGAAATCTCATCCAACACTAAGTATTATTGTAGTACTTAATACTGGGTTAGTGAGTATTAACCCACTATAAAGCACTATGGGGAGCCAAGAATCTCTAAAGTGGAAGTATTTATGCATAATACAATATATATATGTATATATATATATATATATATATCATTCTAGCCATGCAGAAAAGAAAAAATACATCACAAAGCTTAATTAAAGTTATACAAATATTTAAGACGTAATGACACTCATCCTCATGAAAAAATAAAGTAAAAAGACAGTAAAGAGAAAAACCTTTAAGCTGAAACTACTAGACACGATCTACTTTAGGTTTAGGTTCCACTCCAAGCTCTTGATCTACCATATTTAGTTTTTAATAAGTTAGGGCATAGCCAAACAAAAGAAAAATAAGTGACTATACTTAAAAGGTCAAAGTACATTTTAGGGCAACTAAATTATTTTACTTTAGCAGATATCACATTAGCCTCTTATAATTTTATAAACAGTGCACAATGCAATATCGGAAAGAATGGAAAAATGATTGTAATATAACAAGTAGAATGGTAAATGCAGTAAATGGGAAAAGTTGCTCATAACCAGCATCAAATATGTAAGTAAGAAAAAAAATAGATACTAGGTACATACAAGTGTGCTCAAGTAAGAAGAAATATGTACAACAAGATATACGCTAAGTAAGCAGATCAGTATAAGGAAAATAAAAATATAAACTAAAATACACTACAAAAATAAAAATATAAGGAATTGTAAATATAAGTAAGTTGTATTAAATGAAAGTAAGGAGATTTTAGTTTTAATATTTGAATAAACTGTAAATACAGTTCCAAAGACTATAAAATATAAATGTTATTTATTTATCTTATTTTCAAAATGTGTTTTGTTTTGATGGGCACTCAATAGAACAAAGTGAGGAGTCCAGCACGTCTGTCCGACAATAATATAAGCGGGGTCTCCTATGAACACACACATTCTCCCTCATAGGATATGTGTTGTCTCATGATCCTTCCATAGCATGCCCTAACTCAATAATAGCTATACAATATAATCCATCACATGAAACCCTTAAGTATAATGTTAATTAATTAATTTATTCACAATATCTTAATGAATATTTTCAATGATTTAGTCTCAATGCATTGTAGCATTCAAGAATATCAAAGCTAATTATAAACTATATGATATTCAATGTTTTCTACTTTAGTTATATATCCTAATGATTGGGAATAATCAAGTCCTTCAATTAACTAAGATATTTATCAAATATTCAGTCAACTAATACATAATATATATAAATTAAATAGGTTTTGAAAGTAGAATTTGATTAAGGTCCTATTTAGGTGACAAAATAATTTAAAGATATAGTCGCAAAATTATAATTAAAATCCAAACATAATGTTAGTGCTACAATTGCCTCAGTTATCAAATAATACATTTACTCTATTACAACAACCTAACTTACAATTTATAGGTTTCATTACTGCACATCATAAGTTAAGGGATTCTTATAGTTTATACTACTCAAGATTCTAGGTTGTAATTGCTCTCTACTCCTTCTAACTTAAATGTTCACTATTCTTAATCTTAGCAATTCTTCCTTGACATACGCTTACTAATCTCTAATAAGGTATCTCTAACTCCATGATGGTTTAACCTTAGCTTAATAGCCTTAGTAAGACATAAGGGGTATTCTTACTTAGGATACTGTTATCTAGATCTATTTCTTATAGTTTACAAATCTATGCATCAAGTCTCATCCTTTGATCTTAGGGTTCCAAGTCCTAGTGTTACTATTACTTAATCCTACCCTTGACTTCAATAGCCAATTCATAAAGGTTCTAAGTCTTATTAACACTTAAGGTTAAATATAACCTTAGCTCCACTACTAAACATCCTAAATGGCTCTAAGCCTTACATTTATCATCATATAGCAACCTACACTGCACTAGGTAGGTCACACTTAGTTATTTAGTTTACTTACTAAGTATTAGAGGGATCTAAATACTAACTATAATAGATTGAGCATCACAATAATCCTCTTAAGATGGTTCCACTCAAAGAGCCTAGGATTCTCTCCTAGTCATAAATACTACTCTAATGTTTACTCACTACTATCTTCTATAGTTCACTAGATGAAGATAGATATTTCTCTTATAAACTCCTCTCTCCTAAGAGTTAATGTTCAATCCAAGTTCACTAGTACTAAGTCAAGACTAGATCATTATAATTATTTTCCTATCCAAATCATCATCTAATGCTTAAGCATGTTATATTCTAAGTTTCCCTAAGATGCCCTAGGGTTTAGGAAGCCTAAATAGGGAAAATACTAATATTGGATTAAAATATTAATTTATTTAAGTGTCAAAAACTCATATTTTCCTATTGATGTCTAAATGATATATAATCAATGGCTATAGCTTCCATATAGCATAAGGAGTATAATGGAAGTAAATATGATCAAATTGGACATCAAATGGATAATCCAATTCTTAATGAAAATTAATGGAAATTGGAAAATGATTAGTAAAATTAGCTATCAAAATATAAATTTAACTTTATATTAATATCTTACATAATTTTTTGATTATTTTGGTATATAATTTAAAAGTTATTTACATTATATAAATTGAACTAAATTATATAAATTAATTAATTCTCTAATTAATACACACAAACATGATGCCTAGCCATACGCACCCCATGACCGCGGCCCACACACGATCGACTCGCATGTGCAGACCCGATGATAGTGACACACGGATCAGGGCTGACTTCCCTGGCACTGTTCATCATATCTTTAAGGACCAATGGTAAATGACCTAGGGCATCGCCATTCTCCCAGTTATGAGCCTCTCATGACGAAGCTCTCATCAAGACCTTACAAATGCCCCTAAATCCTTATTAGGATCTAATTATATTGTCCTAACATAGCTAGAGGGTGACAAATATTTAAGGTTTATTGTGGAGGAAGATTACTCCCTCCATGTGGTAACTTGCATGTTCTATGAGTTTTTAGAATGTTCACCTGGTCTTGGCCAACCCAGTATACACCAGGTCATGGCCTATGTGCCGCTAGAGCACCAAGGGGCTACTCAACCCGAGCATTGTACAACAATCTGCATGCTTGGGTCAGTTAAGGATCAATTGGGCTCACTTGAGCCCAATTGAATGAACTTGATGATAGCCTACAATTTAAAGTAGGCAATCAAAACAATAGTGCATGAATGGAAGTTAGAGACACAAGGAAAGGTGAAGTACCTTGCTCTGACTATAGTCGTAAACTCTCGATGCTCTTTTCTTTCTACAGATGACCTCAGCTCCAAGTTGGAGTTCTAGACAATTTTCATTGAGCTAAAGGATGAAATGTAATCAAATGGAGGGACTTAAAAGGCCTGACAACACAATGAATGGCCATTTGGCTGTACTCCCACTCGCTCGGCCACACATGGCCGAGCTGGAGAAGACGACATGAACAAAGTGCTCCTATTGATCATATCCCTTGGATTAGATTTGGCAACCCAGATTTGACCATGAGGTTTTTTAAATAGTGGATAAACATCTGGCCACTGGATCTGGCCTCTGATCCAAAGACAATATCTCATATGGCCAACAGAACGCTCATATCACATATGCATGAATGTGAAACATATCAGATTACCTAATACAACTGTTTCATATTATGTACCCCAGAACCGGATTGTCGTGGTAGACTAGTAAAGCCGTTAGGATTACTATTAAAATAAATTAATTAATTTATAATTTAATAAATATAATATTCTTTTTATTAAAATTAAACTATCAAATGAGCTTTGAAAAATCTCAAAAATGAAGTTTAATTTTTAATCAAAGGTCAATCTAATTTATTTAATTTTCTAATTAATTAAATGAATTAAAATATTTGATAATTTCAAATGCACTCCAAATTGCACTAAGGTTTCAGGGATTGCTCCAAATATCAGTTGGAGACTAATGGTGAGAGTTTTAACATAATTTGGACATCTATGATTATGTAACAACATCAGGGTTATTACAGACTTTCCTTCTTAAAAGAGTTATCTTCCTTGTCACTTTAAAGATTAATTAAACTATAAGAATAAATTAGGTAGAAATGTGACTGATCTCAAAAGCTTAATTAATTAGGCTACCTAATAATAAACAAATGTAGTTATTATAAGCTCATCTACAACTAAATTTACAAATTCTATTTTTGTCGCTCACTTTTCTATTATTGTGACAAAATTGCACAAATTTATTCATTCTAATTACACAAAGAATATACAACCTCAGGATCTCCAAGATCCTACTATTCAGTATAATCTCAGTTTTGCCATCCTATAAGGATCAAAGTGTTAGAACTCAGCAAGTTCTAACATAAATCAATCTATGTTTCCTAATGAATTTAAATGGTTAAATCAATCATCCTAATTTATACTACCTACCAATCTTAATATAATCTATAAAGATTAGGAGTCAAGAGGTCGAACACCAAATATGGGGTTCTAATCTACTTGGGTTTGTAATCACTTAAAGGCTAGGGTTTCTACTTACTAACCTAAATAAGTGATTAACAAGTAATTATCTTAATCCTAATTAATAAACTATCTTACTTCATCTTGATCCAAAGACATAAAATAAAATTGCAAGAAACTAGGATTGAAATAAAATGAACTTTGAGAAATAGAAATTGTAAAAATACCTGGTGCTACATCATTGCATTCATTGGTAACAACGGGAATTATAGCATACACCTTTGATAGTGTAGCAAGTGGATTTCCTACTATTCCCTTTTGCTTACTCCTTGGAGTGGGCACTAACTTTGCCATAGAGGAGGCATGATTGTAAGAGCTGGAGCTTGAGATCTAATTAGAACTAGATTTTGAACTGATGGAAGATGGTTGATCTTTACCTTGTCCATAGTCCCACGGGCTCAATATTCCCAAAACATATGCCATGGCCTTCCATAAGTATAACACTTGTTTCCTTAATGGTAGCACTTACCATAAGGATGAGGTCTAGAACACTTAGGTGCATGCTTCTTCTAATGTTATGGTTGTTGAGTCATTTGGTAGACTTATAGTGATTGGGTTATGTTCTTCTTGGCTACTTCTAACTTTTCTAATGTAGATAACAATCTCTTTATTTGATTCTTATGCATTTGGTGGTGCTCTATCAGTCTTGCACCTTTTAATAGTCTTGCAAAATCATCATGGTGATGGAATACAAGATGGTCCTTAATTGAGTCATTTAGTCCTTTGAAGATATGTCTACATCAAACTTCTTCAATCTGCACAAATTAGGAGCAAATATTTATAGCTTCATGAATTCCATTTTGTTGACTAGGATTGTCTTATCACCTTAAGTCAGTTGAATCAGCTCATCTTTTATTATTGACTGAGTGGTGGAATGAACACTTCTTTGAAACTTCCTTGAATTCATCATAGGAAATTTCTTCGATATTTACTACCGCAAAATGAGAATATAGCTCATTATCCAACTAATATTCAGCTTCTTTGACAAACATGTGGGTAGTCAAGAGGATAACTTCACTACCGAGGCACTTAATACTTGATTGGTCCTTCTTAATAATTTTCAACCAGTTGGCAGCTTCGATGGGGGAAGAAGATCCATTGAAGGTTGGGGGATTGAGTTAGAGGAAAGCATGAAGAAATCCATCCACACATGATAATCTGCATTCATTGTAGCAATATCTAGGAGCTTGGTCACATCCAATCCTGCGCGTTGTACGCATCTTGGAGCACCCAATTTGGCTGTCCTCAGTCTCCCACGCCAATGTCACATGTCAGCCACAGGATTGCGCCTATGGTCCAACGGCTAACAAGCCTTCCTCGTTGGGACGCTATTTGAAATGACATCAGAGCTATCCAGTCGTAACTGATAAAGGGTCAGATGGCTCCCATTTCTCCCACACTATGGATCTTTGGCTTCCAAGCTCCCATTCCAGCTCTTGGGCTATAAATAGCCTAGGAAAATGTATTGTGAGCTCTTTGGCTCACCATACATGCCTTTAAATTTCCCCAATTTCCTGTAAATTCCCTTAATCCCCTTACAACTCTCTGTCTCCAAGTCAGCCTATCCCAACCCTTCTCCATTTTAAGCTCAATCATCTAAAGGTGTGACGTAGAGTTTGAGTCCCCTAATGTCGAGTGAAGCTTCTTGGATCCAGCCAGCACCTCTGCTGTTTAAGCCTCCACCAATTTTGCCTGGACCAGGTACTCCTCTAACTCACTGTGGGCTTTATGAGCTCACAGTCCCTTCAAGTTAGCTCAATTCATTGCTTCGAGTAGATGCTTGTGATCTAGGGTCGATTAGGATTATCTGTGAGTCAGCAAGGAGTCGACGAGGGTCCACATAGTGCGGATCACTATCTGAACTGGGTCGTGGCTCGGTGATGGTGTGCTCTCCATTTTACAGGTAATTGGAGCCCAATTAGGCCGTTAATTACTAGTGGAAGCAATCACGTATCCATCCTAGATGATCAATAAGGTTGGGCTAGCCTGGGATAGGCGAAATTGCCAGATCCCTGCTCGAGCTAGCACATTAATGCAAAGTGGAGGGCTCGAGTAAGTACCCATCAACCCGGCTATGCTCAAGCTCAGAGAGCTTAGGACTTGGCTCCACCGTGAGAAAGTGATGGTGTATGGATCGAAATCTAGCCCTCTAATGGTCTCTATGGAGAGAATTCCTTCCCTATAGTAAACCCTAGAGGTCCCAATGAATGGGTTGGGGGGAATTAGCTCCCTGGCAATCTAGACCTCCTCGATTAGAGCTTTAAGGTACCATCAATGTGTATTTATGAGGTAATGGTGTAGGGATTAGCTAGAAGCTGTGGCATAGCCTGGTGAGGAAGAATTTAATGGATTAGGGTAAGCCCTAATTTGGGTGTCGTGGAAGGCAGAGGAGAAGAAGATGCACAATTGCGGGTCGGTCGGACCCTGACCCGCGCATTTTGCTTTCGGGCTAAATAAATCAACCAATTTATTTGTTCCTTAAGGAAATAAGTTAGAAATTCATTTAATTAAACATAACATATGATTCAATTAATTGAAAACTATCCATTTAAATTAATTAAATATTTTGCTTATTTTAAATCTAAATGTTATGATCCAATATACCATTTTGATCAGAAAAATATAAAGAATATGAATTTGCAATAAAATTCAAAATTATATGGTTAAATTTTCTAAAATTTCTTATTCCTTAATTAATGATTAATAAATCTAATGGTTGGCCAAAAAGCATAATTTTAGTTTATGATTTCATTATATCATGTAGAACCTAATGAAAATAATTAGAATTACTTTATGTGGTTAATTTTGCTGATGATGTCTTAATTACCCATTTGCATTATTAAGGAAAATCAGCAATTTTACTTATCTAATTGGTATGATTATAATTCTAAATTGTTCATAAGGATGATTAGAAATAAATGTTCTAAATTGTTGACAATTTTACTTTTCTATTGATCAACTTTGTGCTAACCACTTGAGATCTCGTTTTATGCACCTTAAGATAATTACTTATTAAAAAATCATGTTTTGCTTCTACAGCTTCATATTAATACATAGAACCTAATTGTAAGGATTAGAATTGTCTTCCATAGTTAACTTTAGTAATCAACTTTTAATTGCATAAAGCCATAACTTGACTAAAACCCTAATCAATCCTTAATAAACTCATGAATCAATTCAACTTTATTTAAACTAGAATTTCACTTGTTATATAGTATGACTTGATTTAATAACATTTGATTGGACAATTAGACTTAGTTTGGCATGTTAAAACTCATTAACGATTAAGATGAGTTTTCATCTTGAACATATGATCTCTTGATTTTTTCTTAAGAGGCCAGCATGAATTGATCCTTAACTAACAAATAAATAATATTTTATTTATCAATCAACCATATCTTAAGTTCTTAATGATTTTCTTCATAACTTGAGTGCTTAAGATAGAGTTAGAATTTAAGAGGTTGGCACACTTGATTTCTTCATTTTAACTAGATGATTGATCCTTTGACTTTACATATAGTTACACTATTTTGGATTAGTATAATCAATACTTTATAATAGAAGAAAGTGTTAAGAGTTTTAAACCTATTTATAGAAGGAAATAGTATTATATCTAAGTGATTAATTACAACCCTAAATAAGCTAACATTGAGGTAGGATAGCCTTATTTGTTATGCATTGAGGTGAACCTTAGATGAACCTTATCAACCTTAGATGATTGATCTTATGCCTTGTCGTAAAATAAACTAAGAAAACTTAGATTGAATTATACATTTGGGGTAGATAACTTAATTTAAATGACTTATATGTCACTTTCTTAAAGCCATTTGAGTAGGGCCTACTACAATGGAAGATGGATTCATTAGCTTACAAATCCTTGATCATTAAATAGATTGTTAGAATGATAATATTAGTATTATCACGTGTAATGTAGTGCATATCCATAGAACTAACTTGATTCAGCAGGATTTAGAATTGACTGATTTACCCTGAATAGAACTGTAAAGTTTCAGTCTTATCTTAGGCAATTAGATAAGTACAGTTTTGTTCAAGATAAATATCCCAAGTTCAAAGTATTTTTTAAGTCAGAGATTAAATAACTTAGTTTGAGCAAATAAACTAAAAAAGGATCTTGTCCCTTATCTTTGTACACATTGATAAGTGTAATTAAACAAACAAAGTGCTTAAAGCCACCTTTCTTAGGACAAACAAATCATATGTAATCTTAAAAATGTGATAAATTAGGATGCTATAAAAGTATAGTGTTGAGTAAATGCTTATTTAAATAAAATTAAACTTGAATTATAGATCATATGGTTAGCACATTCTGATTTGTATAATATTCAAAGTGAATGTGTGTATTAAAGGGAATAAGATAAATAGTTAGACAATAAGGAAATATATTTACTTTTCTTTGTTTGTTTTCTTGTTTGATGATTTGATAGCACCTTGTGTATTAAACTCTTTGGCATATCATGAATTGCATAAGCATATCATGTCATTAGCGGAGTAGTTATGCTCACTTAAGATATATTAGTGGAGTGGTTCTACTCACCTAAGAATTGTGGGATGCCATGTGGCATCTAGGTTGTGCATAGTTGTGGCATAAATTTAGTGACATATTTAGATACATAAATAGTGGCATACAATACAATTTTATTTTTTGTTGTTTCAGTTAACAGTTTCCTTTTGGTTGATTTACTTTTAATACTTTTATTCAATTACAACCTTTCCTTCTTTCAAATTCAGCATTTAGATTTATAGTTTCAATTTACTTTAGTTTTCTGTATTTTGATTTTTGTTCCATCTAATGTTAAGTAAAACCCCTTAAATGTAAGAAAATATTAATTGTAGCCTAAAATATACTTGGACTTATTGTCTCACAAGATTTTTTTCTTTTTGGTTGGGGCCCTGGTATTGTAAAACTAACAATGTCAGATCCTGAGTAGTTGGAGGAGCCAGCTTTTGAGGCATCTCAAGATATTCTGGAGGAGTAAGGGGAGTAGAAGTCAGCATAGCTCTTACTTACTTTCTTAATTTACTTCTTGTTGTGAGATGGGTGACATTTACAGTTTCTTTTATTTTAAGCTATGGTTTGTAATAATTAATTATGGATTTTTTTTCTTTTCTGAGATAAATGTTATTACTTAGCTTCTATGATGAATGTTATGGATGAATGCTAAGGCTTCCACACTCTATTACTACTACTACTACTTATACTTAGTATTATGATGTGATTGACATGAAACTCATTTATATTACTCATGTACATTAGATGTATATTCTTATTTTACTTGTTAAAGCCAATGCATATAAGTATCCTAACTAATTCTTATGATGAGAATATCATATTTGTCTTAAGAATTAGTGTAGAGTAAAAAGTTAGATTAAGGAAAGTTCAGCCTTCCCTAGTAATGCACGGTTCCACCGCTAATTTTTCTATTGCACACGGTGATAGGACGGGGAGTTACAGTTGGTATCAAAGAAGAATCATAAAGTTCCAGATAAGGAGAGTGTTCATATCTACTTTATGATCAATTCTCTGGAGCAAATAAGATCACAATCACTAAGTGTAAGGAATGCATCATCCCTAACTCATCATGTTAAATCTCATAAATGAAAAAAATATATTTGGAAAGGACAATTTAGGGTATTGAATGAACTTTAAGATGTAAAAGACACTTAAATAAGTAAACGAAAAACCTGATCTTTAATATGTCATTTTAAGAATGGAGAACCATTGTTATGGGTTCAGTCACTACCGTTGGTTCTTCGATGACTACTGGATGGATTTTCAAGATGATAAAGTTTATGGTTGGACCATTAGTGGAGTATCTCCGATCGGTGTAGAATTTCTTGATAAGATCTTAGTTTGACCAACCTTCTGAGGAACCATCCTTTAAGTCCTTGCTCGAGAATGGTTAGATCGTGTAACTACCGCTTTTAGATAAACTGCATGTCTCGAAGACTACCATTTTTAAATCTTCGGAGCATTGCTCAACGGACCAGCTGAGAGATGATGGTTCTGGACGTATCGAAGACTCGAAAAGAAGCACCAAAGTGGGCAATGCATCTTCATTTACGATGATTTCTGCACTTCTTTCATAATTGAATTTTGCAACTAATTCTGTTATCATATCTTATGTTGTTCTTTCATAGAATTTTGTCCTTAAACTTATCCATTCCATGTAACTTCTACCTTAAGAAGCAGTGAATGAAAGGTAGCATTTTGTTTTTTTGAACTTGTGATTTAGAAATTGCAATCATGAATCCAAGATCCCCATCTATGACTACTCCCATCAAGAACATTGTCTCTTCTTCCAAAGGGTCAGATGATGTCAACTCATTCATAGGCTTAGTAAGAAATCTAAGATTTATAGTAAAATAAGTAAATAAAACAAATAATCTTTATGATGTAAATGTATATTTTGATACATTTTTGCTACTTTTATAGGAAAAAATTGTGCAAAGAAAAAGCTGGTCCAAATGAATAAATTCTAGAAGAAAATCACTACGGTGCGCCGCAGCGCGCTTAAGCATTCGCAACCCAAGAGCTCCCCATTGCAGCGCGCCACAGCGGTCTCAAACCGAGATGCGGGTGCTAAAGCATGCCGCAGCGGTCTCAACCTGATACTTTGGCGCTACAGCGCACCGTAGCAGAACTCATTGGATCCAGGAACTTAGCAAAACTATCAATGGGCCTCACTACAGTGCACCATAATGATCTCAACCCGAGACTTCGGCGCTATAGTGCACTGTAGCAGCTACAAATAGAGAGCTCGATGCTACAGCGCGTCGCAGCAGATCAACAGAGCCAGGATTTGTGAATTCATTTTAAAGCAACACGCGCCACAGTGCACCCGAGCGCACCGAAGCACGCCTGGGCGCACCACAATGCGCTTCAGTATGCTAAACCCGATAGCTCAATGCTATAGCACGCTGTAGCACTACAGTATTTTGAAGCAATCCACTACAGTGCGCCACAGCAACCTTAACCCGAGACACAGGTGCTACAGCGCGCCACAGCAACCTTAACCCGAGACATAGGTGCTCCAATGCGCCGCAGCGGGTATTCACTTGATATTCTAAGGCAAAACCGCTGCAGTGCACCACAGTGCCCCGCAACAATCCCAAACCAATATGCGGGCGCTGCAGCAAACCATAATGCTAGCCAAAATTTCTATCATGAATAAGCAATTAATTCAGCATAGGGAAGGCCACAAAATCAAATCTTTTTGCCTTCCCACAGCTGCTTTAACTCCAAATACAATTAATACTTTCATTTTTAAAAGGAATAACATAATAATTTAAGAGTAATCCATTAAAGATTAAGAGTTGAAGGGTTGGACAAGAGCTGGACACTACACTATAAAAGTAAAAGAGAAAGACTTAGAGAGGGTTCCCCTCTTTAACATTCATAGTTCCAAAATTCAAAAACTACTGTAAGGAGAGAAAGGAGAACCCTGCCCTATGAAGGAGAGGTGACCACCATGGGGAGACAGAAAAGCAAACTCAATCAGCTTTGAAGGAAGACAATTTGGAGAACAAGAAGAAATCCAGTAAACGCTAAGGGCTGTTCTTAGTTTTTTTCTTTAAGACTCTGCTTCTCCTTTCTTACTCTAGAACCACGCAAAGGTTCATGTCCTTGTACTTTATTTTCTATATCTCATTTGTAATGGAAGGCTAAACCTCCCTTGGGGATGGTGTGGGCCAAATTATGTACTAAGTTATGGGATGAAGTGGTTCTTGTATTGAGTGTTCTTAATGAATAAAATCTTTATCTTTTGAGTTTAGATATGAGTCTTATGAATACATGCTGTGTGGATGAATGTTTTAATCTTAAATTAAATTATTGAAGAACGAGAAAAATATTGAGTCAATAAATCACATTAAGGTTTAAAGAATTGCACATAAAGGTCCTCGCCACGAACTTATGTTCGGTTAGCAAGGATTCTCGGTGTAAACACTCAAACATTGATATGATGAGTTAACTTGGTAACTTAACACTCTTAGATCTTCATAAATCACCAATTGGCATAAAGCTAGGAATAGATGTTGTAGTGCTTAGAGCCCAGTGACAAGCTCTTGAGCCTACTAGAACTATTCTTTATGCTTAGTCGAGAGATCGATGCATGCGAGCTAGGAGCCACCGATTTTGATCTGTAGCTCAACATATGTTAAAAGAGGAAGGAATAATTACATGCTTGTGGATGAATGTGGTATAATCCACATAGCACAATGATTCACTTCCTTTTGTAAACTGTGCATGTAGCACTTGATGCTAATTGAGTGGAATCAAGTTTGTGTGATCGCTAAATTAAAAATCTTTATTTTACAACTTAGACGTTAGAAATCGAATTAAACTTTTGTTGATCACACAAGGGTCTATGTTCCAAGATTGAACCTTCTTCAGTTCATACTGCACACTAGAAATGATATAGTTGGAATTAGAGGACCAATCTAAGGAATTCTATTTTCGCTTGACTATAATTTTGCATGTAAACAAGCTCCATTAAAAGTTGACAAAAATAAGTACTTGCACCAATCCCATAACAAATTATGTAATGATGACCCAACTCTCCCTTTCTCTCAAATAGTGATTTCAATTTAAGATCTTTGAATTGATAATTAGGAGCAGACCAAAAAACCCTCAAAATATCAATAGTCTAAACATTGTTGAAAGTAAATATACCTTAGTAACAAAATACTTCGTACCCTAAGGATGATAAATCTCATAATTCACTTTCCATTATTACTTCAGACCACATACACTTGCGTGCAAGCATAGAAGTGTATTTACTGTATGTCACTTAATCAGAGCTCTAATTAAGAATCTAGCTCATCAAGCAAAAGAGACTCGCAATATCCTCACATCTCAGCAACCACTTGTGATTCACATTGCAGCTCCATCTACCCCATACATTTTAGCAGATGGAATTCTGCATAGATACATCTATCTAAGGACACCCACTTTTAATGGGACTCTAAGCCCCATGGACACCATTAGCTAGCTAAAGCTAGTGAAAAATAATTTGGCAAGCTATAAATATCTTAACTTCGAGGTCATTCATTTGACCATCCACCTATTCTAGGATGAAGCATTGGTGGGAGAACGAACAGTACATAAAGTTTGTCAATTTTGAAATCGAGGAAATTCCATGGGAATCATTTATGGAAACATTTACTTAAGTGGGTCTTTACACCTTCATTCCCTTATCTGCCCAAACCATTCTTGATGATGAACTGCTTCATCTCACTTAATATGGGAGATCTGTCTCAAACTATGAAATGGAATTTTAGCGTCTATCTCGTTTCACCCCAGACTTAGTAAAATTGGAAGCGTCAAGATGCAACCGATTTTAGAAAGAGATCTAAGACTCAATTAGAGCGTAGCTTGTTTCCCATTAGTTCAAGCACTTCTTAGATCTTGTTGAAGCGGCACGTATGCAAGAGAAATTTCAAAGTCAGATGGTGTGCAACCCCGCCCCTTAATCCACAATTGTTAGATTGAGGGGTGGTGTGTCACTTTGGAAAATCCCCCACTTAAGATTGGATTAGGTATATACCCTAATCCACTAGTAAGGAAGAGATGAGCCATTGCATATATGCCATACACTCAATCACTAGACAAATACAAAATCATTGTGCAGAAGAAAAGTAAGACAAACATACATCCAGTTCACCACAATAAATAGTAAAAGTGCAACATACAGCTCAGGATATAAAGTACAGTAAGGAAAAACACAGTCAAAGGTACCTGTATTATCACAACATTAACTAAATAGTTTAAATGAAATAAAAGCAAGACTCTCATTCTCACAAGGAGTAAAAGACTAAACAGCTTCTGGTTCTCCCGGCTAATGCTCCTCAACAATATAAGGCTCCTCCTCTTTAGCACTCTGCTCCTCAAACTTATCTGAATTTGACATCATCGATTTCATAATGCTAGGACCCCAAGCAACAAAAGAAAAATCTTATTAGACAATTGTCTAAGTACATTTTAAGCTTAATATTTTTAATGAATTATTAATGTCACCATTTACTTATACAAAACCAAAATCCTAACTATCATAGGAGCAGTAAGCATACAAGGAACAGTATAAGTTATAAATACAAAATTTATAACTAAATAAGATTTGAGGCAAAAAGGCACACCTCAAAGCAAACTAACAAGGATAGGCATACATGTATAATGTACTGAAATAAAAGTCTAATCGTAAATATGCTGATGATTATATGATATATGCTGATTTAAAATAGTAAATCTGAAAGTAGTACATATAGTAAGCAGCCAAATCTAATATCCTATAAGTATGTATAAGTGAGCAAGTAAGTAAAGTAAAGTAATAAGCAGTAAACTGAAATAACACGCATTATTAAAATTATAAGCAGTAAAATGAAATAGAAAATAGGTATGTACCACTGCCATATCAGAAAATTGGCTAATCAGGCCTAGACAAACATTCCCAAAGCCTTTCTAGGCTATAGCAAATAGAACTAAACAACATAACTGAAGAGTTATTATATACAAATGCAAAATATTTTAGTTATTTTACTTTTGCTTCAGTGGACACATCTAGAAGCAGCTGATGAGTCAAGCATATCTGCAAGACTATATGGGTTCCAAGCTTAATACACACTCCTCAATGAGTAATGTTAAGCATTTTTATTACCCCTTACCTCTATCTATTAGGATAAATGTGCACCAAAACCTACCATAATATAACTTAACCCAAGGCAATTATTATCCTAATTATTCTATATTTTTATTTTATGCACAAAGTATTCTTACATGACATGTTCAAGGAAATATGCTCAAAATACAATGAATACATAGCACAAATAATCAAGTCGTAAGCAAGGGACTCTTCAACACATGGTGATACTGTTGTTGTCTAATTAAGCTATTCTAACTATTCTAAGTTACACTTCTAAGTTACACAAGTTCAGGATCTCCAATTCCTACTATCGAGTGTAGCTTAGAAGTAAGACCTTATAGGTTATAAGATATTAAGACAAGCTAGGTCCTAATATGATTTAATCAATGTCGACTATGTAAGTTAAATAAGTAATCAACACGACCTATTTAATGAATTTAGACGTTCTATACTAAGAGCTGATCAAATTCTACCAAGCCTAGGGATTATTACTTTAGCACCACGAGTTGGAGTTAAGCACATAATCCAAAGGAAAGGTCTAAGGATCTAAGGTTTAAAATTCTAAAATGAACTAATGATTGAGGCAAATCCTATTGAGCAAATTCAAGCTTAATAGGATGATTCTCCTTTTCTTAATCTAGAGTTAAAAGATAAGATAATTAAAATCAAAGTATGAAAATCTAGAAAACTATAAAACTAAGGATTTATTCATTGTATAACTCTGTTATTCATTGAATGAAATCTAACTTAATATCTATTTATACTCTGTAGCTCAGCAAAGTAGAAGAGATGAGAGGATATTGGAAACCCAATGGATGATGTGACAAAGTCCATTGGACCCAAGCATCCTCTCATCGAGCTAAACTGCATATGTTAGTGCAAGATGCAGATTGATGGAAATAATGTTTGTGAGATCTAACAACTAACAGAAAAAATTTGGAAACCTAGACATAGGAAGTAAAATATCAACTTAAACCATGATCTCAAAATGGTTTAAGTACCGATGTAGAACCCGATGGGGGAGTTCTCCTTGTTACACTAAATTTGAACCTGTAATTGGAGGAATGCTCCAATTCCAACAGAGTTCACTTGATTTTAAAATGCATGGACAAATCAATTTAAACATTTAAATAATGAAGTGATAACACCAAGTCCTTACAAATACTACAATGAAACCCCAACTCTCTCTCTTTGAACACATCATACATCATCCTAAAAAAAATTGTATTGATAATTTAGGAACCAAACCAAAAATCAATCTTCTAAACATTATTGAAAGAAGATATAACTTAGTATCAAAACCACCATTCCCAGAGGATGATAAATCTCAAAACTAAACTTCCACTTATTACTTCAGACCATGTACACTTACGTGCAACTGTAGATGTGTATTCTACGTATGTCTATCATTTCATCAGAAAAAAAATTATTGGAAAACGAGGGCTTCTCATACATCCTTGTTAGAGTAGCCATGAGATCTATAGTTATTTTCTTATTTATAATGTTAAATGCAACAGAAGAAGATAATGAAAAACTAATCATACCCAATGCAGTTTTATCAAGAACCTCTCAATCCTCTTCAGATATAGTGGTCAGTTTCTTGTTGGCTCCACTAAGTGGTAAATACAACTTCTTTTTCTCATGTAGTTCTTCCATTTGCATTTTCCAAAAAGCAAAATTTGTGCTGTTAAACTTCTCCATTTTATGTCTCATTTCGTCAGCCATTGCTCCACTCAAACAGTAAACCCTTAGAAAATCTCTCTAATACCAATTGTTAGAGCATGTGGAAATGATATCGAACGTGATACTTTTGGTGGCTACCAAACAATAAATAAAATTATCCAAGAATAAAATAATAAAACCATAGCATAAGAATCACAACATAAACCACACGATCATTCAAACACGTTAAATTTCATGTGGAAATCCCAATAATGAGAAAAAATACCACGATGCCAGACCACACAAAAAAATTCACTATAAACAAGATTATTACAGAGTTACAGAGAGCTTCAACTTCACATGAATAAGAAGAATCTATCACTTACAAAGCCTCTCGATCAACTTCTACTCATTCAAAAAACTCTAGCTTTTATTCTAGGCTGAGAGAGATTAATAGCAACAGCAATGCCAAATTAGTGTTTATCTCTCCCATATGAAACAATGGTCGATCCATCAGATGGCAGGTGTAAGTCTAAGCACTGTGGACCATCTCCCTCGCCTGGCCCATTCGCGTCTGGTCGCCGCCCCCCCCCCCCCCCCCCCGACAGCCAGATCCTCCTAGCCCTCGTGGCAATACGGGAATTGCGTCAAATTTCCTCTCCTACCCTTGGTGTGACCTCTTACCGATAGTAGCTTTCTAGATTTACCCCTAGTCGTTGAACCGAGCCTCTCCTTCAACCCAAGCCACGCCATGATTCTTGAGCTCTAGAATCCACCCCCCAGTGCTCCTAATGCCTATAAATACCCTCA
The DNA here is from genome assembly GCA_016760335.1 of Gastrodia elata. Classification (NCBI taxonomy): domain Eukaryota; kingdom Viridiplantae; phylum Streptophyta; class Magnoliopsida; order Asparagales; family Orchidaceae; genus Gastrodia; species Gastrodia elata. Next base: position 14,988,312 of record CM028676.1, on the reverse strand, counting down.
GGACATCACTGTGAGTCCCTTTGCTCACCGTGATTCCTCAATTCCCAAATGAAGTCCTCTGGAGCTCACCCATCATCTCGGTGAAACCTGGCATCTCATGAGCTGCAAACAACTGATAGAGGGTCCATCTGGCGTTCATACCCCCTGCAAACCTGCATCTGCTGCTTGGTGAGCTCAAAAGCCCTCAGTTCCCCTCGGCCACGCCTGCAATTCCCTCTTCAAGTACAGCTTCTTCCTGACTGAGCTGTGTGAGCTCAGTTTCCATCATAGCTTCTAAATGAGCCTCTGAATGTCGTCTAACTGATCTTAGCCTCTTAGGAAACCCATTCTAATTGGTTCTAGGGTCTAAACTAGCTCTGATCGATCGTATCGATCGATCGAGCTGGCGGTCGAGCCATGGCTGAGTCTGAGTAAGGACCCAGTGATCGACTGCACCCCAGGTTGCGAAACCTTGGGGGTTTGACTCGCCTCACCTTACTAATGGTGTAGGGCTCAAGCCCCGTCCATTTAGTGGCTTATGTGAGGAGAATTATCCCCTCACAGTGAACCCTAATCGTTTGAAAATGGAAGCTTCGGTGGAGTAGCCGTCCAGCATTCTAGTTTAGCTCAATTAGGGCTTCTAGGTTCAATCGACACACTTTGACCCCCTGAAGGTGTGATGATTGAATGCTGGTCGCGTGTGGCCTATCGGCAGTGAATTTGGCGGTCCAAGGTACCTTCCCCGTGGCTGTCTGTGAAGGGGAGGTATCGGGGACGATGTACTGGCGCATTAAGTCGGGCCTCTCCTGACCCGCACGGTTTTGTGTTTGCGCTGTGGCTTTATTTAATTTATTTTGGATTTATTTTCCTTTTAATAATTCATTCATAAATGAATCTAATTAATTACGTATGGTTTTGATTTAAATAATTATACAGATTAAATTAATTCAATAACTTTAGCTATACTTATCCAAATGGTATGATCCAATATACTATTTTAATCAAAAAAATACAAAGAACAATAATATAAAATAAAATCAAGGATCCAATGGTTAGATTTTAATTAATTGCCTAATATTTCCCTCTTTTTATTTAATTCAAAATTAATTCATTAAATGCCCAAAAATATTGATTAAGGTCTCTGATTGCTCATAAAATCATAAAGAACCTAATTAAGCAATTATAAATAATTTAAGAACTTTAAATTTGCTAATCACCCCTTAATTACCCTAAAGTGGGATTAGTGAATTAAGCCCTCAATTATCCTTTGATTTTGGTGAAATAAGTTTCTAATGTCTTCTTAAGTGTAGTAGAGTCTATAAATGTGTTTGGATTGTCCTAGTATGCCTTAATTTTCTTAATCACCTTAATTGCTCTTAAGATGTAATAAGTGTTAGTTAAGCTAATAATGCTATCAAATCCTAAGTTGAGTGTTTACTCCACTTTACTAATCAATATGAAGCTCATTAAAAGAAACTTGAATCAATTTAAATTGTTAAATCCTAAATCCCCAATTTTAGCCTTAAGAGGGATATTTTGGTCATTTTGACAAAAATATGTTTAAGCACCCTTAAACCCTTGAAATTTTATTAAAGTGTTTCTAGCTAATACATAAACACCTTTGTGAAATCCTATATTTAATAAGATTTGAGTTAAGTGAAGAGATCATCAAAAGCTCATATTAAGATCTTAAAGCCTTAAGGCTAATCTAAACCACATCCCTAAGAAAGTAAATCTAGTTAACATAAGTGCTAAATCTTTAGTTTAAATACCTTATTAAGATGATCCTTAAGTATTAAAGCTAAAGGAAATATTCTTGTAAAATAATAAGTCTAGTTCTTAGCTTATATCTAAAGTGATCAAACCTTAGATATTAGATATTAGATCATCTGATTGAATTTTATCATTTCATTAGGAATTTACCACTTGATTTATTATTTTATCCTTTTGAAACCTCCTTGTGGGTGTAGGAATTATTCAATCTATAGAATAATATAATTATTCTAAGGATTTAATAAAGAGATCTTTGATTCTTATTTCTTGATTAATTATTTTATCTGATAACTTTAGAACAACCTTCCATTAAGGTCATAATTTCTGAAATCCTTCAGCTTATAAGATTATGTACCTTTAGTTATTGCTTGAGTGTGAACCCTAGATCCTTATTAGAATATCACCTTAGATTTAGGATTTAAACCCCAATTATGGAGTTAAGTCCAAGATCCTTAAGCTTGATTTACTTAAACCAAGATTTGGGTTAAGTGAGAAGAATGATAATAATAGGTCATTGATTTTACTTTAAGCCTTTATAGTCATCATTTGATTATGAATTAGAACTAGTTAGTTCTAATGTTAACATTAAGGTTGTAAATCTGAGATTATACTCAATATCTGGATATTGCAGATCCTAAACTCGTATCTTCTCAGAATAGTTAGATTTGAATTACTTAGACAATAATAGATATCACATAAGTCTAATTGAGTCTCTTGCTTACTTTGACTTTGATTACTTTGCACACCTTTAATGTTGAGCTTTCTTCCTTGGGCATAATAGGTAATCTCAGGATATCTATAACATACCCTAAGTTAGTATTTGAAAAGCATAACATTCAGTTCTTTCAGTGCATTCAGTTCAGTAAGGTATGTCCTAGCTTAGCCTGCCTCATTAGTTCTAGTTTTGTTATAGGATAGACTCGGACCTAGCCCAGTGCTTGGCTAGAATGGATACATGTCTTATTCTATAAGTTTAACTCAGACTTAGCTCTGATGATGCCTAGGATGGGCACATGTTGAACTTTCTGTTTAGAGGCCTTGTATGGCCTATTTCTGTTATGGCAATACTATATTTAGGCATACTTTTACTTTTGTTCAATTTAGTGCTTTGTTTTACTTTGCCATATGTTTCAGTGGCCTTACTTCTTAGTTCTTTCTGTTGCATTGCCACATACTTCAGTGGCTTTACTTATAGCTCATTTTTGTACTTAGCTTGCTTTGTCACATGCTTTAGTGGCTTTTCATTTATTAACTCTGCATGCTTGTATATATGTTCCATTGAGCAGTTATTAAATATTGGAATGTTTAGGATGCTAGTTTTATATATTTATTCAGCACATTTCAGTACAATTGCTTTTGTTGAAATTAGCATGTATTTATGTGATCATAAGCATGTTAGGATGAGTTCTTCAGCACTTGCAATTATATTTGCTCTTTAGCATCATCTTGCTTAGTTTCATGTTTTATATGTTACTCTGCATACCATTTGCTCAGTTATAAACGCATTATTTATAGCTATCCTTATTTATGTAGCTTGATGCACCTTAAAATTGTTTGCATGTTTAAAGTAGTCAATGTGATATCTTTAAATTTTCAGTTCACTTAAATCAGCTTAAAATGTACTTAGACAATTTATCTAACTGTAACCTTTTTCTTTTGTTGGCTGTGGCCCTGGCATTTGTGATATCGACAAATATCATATTTGGAGCTGTTCGTTGGTGGTTCTGCAGGAGATGAGCTAGCACAAGAGGAGGACCTTCCCCTGGCCACTTAGATAGATTTTCCTTTTCTGCTGCGAGCTCGAGAGATCTTTTTTTCTTTTAAATTTTCAGTCTATAATAATTAATTTTTAGATTTTCTTTTGTTGGTTGGGACCCTGGCATTTGTGATATCGACAAATATCAGATTTGGAATTGTTCGTTGGTGGTTCTACAGGAGAGGAGCTAGCACAGGATGAGGACCTTCCTGTGGCCACTTAGATAGATTTTCCTTTTCTGTTGTGAGCTTGAGAGATCTTTTCTTTCTTTTAAATTTTCAGTCTATAATAATTAATTTCTGGATGTATTCACTTTCTGCACTTTGAGCTAAGTTACGGTCTTTTTTACTCTTCTATACTATTCTGTGATGTGGATGTTATATTATATTATTTTTTGCTTCTGCTACTTTGATATATTGATGAATATTCACAATTCTCAGGTGACAAGTCTTCAGCTTAAGGCGGGTTGGATCATACCTGACTCTACTTAGGTTGGGGATTTGCCACAATTGGAGCACTGTACTCCTCATGATTATGCTAATATTAAATTAGCATGATCACAGAGGGCACGGTCCTCACAGCTGGTATCAGAGAATACCATAAGGTGTCAGAATGGGATCTGTGATTCCTTTCTACCTAATGGACCATTCTTATGAAGTACAAACATCAAGATATAACATCCATAACATAGTACTATCTGTAACTCTCTGAAAAATGTAGAATGAAGTACTCATATCCTAATAATCTAGTCATCTCTAGTTGATAAAAAAAAACATTACATTCTGCTATTAGAATCAAATGGATCATGGAGAGTCTGACTTGGACTATTATCTGCATGCCTTTGAGTTGGCTTGGAGCTATAGCTTCAAGTGGAGACAAGAGAGCAAATGGCAACCCAAAGAAGTATCAAAACAAGGAACCTTAGTCTTGTACAAGCTTCTGCATTAGTCATCGTACCAAGGGCTTGACTTTCCTATCTACGCACAGGAGTGATTGAAAAGAGTAAAGTCAGTCCTGAGGCACATAGAGTGTCCAGAGTCCCTCTTGGTTGACATTATGACGGACCAGATGCTGGACTATATGGGAGTCTGGTGGTACGATACCATCAAGAAGCTCAAATGGAAATGCAAGAGAAAACGTCAAGAAGTGACCTTTAAAGATTTTTATGTTGCATTTAGGACTGAGTACATTAAGGATGTCTGAGTGTTAACTAGAGAAATTGTCACTTCTTGTTGCTTAAATGATTTTAGTAGTATGGCAATTTTTGGCATTTTTTTGAATCTTATGTAAATCTTCATTTCAAAAGTAATGAGAATATTTTGCATCTATTGGAGATTTAATTATTGTCTTTCCTAGAATGATTCTAAAATTTAGCTTTGTATTGCTCAAATAGAATGGATCTCGGATCACCTCCTGCGGCTACGCCTATCAAAACTGCTATCTCTTCGAGTAGTTCTTCTGATGAAATAGCTCATCTTTGAGCAATGGTGGCAACCTTCTTGGAGAATTGGACCCAACAAGCATTGGCCATGCAGAAGATAATGTCTGATTGCTTAGTGCCAGTTGCTGCTATTATTGTTCCTGCTGCCCTATTCAACAAAACTCATTTCCTTCCCATCACCCAATAGATGGTCTCCTGCACAACTTTCTAAGATTAAGGCCTTCCACATTCAGTGGGAACTTATCTCCGATGGACACAGCTGATTAGTTGAAGGCAATCGAGAAAGACTTGATCAGTTTGAAAATCCCAAATTCAGAAGTTGTCTGTCTCATGACACATTTGTTTTATGCCGAGGCATAGTATTGGTGGGATGACATCCAAAATACTAAATTCATTGACTATGAACTTGAAGACATCCCTTGGGATGATTTTGTAGAAGCATTCAAGGCTAAATTCATTCCCCCATCTGCACAAAATATTATAACAGATACGATTCTGAGGCTGACACAAGGAAGTCATTATGTCACCGACTACAAAAGAGAGTTTAGTAGGTTGATTTGTTTTGCCCCAGAGATAATTCAATCTGAATCAGCTAAGTGCCATCACTTTCTCAGTGGACTATGAGATTCACTGAAAGATATGATTGTTCTGCTCCGTCTGACTAGCTTCTTTGAACTAGTAGAGATCGTAAAGGTGCTTAAGCATCATCATTCGAAAAGAGATCTCAAGCAAAAGATGAAATCAACTCCCCATAGACATGAAGCCTTCAAAAGGTATAGACCTCACTCTGCAAAGGTCAATCAAATCGAAGCTTCACCCACTACTGAACAAATTCAAGGCTGTAATAGGCCTCATCCGTATGGCAAGTGTTACCACTTTGGCCATAAGTGCTAGACTTGTGAGCATCCAGGCCACCTGTTCTATCATTGCACATACACAAAGATGATGGATGGATTCTAGATTAAGTAGTCACAAAAGAACAAGTCCTCAGAGCAACTCTGCTGAATAGAAGAGAACTAGGTTTGGCAATAATGCCAGCTCCTGCATCTGAAGTTGCTCGAGAGCAACCCTCTGCTCCTAAATCCCAGAACAATCCTAGGAATCAGGTAAACAACCGTCTTACTAGTCTTGCGCAAGTGTATGCTTTCACACCTCTAAAAGATGCAGAAGACAATAATGTGGTTTCAGGTACACATTTCAGAACTTCTTCTTTTAAATTGCATTTTTGAACTTCTTCTTTTAAATTACATTTCTGTATCTTAATTATTGCAATCTGTTAATGCGATTATCTAAATAATTTAGGCATGCTGTATTCTAATGACCAGCCCTACAATGTGTTATTCGACACTGGTGCTAGTACAGCTTAGCTAAATCCTTAAATGTCGAACTTCCATCTGGAGCCCAACTCAGTGCTCACAAATTTTGTAATATCAAAATTCCATTGAATGGTCAGAAGTTTGATTCCAAATTAATCATCTTGCCATTAGCAAACTTTGATATCATTCTTGGGATGAATATGCATAGTGACCATAATGCCGTGATAAACTACCTTAAGAAGAAAGTCACTTTTTATTCCCAGGGCAAGTCTGAAACATAGGAAAAGTAAGTATGCAAATATCATTAATCAATGCTATCAAAGCTGAGCACTTAATCAATAAGGGTTGTGATGCTTTTCTGATCACTATAATGGTGAAGCAAAAGAGAGTATCCCTCTCTCAGATTGTAAGGTAATTAAGGAATTCGCCAATGTATTCCCAGAAGATTTGCCTGGTGTACCTCCTCCCAGAGAAGTAGAGTTCTCTATCGAATTAATCCCAAATACCCAGCCTATATCTAAGGCTCCATACAGAATGGCACCTAAGGAACTTCAAGGGCTTAACGAACAGTTGCAAGAACTCTTGGATAAAGGCTTCATTAGGCCAAGTATGACTCCATGGGGAGTGCCCATTCTAATTGTAAAGAAGAAAGATGGATATATGCGAATGTGCATAGATTACAGTGAACTAAATAAAGTCACCATAAAAAATAAATATCTATTTCCTAGAATGGATGATTTGTTCAACTAATTATCTGGAGCTGTTATATTCTCTAAGATTGACCTCAGGTCTGGATATCATAAATTGCGAGTAAAAGAAGATGATGTAGGAAAGACCGCTTCCCGTACTCGTTATGGTCATTTCAAATTCTAGTGATGTATTTTGGACTCACTAATGCGCCATCAATCTTCATGGATTTGATGCAGCAAGTTCTTAAGCCATATTTAGACAAATTTGTAATCATCCTTATCGATAATATCATTATCTACTCTCAAACCTTAGAGGATCATGAAGATCATTTGAGGTTAGTATTAGAAGCTTTGCATGAACATTAATTGTATGCCAAGTTTTGCAAATGCAAATTTTGGCTTAAATCCATTGCATTCTTGGGGCATGTAGTCGATGCCCAAGGTATTTGTGTAGATTAGAGCAAAGTATGCGTTATTCTGGACTGTGTTCAACCTAAGTTAGTCACTGATATCAGAAGTTTCTTGGGATTAGTTGGGTATTACAGGAAGTTTGTTAAGGGCTTTTCCCATATCATCTCACTTTTGACTAAGCTAACTCAAAAAGCCATTATAATTGTTTGGAGTCTTGAATGCGAAGAAACATTTCAAACCCAGAAGGATGCAATTTTTATCGCTCCAATACTTGTTCTAACCAAGGAAGGCTTTAACTATCATGTGTACATAGATGCCTCTGGTATTGGCTTAGGTTGTGTGTTAATGCAAGAGGGTAAGGTAATCGCTTACGCCTCCCATCAATTAAAACCCCACGAGAAAAATTATCCAGTTCATGATCTTTAACTTGCCGCTGTGATTTTGCCTTAAAATTTTAGCTACATTATTTAAATGAAGTACAGTGTTCAATCTTTACTGATCATCAGAGCTTAAAGTATATCTTCACTCAAAGAGAACTGAAATGCCATCAGAGAAGATGGTTATAGCTCATCAGTGATTATGATTTAAGTATTCAGTATCATCCAAGTAAGGAAAATGTAGTGACTAATGCTCTTAGCCGTCGTACTACTCTATCCGCCATGATTGCCTCTAGTTCTTTAGAACAAGAATTTTGTAGGCTAGAGATTTCTCCAGTTAGTGGCGATATGATGAGTTCGCTTCTAGTAAATATCATTGTGGAACCTACTTTCCATAGAGATGTCTCTCTCTCGCAGACCAAGCACGAAGACTATCTAAAGTTCAAAGTATATATTGAAGGTGGCTGTTGTCATGAATTGTTGATGTATAATGGCGTGATTTATCAAGGAACTCATTTGTGGATTCCTAAATCCATGCACCATGAAGTTTTGGTAGAAGGCCAAAATTCTGGATATCACATTCATCCAGGCAGTACTAAGATGTACCAGGATTAAAAAAATCATTGTGGTGGCCCGATATAAAACAGAGTGTAGTCAATTTTGTGGCTAAGTGACATGCCTACAACTTGGTAAAGGCTGAGCACCAAAGACCTGGTGGTCTTCTGCATCCATTAGAAATTCTTGAATGGAAATGGTTTGATATATCAATGGATTTCGTTATGGGATTGCCTCGCGCAAAATATGGTGCCAATGCAATCTAGGTTATAGTAGATCGTTTAACTAAATCATCGCACTTCCTTCCTATCCATCAGGCTGACTTTGTAGAGAAGTTAGCAAAGCTCTATATCAAGGAAATTGTCAAGGTGCATGGAATTCCAAAATCAATAGTATCTGACAGAGATAGCATATTTGCTTTTAAGTTTTGGCAAGCTGTACACCAAGATCTGGGTACTACTCTAGCTATAAGTATAGCTTTTTATCCTTAGACGGATGGTCAGACTAAAAGAGTGAATCATGTTCTGGAGGATTTGCTCAAGCTTTGTGTTCTTGATTTTGCTGGTTCTTAGGAAGCTCACATTCCATTAATGGAGTTTGCCTACAATAACAATTTTCAAGCCAATATTAAAATGGCTCTATATAAGGCATTGTATGGTAGAAAATGCAGTACTCCATTTGCTTGGTTAGAAACAGGAAGCGTTCAAATTTTTTGGTTCCGAGTTAGTTGAAACTAACAAGAAGATTCATTTAATTCAGCAAAGGATTCATTCTGCTCAAGCTCGCCAAAGCAAATATCACGATGCTCATCATAGTCTCCTATAATTAAATGTTGGAAATTATGCTTATTTGAAAGTCAGTCCAATGGAGGGTGTCTATAGATTTGGTGTAGCAGGGAAAATCAGTCCCCGCTATGTTGGACCTTTTGAGATTTTGACCAAAGTAGGATCATCTGCTTACAGGTTGAATCTTCCTAATTACTTTGCAGCCATTCACAATGTGTTCCATGTATCGTCATTAAGAAGATGTCTCAGAGACCCTGCTCATCTCGTTCAGCTTCCTGCAGTAGAAATTCAACCTGGTCTTTCTTATGCCGAATAACTAATCAAAGTCATAGCTCATGATCAGAACCAGCTAAGAAATTGTTCAATTACTATGGTCAAAGTCTAGTAAAAGAATCGATCGTTGGAAGAATCTACTTGAGAAAAAGAGGTGGATCTGCGCAATAAATATCTGCAGCTCTTTGCAAGATCAGGTACCATTTCTTTCCTTCCTTTCTGTTTCATTTAAAATTTCAGTCCTTGTAGTACTTTCTTCACTGAGTGATGTCGGGGACGATATCATTCTTAAGTGGGGGAGTCTATAACAACCCTAGTTATTACCCTAGCTAAATTCATATTAATTAAGCTAAACTAAGTTCTAATTTTGATTCCATTAGACTCAATGAGTCATTTAAACTAAACCCTAGAAGTTTGAAATCAATCAGAGCTCAATTGAGAATTTTAGTATTTTTGCCTAATTTTGAGCCCTAAAAAAATACCTAAATTAATTTAACCTCCAAATTAAAATCTGATTTTATTTTTGAATTCCTCATACCTCAATTAGCTAAGGGTGAAATTTTGAGAATTCTTAGAGCTCATTTAGTCATAAATTGGATTTAAGAATTTAAAAGAAATTAAGTAATTAATTAAATGAATTTTAATTAATTAAATTAAATATTTATATATTTTATATATGTGGGATTTACTGTCGGGACCGTGGCAGAACTGCGGTAGTGTCCCGATAGCAGTGCATCAATCCGCACCAATGGATGCGTTATCACGCATCCTAGCGCAATCCATCCAACAGCGGGATCTCCTTCGTGTTAATATCGAATCCTAAGCATCGGATCAATCGTGCACATCTGACGGCTATCGTTCGATTCGCTTAAGTAGTCCATCATGGCTGTCCAGAACCAACGGTCGATCCATTAGACGACGGGCATAAGTCTGAGCACTCTGGATCATCTCCCTCGCCTCACCCATTCGTGTCTGGTCCCCCCCCACCCGACAGCTAAATTCTCCCAGCCCCCATGGCAGTATGGGAAATGCATCCAATTTCCTCTCCTACCCTCAGTACGACCTCTTTCCAGTAGTAGCTTCCTGAATTTACCCCTGACTGTTGAACCGACCCTCTCCTTCAGCCCAAGCCACACCATGATTCCTGAGCTCTGGAATCCATCCACCAGTGCTCCTAATGCCTATAAATACCCTCAGGACATCATCGTGAGTCCCTTTGCTCACTGTGATTCCTCAATTCCCAATTGAAGTCCTATGGAGCTCCCCCATCATCTCGGTGAATCCCGGCATCTCAGGAGCTATGAACCGCTGATTGAGGGTTCGTCTGGTGTTTAGACCCCCTACAGACCTGCGTCTGCTGCTTGGTGAGCTCAGAAGTCCTCAGTTCCCCTCGGTCGTGCTTGTAATTCCCTCTTCAGGTACAACTTCTTTGTGACTGAGCTGTGTGAGCTCAGTTCTCCATTATAGGAGCATCTGAATGTCGTCAAACTGATCTTAGCCTCTTAGAAAACCCATTATGATTATTTCCAGGGTCTAAGCTAGCTCTGATCGATCGTATCGATCGATCGAGCTAGCGGTCACGCCATGGCTGAGTCTGACTAAGGACCCAGCGATCAGCTACACCCCAGGTTGCGAAACCTTAGGGGTTCAACTCACCTCACCTCATTGATGGTGTAGGGATCAAGCCCCGTCCGTTTAGTGGCTTTTGTGAGGAGAATTATCTCCTCACAGTGAACCCTAATCATTTGAAAATGGAAGCTTCGGTGGAGTAGCCGTCCAGTGTTCTAGTCCATCCCAGTTATGGTTTCTAGGTTCAACCGACGCGCCTTGACCCCCTGAAGGTGTGACTATTTAATGCTGGTCGCGGTGTGGCCTATTGGCGGCGAATTTGGTGGTCCAAGGTACCTTCCCCATGGCTGTCTGCGAAGGGGAGGTATCGGGGACGACACACTGGTGCATCGGGTCGGGCCTCTCCTGACCTTCGCGATTTTGATTTTGGGCCACGGCTTTATTTGATTTATTTAGGATTTATTTTCCTTCTAATAATTTATTCATAAATGAATGTAATTAATTTTCTATGGTTTTGATTTAAATAAAAATACATATTAAATTAATTCAATAAATTCAGTTATACTTATCCAAATAGTATGATCTAATATATCATTTTAATCAGAAAATATAAGAAACAATAATATAAAATAAAATCAAGGATCCAATAGTTAGATTTTAATTAATTGTCTAATCTTTCCCTGTTCTTATTTAATTTATAATTAATTCACTAAATGTTCAAAAATATTAATTAAGGTCTCTGATTGTTCATAAGACCATAAAGAACCTAATTAAGCCATTACATATAATTTAAAAACTTTAAATTTACTAATCACCCCTTAATTACCCTAAAGTGGGATTAGTGAATTAAGCCTTGGATTATCCTTTGATTTTGGTGAATTAAGTTCCGAATGTCTTCTTAAGTGTAGTAGAGTCTATAAATGTATTTGGATCGTCCTAGTACGCCCTAATTTTCTTAATCACCTTAATTGGTCTTAAGGGGTAATTAGTGTTAGTTAAGCTAATAATGCTATCAAATCCTAAGTTGAGTGTTTATTCCACTTCATTAATCAATATGAAGCTCATTAAAATAGACTTGAATAAATTTAAATTGTTAAATCCTAAAATCTCAATTTTAGCCTTAAGAGATGTATTTTGGTCATTTTGACCAAAATATGTTTAAGCACCCTTAAACCCTTGAAATTTTAGTAAAGTGTTTCTAGCTAATACATTAACACATTTTTGAAATCCTATATTCAATAAGATTTGAGTTAAGTGAAGAGATCATCAAAAGCTCATATTAAGATCGTAAAGCCTTAAGGGTAATCTAAACCACTTCCCTAAGTAAGTAAATCTAGTTAACATATGTGCTAAATCTTTAGTTTAAATACTTTATTAAGATGATCCTTAAGTAATAAAGCTAGAGGAAATATTCTTATAAAATACTATGTCTAGTTTTTAGCTTAGATCTAAAGTGATCAAACATTAGATATTAGATCTTAGATCTCTAATTGAATTATATCATTTCATTTGGATTTTACTACTTTATTTATTGTTTAATTCTCTTGAGACCTCCTTGTGTGTGTAGGAATTATTCAATCTATGGAATAATGTAATTGTTCTAAAGATTGAATAAAAAGATCTTAGGTTCTTATTTCTTGATTGATTATTTTATTTGATAACTTTAGAACAACCTTCCATTAAGGTCATAGTTTCTGAAATCCTTCAACTTATAAGATTATGTACCTTTAGCTTATGCTTGAGTGTGAACCATAGATCCTTATTAAAATATTACCTTGGATTCAGGATTTAAACCCCAATTGTAGAGTCTAAGTCCAGGATCCTTAATCATAATTTACTTAAATCAAGATTTCGGTTAAGTGAGAAGAATGATAATAATTAGGTCGTTGATTTTACTTTAAACTTTTATAGTCATCATTTGACTATGAATTAGAACGGGTTAGTTCTAATGTTAACATTAAGGTCATAAATCTAAGATTATACTCAATAGCTGGATATTGGAGATCCTAAACTTGTATCTTCTCAGAATAGTTAGATTTGGATTACTTAGACAACAACAGATATCACATAAGTTTAGTTGAGTCTCTTGCTTACTTCGACTTTGATTGCTCTGCACACCTTTAATGTTGAGCCTTCTTCCTTGGGCATAATAGGTAAGCTAAGGATATTTATAACTTACCCTAAGTTAGTATTTGAAAAGCATAACATTCAGTTCTTTCAGTGCATTCAGTTTAGTAAGATATGTCCTAGCTTAGCCTGCCTCCTCAGTTTTAGTTTTATTATAAGGTAGACTCGGACCTAGCCCAGTGCTTGGCTAGGATGGATACATATCTTATTCAATAAGTTTAACTCAAACCTAGCTCTAATGATGCCTAGGATGGACACATGTTGAATTTTCTATTCAGAGGCCCTTTATGGCTTATTTCTGTTATAGTAGTACTATATTTAGGCACACTTTTACTTCAGTTCAGTTCAGTGCTTTGTTTTGCTTTACCACATGTTTCAGTGGCCTTACTTTTCAATGCTTTTAGTTGTGTTGCCACATGCTTCAGTGGCTTTACTTCTAGCTTATTTATGCACTTAGCTTGCTTTGTCACATACTACAGTGGCTTTTCATTTATTAACTCTGCATGCTTGTATATATGTTCCTTTGAGTAGTTATTAAATATTGGCATATTTAGGATGCTAGTTTTGTATGTTTATTTAACACATTTCAGTATAATTGCTTTTGTTGAAATCAGCATGTATTTATATGATCATAAGTAAATTAGGATGGGTTCTTCAGTACTTGTAGCTGTATTTGCTCTTTAGTCTCACCTTGCTTGGTTTCATGTTTTGTATGTTACTCTACATATCAGTTGCTTAGTTATAAATGAATTATTTATGGCTATCCTTTTCTTTATAGCTTGATGCACCTTAAAATTGCTTGTATATTTAAAGTAGTTAATGTGATATCTTTAAATATTCAGTTCACTTAAATCATCTTAAGATGTACTTAGACAATTTGTCTAATCATAACATTTTTCTTTTATTGGTCGGGGCCCTGGCATTTGTGATACTGACAAATGACAAATTTGGAGCTGTTCGTTGGTGGTTCTGCATGAGATGAATTAGCATAGGAGGAGGACCTTCCTGTGGCCGCTTAGATAGATTTTCCTATTTTGATGTGAGCTTGAGAGATCTTTTCTTTCTTTTAAATTTTCAGTCTGTAATAATTAATATTTGGATGTATTCACTTTCTGCACTTTGAGCTGAGTTACTATTTCTTTTACTCTTCTATACTATGATGTGATGTGGATATTATGTTATATTATTTTCTGCTTCTGCTACTTTGATATGTTGATGAATGTTCACAATTCTTAGGTGACAAATCTTCAGCTTAAGACGGGTTGGGTCATACCTAACTCTACTTAAGTTGGGTATTTACCATAGTTGGAGCACTGTACTCTTTATGATTATGCTAATATTAGATTATCACAGTCGCAAAGGGCACGAGTCCCCACACATTGGCCATATGGGTGGGGATGAGTGAAGCCATCGAAGTGGTCTACCAACGAAGCTCCTGCCTCAATTTGATATACCCTAGCTCTCTTAAAGTTCTCGTACTAAAACGTGGTCGTCCTATAGCTCCGTTTGGGTTCTGATGCTTCATCGAGTTCTATCATCTTGGCAGATTCCAAAAGTTTCATGAAGTTGGTTGAGCAGTGGGAGATTACCTACCTTCGAATGGAGGGCCATAATCCACTCCGGAAATGATGGTATCGATCAGATTCAGTGGGGACAAGATTGGAAGCGAACCTTGATAGTCGCCGGAACTCGCACTCGTATGCAGAAACTGAGCAGTTCCCTTGCTGCAGCTTGAGGAATTGATCTGCCATGGTATGCCTAAAGGAGGTGGGGATGTATTGGGTTTTGAAGGCTTCAATGAACTCATCCCAAGAAATGTCTTCCAGCTCTAAATCAGTGAACAGTGTATCGTTGATGTTATTCCACCAATACTCTACCTCATTTTGGAGGAGATGAGCTATCATACAGATCATCTCAGAATCTGAACATTTGATGCTTGTAAGGTTCTTTTCCACCATCTTAATCCAGTTGGCGGTGTCGATGGCGAAGAGGCACCCATTAAAGGTAGGAGGTCTGAGGTGCAAGAAGTTGTGCACTAGTTCATCAGCGGACTGAATATGGTGCTAGAATGAGTAGTGAGGGGACAAATTGGTTTCAGTGTTTGAATGACTCTGGCTCATTTGAGCTGTTAGTAGTCAGTCCATACGTTCTGCTTGTCATGCCTGAACCTTTGCCTTTCTCTTGGCTTGCTTGTTATGGGAGTCTACCATGATCTTAACCACTTCCACCAAGGCATTTACCTCGCAGGAGGAACTACTGGATGTGGTGGGTGAAGGGCTCTGTCCTGGATTCATTATTGTACAAATCAGATTTTTAGGAAAATAATCGCCTAATTCAGAGTTTGAGAAATGAAACATGATAACTATTGCATTGCTCATTCAAAATGCATAAACTAGGAAGATACAATAAATAGCAAGGACAACCAATATATTTTTTAGTTAAAGCACGACAGAAGTCTTCGAAGGTAGCCTCTCTCCACATTCCTTCGCTCCTGTGGGTGAGTGCCCATGAGGTGACAGTCCACCAGTTCTCAGATTGGTCCAGAAGGAGGAGAGATACTATGTAGACTCTAATATCATTTGGACAGTCGATTTCTTCAAACACAAAGGTCGCCCACTTCAGCCACCCCTGAAGGCACCGTGCTGAAGTGGTCGGTCTAGTACTCGGATGCCTGGCTCTGATATCCCTTCTATGTACCTCCCGTACCTTTAATGGAACTGGAAGACATACTCCCACACGGCCTCAAATCACTGATAATACCACCAAAATGACATCCTTGAGTGCCTATAGATTCCATAAGTTAAATTAGATTATTAGTCTATGTTTATTATACTTGAGTATTTTTATTTGACCTATAAATGTATTACTCATTATTACACCTCTTATTTTGAGCATGATATTGTAGTAATCTGGATGTAAATTATAATATTTTTGTTTGGTGACTGTCTTGTCAAAAAAATCATCCATTAGGTAGACAGGAAATATAATTTCCAATCTAACACCTTATGGAATTCTATGATAACAACCTGTGGCACCCCGCCCCTTAATCCACAATCGTTAGATTGAGGGGTGGTGTGTCAATTTGTAAAATCCCCCACTTAAGATTGGATTAGGTATAGACTCTAATCCACTAGTAAGGAAGAGATGAGCCACTGCATATATGTCATATACTCAATTACTAAGCAAATATAAAATCAGAGTGCGGAAGTAAAGTAAAACGAACATACATTCAGTTCACCAAAATAAATAGGAAAAGTGCAACATACAGCTCATTATATAAAGTACAATAAGGAAAAATACAGTCAAATATACATGTATTATTACAACATTAATTAAATGTCTAAATGAAATAAAAGCAAAACACAAGGAGTAAAAAACTAAACAGCTTCTGGTTCTCCCGGCTGATGCTCCTCTTCAATATAAGGCTCCTCCTCTTCAGCACTCAGCTCCTCAAACTTATCTGAATTTGACATCATCGGTTTCACAATGTCAGGGCCCTAGCTAACAAAAAAAAATTCTTATTAGACAATTGTCTAAGTATATTTTAAGCTAAATATTTTTTATAAATTATTAATATCACCATTTACTTATACAAAACCAAAATCCTAATTATCATAGGAGCAGTAAGCATACAAGGAACAGGATAAGTTATAAATACAAAATTTATAACTAAATAAGATTTGAGGCAAAAAAACACACCTCAAAGTAAATTAAGCAAGGATAGGCATATATGTATATAATACAATAAATAAAAGTATTAAAAGAAAAGTCTAATCCTAAATATGTTGATGATTATATGACATATGCTGATTTAAAATAGTAAATCTGAAAGTGGTACATATAGTAAGTAACAAAATATAGCATCCTATAAGTATGTACAAGTGAGCAGGTAAGTAAAGTAAAGCTGATTAAAATAACATGCATCATTAAAATAGTAAGCAGTAAACTGAAAAAAAAAATAGGTATGTACCACTGCCATATCAGAAAATTGGCCAATCAGTCTCAGACAAAAATTCCCAAAGCCTTTTTGGGCTAGAGCAGATAGAACAAAATAGCAGAACTGAAGAGGCAGTATATACAAATGCAAAATAGTTTAGTTATTTTACTTTTGCTTTTATGGACATGTCCAAAAGTAGCTGAGGAGTAAAGTACATCAGCAATACTATACAGGTTCCAAGCTTAACACATACTGCTCAATGAGTAATATTAAACATCCGTATTACCCCTTACCCCTGTCTATTAGGGTAAATATGCACCAGAACCTACCATAATATAACTGAACCCAAGGCAACTATTGTCCTAATTATTTTAAGTTTTTATTTTATGCACAAAGTTCTCTTACATGACATGTTCAAGGAAATAAGCTCAAAATATAAGGAATACATAGCACAAATAATCAAGTAGTAAGCAAGGGACTCTTCTACACATGGTGACACTATTGTTGTCTAATTAAACCATTCTAACTATTCTAAGTTACATAAGTTTAGGATCTCCAATTTCTACTATTGAGTGTAGCTTAGAAATACGGCCTTATAGGTTACAAGATATTGGACTAGCTAGGTCCTAATATGATTTAATCAATGTCGACTATGTAAGTTAAATAAGCAATCAACATGACCTATTTAATAAATTTAGACGTTCTATACTAAGAGCTGATCAAATTCTACCAAGCCTAGGGATTATGATTTTAACACCACGAGTTGGAGCTAAGCACATAATCCAAAGGTAAGGTCTAAGGATCTAATCTTTAAATTTCTAAAATAAACTAATGACTGAGGAAAATTCTATTAAGCAAAGTCAAGCTTAATACGATGATTCTCCTATTTTTAATCTACAGTTAAAAGATAAGTTAATCAAATTCAAAGTATGAAAATTTAGAAAACTATACAACCAAGGAATTATTCATTGAATAACCCTGTTATTTAATGAATAAAATCTAACCTAATATTTATCCTTATTCCTAAGGAACAGATCCTAAGGTGAAGTGAAGCTTCCTATTGAGTTCCTAATAAAAAGACTTAGATTTGAGACTAAATTAGGATTTCCTAAGTAAGGAATATTTTCCTTACTAGAGATATTCAAGCCTAAATTAGGATTTCTAGACAATTATTCAAATTTGAGAGATTTGAGAGTAGAATTTGGCTTAAGCCAGTTTTGTTACTATTTTTAATGATCGAATTCATATTTAAAGGGATTAAAGACACTTAACCTAAATTTTGGCCAAAATGACTATTTTGCCCTTACTCAGGGGTCCAAAAAGCTACTTTTTAATTTAAGACTCCAAATTAGAATTTCTTACTGTCAAACGATTCCTTACTGTCTAACATGAAGATAGACAGTAAGTACACTCAATTTGAATAAGAAATGGGTCCTATAGGTCCAAACTGGGGTTTTTGACCTAAGGGACAATTTAGTAATTTACACATAATGAAATTTACATTTTTATGCAGTTTATTGTTGGTTGTTATTCAAGGATTCTATAAAGTTTAGGAACACTAAATTCTGAGGTCTATTGGATTAGTTATGGCCATTTCAAGTCTAAGGGCATTTATGGAATTTCTTAAGCTAAGAGGGGTCAAAAACTTAACTTTTCCATTTGAGATCCAAATTCTGTAAACTCAAATGCTATAACTTCCCTACAATACACTAAGTACTTTAACTGGGAGTAGACCCAAACTGGAGCTCATTTGGAAAAGTTATAACCTAACTAGGATTAGGGGTATTTTGGTCAACTTAGGATTTCAAGGGTTTAAATTCGAAATATTATTTCAATTTACAATTGGCACTGAAATTCTAAGCTAGCTAACACATTGAAGTTTTTGATTTGGAGTTTAATTGACTAAGATATGGTTAAATCAAAATCTAGGGTCTTAGGGATCATTTATGAGAGGTCCTAAAAGTCATTCAGCAAACTAAGTACCTAATGGCAAAACTAACACTATCAGAGGGTTCTTAATGTTCTCTTGATTACTTTAAGAACCATATTAACTAAGTTTGGGTCACTAGGAATAAAGTTAAGAGGGTTTGAAGTTGTGGTACAAGTGAGGGGATGTCCTAAAATGTCATTATATTAAATAGGTGTCCTATGAAAATATTAATACCACCATAATATTCCTCTCATTATTTTGAGCAAAATGAGATATATATTTTCTATATTTGGACTTATGAATTAAGAGTTAAAAGCATTCAAAGTTTTTGGATTTAATTTAATTAATACATGCAATTTAAATTAAATTAACTTTTACTAATTAAATAATTATATCAGATATATTTAAATGATTTATTTTATTAAACGGCATGACACGCGGTAGAATAAAAGTGGCTAGATCCGAACGATGCGACCCACTGGAGATGACAGAGGCGACAGCCTGGTCCCACCCAAATATGCGGTAGGACCAGAGATGCTCAACTCCAGCCGGTGGGGCCCAGACGCCAAACAGGGCCGAGGCATGCGGGCCCTCAAATTCGACACAGCGGGGCCCGCGCGACACGCGACGCAAAGGCAGCGGGCGCAGGCCAGCGATGGACCCACATGAAATCACTCGACTGCGGGCGTGTGGCGCCCCACCCCTTAATCCACAAGATTAAGCTAAGGGGTGGTGTGTCACTTTGGTAAACCCCTCACTTAACATTGGATTAGGTGTAAACCCTATTCCACTAGTAAGGGAGAGATAAGCCAATGCATACATGCTATGTAATCAGTCACTAAGCAAATACAAAATCAGAGTGCAGAAGCAAGGTAAAGTAAACATTCATCTAATTCATCACACCAAATAGAGAAAAATGCAGCATACAACTCAGAATAAATAGTACAGCAAGGAAAACACAACCAAATAACACTTGTATTATTACAACATTAATTAAGTTTAAATGAAATGAAATGAAATCACTCATCCTCATAATAAGCAGAAAAGACTAAACAACTTCAGCTCCTTCCAAATGCCCCTCCTCAAGATATGGCTCCAATTCTGCATAAGGCTCCTCGTCAACACCAAGCTTCTCAAATCTATCCAATTTTAACATTGTCAGTTTCACAATGCCAGAGCCCCATCCAATAAAAGAAAAATCTTATTATACAATTACTTAAGTACATTTTAGGATGAATACTTTTCATATGTTTGTTAATGTCACCATTTTACTTAAACAAGACAAAATCCTAACTAACATAGGAGCAGTAAACATATAAGGGGAAGGATAAGTTATAAATATATCATTTATAACTAAACAATAGTTGAGGCAAAAAGGCACTCCTCAAGTAAACTAAGTAAGGATAGGCATACATGTATAATACAGTAAGTAAACACACTGAAAGAAAAATCTAATCCTAAATATGCTGATGATCATATGACATATCCTAATTTAAAAGAAATTAATTTAATAATGATACATATAAGTAAGCAACAAAGGTCTAACATCCTATAAAATATAAGTAAATAAGTAAAGCAAGGTAGAATAAAGTCAAGTACAATGATAAACAAGAAACAGCGAATAGTAAATAGTAAACATTAAATAATAAACAAGTATGTAAGTACTGCCATATTAGAAGATGGTTAATCTAGCCTACTGATATAAAAAGGATTCTTAGCATCAATGCGGAGGCTAAGGTGATAAAATATTCCTAGCGTCATATGAGGCTAGGCAGAAATTAATAGAACTAAAATTGAATTGAATAGGTAGTAATCACACATGCAGAAATATTTTTAGTTGTTTTACTTTTGCTTCTGTGGACATGTCCAGAAGCAGATAAGGAGTCAAGTACTTCTACAATACTATACAAGTTCCAAACTTAGCACAACACTCCTTAATGAGTAATTCCAAGTACTCCTTATTTCTCCTTACCCCTGTCCAGTATAGCAAAATGCGCTAGATCAATAAGTAACTTGTAAAAACCCACTTAAGTAATAATAAGTGAAACTCTTAAATATTGAGGTGCCTTTTCAGATAATAGTGGATTTCCTGATAAGAACTCCAAAGTTAAGCATGCTCAGGTGGGAGAACTCCCATGATGAGTGACCTACTAGGGAGTTATCTTTTAAGAGCAAAACCATGAGGCTTTTCTAGCCAAAGTGGATAATACCTTAGTACTTAAGAGTTTGGGCTATTACAAATGGTATTAGAGAAGGCCATAGGGTGTCAGATAGGAAGCTATGTGTCATACAAAGCAAAGTACCACTTCATGTTAGCAGCCTCTTGAACCCATGATGGTTACGGTGCTACATGGTTGTGGGTACCTCTTGAGCCTGTAGGGGTCACCTCTAGTCCTATATACCTAATGGATGGTTCTTAGATCTATGTGTAGATACTGATGAGGACTTCAGTTGCTTAAGTTGGGGAGATTGTAAAGACCCACTTAAGTAGTAATAAGTGAAACTCTTAAACATTGAGACGCCTTTTCAGATAACGGTGGAGTTCTTAATAAGAAATCCAAAGTTAAGCGAGCTCAGGTGTGAGCACTCCTAAGATGGGTGACCTACTGGGAAGTTATTTTTTTAGGGCAAAGTTATGAGGCCTTTTTGGCCAAAGTGGACAATACCTTAGTACTTAAGAGTTTGGGCTATTATATAACTAAACTCAATGCAAATATTATCCTAATATTCTATGTTTTTATTTAATACAACAACATTATCTTGTATGATATTTAAGGAACAAGGCACAAATTAAAATGAATGCAAAAGCACAAGTAAAAAATAGTGAGCAAGGGACTCTATTATACAATGAGACATCAGTTGTTATCTATTAAACCATTCTAATTATTCCAAATTACACAAGTTCAGGATCTCCAATTCTTACTATCGAGTGTAACTTAAAGGTATGGCCTTATAAGTTAAAAGCAATTAGAACTGATCATGTTTTAATTTAATTCAATCAATAATGACTATAAGTTAAATAATAAATCCTCACATCCTTATTTGATGAATTTATATATTCTAAACTAAGATCTGATCAAGATCTACTAAGCTAGGTATTATGAATTAAGCACCATAAGATTGGAGTTAATCACATAATCTAAAGGGTAAGTCTTAAGGACTAAGGTTTGAGTCTAAATGTGAACTTATAATCAAGGCAAATTCTATTAAGCAAAATCAAGCTAAGTAGAATAATTCTCCTAATCTTAATCTAAAGCTGAAAAATAAAATTATCTGAATTAAAGCATGAAAATCTAGAAACTAATAAAACTATGGTTCCATCGTTGAATAACCCACTTATTCAATAAATTGAATCTAGCCTAGTATATATTCCTAATCTTATAGAAAAGATCCTAAGGTGAAGTGTAGATCCTAAGAAGCTCCTAATGAAAAGATTCTAAGAATTGATTAAATTTATTTTAATTTAACTTAATTTGTTGTTTTTATTTAATTAGGGAAGTTAAGAACAAATTTTAACTAAGTAAGGCATATCATCCATAGAGATTTTCAAGCCTAAATTAGGATGCTTGACAAATTATTTAAATTATGGGATTTAAGACTTGAACTAATCCTAAATCAGTTTTATTACTGTTTTTAATGATTTAAAAGATATTTTATAGGTTAAGAAGACTTAATCTAAATTTTGGGCAAAATGACCATTTTTCTCCTACTTAAGGGTCCAAAAAGCTACTTTTTGATTTAAGGCTCCAAAGTAGATTTTCTTATTGCCAAATGATTCTTTACTATTTAACATAAAGATAGATAGTAAGTAAACTAAATTTAGATAAGAAATGGGTCATATAAGTCCAAACTAAGAAATTTGATCCAAGGGGAAATTTAGTGATTTTCTCCTGATAAAATCAAAAAATTTGTGCAGTTTATTATTGCTTGCTATTCAAGAATTCTATAGAGTTTAAGAACACTAAATTTTGAGGTCTATTGGATTAGTTATGATTATTTTAAGTTTAAGTGTAAATATGTCATTTCTAGGATTAAGAGGGGTCAAAAACCTAATTTTTCTATTTAAGATTCAAATTCATCAAACTCGGTGGTTATAGCTTCCTTATATCACATTGAGTACTTTAACTGGGAGCAGACCCAAAATGGACCTCATTTGGCCATGTTATAACCTAATTAGGGTTAGGGGTATTTTAGTCAACTTAGGATTTCTAGTGGTTAAAACCCAAATTTTATTTTAGTTTACTATTGGCACCAAATTTCTAACTTAGTTAGCATCTTGAATTTCTTAATTTGGAGTTTAATTGACTAAGATATGATCAAATCAATATCTAGGATTTTGGGGGTGATTATGGATTAATTATCATCTAAGGCAAATAAAAATTCTCCTACACACTCATTTAGTTCTTAATTTTACTAAAATTATGTTCAAATTTGATATATTTCGGCTCCACTAGGGTCCTATGGTCCTTAAAATTTGAAAACTGTGAAGTTTTGACCATTTCAGTCGGTTCTGGACTAATCCAAACAGTTATGGGCGCTACGGCGCGCCGTGGCGCCTTGTGGCCGAAAGCCAGGCGCTACGGCGCGCCGTAGCACTTTTAGGCGCTTTAGGCGCTACGGTGCGTTGTGGCGGATTGCAATGCTGTGGTGGAAAACTTTCCAAAATTGGGGTGCTGCGGCGCGCTACGGTGAATTGCAATGCTGTGGCGGAAAACTTTCCGAAATCCGGGTGCTGCAGCGCGCTGCGGCAGAAATCAGCACTACCAACTCGAGAGCTAGGTGCCACGATGCCTGATTCCTTGAGGTGCAGATGCTATGGCGCGCTGCAGCGCCTGAACTATTATACTATTATGCATCATTAAATTATTATGCAGCTGCAGCGAACCCGAATTCGAAACTTCGGGCACAGCATCGCGCGGCAGCTCCCGATAGTGATTTCCTCTGTGCAAAAACTGTAATGGGTTATCTTTCGGGCTCAAATACTCTCAACCTAGAGCACTTCATGTGCGGTTCCATAGACTGTTGGAAAGTTATTTCCGAGACCTTTCCATCGATACCAAAATCGGCACAAAGTGATTATTTTAACTATGCAAACAATGGAGTTAAGGGTTCATGTGTGCAAAAAAAAGAAAAATAGAGCTGTTAGAACTTCCTAAAATCACAAGCCTAGTGAGCTCTAATGAACTCCATAATATTAACATAGATTCTTTTAGCATGCAACATAAGCTTAAGAGTAAAATGAAGTAGCCATTGAATCTATTCAATGGGGGGAAAAGGTACCTTTGGTTGGAAGAGATAGAGTTCTGTGACCCTAAGGACTTGAGGGAAGAAGCTTGAGAGTCTTGAGAGATCCTTCCTTCAGCAAACACAGCAATGGGGGGATACAGCTGGGCAAAGAAAATAGGGAGAAATGGAGCTAAGAACTAAATTCTCTTTTGATGGAGGGGAAGCCTGCCATTAGATGGGATGGGCATAAGTTGTCCCATCCCAGCTGTGGAGATAAGGGGGTGGCAGGAGGTTGAGAGGGGAGGGGGACCAAGGATGGCAGGAGCAGAGATAAAAAAAGGGGGGAGGGCAAGCTGAGCATGCAGTTTGTTGTAGAGTGAGGTGAAGGCTTATGGGTCCCAGCCAGCCAAAGAAGGAGGAAAAAAATACAAAATTGATCAAAATAAATTATTCAACTTATTTAATTTATTGTTGTTTTTTAAACAAATCAGATTTTGTAAATGTGCTCCTAAAAATCTCAAAATTTCACCTTAAGCTAATTAGGGGTTGAGGATCGCAACGACAAATTTGGATTAGATTTTGACGAGTATTTAATTTTCCTATTTCTTGGGGTAATTAATTTCATTAAAATATTTGTGAAAATCCATGACTTCCAAACACGCCCAAAACATCACCCTTAGCTAATTTGGGGGTGACGAGTGCAATGGAGAAGTCAGATTTTGATTTCGTGGTCAAATTAAATATTGCAATTTTCTAATTAATTAAATATTATTAAATATTCCAAATATTTGATTGAGCTCCAAATTACACTAAATTTTTGAGGATTGGTTCTAATGACTAGATTAACTCAATAAAATAATAATTATGATACAATTAAGCTAAAATTAAGCTAAGTAACAACCTAAGATTGTTATAGGGTGTGGGACCCGCAGTCACGAGCACTGCACACCGCGCTTGAC
The DNA here is from genome assembly GCA_016760335.1 of Gastrodia elata. Lineage (NCBI taxonomy): Eukaryota > Viridiplantae > Streptophyta > Magnoliopsida > Asparagales > Orchidaceae > Gastrodia > Gastrodia elata. Next base: position 14,963,209 of record CM028676.1, on the reverse strand, counting down.
ACAAACACATCGGGCCTCGGATCGACCCAACCCGACCCACAGCACCCTGACCACACCGGCACACCTGCGGCTAGGGCACCAAAAAGGAGGGCCCGCCGGTGGTGCTAGGTGCTGGCCCGCACACCATCTGGTCGGCCTCGATGAGGGCTAGCCATTGCCGGTTGAGTCGAGGCCTGAGGTGGAAAGAAGCACCGACAGAAGCAAACTCTAGTTCTAGGGGTTCAACGAGATGAATCCCTAATAATAATAACTGTGGATCGAGGCCTCAAATTGGCTCGATCAATCCTCCTTACGGTAATTGGACTCGCTCGATTGACAATCCTCAATATGAAATAAGCTCTGGAACAATAATGAAGTAAACCACATTAAGAAATGTGGGTATTTAGAGGTACCTCGATCGACGGCTATGAGGAAGTAGGGTTCGAATAGCGACGGCCCAAGCTCAGTCTCCAAAACTCTCGATCCTTAAAGGGCGCTGGGCGGAGCGGGCGAGGCCAAGGACGCGTGGGTAGGCAGTACAAGCAGTGGGGGTGTCGCATGGAACCCTAGGGTTCGCGATCGGGGACGGGAAGGTGGGAGTCGTCTGATCCCCGATCAGACGGCTGCGATCGACCGTTTAATCCGGACAGCAACCCAAACTGCACATGGTATTAAAGGTGGACGGCGTTAAGGAGATAATGACGCCACAGTTTTTATTAAATAATAATTAACTTAATTATTTAATTAATTTAATAATTTATTTTCTCACTTTTATAATTAATTTCAAATATTTGAATAACTTCCAAATATTTACCCATAGCTAATTAAGGGGTGAGGAACGCAATCACAAGGTCAGATTTTGTTTTCGATGAGTATTTTATTTTCCTAATTTTCGAGGTATTTCAATATTATTAAAATATTCGACAGATTTTCGACGACTTCCGATTGCCTCCAAATCATCACATATAGCTAATTTGTGGCAACGAACGCAATGGCAAAGCTTGATTTTTTGATTTGAGGTCAAAACAATTAGGTCAATTTCCAAGGTTTCTGGATTTTCCAAAGATCAGGATTTGGTCCATTTGATTCCTGATTTGGACTAGATCTTAGTGGAAGACTCCTAATGACTTAATTAGCACTTAAAATAAAAAATTAGGACCTGGATTAGTCCTAATTGGCTTGGGTAACAACTTAGGCTGTTATAAATGGACAAGAAGGGGAATGCTCATTTCATTTGTGCAACAAAAGAAGCCATTGGACATCAAAAAGTAGCTAAGGTCTACCATATCGAAGCTGAACAAACCCCGGTGGATGCCTCAATGTGCAAACATCCCCACCTCTATGGCAAATGTTACCATTAAGGGAACATCTGTTTAACCTGCGGTTGGTCAGAACACCATTTCCACTGATGCGTCACTGAGAATACTATCAATGGAGTCACCATCATTCACTCCAAAAGAGATCAAGTCTTCCGCCCCCAACCTCTAAATAATCAAGCTCCTGCTCTGGCAATCATGCCATCATTTGCTCTAGTTGCAGCTCCCAATGGTGCACTTACTACTGCTTATGCTCATAATCGTTAGGGCCATTCTCACTAAAATCATTAACCTTCTGCTCCTTCTAGAACATTTTCACATATTAGAATAGACTACTTTTAACCCTTTTTTAGTATATTTTGCTTCCAGTTTGATTATACAAGAATTCAAAGCATTTTAATGGTTTTTACCTCATAAATTTATAGAAGAGAGTAGTTAGGTGGTTAGGCATGCCTAAGCACCTCAATACAACACCTAAGTAGCCTCAACAAAACTCTGCTCACTCTAGTGTGCCCGAGAGCCAAGGTAATAGAAACATGCTTGTTCAAGCATGCCAAAACACCAGCCTGATAGGAAAACACATGCTCAGAAGTGCCGACGTACTAGCTTAATAGAAACATGCGCGCTCAGGTGTGCCTAAGAGCTGAGGTGATAAAAATATGGGGGTTCAAGTGCTCCTAGGCAACCAAAGAAAATTGTACAATAGTGGAGCACAGGCTCAAGTTTACCCAGGAACCTGATAGTCTCTTGATGGCCTCCCTTAGGCAATGCTAGAGGTGTATAAAAGCTATGTAGAAACCCTAAAAAAATAGGAGGATGAACTTGGGAGAAAAAGTGGGTTCCAAAGAATGAAAATATTCAGTCACCACAAGAAGGAAAATCCTAAAGCTGCCATTGGATGACTGAAAAAGGATGAGTATCCCTTTGGGATGTTCCTTCAGAAACCTCTACATTATTCTCAGTTATCATTTCTTTTTGTATTATCTAGTTAAATCATCATGATGCTCTTGAGAACAAAAATAACATGTGTTTGTGATTTATTTTTAATGGCGGCCTAATCCCCCCCTCCCCCCCCCCCCCCCCCATTCAGGGAGGGTTAGTATAAACCAATGTAGTAAACTTTTTGGTGTGAATGGTGGGCTAAGTTTATGAAATATTGTGATGAATGCATGTGCTTTTTTATCAAAAATAACTTATGTTGCATCTAAAAGAGCAATCATTATCCTTAAAGGAATGTGCTCACATCATACTACACTTTTGATCGAAGCTAGAAGTTTAGATAAAGATGTATGTGCATGTAATCGCATGTTATACAAGTAGTACTAAAGCTTTAATCGGAGAAAAACTCCAGATCAAAGATTTATGTGCACTTATCATTTCAAGTTTCATGTGTTCCAGATCTCATACAATCTCTCACTTGTACATAAGGTTAAAGCGAGCAAAGGATTATCGGAGTAGAGAAATCTAGACACTCTCCTTTAAACACGGAGATGTCTACGTGCATGTAAGACATACATGGAAATCTAGTTCCATTTGCACTAGACAGGGAATGCTTATAGTAGTTAAGAAAACCATCATTTTGACGTTATGGTTCAAAATTAAGAGGCCTTGTATGATACAGCTAAAGATGACCCTACGATTTAGTGGTGAGTGGCTCATGTTCATAATATTGGGTTTATCTATCTGTAGCCCCTTGAAATATAAATATAGCATTCTCTCAAATGTATTAATTCACACTCATCAAAAGCTTTAATTGTTGAGCCATAGTTAATTGGCCTAATTATACCCAATCTCTTAAAACTTAAATATATTCTCATTAACTCTATGTTTATTTACTTTGAAAGCTTAATCTTAGTTTAGTAACAAAAACCAAAATTTGATTGTTTAAGCATTAGTATAGTTTAGTAACAAAAACCAAAATTTGATTGTTTAAGCATTAGTATAGAAATCAATAGCTAGTAACATTCATTTAATCCTTGAGAACGATAATCGGGAACTCACCATTCCTTTATCACTTCACTCACATGCACTTGGTGTAAAAAAGTCACACTTTTGTGGCTTGTCAATGGCCTAACAAGAATTTGATTTGTTTATGCAAAAGGAAGGGTATAGTAATATTAAATATGATCACTGTGTATTCCAAAATGGATCACATAAAGCATTAGCTGGCTCATAATTTTTAGATAAAGGAATTGGGGAAGTAAGAAAAATCCTTGGGATGGAAATCTGCAGGGATAGGATAGCATGAAATCTTTGGCTTACTGAAAAAAGTGTATTTGGGGAAGGTGCTGAGAAGGTTTAGAGTTGACGACTTCACAAAGTTGACAAATATACTTCTATCACCTCATTTTTGCTTATCTGCAAACTTATGCCTAAAGAAAGATTATGAAAGGAAGAAATGCATAAGTACTGTATCTTAATGCAATTTGGAGCCTAAAGTATGCCATGGTATGTAAGAAATCAAACTTGGCACAGGCAATTGGGGTTCTAAGCAAGTGCATGCACAATCCAGGTAAGAGTCAATGGAAAACAGTGATGAGTATCTTCAAATATCTCATAGGCTTGACTAGTGATGGTTTGTTATTCCAAAAAAAATCATCCATGGTAGATTTGTGTGTCAGCTATGAGATTCTGACTATGCTAGCTCTCTGAATTGAAGATCATCCACTAGCTATGTATTTAATTTAGCAGGAGCTCTGATTTGGTGGAGATCTGCAACTACAACCTGCAGTTGCCCTGCCGACTACAGAAGTTGAATGCTTGGCAATTACATAAGCATTCAAAGAGGCTATGTGGATAAGAGGATTATTAGAAGACTAGGGAATGCAGCAAGAGAGGACAGTAGTATTTTATGATAGCCGAAGTACTATATTTTTTGCTACTAATTTAATTTCTCCTAGCCACACAAAGCACATAGATGTGCGACATCACTTTGTACAAGATATAATTGAAGAGGGATATATATTACTAAAGAAGATCGATATGAAAGACAACCCAAAAATTATATTTACAATGGTACTCACCATTCAAAAAATTTCCACTTCAAAGACTTAATGAATATGGAGAAGCAGCTATAATCTTCTCCTTCGGATGAACTATGTTCGACTTGGTTCCTTTAGGAGAAGAATACGTAGGCAACTAGTACAGGTGTAGCTATTTTGCTTGACTTGGGAGCTTGTTGAGATCAATTTTCACGTGGCTCACAAGAGATCCGATATAAGGAATTGTTGAATATTTTTTGTAATCGATGAAAAATTATGGCAGGATTTCGAAATCGTTGAAAAATTAAGGTAGCGATTCGAAGCCAATGCTAAGTTAATATACATAATTGTTATTTTTGTAACTGACAAAAGTTCTGATGTATAATTATGTAAATTTGTAACCGATCATAATTATGGGTCAATTATGCTAATTAAATTATTATTTTTGTAATCGACAAAGGGTGAAGTCATCACATAAAATGGCTAGGTTCATCCCTATGTGTGCGCTTGTGCTCTTGGGTTGCTTAGAAATTTTTTGTAATTGTTTCCTCTCATATATAAATCTTGTTGCTTGTGATTGTGTTATATGATTTTCTTTCTTGCACTTGCATTCTCGGACCTCATCAACCTATGGCTCTCTGAAACTTCATTTAGACTTCTCTAAATGTTATCTTAAGGTTTTAAGGATTTCAAGGGCTGCACGTCTTTTTTATTGGATGTACCTACTGCTCTATTTTAATCATTTTATGGCTGCATCGCTAATGGGGTTAGAGATCTAAATTCTGAGAATTGTATGTTATTTTCAGCCATACATTAGAAATTACAAGTAGCAACAGAATAGCAGTTTAAGCAGATGAATTATTGTTTGAATACCTTAAGAAATAAAATCTTAGGAGAACGAATATCTGGCTTTGAGAATAACAATCAGCTCATTTGTTTAAATAAGCCATTTAAATGGTGGATTGAAGGTTGTAGGCAAAGTTCTTTAAAAGAGAGATTGGAGTATAAAGAATCTTTTCAAAAGAAAATTTTAAGCCAACTATTTAAAATAATGAGGAGAACCGACTTTGCTAATGCATTGGATAAGATCTCATTAATTGTTGCAAACAACTGTAAACCATGTTGTAATATAACCGGTAGCTACAAAAACATATCATTTTTTTCATTTATTTGTAACAGTAAGGCTGTAAAAATAGTAATATACTTGAAATTGTGATGAGTGTGTATATATATTAGTATACATGAAATGGTTATGCTTTGCAGTATTCTTGCAGTTAGGCTTTGTTCGGAATGGACTGATTCTTATTACATTATCTGCAGTGAGGGATGCTGGAGGACATGAAAAGCTTGTTGGATAATCAAATTGACTGTTTGTAAAAATTAATAGACTGTAGTGAGGAGAAAAATAGAATTATAGCCCACTAATCATACGGTTATACACTTGCAGTTACAAAAAAAACAGTTAATAAAAATAAATTATAGTTATTTTAGCTTCCTCTTGACAACCATCCATCTTTGTATCATTTAGATAAACATAATCTTAAATTGGTTACCCAAATTTATCCGAATATTTGAGTTTATCAACAATTTCCTCTCTTAAACTCAAAATCCATATATATGCCACTTGATCATAACTCGCAACATAATTTATTCTCACACTTCCCTCCTTTAGGTGTTTTCGGATAAAGTGAAATTTGACATCAATATGTTTACTTTTTCATGATGTATCGAATTCTTTGCTAATTCGATTGAAGACTTGTTATAAACGCAAATCTCAATTGCTGCTTTTTATTGGAGATTTAGTTCGTTGAGCAAATTCTTTAGTCAAACTGTGTGGCTGACACACCATGATGCTACCACATATTCTGGTTCACATGTCAAAAGTGTCACGATCGATTGTTTCTTTGATAGTCATGTAAATACCATATCTCCCACAAAAATACATATTTGATGTACTCCTTCGATCACCTATGTCTCTGCACCAGTCGCTGTCGGAGTAACCCACCAATTATACTCCTTCGTCTTTGACTAAAATAACCCGAGTGATTCTGTTCCTCGAAAATATCACGTAATTCTTTTTAGTGCCTTCCAATGTGTGCAGACCGGCTCTTCCATGAACCGACTTACAACTCCAACGCTGTTGGATATTTCCAGCCTTGTGCATGTGAGATAGCACAAACTTTCCACCAAACTTCTATATTTTGTTGCGTCGACTCGACCTCCACCATCAAACTTTGAGAGTTTCACACCTGCTTCCATCGGTGTTGACACGGGATTACTATTTGCCATCTTGTTCTTCTTTAGAATGTCTTTTGAGTATGCTTCTTGTTACACAAAAATTCCTATCTTTCCTTGTCTGACCTCTAGACCAAGAAAATACTTCATCAATCCCATGTCATCTTGAATTCTCGCTCCATCTCATCTTTGAATTTTTTAATCATCTCGCCACTATTTCTCATGAAAATAAGATCATCAACATAAGGATCAACAAACAACACGTTACCTTCTTTCTTCTTCACATATAGTGCATATTCATATGGGCATCGAATAAACCCATTCCTTTTGAAGTACATGTCAATACAAGTATACCAAGCACGAGGTGCTTGTTTTAATCCATAAAGCACCTTCCTCAACTTCAACGTCTTTCACTCTTCTTCAACTTTAATGTAACTGGGTGGTTGTTCGATATAAACCCCTCTTCTAGCACTCCATTCAAGAAAGTTGACATCACATTCATTTGATATATTGACCATTCGAACTGTGCTGCCTAGGAGATGAGAAGTCGAATTGTCCCCATTCTTGTAACCGGGTCAAAAACCTCGTCATAGTCGATCCCGGCCTTCTGCCTATAGCCTTTGCAACAAGTTGTGCCGTGTATCGATCTATCTCGCCTTGAGCATTCAGCTTCTTCTTGAACACCCACTTTACTCCAATAGATTGACTTCCTTTTGGTAGTTTTATGAATTCCCATGACTTGTTTTATTCGATTAACTGGATCTCCTTACCTATAGCTGCTTGCCATTTTTCATTTTTCATTGCCTCTTTAAAACTTATATTCTTGCCATCCGCCAGGAGACAAACTAGGTGTGCCTCGCTTGTCGAGCAAACAAATCTCAAAGACTTTGCATCCTTGGTTGTCTTAGTTCTTGCTCGTCATCGAATGTTTGAAGATTTCTCGCTACTTGAGAACATGTTGGAAGATTTATTAATTAAATTGGCTTTTCTTGTGAATTGTTCCAATCCTACTTACTTGCTTCATTCACTCGAACATCTCAACATACCATCACCTTCTTGTTTATTGGGCGAGTAATCTGTAGCCATTAATTTTCTCATCATACCCAATGAACACAATTTTCTTGCTCTTGTCTTCTAGCTTTGTTCTTTGTTGATCTGGCACGTGTGCATAAGACACACTACCGAATATCTTGAGATGCGAGACTAATGGCTTATGACCACTCCAAACCTCTTGTGGAGTTTTATCTTCTAACTTCGCATGTGGACATCTGTTTTGTATGTAAATTGAGTATTGTAAGGCTTCTGCCCAAATTTTTTTGGGCATTTTCTTGCTCTTCAGCATAAACCAACCATGCCAAGAATGGTCCTATTATTCCTCTCTGCCACACCATTTTGTTGGGGAGAGTATGGTGCAGTTAGGAACTTTCTTACTCCTTGCTCCTCAAAATAACTTGCAAAATCCCCTGAGTTGTATTCACCACCTCTATCTGATCGCAAGGCTTTAATGTACTTGTCAATTATCTTCTCCACCATGACTTTGAATCTTTTAAATACATTGAGTGCTTCGGGTTTTTCTTTCAAGAAGTAAACCCGAGTTTTCCTTAAATAGTTGTCGATAAAAATAATAAATTACCTTTTATCGCTAAAAGTCTTGGGATTGATTGGCCCACAAATGTCGGTGTGTATCAATTTGAGAAGACTTGATGCTCGATGTTCTGCCTTTTTCGGAAATGAATTCCTTGCATGTTTCCCGTGTACGCACTCCTCGCAAATTTTGTTAGTGTAGTCTTTCTCTGGCAGTTAGCAAATTTTCTTCTTAAACAATATTTGTAGGCCTTCGTAGTGCAAATGATCGAATCGTAGATGCCATAGAGATGCATTGTCTTCTACATCAACTTGCAAGAATTTTTCATGTACATAAAATAGGTTGATTTTATACATTTAATTCTTTGTCATCTCAATCTGTGCAACTAGCCGCTCCTTGTCTTTCAATTGTAGCACTTGATTTTTCATAAACACTGAGAATCCTTTCTCCATGAGTTGCCCAAACTTAGTAAGTTATTTTTAAGATCAGGTACATAATACACATTTTCAATTAATCCTTTTCCACCATCCTTTTGCAAGTAAGAAATTGTACCATGACCTTTCACTCGGATCTTTGATGCATCTCCAAATGACATATGTCCATTATCAATGACCCGTGTTTCTTTGAACAAATTTCATGCCCACAGATATGGTTGTTAGCACCAATGTCGAGATACCAAATTGTGTCACCACTAGTATACTTCTCATCATGAGCCATCATGAGAAGCGAATCATTCGCCTCTTCTTCTGTAACAAAATTTGTGTTTTCTTCAATTTTCTTCTCGCCATACCAGTCGTCTGCGTAATGCTTGAATTTTCCACAATTGTAACACTTGTCGGAGTAAAAGTCCTCCTCATAGTGGCCATATTTTCCACATTTATAACACTCGACATTTGTGTGGTTCAGTCGGTCGCCTCTTCCACGACCTCATCCTCGACCTCGCCAATTTGGTTGATTTGACTACTCCTTATCCTTATAGTGTCCTTCGTGGCCACGACCTCTACCACCGCACTCATCTCCGCAACTTCTTCTTACTCGTCATTTTCCACGAGAATTTTGAGAATATAGATCTTATCATCTTTAATTGTCGCCTTGGATTGAAGAGCCTCTTCGAGCATCACTTCCTTCTTCTTCTTCTTTTGCTGCTCATGTGCCTCAAGAGATCCAGTGAGCTCATCAACAGTTAGTGTGCTGAGATCCTTTGACTCTTCAACCACACACACCACATTCTCAAAACTGCTTGTCAGCGGCCATAATATCTTCTCCACGACTCGGGCATCGTTCATCGTTTTGCCATTTTGCTTGAGTCGATGTACTACAATTTGCCCACGTGTGATGTAATCAAATACACCTTCTGATTCCTTCATCTTCATCCCTTCCAATTCGCCTCTCAGAGTTTGGAGGCGCACTTGCTTGACACAATCGACTCCTTTTATCAATTTCTCTAAAGTGTTCCATTCTTCTTTTGAAGTTATCGCCCCGACAATCTTCTCAAAGCTCGACTTGTCTATTGCTTGATATAGCAAGTAGAGAGCGATTTTATCCTTTGATCGCATTTCTTTCGACGTCTTTAGTTGATTTGTCATCATGCCAGCCGTATCTGTCAAATTGATGAAGTTGTTCTCAACGACTTCCCATACATCTTGTGCACCAAGTAATGCCCGCATTTAAATACTCCAATTATCATTGTTCATCTTTGTGAGTCATGGTGGTGGTATATGTCCCATCGATAAATTTCCAGTATTTGTCATTCTCTCTGATACCAACTTGTAAAAATTGATAAACCGTAGTGAGGAGAAAATTAGAACTGGCTAGCCGAGGGAGAGAAAAATATAATTGTAATATTTTGAAACCCTTCTTCTTCTAATATTAAGAAAAACACTATATAGTAATAATATATTGTGGGCTTTATATAGCCCACTAATTCTATGGTTACACACTTGTCGTTGCAAAAAAAACATTTAATAAAATAAAATTATAATTATTTTAATTTTCTCTTGACAGCCATTCACTTGTCCACCATTTAGATAAGCATAATCTTAAATTGATTACTCGAATTTATCCGAATATTTAAGTTTATGAACCATATCGTGAAAGAGGAGTACATTTGATTTTGTAAATTGATGGACGAGGTGGTACCTTTGGTTGGAATGTTCCAAACTTTAAGAATTTTGGCGGTCACTTTGTCTCAAATATAATAAAAAAAGCCTATTAAATTTCTCCCACAAATTATTAATGATTAGGATGCATACGTGGAATTTTTTTTTTCTGCTTTAATTTCCGAAGCCGATCCTCTCTTCCAACAGTCTTCTCGTCTAGGGTTTCTGAAGCCAAACGAAGCCTCTCCGATCTGCGACATCGAGCGCACTCCGTCACTTTTCTCCGATCCCTTCATAAGCCGAATCTCCGCTGCTCTCCCTTTTCATCTCCGGCGACTCCGCCGTCTTTCCCAGTTGCGGGAGCCATCGCCGGACTTGAGCACGAGGTCATCGATACGCAGCTCATCGCTCACAATAAGGAGATCCGTGCTTTTTTCTCACGTCTCTCCTCTGTTGCTCGTCATTTCTCCTCTTCTTCTGCTTTGCAAACAGGAGATATGGAAAGGAACTAATAGTAATAGTCTCACATATGTGGAGTTTAAAGAGGAGTCATTGATTGTTTAATGGAGCACAATTGAGACAAGGATTCATGTATCCAACCTTAGTGGGACAACAAAGGTTTGATAGAGTTTTTATTTGAAATGCAATAACTATTATAATGTGTGCTTTCTTATGTTGAAACACAAGGAAGAATTATTTTGGATTTTGGAAAGGCTAAGAATTTTGAATTTGGAGTAATAAGACATTTTTGGAGAACTCAGGAAAATGAAGACTACACAATACCGTCGCAAGGCATCTACCGAATGCAGGAGACATTCGATGTTTTATGCTTAGTGTATTGGTCTTCATTTGATATTGTGAGACTACTGTACTTTTTTTCATCTTGAAGAGATAAACAATCTGCCCTGCATTATGCATTATGCTTTTATCAATGATACTTTGAATCACCTACTGATATGGTAAGCTTGGTGTTCATCAATAACAGGGTTAACCTTAGTGCAATACCAAATTTTTTAATGTGTATATCTTAGATTACAATTTGGATAAGGTCATCCTGTTTGTATTTTGATGGAAGTTTAACTTTTTAAGAGTTTGATACTGATTGTCAATTTTATTGCCAGCTTTATGGAAACATATAAGTTTTCTGTATGTACCTACTTTTTCTTGCATCTATCAGAATTGTTGACACTGCTCAAATATCTTGAAATGTGCAAGGTATTGAGACACCAGTTTATCTCATCTGCACATCATTAAATAAAAAAGCATATGCGATGAGTTTTCATAAGCTGCTAATGATGAGCAAAGTTTACTGGACACCCTCATACTTTCCCAGGTTATCCATGATTAGAGTGGTCTTTGTATTTTGTTTTGAATTTGTATTTTATTTAATAATGATAAATTTATAGTGTGAAGAGCGTGGAAGGGCCAGCATTGTTATGATGTAACCTCCTGCGAGACAAAGGCGCCTTTTTGATTGTAGCATAAAATTTTAAAATCCTTTCAGTTTTGTTTGATATTTATGCAGATTACTGGTGGGAAGAAGTTTACTCCCCTGAAGATGCTGGAAATAGCAGCAATGTAGGGTGCATTTCTGATCCTTTGAATCAATGTGTTCAGATGGAAATGATTAAGCCCAATAGCTCAGGTGCTCTCTCTCACTATTGTGTGTGTGTGTGTTTCTGAATGTAAATCACTCCTATAAATAATAATCTTTTATAATTTGAAAGAAAGATATGCAAATTCCATTGTACGCAATCAAGATCATACTCTTTGCCTTTAATGATTTTGATGCATACTTTTTTGTCTGCCACTTTTGTGTGTATCAAACTGTCCATTTTACTCATGCTACCATGGTGAATCAAGAGGGCAGTATTGGAAATTCTGTTAAACCAAGTCAATTTTTTGTTTGTTTTATATGTGATGTAGCTCAAATGACAGAGCGCTCGTATAGTATACGAGAGAATCGGGGTTCGATCCTCTGCATCACCAAATAAGAAAGTGAATAAATTTGAGCAGATAGGCTGACAAATATAATTAAGGATTTCAGAAGGTAAGAGACCAAGTTCAGGTTTTCTTTCAGTTGCAAATACAAATTGGTCATGAGGGGGCATATCATCATAGCTTGAAAAAATTACCAAATAGAATCATAAACAAAAAAAAGTACAAGTGGGAAAAATTTGATCATCTTATTATAATAACCAAAAAAGAATGTATTACAACACCTCATACATTAAAAAAATAAAATTGAAAAATAAAGAAACTATAAATAAAGTTGAAAAATAGAATATCTGAATCAATCAAAAATATCTATTTGGTTACAAAATGTTACGTACATGCATCTAAAAGGAAGAAGAAAAAAATCTGATCATCTCATTACAATAACCGAAAAAGAAGAAAAAAAAATCGGGGCGAAATCATGCATAATCTGATCCTCATTCGGTATTCCAAATTCAGGTTCCGAAACTATCAAATGCGGTGTCTGCCAGCATCCCTTTCTTGTAAGCGAGCATTATCTGTTTCATATAAATAAATTTTTTAAAGAGAGAAACGTTGAAAATAAAACGAGTAAAAAATACATAATTAAAGTTAGCAAATGAAAATAGGGCAGCTTTAATGAAAAAAATGAGAACTCCAAAAGCTGGCAGCACACTCTTCTTTACTTGCAAATTGAGTGCCATTCGTTCCTTTCATCCAGCCCCCTTTCTCTCTATTTTTCTGCCTAACCCAGCTCCATAAGTAAAAATAATAGCTTAGAAAGTTTAAATAGCATATAATATGCGCATAAAAGCAATATGTAACCAAATAGTAAACAGTGCCCTGCTTTTGAGCAATAGATTGTGCATGTACAGAATGTGATAAAAATTAGAGAGCTTGGACAATAAAGAATAAACAACTCAGTATGGCACGAAATATACAAGAAGCATCGCCCTTTTGGGTAATGCGTCAGAGAACTAATATAATAGCTGAAAACATGTCAATTATACAATCTTGCAACTAAAAAGTTCCTTCAAGAAGCTACGTGCAACCATAACCACAAAAATAAATGCACGCTATATTGAGGATCAATAATATCAACAAAAAGATCACCTTACAATAGAATGAAACTTTTGAGTTTGGCAGGCCGACAGAAAAAAATTCAGCATCAATTGTTAATCAAAACTCAAGCAATGAAGTGGAAATGAAGCAAAACTTTTCAAACGAACCTTAGAATACAAAAAAGGAGTGAAAATTAACTTAGAAGTAGCTTAGCTTTCTTTTGCTTGGAGATCTCCCTTTATGATGAGCAGGCAAAGGATTTTGTATTGCATTATCTTGTGCACTTGAACACCCCTCTTCATTGTCGAACCGATTAATAGCATCAAAGTTAACAAGTTTTTCTCGAGCCTCAGTTAAAAGATTTAAATTGTATTCCAAATATTTTTCAGATACAAAACGAAGCTCAATAATATCACTGAATAAATGATTGGTTATGTTGTAGAAAGTATCGTATGATGATAAACTCCTACCCTGATAGATTGGCGGCATATACATAGATGCATGTAATCTCTTAAAATTGAAAACCTGATAGATTTGCAGCATAGACATAGATGCATGTAATCTCTTAAAATCTTTTCTCCAACAATTTATAATGTAACAATCTGGGATGACTTTTATATGTTCTTTCCTCCAAACACACAAAATGTGGCAACATATTATGCTTTTTGATTATAAAAATTTGCAAATGCACCATGTCTCATTCTGCATATGATTGTATGTGACACGATATTTTTTGTTATTGCCATCATCAAGCTCATTAACTGTGTAGGACTTAATGGGCCAATTTATCTCAACAGTTGTGTACATACAATTCATTAGTTTTTTCAGCTGATCCTAAAATTTATAAAGCATATTTAATGTGTATAATTTATAAAATTATTCCTCAAATGAAAAAGCAGATATCAGTTATGGATGTGTATGGAAATATCAAAAATCCTCATATGCCTCCTTTACAAACTTGGCTCTTAAGGCGTTTGCATAATTTTGTACAAACATTGTCAATGTTGTCTTTGATGGCACATATCCATCAAAGAATGCGTTCATGCTTTCACTCTATTGTATTGTAGACATGCTAGCCAAAAAGATATCTTTCAAGAATACAAGAACCCATTTTTATTTAATATTATATTGTGAATTGAACCACTCATGTTCTGATAGTGAGTGCTCGGGCACCATGTCAGCCCATATAATCTCAAACTTATGCACGGATAATACATCATACACTACTCGACTAAACTTTAATGAGATAATATCACGGTTGTGCCTTTTACCTAACTTATCAGGGAGTTTCCTCATAATATGCCATAGATATAAGTTCTGCATTTGAATTTATTTGATCAGTGACAATAGCAAGACCCATTAGTATTCTGAATTATATGTCTTGAAAATACTACAACAAACACATACAATATATCACTACTTTAGCACATAGGTGTACTATCAAATAAATGTGCACGATGATGAAATTGACAGTGATGTGATATATAGAATTTGAATTTGTAGGAAGCTATGGAGAAGCATTTTTGAAGTATTAGGCAATCAAAAAAATTCTCTAAAAATTCAAGGAAAATTAAACATTTAACAAAATCAAAAGCACATATCTTATGCATGTATTTGATAATAAATAATATGCACAAGCAAATATGAGCACTCTTTCAGTGATAGCACTTCAATAAAAAGCCGTACAATTAAATTAATGTGTAACTTAAACCTGATTAGTACATAGAAATATAAATTAACATAACATACAAAGATCTCTATGCAGTGTCATCATTTTAAAAGCTCAACAATAGAACGTTCTAAAGCCACTTAAATTTAAAAAGATTTAAAAGTCTTTGTGGTGTTCTGATCACATGTATGCTTGTTTCGCAAATGAAATACTTTCCTTTTAATAGTGTGTGGAAGACGGTCATATCTTGACATTATGTATTGTGCTCATATATTATTATTATTTTATTTTTGTAGTTCTCAAGTTGTAATTTCTTAACAATTTGTTTTTGAATCATATATCATCTAATTGAAAGTAAACAATCGATTGTAGCTTCTTTTAAGAGTTAAGCATCAGATTCTAGCTTTTTTTGTTATTGTTTTCAACATGCAAAGCACTATAATGTGCAATGTTTTTTTAATGAAACACATAATGAAAAAAAATTGCATACTATAATTAATTTAAATATACTATTTACTGGCAATGTTTCAAAGTAAATGCTATAACAACCTTTAAAGAAATTATTTATAACTCTCTGCAGAACCAATCTTCATCTTGAAATAGTGGAGCATCTGTTGTTCTATGAAGAGACATTAAATTGCATGCTTCACTAGTTTTACAACATTTTATGGTGGAAGCTAGCTCATTGTTGAGTGATGTACAACTTCACTGCTATCATTATTAGAAAATTAGTCTTGTTTCAACTGTTGCATAAAACTTTCATCATAATTTCAGCGTATTATAAGGTTATTTGAATATTTTGTTAATTTGTTTTGACTTTATTATATGGCCTATTATATGTGCAGGAAAAACAGCCATTTGAGCGAATAGAAGTCTAAAGAGCAAGCTCTTGAGATGTTTGCTGAAAATAAATTCAGGGAAAGCCTTCTGCTGATATCTTTTTAAATGAATGTATTTTACTCAAAAGACTAGAATATTAGGCTTGAGTCATGAATCAAATCAAAAAAATAAAATAAATCCATGTTTTGGATAGAGGAAATTACCAAGCATGAGCTGATCTGTTAGGTATTTCAAAATGGATTGCTAGATAACACAACATTGAATTCAACATATTAATGAAGCACCTCGCTCGGACGGAGGAGTCGATCTCTCGAAACGGAGGAGTCGATCGCTGTCGGAGAAAGGCTTCATTCGCTCGGACGGAGGAGTCGTTCGCTGACGCTTTCGGCTTCGCTGTCGCCTTCGGTCGGCACGAGCAAGAGGATCGTTGACGCTTTCGGTCGAAACGAGCAAGAGGATCGTTGACGCTTTCGGTCGAAACGAGCAAGAGGACGCCTTCGGTCGGAACGAGCAAAAGGAAATTGGTCGGAACGAGCGGGCGGGCGGCTACAGTAGCGAAGGAGCTAAAAACCTTTAAAAAAAATTCTAAATATACTAAATGATGTGGCTAGATTAGGATATCATATCAATATCTTAATCATCAAAATAATTTGGGAGTTAAATGGAATATATATATATATATATATATATATATATATATCATTCTTCTTCTATTTCTGTAGCAGAGGCAGGGCTAAAAATAAATCATCGGCATGCGTCAAAGCAGAATCCCTCACAGGAGAAGCTAGAGCAGATTTTGGCGCTGGCTGATGCTCGAAACAAGATACAAAATCGGGAAAGAAACTTCTTTTTTGACGGAGGGAGAATTTTGGAAACTAGGAGTAGGAGCGTTATAGTATGCTGGACCCGCCCAGAGCTCAAAGCAAGAGAGATAGATCCTCATGAACAACGGAAAATTTTGAAGATAGCTTTGGGCTGATGGTGATAGGGTCAGATTTGATGCTTGATTTTAGAGTTTATGATTGGAATTTCATTAAGTTGAGCTCCATGATATCTCCAAGAGTTGAGAATACGGATTTATCTATATATTTCTGTATATACTTTCAGCAGTGTTGCCTTACAATGCAATTGAGTTACTTTTAGTTTTCATTGAATATTAGTATGCTTACTTGGGCACTTTAGTTATGTAGTTTCAGCATTATAGTCTTAGTAACATTGTATCACATATGTAATGTACTTAGACGATTATCCAACACAATATCTCTTATTTTTTACTATACATTGGCGCGTGAAATTGATATTCAAGATTAGAAGCATCTAGATGAGCTAGCGTGCCAGGCGGAACAGATCCTCGAAGAGGAGCCAACATCTTAGACTCTTACATTTACTACTTTTATTTCTTATTGCTGAGAAAAAGTGAACATTGGTTGCCATTCTATTCGGTTTTTTTAAACTTATGTTATATGAATATGTATTTTTCTTTTCAACTTTTAGATATATGCATTTTGTATTTTCTTATAATGTATGATTGGATGTATATGTGTTCTTTGGCTTAGTGTTGTTATCCATATGCAAGCACGTTATTATGCTTCACCTTGATATGATCATTAGCTAGTTAACTATCCGGTGTTGGATTAGTAGCATTATCCCGGCGGCACCGGGCCGTTGCACAGCATTAGCCGGAGATCCATCAATTATTTGTTAAGCATTAGATCCCCTTGATAAAGATAAAAAATAAAAACAAGGGATGAACCTATGTTAGTTTTTTAAGTAAAATTTTTAGTTATTCTTTTTATTTTGTAAGTAAAGAAATGTGTCTCTTTATTAAGAATTTTTTTTTAGGGTGTATCATTTTATTAGGAATATATCTTTCATTAACACCGCTTAATCTATTATATTTACTAATACATTCTGTGCTCCAATATCATATGTTCTCTTGTAATCATATGCTTTCTCTTAATAATGAGGCTATATATATATACATAACAAGGATGGAAGAAATAAAATCTATTTGATTTAGGACTATAATTTATAATTATTTAAAAATGTAAATTTAATATATAAATCTCAATTAATTTCTTACACTAACTAATTTTGCTAATTAAAAATATTATTATTATATAGTAAAATAATTTTATTATTATCTTTTTTGAATTAATTAATTTGTTATATATATTAAATTAAACTTTTGTATGCTATTAATTATGTTATTCTTGTTATATATGAATATTTTAATAGATTAATAACATTTAATTATTAATTATTTAAGGTTTAATAACAATCTTTGAAACATTATTCAAGCTATTATATATTAATGACTGCATTATATTATTATTATAATTAATATATTAATGAATATTTTCATATTTAACCATTAATATATTTGTTAAAAATCACCTTAATTCATCTTTAATTAAATTAAATATAAACTTAATTATTAAACTATACTAATTACATGATTTACCATTACAAAAATTTATTGGAATTACTTTAGAAATTCTATTAAGACCGGTTAACGTAGCACTCAAAAAAATTCAGTTCAATTAAATTTGGACATAAATTAAATATAAAATTTAAAAATAATATTTGTATTATTTTAATATAAATAAATAAACATTAATAAAATATCTTCAATTTAACATTTTTCGAAAAAAAAAAAAATTATGAATAGACATAAAAATTATTTTAGTTAGGATTACACTTTACATATCTTAAAAATGTGAAATCTTTCATGAGTCGGCCAACCCTACCTCAACTTGTTGAGCAATGGACTCTATTGCTTTAGATGTGCAGGATTGCTTTGCCTACCTTGTTCGGATGCTATGGATTCTAGTGAGTGGCTGCTTGTTCTTCTTCCTTCTTCTTTATTGTATTGCTTTGCCAGACCTTGTTCGGATGTATTGGTCGCTGTTCTTTGGAGTGTGAGCTTTTTCTGTTGCTCCGAGTCTTCCATGTTAATCTCCTTCGCTTAACAGTGGTTTTTAGTGTAAATTATATATGCAATGGCTTTGCGTGACGAAGTGCGTGTATGAGCGACGAGGATTTCCAACCATGTCGCTCTATAGTCTTGAACGGCTTCTGTCAAGCACCTTAATCTCCACGCTGGGCTTCTGGAAGGTGTTCGCGCCGGAGTCGGCGCTGCTGTGGCAAGCCATGCCATTCTATTATATGTCTCCAGGGTCAGATGTCCAGATCATGAACAGGGAGTGGGTGGAGAAAAATCCAAAGCATTTCAGTCATTCAGCACCTTCAGCTCCCTCCTGCCGTTCTAGAACTACCTTCGATTTCTCTTCCGGCAGCTTCGATTCCTCTCCTCGCCCGCATCCTGTTTGATCTCTTCGGCCAAATACAGGGAGGCAACGAATCCCAGCTCACGCACGCCTGGTAATGGCGGAGAATCGGAAGCGGGTTCTAATGTATTTCACAGGTGTATTTCCATATCAGCGTTGAGGCAGTCCAACGTATTTCCACCTGATCAGCTACGTAGATGGGTTAGGCACAAATTACACCTAAATAGCCTATTAATTAAGCATTTCTCTTAAAAATATTGAGAAATACTATTTTCATCATATCAGATATGGTACTCAAAAAAATTGATCCAATACAATTTGAGATCATTTTATTTTTAAATATTATAATATTAATTTTAAAATTTATATTGAAATATATTTAAATCTGAGTTATTGGATAAGTTTTTGTGTTTCTTTTAAAGATTCATGTGAACTTTAAATAAAATTATATTCATCAAAATAAATTTTCTTATAAATTACAAAATTGTAATTTTAAAGACTCATTTAATATGTAATTAAAATATACTTCTCAAAAAATATGCGATTAGTATCCTCAATTATGTAGTGGAAATATACTTCTCAAAAAATATACTTACACATAATAATATTTAAAATAATTAACATAATTTATAATTAGTGCAACCATTAATTGAGCCAAAGTTATTACATAATTACTACAAAATTTATGAAAAATAATTTATTATTATATCATACCTAATTTTTGAATTCTACTATACAAAATTTTCTTCTAATAGATAAAATCAGAGAATACAATCTTAGATCAGGAATAAAATGAAAATCAACATCCACATGTATCATGCTTGTACAAGTTTATGAGCACGATAGGTGTCCAACATTGTCATACCATATTCATGGGGTAACTGCCAAGGAAAATCCGAGTGAATGGAGAAGGTGTTGTATTCAAAGTAGTTTACTGGCAGCCTGAGCAACATCTTTGTACCCGACTTTAGTGCTTGAGCGAGAGACAGTTTATTGTTTTTTTGATGGCCAAGAGAGTAGAGAGAAGCCGGGGAAAACAAAAAAATTAGTAGTATATTTCATGTCATCAATACAGCTTACCCAATTGGCATCATTGAATGCTTGGAGAGGGAAAGATTGAAGTGATTGGAGCATGATGCCATGTGAAATAGTGTGTTTCATATAGTGTAAATTACACTTAACTACCATAAACTGAGCAACTTAGTTGATAATGTAAGAAATATTAGTGCGGGTGCAAAACAAATACTGAAGAGCCTCAATGACATGTCAATATGGCGTAGGATCTAGTAAGAAAGTGTCAGATGTGGCAGAGAACATGAGTTTAGCAACCATTGGTGTAGAGCAGGGCTTGCCATCTGTCAAACCTATTTGAAGTAATAACTCATGAATGCATGTGGATTGTGAGAGGTCGAAAGTGGAGCTAACTTTGTTAATTGATAATCCCAAAAGTTAGTGTGTTTCACCAAGATCCTTCATAGAGAAGTGATTTGAAATAGTTGTAATGCAAGCAAGATAGCTAAAAAATAAGAACCTGTGATAATAATGTCATCAACATATATCAACAAAAAAAAGTTTAACCGAGCCTTATTTGTACATGAATAAGGAGGCATCTAGTTTGTTTGCTGTAAAACCAAGTTGGACCAAAAAACTTGACAACTTCAAGAACCAAGCTCGAGCTGATTGTTTTAACCCACAGATGGCTTTGTTTAAATGACATATATGAAGACGTCGAGGATCAATAAAATCTTGGGGTTGAGCCAAGTAGATATCTTTTTCAAGATCACTAGAGAAGAAGGCATTGTTAAAATCCAACTTGCGTAAGTTTCAATTGAATATGGCTGCAATGGTTAAGAGAAGTCGAACGGTGGCTGGCTTGATAACGAACTAAATGTCTTATATTAATAAAACTCATATTGTTGATTAAATCCACGTGCTTCCAATCATGCTTTGTGCTTGGAAATAGTGCCTTCAGGATGATATTTAAGACGATAGATCCATTTGCAACTGACAATGTTTACGATGGAATAAAATGTTTACGATGGAATAAAATGGTACTAAAGTCCAAATGCTGTTTTTAAGTAAGGCTTCAATTTTTGGCATAAGCAAGCCACCACTCAGGAATCTTAATAACTTTCATAAAACATGCTAGAGGATTGTTATTAAGAGATATAGTTTTAGAAGACATTGAATATTTATCTGTATAAACCTTTTATTTTAAGATCCAATTTTGGAATAAGTTACCATTAAGTGAGTATTTGTTAATTCCATAAGGGTAGCCAAAACTGGGTGCTGAGAGAAAGTCTGGTTAGCATTTTGGAGGTCTGAGAGCAGACAAGTTCAACTACGGGCAAAGTATTGTCTGGAGCAGTTGGATTTTCGAATTGGGCGGCTAAATTGATGGTTGTACATTATGATTGGAAGAATTGACTGTATATGAAAAATGGTATGATCAAACACAACATAGCATGCTATATATTGTTTGTTTTGATGAAAATCATAACATATGTATGCTTGATGGCGGCTGCTATATCCAAAAAAATACAGGGTTTGAAGCATTGGTTAAGTTTGGATTTGGTGTACGGTCATAACCATGGATAACAAAGATAATCAAAGATTTTTTAAAATGAATAATCAGGTTGTTTGTGATATAGACGAGCATATGGCGAAAGATTTTGAAGTGAGCAAGAAGGCAAACGATCGATAAGATAGGTTGCGGTGTAAAAAGCATATTACTAAAATTCTGGAAGAAGATTGGCTTAGGCTAATAAATTTTGTCCAAGTTGGACAATGTGTCTATGCTTTCATTCAGAAATATCATTTTGAGATGGAGTATGTGGAGCAGAAAATTGATGATGAATTCTAATTTTAGTTAGGATTGAAGGGAAAGGGTAGAACCCACCATTAGCGTCAAATTAAAAATTTACAATATAATATCCCAAGATTTCTCAATAAAATATAAGAATTTCTTTAAAGCATCAGATTTATGTTGTAAAGGATAAAACCAAGTAAACTGTGAGTAGGCATATACAAATATAACATAATATATATAACCAAAAAATGAAGAAACAGGGGTCTGGCCCCATACATCGGAGTAAACTAAGTGCAATGGTGTAGAAATAGTAATAGGCTTGGAAGGTAGATGGAGTCGTCTGCTTTTGGAAAGCTGACACGGAGCGCACAATGAGACTGCTGAGAGATAAGGAAGTTGTAGTTGTTGTAGGATGTATTGAAGTTTTTGAGCTACAAGATGACCTAGACAATCATGCCAATGAGTGGTGGTGTCTTGGAAGGTAAGAACTCATGGTGGAGGATGCGAAGATAGAGTTGACAGAAGGCAATATAGTCCATAATGAAGATGCCCGTGAAGGAGTTTTCGATTTGACTTGATATCCCTTACAACACAATAGAAGGGTGGAAACTCAAAATAAACTTGATTGTGAAGTAAAGTGATTAATTGAAAGAATGCTTTTTTAGTAAAGCTTGGTACACAAAGAATATTATTTGAGTGAAAAAATGAAGTCTAATCAGTGTGAGTAATGGGAAGACCATCACCATTACCGATTTGAATATGATCCAAACAATTGTATGGTTGAGATAGGTGTAAAATCTACAAATCAGCTATCACATGATGAGTAGCCCTAGAATCAAGAAACCAAGGATCAACCATGGGTGCGCAGCTAATAATTTTTGCATAAGCACGGGTAGGAGGGTAGGCAGATAGATTCTGTCTGTAATAGCAATATGCAGCAAGATGACCAGTTCGATGGCATAACTGGCACATTAATGCATTGAATTGACCTCGGCCTTGCCCACTAGACTTTCTACGACCTCTAAACCAACCACACTGAGGAAGGACATAGATGACAAGCCTAAAATATGTTGTTTGCACTTGCACACAAGTGTATGTGGTTTGAAATAATATGGGATGGTGAGATCCTGATAATGTGTGATTTGTTACTATAGTTTATCCACTTTCAATAATGTTTAAGAAATGATTTGTTTGGTTTTGTGTTTCTAGATTATCAATCCTAAGTTACTTAGGTTTAGAATCAATTTTGGAAAATTGGGGAGAGTTATAGTTTAACATGCAGTTCATCATGGTTGTATGCATGGTTATACTTCTTATAATTTCCATGTCAAGTAACCTGACATGATATTTATTCTATTATTAAAGGATTTAGCATTCTCTAATATAATCATTAAATGTATTAAATCATATCTAGTGCTCTAAGATGAGCACACTCGGGTTCAATCTTGGCACACATGTATCTATGTGATCTTTTAGTGAGTAAAATCAATAATCTTTTATGTCTAAGTGATAAAATCAACATTTTAAGTTATGTATCACATGATCTTAATTATATGTATGGCTCACACGATTCTACTTATGATTTAGCTAAGAAAATGGGCTATGAAGCTAGATGAGCTTGTATCACATCGCTCATAGCTTGACGCACTCAAATTCCTCGCGTAAATACAGCATGAGCTATGGAGCTTTATAGGTGATTCTCGGCTCACCTGCATCAAGTTCATACATTAACTTGGAGTTGGCAATGGCTTATGTGAACTATGTCACATCATCAACTACCTAACATGCCTCCTCCAGGTGGTGTGAATTGAGCAATGAAACTCAGAGAATTTCTTATGTATTCTTATGGCTCAAACGTTCAAGCTATTGTCCAATAGTTATGCACGAGTTATTTTTGCAAAGGGAATGTTGTCACATTCATTCACGGCGTTAACGCTCAAGGTGCACAGCTTTTTAATAATGTGATCATTAAGCTCTATGAGGTTTTCCTTAAAGAGTTTAATCTAAAAGATGTTTATAGCATACATCATTCTTCAACTTATTTTATAAAATAAGACATTCATATGCCTTAAGCTTTAAATGATATTTATTTAAGAGAAGAATTTTTACAAGATTTCAATTATGACTTACTACATGTTTTTGCCTAACTCTCTCCAAAAGGAGTGTTTAGGCTGCCATCACAAAAGATACAAAAAAAAAAACAACAAAAGATGCTGAGCGTATACATAGCTCTTACAAGAAAATATTAAAAAAATATGTGAGAATACTATACGTAGGAAAAACCCTTGGCATTCTCTTCATTTCCTCTACCTCCAATCATCCCCTTCTTTCTTGCTTTCTGTGCTTATCTTCCTCTGAAGCTACAGCCTTTTCTTCCTCTTTTAGGGTTAGGGTTTTCCTTTTAATGTCTTTCCCAAACTAAAAATCAAAACATGTCTTAAGCATTTATTTCTTCTTTTTATAATGCTCTCTTTAGCCCTTCTCTTTTCCATGCAGCCATCATTGAAACTTTGAATCCAATAAATTTATATTCCTTTTCTCCCTTTGAACTGAAGGTAATCGATGTTGACAATTACTTGTTGCAATGGGAATATGGAAAGAATTAAGTCTTTTGGTCCTTCCAATGCTGACTTGGAGCAATTTTCCAAGAGGCATTACGGCGGTGCGCTATAGCGCCAGGCTTTCGGCCCACCTGGTGCTACGGTGCGCTATAGTGCCAAGGTTTCTAGAATTTTGGAGATGTGTGGTGCTCTATAGAACCATGTTCTCTGGATTCTTGGCATTGTGGCTCATTGTAGCAATTTTTCCTCTGTGAATTCAGCATTGTGACGTGCTATTGCGCCTTTCTCTTTGTGAATGTTACGATGTGGTGCGCTCCAGTGCCTTTTCCTCTATTAATTAGGAGCGGTGGCGCGCCATTTCACCTTTCTCTTTGAAATCCAGGCGCTATGGCGTGTTGTGGCCCCTTACTCTCGGGAATCCTGACATTGTGGCACGCTATAGCGCATTTCTCTCCGGGATTGTGGCATTGTGGCACGCTATGATGCATTTCTCTCTGGAATCTAGGGGCTATGGTGCACTGTGGCGCCTTGATCTAGGGAATAGGGGCGTCATGGCACACCATATCGCTATTTAGTACGCATTGGCTTCCTTTTCACTCAATTTTTTTTTCTTTTGCATTTTGATCTTATCTCACCTAAAATAGCATAAAAATACACTAAAAGTACAACTAATCCTAATAAAAACATAAATTCTAAACAAGAAATTCACTATATTTATACAGTTTATTACACCCTCACACTTAACTTCTTGCTCGTCATCGAGCAAGCAACATATGACTTCTTGGAGCAGTTTTATTTCTTAAAAACCTTACTTTGTTTTAATGTAGATTTCGAAACTCTCTGCACATCATAATGTAGTTCTAACAATGATAAAATTGGTCAAGGGTAACCTTAATTGTCTTGATTTAATGTTAATTACATTTCTCACTATCTTGACTCTTTTCTTTTTTTCTTTTGATAGTTATATGAAATACATGTTGGGAAATTTTTAATCTCTTTATTAAGTATATTTGAATGGTGATGTTCTAGAAAATTTCTATGCTATGGGTGCTTCTTCTTATTAAATGTATTGTATTCTTTTATTACTGGGGAAAGATATTTTTTTTTATCTCTTTATTTTTTTTCTTTTGATTTTTTTTTTCAATGTTTTATGGGAGAGATATTTTTTTTCATCCCATTTTCTCACGCATTACATTCATGAAGTCCTATAGAAGTCTATTATCATTTGATCTAATAAAAAAGTTTAAGACAGTGAGTTAAGTAATTTTTATTGAACCTCAACGTATTATGGTTACTTACTCTCTCAACATTCATGTGTCATACTTATTAATTTAAGAAGATTTTTGAAGTTACAAATTCAATTATAGAGCTTAATTGTACAATGGGAAACTTCTAAATAGTGATTATATTGATTTAATCAAATATGAGCAATTTGTTACAATGGTGTGGATGACTTAAAAGCAAAAGATAGATAATGCAAAACAAAGCAAAACAAAAGGAAAAACTACAACCTAATTATTCAGTCATTATCATTATTTTCTTCTTCTTCATCATCTTCTTTTTCAACAAATTCAAGCCATGGAATGGTTGGAGGAGGCTCAAGTGTAGGTGGTTATGGAAAAGTTGTTTCTCCTGGACCGCCTTGCGAATGCCAATTTGCAAATATTCCCCCAAGAGCTATGTTAAAGTCTTGGGTATACTTGCAGTGGTGGTACAAGGTGGTCTCATAGTAAGTGAGCCTAGAATCTACACATTTATCGATACTTTGGAGGTTCTTTAGCTGATATTACTAGCTTATTGAAGTTAAGGGTCCTTTCCCTACTCTGTCTCTTTTTTTCTTTCTGCTTTTTGCCTCTGAGTATGAGTATTAATATTTTTAAAAGTGAGAGGTGCTCAGGGTGGAAGCAGGGGATCATTATTATTGACTTTTATCCATTAAATAAGGCAAATCCCAGTAATTAGGGACCCAAAATCAAGAGCTTCCATTGGCCCATTCAGGGCTTGCCAAAGCTACTCAAGGATTATTCTAGGAATATTGATTGCTCATAGATGTTGAATAGCATATATCAATACAGCCTTAGATTGTGTCACCTCACTCAAATGCCCAAATGGCATTATTTTACTGGAGATGAGAATGTTCCATGCATTGCTTGTAACTGTGAGTAAGGCTCTTGGAATATTTGCAAATTTCTCACTCTAGTTGGCATCACTGCCTGCGCATGCTTCAATGATTTGAATGGGATCAAATTCAAAATTCATGTATTATAGGCACAAGTTCCTAAAAGTTCTAGCTCATCATTTTTTTTTATTTGGAGGAGTCCAGAATCAACAGCCTTTCCCAATATGAAAATTCTCCTCCTTCGAGCATATATGGCATTAGCAAACACTTCCTGAACTAGAATTGGATGAACTACTTCCAGATGCCCCACCAAGTTCCCCCATCCCTTATTGATGACATTGGATGCGTTAACCAGATATAGTTCACCAAATCATCATTCCAGAATTAACTTCTTTTTAGATGTTATTTGTTCAAAGTGCTGCTCTGCTTTTTAAGGGGCAAACCTCTTATCATCAAAGTGTGACCTCAAGGAGAAAGCTGCTGCATTCTTACTCATGGTTGCCTTCTTTCTGGTGGTCATTACTAAAAAATTTCTCTAGTCTCTGACACACTATCTTGAGAAAAAATTTGTTTTAATCAGATTTGCAATTTTTTGAATTATTTTCATTTTAACTAACTACCATAATAAACTAATCTAATCATGATTTTGAGTTACCTCCTAATAAGCGCTTGGTTTAACGTCTTCAGTCGAACCATTCAGAGTTCTCAGCTATCACTACCCTTTGGTACCTCTCTCCATATCCTTAAGGTGTTTAGCTGAGAACTCTGAATGGTCATTCCTTGTTCAGCTATTTCATTAGTTAAGGTGTCACTATTTTGATTCCCTAGAATTCATCTTACTTTCTTCTTTCTCTTTCCCCTCAGAGTCTTTCTTTTCACCTTAATTTCATTTAGGTCCACACCTCTAGATGAGATGTTTGTGAGTCTCTCAGATTCGGATTCACGTAAATGCTCTTCATCAAATTCAGAATTGATAGGGATTAGTTTTTCTCTTTCCATCTCTCTCCATTTCAAATACATATTCTTTTTCTTATGTAATGTTGACATTAAATCAATTTTCTCTTCCTAACCGTTTATTCTTATCCTCATAGTGCATTTTTCTACGTCAATTATAGATCTAATGATGGTAGGAAATGATCTTCCAAAAATAATAGAAGAATTCTCATTTCACCTATCCCACTCAAAGACTATAAAATTAGTAGGAATTTCAAAACTTCTTAAATTTACTATGCATTCTTTAAAATTCCTGTAGGAGTCATGGTTTAAGCAACGATTTGTTTGGTTTTGTGTTCATAGATTATCAATCCTAAGTTACTTTAGTTTAGAATCAATTTGAAAAAATTGGGGAGAGTTAGGGTTTAGCCTTCAGTTTGTCATGGTTTTGTGCACAATTATACTTCTTATAATTTCCTTGTAAAATAGGCTGAATTGATATTTATTTTATTATTTAGGGATTTAGCATTCTTTAATATAATCATTAAATGTAATAAACCATATATAGTGCTCTGAGATAAATTCACTAGGGTTGAATCTCTTATGTCTATGTATTAGAATCAATATTTTAAGTTAATGATCACATGATCTTGTTTCCATCTATGGCGTACATGTTGCTACAGCTAATATTGGATTAGACTATCTAATCTAATATTGGGATAGTTACACAACGTCCTTTTCAATGATTGAAGCCAAGAAGAAGAAATTAAATAGTTGAAAATGGGTCGATTACAATTATTCTACAAGTGGGAGATTTTTAAGGTGCAGAGACTAATTGGTTCACAAAAGGAGGTGCTGACAAAGTTCTGGTGAGTTTCTTGGAGCTCTCGGGGTATTCCAGAACAAGTCGGGGGCAATTTAAGAGCTTCAGCATGCCTCAGCGCCTACCAAACAGAGGCATGGGCACCCGGGCGCCGATGGAACAGCAGCATGGGCGCCCAGGCGGGCTCAAGCACTCGTGATGAGCTATATGCAAAAATAGGCATCTTCGTGGTCCTTTGTAGGCGGATTCAAATGATCTTAGGCTTGATTTAAAGCCTGTTGGAAGACCTAATTTGTAAGAATATGTGTGAATGCCTCTTGACATTAACAGAGAACCTTTTGGAAGAAGATTTGTGAGAGAGTTTGAGAGGGAGTTGAAGAGAGGTAGGGCTTAGGTGTGTTCTTAGGCGGAGTTTGTTATCTTCTTGTTCCTTCAAATGTTCAAGTCTTGGTTTTGTACTCTATAATCTTGTATTCTTCTTATAATGAATTTCTTGTGGTAGTGTGACTTCGTAATTTTTCTTCGATTTTGAATTTTTCATATAATTTTTTTGTGTTGGGATGTTTATGACTTGTGTTGTGATTTTGTGCAACAATCATCTTGAATAGATACCACGCTAGATACTGAGCTCGGATATTCTTATGATTTATTATTTTAGTGGCACTAATCTCTTATTTTTTAGTCATTCGTTATAAGAAAATAATAGTTAATAAAGAATTAAAATAAATAAATTATGTTTTATTTTAAAATATTGATACTTTTGTTTTATTGAATTAATTATAAATCAAGTGTTCTGTTGGAATGGCAGCGCCTTTTACTTAATTTAATAAGTATTATGTTCTTGCTGAATGTTTTTCTGGCTGGATTGCAAAATGCTGCTCCTGCTGGTTTACTGTGCCTTTGTTTTACTGTGTTACTGGCTTGGGTATGCTGTTCTTGTTGCTCTGGCTGTTGTTTCTTATTCATTGGTGTGCTCAGGTGCTCAGTTTGGACGTCTCTCTCTTCGAGCAGTTACTATACTTTCAAGACATACTCCATTGAGAGAAATTATTAGGTGCATTTAATAAATTTGGGCTAAGCTGTCAACTTCTTAAAAAATAATATGCGTATATGTATATATATATATTCAAGATAATAAATAATTCATCAGAAAATAAAAAATGATGTGAGGTGCCCTCTTGAATGGGTGATACTGTGCTTATTACCATCTCCCGCACTCTTCAATCATACGTCAACGTACACGTGAAAGATTCTCCCTCTCTCTCTGTCTGTCTCTCTCACTTAATCTATGCTGACACCAAATTTCTTCGCCTTTTCGTGCTTAATTTGTCTTTCGATTAACATGTATGTAGATTATAGGCTTCCATGGAGCTGCTGCTGCTGCTGCTCAATGGTTCCATTCCAAGCCACGAGTGGACGATAGCCCCCGGCCTTGTCTTGTCGCCCCTCACTCTCTCTCTTCCTCTCAAAAAATTTCTGTTAATTCTCTCCTCTATCTCTTGCGACGAACGTGGAGGGAATTTTACAGGGAAAAGCAGAAGAGCATCCTGTGCCTTCACATGGACTCTCGGTACTGCAACCTTACTTTAACCCATTTGATAAGACTTTCTCTGGCTTTTACTTCTCAACCTCACACTACCATCCTTCCTTTATTACAAGATAATATTCATTATTCGTTCAACAAAGTCGCAATTTTAGTGAGTGAATGCTATTCTCACTGGATATTTGGTGCATTAGAATATAAATATTTATTATATATAAATCACATCATATATTTTGTTTATCGAACAAAACACACGCAATATATATTTATTTATATATATTATTTAAGTATATTTTAAGGTTGCTAATTTATTTTAAGGGGATATCACATTTCAAAATCCTAATATTTACCACATTCTTGACTCCTATCCAACATCCTCACTAACTCAAACTTCTTACTTTCAAAAGGTGTCTATTAGGTCATTCTTAACTTAGTATCATTGCATTACTTTGATACCAACTTACTAAGGCTTAAAAAATGGTAGGACTTTTACTAACTTCAGTTAGATCCTTCTTACTAGGTTACTAATCTAAGTAGCAATCTCTCCATTTTATACTAATGTTCCATGTACTAATTTCACTAACACTTAGATCTAATCTTAATCTCATTAATTAATACCTAAAGGGCTCTAAGTCTTTCACTTACAATTTAATGTCAA
This sequence comes from Gastrodia elata, assembly GCA_016760335.1. Classification (NCBI taxonomy): domain Eukaryota; kingdom Viridiplantae; phylum Streptophyta; class Magnoliopsida; order Asparagales; family Orchidaceae; genus Gastrodia; species Gastrodia elata. The sequence continues at coordinate 14,932,733 of CM028676.1, read as the reverse complement.
TCTATACTACAATTGTTAGTCTTCTACTATCAACTAGATTGTCTACAAGACTCCAATGATCTTAGCATTAGCTATAATAGGTTAGGTTCTATACTAAACTCTTCTAAGGTAAATACCATCTTAAGGTCTTAAAGCTTCCCCTAGCCACACAACACGATCTATTCTGAAATTTACTAGGGATTTATTGCAAGTTAATTAAGAAAATTCTCTAATTTTAATTTAGTACTAAAAATCATATTCACCATTTGATGTTTAAATGAGTTAAAATCAGTATATATGGATTCCCTATAATATAGGGATTACAATGATAGTAAATAAAGTCAATTTGAACTTTGAATGACTTAATTAAGTCTTAATTATACTTAATACTGGTTAGCTGGTAATTAGTAAAATTAGCATTCAAAATTAAAATTAAACTTCATATTATTGTTCTACTCATTTTTATGATCATTTTGATAAATTATTTTGCTATATTTGGAAAAGTAATTTAAAAATTATTTAAGTAATTTATTATGTATTAATCAAACATATAGTTTTATTTTAATTAAAATCTGCATCATAAGGAATATTCCTTTGAATATCCAGTGGCGCGTTTTAGGAAAGGGCTGGACTGGTCGAACTGCGGCCCAGCGACCTCTGGACCGCGCAATACCGGGATTTGGGATGATTCGCGCCAATGTTCACCGTCGTCCATATGGGAGGACCAAGAGGGCAAACCTAGGGTTAGCCATAACTCCTCGGACTGACAGTCTCAGGGTGGGCACCATACACCGAATTGAAGCTGACAATGAGACCTTGCTGACACATATAAAATCCATAATTGCTTAGTATTGTTGGCCACACTCGGGCACTGTACATTGCTGTATAGTCCTGAGTCGTCGAGCCATAATCACGCTTACCCGAGCTCAATTGAGTTAGGGCGATGATACTTGATTGCAAGGGATGAAGAAATGAAATGCGAATTTCGGGTTCAATAAACCAGAGAGGGAGGAATCAGCGTACCTAGTGTCTATGACGGGGCAACTCCGACGGGCTTTGGACAGTGGCTTAGCGGATCTCAGGTTCAGCAATCCTTCTCAAACTATTTAGCTTCACCAGAGGAAGTGGCTGGAGGGTTTAATCAAGGCTAGAAGGGGCTCACTGGGAGAAGAGGACGGCTGTTGGGTACGCCTATCTAGCGGAGGGCAATCGTTGGTGAGTTGGGGAAAACGATAGAGAACAGTGCTCTGTCGGGTCCTAGTCACTCATGCATGATCATACGATGCAGATCTGATCTCAAGATCGGATTTACTGCAGGCGCTTCCTCAGCAGTTGAATCTGGGCCTTGATCCAGCAGTTGAAATCAAATCTGTCATAGATCTTATCTGGTCCATCAGATTGGGATATAGGATTGGACATGACGACTCAGATCAACTGATCTAGCTGTCCCGTGTTAGGGTGAGAACAACGGATCGTCCGCCGTTCAAAATTAATTTTGAAAATAGATTTATTTTACTATATTAATTCAATTATTATTAAATAAATAATACAAATTAAATTAATCAAAATTTTCTATTCAAATGATCTTTGAAAATATTTAAAAATTCACGCATAACTAATTTGGGGACGAGGAATTCAAAATATAATTGAATTTTTTATTAAAGATCAAATCAATTTTGATACCCTTCTAGTTATCAAAATTGGTTAAAATAATCAATTAAATCTAATGACTTCGAAATTCGCTCAAATTCTAAGGATTTGCTCCACATGACATTTACAACTTGATTAAACTAACTAAAATAAGGTAACAATACTAGGATTGTTACATATTATCCTTGGATTATTTAATTTTAAAGTTCTCCCAAATTTTACCTCACTTTCTCTTTAATTTAAAATCTTCCTCATGTTTCCATCTTTAGTAGAAAGAGTAATTATCTCTTCTTTACAAATTTACCGATATCATCATAATCACTATGAGGACTAACTCAATTCTTGAAATATCCTCCAAAGCTGCCATAATTAACATTTTTATTTCACATCAACTATATCATTTATGTGGTTCAATGGAAAAGCTTATTTGGACAGTTTTAGTGCTATATATATATATATATATATATTCTTCTCTTTTTTTTAACAGAAATCTGTAAGTTTTATTAATCTAAAATCAAAAGATACAAAACGGGTTGGTGGGTTACAAAAGATCCTATATCTAAAAAATTCAAAAGTAAACCCAAAAACTGATGACTCCAGAGAGTATCCTAAAAGGGTCACCCAAAAAAGAAAATACAGAAACCAAATTTTGAAAAAAGAAACCACCCTCGGTCCGCAATCAGCTGCTACTGACCAACCCCGCCAAAAACATAATCCAACCTGCAAAAGGATCTCAGAAAAAATTTAAAAAATAAAAGTCGTACCTGCAGGCTGCGAAGACCCAGCAAAACGAAGCATGGAGAACTCAGAAGTTGCGCCAAGCATGGAAAGATTAGAAATAAAATGCCGGGTCACCTGATACAAAACAGAGGACGCTGCGCCAAGCTCTAAACAGTTTAATTCATCATCAGTTAAAGACAACATATGAATAACTGCAGCCAACCAACAATTGAAACTCTTAAAAGTACTAATTGACCAGATCCCAAAAGAAAAATTATCGTGAACCTTCAGCATACTCTCAGCGATCAAATACAAATAATCATGATAAGTAAGTTTCTGCAACAAAAAATCATTGCATCCAAACAGCCAGACGAGAAGACCCTCCGACACGAAAGCCCGGGCCTTTCTAAGGAGAGCCCAGAATCCAGAAGTTGCATTAGTCGGTAAATAATTAGCAGATAAAACCAGATAGAGACACAAAAATCTTCCCAGCAACCCTTCCAAACTTCAAAACAAATAACTAGGGCATACTTAAATCTAAACCATAAGGCCAAACCTCTATCTATCACATGATACCCAGCCACCAGCCAATTCCATAGAAAAGATATCCCATCTTTACCCCAATTAATATCAGAAATATCAACAGACCAGGCATCCTTCCCCAGACCCTGGACGAAGGTACTAACGCCGTGAAGCCGGGCTCCCACTAGAACTCGTATCCGATTCAACGAGGATTGCGGCTCACCGACCTTCTTGCGATAGGTACCTATGACGGGCTGGAAAAACAGCGGTCCGACAATAATATAACAACCAGCCTGATTTCTAACCTTCGGAACCATCTTGCTAAGGGAAACAATTGCCATATATAAAATTGAACACATTTTTATTAATATTAAGCCAACAAATTGACTTTGTCGGAAAAGACTTAATGATGAAATTAATTTCAGCTATAATATTCATTTTCAATTTTAAAAAATTCCATTCAGCGTCATGATATTTTTTCCAGTTTCGAGCCACCCAAATGTTTCATAAAATGAAAGCTGCAATTTCTTACTCTTCATGAAATTACCATTGCATTGAGAAATAAGGGAAGTAATATCGCCAACATGCTGATTGAAAATTTTAATGCTGTTAAAAGTGGCCCATAAAAGCTGTGCAATCTGGTTAGAGAAAAACAGGTAGCTAATACTTTCAGAGCTCGCAACCGAGATGTGACAGCAATTACATTTAGAAGAGAGGCAAAAACCTCTTGATATAAGAATTTCATCCACACTAATAAAATCATGATGAAGTCTCCAAATAAATAAGCTAATGATCGTAGGAACATTGTGATGCCAGAACCAAGGTTTAAACCTTGCAATTTTATATTTTCTGTGAATGTTCCAAGCTAACTTAAGATTAAATTTATCGTTTAAGATAATGTCAGCTGTTGCAAGCTTCTCAGCCATTATGTTCGGAGTGGAACTCAAAATGAGATCTTGAAAGTTAGGAGGGATGATTGTTTTAATGAGGTTGATATTCCAACTATTGTCGTAGAAACAATCCCCTAGCATAAGCTTAGGAATTATCGGATTGCAAATTAGATAAAGGGGACCAAGATCGCACCAAGAATCACACCAAAAAGAAGAAGAAGAATCAAGTTTGGACCACACAATTAAGTGTTCCATGAGGTTTGTAGAGCCCAACATCCGCTTCCAAGTTATAGAGTCCGTGATCTTCCCCAGAACCAAGACCGGATGAGTGGTGGCACAGTATTTAGCATTAATGATATCCACCCAAAAGTTATCCTTAGTACGAAAGTTCCACCAAAGTTTGGCAGAAAACGTGGCATGAATGGCTTCAAGACTTCTTAAGCCAAGACCCCCTTCCTTAATGGGGAAAGAAAGATTTTCCCACTTAGTCCATATTAACTTTGAACCTTTGTTATTACCCCAAAGGAATTTGTTGAAAATGATGTTAATTTTAGTCAAAACAGCTTTGGTAGGAGAAGAAACTTCAAGCCAATAAAGAGGGATAGTGTTCAGGATGTATTTGATAAGAATTAGTCTACCTCCTTGAGACAGGTAAATGTTTTTCCAACTCCGAATTCATTTGAAGATTTGCTCAATTAGCCCTTGTAAATTATGCTTTTATTCAGACCTTTAAATATAGGAATCCAGAGATAGCTACAAGGGAATTTGCCTTCCTTAAAGCCCAATTTAGTCGTTATAAAATCTTTAATATTAGAAGTGGCTTTATTGTTTATGAAGAAATTTGACTTGGCAGCATTAATTTTAAGACCCAAATCCTTTTCAAGGGTGCTAAAAAATGCTTTGATCTTTAAAATGTTTCTTTTATCAACATTGGTGAAAATTAAAAAATCGTTAGCATAAGCTAAGTGAGAGATCAAGAGTTTGCTTCCAATTTTGAAATGCAAATTGGGGTCCAACCTAAATGCTTTGTTGAGATTTATGGACCAATAATTGATGGCTAGATTGAAGAGGATGGGGGATAACAGATCCCCTTGCCTAAGACCTCTGGAGGATTTAAAAAAATCTGCTGGAGCTCCATTAATTAAAATAGAGAACCAAACATTTGAGATTAAATTCTTGATTTTTGAAATAAAAGAAGTATTGAAACCATAAGCTTGAAGCATTTTTAACAGAAAGTTCCAATCAAGTTTATCAAAAGCCTTTTCAATATCTAATTTGAGAATTAAGTTACGGCCTCTGCTTTTTTTGTTAAGGCAATGGAATAATTCTTGTGTGGCAAGAATGTTATCTTGAATGTGTCTTCCGAAAATAAAACCACTTTGATTTTGTTCAATTAACTTGGGGAGAAGGTCTTTTAAACGATTTGCCATTAATTTGGAGATGATTTATTAAGGGAAGAGCAAAGGCTAATGGGTCTGAAATGGTTCCACCAGGATGGAGCAGCGACTATAGGAATTAAAGTGATGGTAGAATGAGAAAAGAATTTTGGTAGAGGAATGTTACAAAAAAATTCTTTAATTCCATTGCAAATGTCAACCCACACTCTGTCCCAAGCTTTTATAAAGAATTCAATGGGAAAGCCGTCCGGGCCGGGACAAGAATCATGATTAAGGTTTTTAATCACCTCCCAAATTTCTTCATTCGAAGGCATGACATTAAGGGAGTTGTTATCTGAAGAGGTAATAGAGGAATCGGGGTGACATAAGGATAAATCGGTTGATTGGCTAGAGTCTGAGGAAAGGATGCTTGAGAAATAATTAATGGCAGAATCTTGAATATCTTTGACTTTAGAGAGAGTCACTCCCTCCGGGTTGATGATCGAGTGAATTGAGCTCTTAGAGCGGTGTTTATTAACCCAATTGTGGTAAAATTTAGTATTTTTTTCACCATGCAATTTCCAACGGGTACTACATTTTTGTTTCCAATAGTATTCAATATTATTATGGCATTGAATAAGCTCAGCTCTAGCTTTGGAAAAGTTGATTTTATTGGCGTTGTGTGGTTAGGATTCAAAGATGTTTTCTAAGTTATTAACCTGATTTTCAAGAGAGATAGCCTTATTAAAAATGTTACCAACCACATTATGGTTCCAATCATTAAGAGCTTTACAAAGATGTTTGAATTTCTCAACGAGTCTAGGGAGACCATAAGAGCTACAGTTTTCATCCCAAGAGGAGCAGATAACATCCAAGCAATCCGGAAGATTAAGCCAGAACACTTGGAACTTAAAAGATTTAATAATTCTGGTGGGCGAATTACTGGAACAAAGAATAATTGGCTTGTGGTCTGAGTTAGAAGAGTTTTGGGAAAAGTTTTTAATCTCACGAAAGTGATTACACCAAGCGTTATTCATTAAAAATTTATCAAGACGGGCAAATTTCCTGCCATTGGACCAAGTGAAAGTCGCATCAGAATAATTAAAGTCATCAAGCCCACACTCAAGGAGGGCAGTATTGAAATCAAATGTAGAAGCTGAGTGATTAAGGGCATAACCTTTATACTCATTCGGGCCTAGGACCGCATTAAAATCACCACCCACAAGCCAAGGGAGGTTATTAAGAGGACTATTTTTAAGAAAGCTCCAAAGTAATTGCCTATCACTTCTTAGGTTTTTAGCATGAACAAAAGTGACTAACCCGAAAAGGTTTGATTAGACACTTTAAAATTAATAGCTTGGTCACATTGGTTAATTAAATCAATATTCCAAGAATTATTCCAAAAGATCCAAATCCTATTAGAGAGCGAAGTCAAGCTATGCTAAAAATGAAGAAAATTTTGAATCTTTTGGCAATCCTGGCTTTGAAGTTTAGGTTCAAAAATGGCAGCAATTTCAATTTTGTGTTCCGTTACTAAGTGCTTCAGACGGTTCCTAGAGGAAAAGTTTCCCAAACCTCTAATATTCCAGCAAAGAATATTCATTGATTAACAGAAGAAGGTCCGAGGTGAACCTTCTGATTATAGATATTAATTTTTGATAGAGTATTAGTAATTTGATTTAAACTTTTCATTTGAATTAATATGGAAGATTCTTCTAAGCAAGCAATGGGGTTAAATCTGTTGGAGCTTAGGAGTGTTGACTCTTTGACTGAATTTCGACCAAAGTTTATCCCACTAATTAAAGGTGAATGTGATCTTTTTGCTATGTGAGTTACACAAAATTCAGGATTCATAGAATCGGATACCGGGGAGTCAACCACCACTAAACCAATTTTATGAAGGCTACCGATTTTATCAATCGGGGATTCAATCACAATCTGATCAAGCAAAGTGTTCGAAAGATTATTATACAAAACAACTTTAGCATCACTAGTTAAGCTAGAATCTACATCAGTCCTGCAATTAGATTTAACAACAGTAGTAGCATCAATAATATTTGAGTTAGAAAAGGAAACCTTTTCAGGGTTCTCCGTGGAATCACCAACCTGAATCACATTAGCAAGAGCAGCACTAGACCAGTTATCAATATTTGAAGAAAAAACTACAGATTTCTATTCAAGAGAACCATTAATCATACAAATACCATTTGAAACATTTTCATCTGGCTCAACGGTGCAAGCCGCCATAACATGAGAAGAATATTGCATATTCTCATCCCCCAAAGAACTAACAGCATGCATAATGTTTGGTATATTAACATTATGATGTTCCTCACGGTAAACGGGCAAAGGTAAACCAACTGCATCATTAAAACAATTAACAAGATTAACAACCTCTACCATAAGATCAGAAGTAGTATTGCCAATGCTAACCTAATTTAAAATGTCATCCACTTCTAAAGGGATTTCCTCCCTCACAACCTCTAAAAGGCAATCATTGTTAACAAAAACTTGAGAATTAATGTTATTACAGGATAAAATATTATCAGAACTATTTTTAATGGCCAATACTAGAGGAACCTCAGCAATTTCAACACAATCCTCAATCACCTGTTCAAAAAAAACTGCATTTTCTAATACCACAGGGTTAGAAATAAACACCGTATCCTTATCAGAAGCCTGCCTCTCAATAATAAAAGAATCAGAATGGCAAACCTGGGATTGTGTTTCTTTATCCCTGGTCAATAACACAATTTGCACAATAGAATCAGAATTATCACCAGCCGTAGTAGCCACATCAGGAGAAACATTATTAACATTCATACTGGAAACAACCTCAGCCATACATTCACTTAAATGAGGACAGACGAAAGCCAAGTGGCCAATCGTGTTACATAGATTACAATAGGATGGTAAGTTTTCCAACAACAACAGGTCAATAAATTATCAAAACCCACTCCACCAAGGTAGAAAACATAACATTCCCACAATTACATCACATAAACAGAAACCTGCAAAACATCAGCAAAACACTACCATAACCAATACAGCCGCTGCCAATAGCAGCAGCCAGTCGCTGCCAATAGCAACAGCCAGACGCTGCCAATCGCAATAGCCAGCCGCTAGACAAAACACAAACCAACCTAGACGTAGCCATAACCGGAACAAGCAAACCCTCAATCAAACCACCAGCCAAATCAGCCAAGAAGACGCAGCAAATATAATCCAATAGTGGCCACAACAAATAGACCATGCAACAACAATAACCATAACTAACAACAACCAAAAGAATAGTCTAAGCTAACAACACAGCCAAAGACAACAAGCAAAAACCAACAACAATCAAACAATAAAAACAATATAGTAACTCAGCTGCAGATAAGCTGAACCAAGCACCCGAATAGACCACTATAAACAAATAAAGCAACCACCCATCTGCTAATACATTGCAATGAGCAAAGAGCTTTTAAAGCATTACAGAAGCGCACTTAGCTGCAAAAGAAACATATTTAAACTTAGCAACAAGACCAAAATAAGTAAAAACTGAACACATTCAGCTAGTGTTATTGAATTTTGTTTTATTAATATTCTTCCAACTAAAGCATTTATGAGGAGAAGCTTTGATGATCAGAGATATATCTCTAATAATGTTACTGGTAATCATTTGATAATTGAAATTAATACTTTTATATTTATAGTTATTGTGAGCCATCCATATATTCCAGAGGATGTAAGCATCAAGTAAGTTGTCAATATAGAGTTTATTGGATTTGGACATGTTAATATCCCACCAATCAATGAGAATAGTGACATTAACAAGATTATTGTAGCTATTCACATTTAGATTAAAAAAATCCAAATTTTACAACAAATACTATTATTGAAGAAAAGATGGTCAATTGATTCAAAATTCTCCTCAGTAAAGTTACATCAATGGCATTTAAAGGGGAGATGAAACCCTTTTTTGCATAATTCAGTATCAACACACTAACAAAATTATAGTGGAATCTCCAAATGAATAGGTCAATAAGGGTAGGTAAATTTTTGTGGTAAAACTAGGGGTTAAGCAAGTTGGGCCTATGATTTGTGGTTAAGTGCCAAGCAAGGTTAAGCATAAACTTGTTGTTCAGAATAATTTCAATGGGAGCTTCTTTTTCCTCACTAAGATTAAGAGGAATATTTAAATTTGTTCATGAATATTCAACGGTGTTATAGTTGATAAGAAACTGGAATTCCAAGAATTATCTTTAATAAGTCAATCACCCAAAGACAACTTATGAAGTATAGAAGAGAAGTTCTCATGCAGAGGGCCAATGTTACTCCAAGCATCACACCAAAAAGCAGAGGAATTATCAATTTTATCATAGTAGATAAAGTTTTCCATAAGCTCTTTTTTGTTGAACATTCTTTTCTAGTTAAGGGAATTAGTAGTTTTATTAGTAACAAGAACAGGGTGAGTAGATGCACAATAGTTAGCTTGAAGAATGGACACCCAAATGGTATTCATGGTTCTAAACTTTCACCAAAGTTTAACTGAGAAAGCATTACGAAGGGCATCAAGACTTCTCATACCCAAGCCACCTTCATTAACCAAATGTGATGATATTCTAATTAGACCAAATAAATTTGGAACAATTGTCATGAAACTATAAGAATTTATTGAAAATGGTTTAAATTCTAGTTAAAATATTCTTGGTGAGAGAGCAAACTTCCAGCCGATAAAGAGGGATTGTGTTTAACATATACTTTAAGAGATTGAGTCTACCACCATGAGAAAGATACTTGTTCTCCTAGCCATGGATCTAATTAAGAACTTGGTCAATTAAATCATTATAGAGTACATTTTTATTAGGGCCTTTAAAGATGGGGATCCCAAGATTTTTTCAAGGCATTTTGCTTACTTTGAACCCCATCTTATCAATGATATAATCTATGATTGTAAGAGAAGCTTTGCTGTTAGTGTAGAACATGGAATTATAACAATTAACCTTAATGCCAAAGTTCAATTCAAGGTTTCTAAGAATGTGATGCAATTTATTAATGTTCCTTTTTGCCACATTAAAGAAAATAATAATATCATCGGCATAAGCAAGATGAGAAACTAAACACTTATCACCTAAATTATATTGAAGGCTTTTATCCAACAAGAAAGCCTTATTTATATTTAAGGACCAATAATTTATAGCAAGGTTAAAGAGAATGGGCGATAGAGGATCATCTTGTCTTGGACCTCTAGAAGAGTTAAAAAAACTCACATGGTCCCCATTAGTCAAATTGAGTACAACACATTTGTGATAAAATTTCTAATTTTGTTGATGAAAAATTCATTAAAACCATAAACAGATAGCATCCTGAAATGAAACCCCCAATTAAACTTGTCAAAAGCTTTTTTTAAATCTAATTTGAGAATAAGATTGTGTCCTCTTTGTTTCCTATTAAGGCTGTGAAACATTTCTTGGGTCGCAAGACTATGGTTTAGGGTTTGCCTCCTTGAAATAAAACAAGATTTATTAGGTTCAATGATATGGGGGAGCAACACTTTTAGATAGGTAGCAATGATTTTCAAGGTGATTTTGTTGATTGTAGAACAAAGTGAATTGGTCTAAATTGATTCCACTATTTACAAGGTTTGACTTTGGGAATGAGCGTAATCGTGGAAAGGCTAAAAAATTTGGGGAAAGGGATGTTGTGAAAAATTCTTTAATACTATCCCAAATATCTTCTTTTAAGATGTACGAGAATTTAATAAAGAATTCATCGGGGAAGCCATCAAGACTAGGTCAAGTGTTGTGTTTGAGATTATTAACCACTTCCAAAATTTCATCCTCATTCAAGATTTTATTTAAAGATTCTATATCTTCCCAAGATATAATATTATTAGAGGGGTTAAGCAAGAAATCATTAAATATCATATAAGAGAAGTAATCATTGGCTGAGTCTTGAATTTCATTAAATTTGCAAATTTGATTGATGTCAAGATTAATAATATAGTTGATTTTATTATTAGTTCTTCTTTTGTTGATCGAGTTGTCATAAAATGTAGTATTTTTTTTCACCTTCCATCTTCCAATAGTTATTATACATTTGTTTCCAATAATTTTCAATGTCATTATGAGCTTGGATTAAGGAGGCCTGAGCTTTAGAAAAGGACTCCCTATTCTAATTTATAAGAAATTCTTCAACATTGCTTCCAAGTTAGAAATGAGAGCTTCTAATTTGGTTACATTTTTAAAAAAGTTTTCTACCACATTGTGGTTCCAGCTGTTAAGAGCTTTTCTAAGCCTTTTAATTTTTAAATCAGTTTAGGAAGACTATTAATATTATAATTTTCATTCCAAGTATCTTTGACCATATCAACACAATCAATTCTATCAAACCAAAAAAGTTGGAATATGAAGGATCTTTTGATTCTAGGCATTGAATTTTTAGATTAGATAATAATAAGTTTGTGGTCAAGGTTTGCGGTGCTTTGAGTAAAATTCCTTATATCTTGAAAGTGATTACACTGCTTATTATTCAATATAAATCTATCAAGATGGGAAAATTTTCTACTATTGGACCACGTGAAGGATGAGCCAAAAAGTTGAAATTATCATGACCATAATCAATGGTACCATAGTTAAAATAAAGGGCAGAGGTAGAGTGATTCATAAGGTAACCTTTATACTCATTATGATGAAGAACAGCATTGAAGTGCCCACCACCAAGCCAAGGCAGATCAAGGGATTTGGGTTTATTTAAAAAATCACAGAGATCCAGATGATCTGTTCTAAGGTTATTTGCATGAATAAAAGTAATGACACAAGTGAAATTTTGATTGTAAAATTTTAAATGAATTACTTGATCGCATTGATCTAGGGTTCCACCTTCTAGTTATGAGACCAAAGCACCCTTATTTTATTAGACTACAAAGTAAAGCTGTAATCAAACTTAAGAAAATTTTGAACTTTTACGCAACCTTCATTAGACAATTTAGGTTCAAAGTTTATAGTAACCCAAATTTTGTTTTCAAAAATTAGATGTTTGAGATGGCTTTTAGAGGAAGAGTTTCCAATCCCTTTGATATTCAAACAGAGAACATCCATTGATGCACAAAAGAGGAACCAAGTTAAGCCTTTTGTCTATTGATATTAGCTCTAGTTATTCTTTTACTGAATTGATTTAAATTTTTAGCTTTTAGCCCAGTTATATCATTATCCTCCAAAGTAGAAATAGGATTAAACTAATTATTAGAGATGGGAGATGTACCTTTAGTTGGCGGTGTGAGCTAATCAAACAATTGGCTACCTTTAGATTATTTCAAGAGAGATTGTGAGTAGCGGACTTGGCCAATCAACAATGAATCATTTTCACTATTTAAATTAGCTCTTGCCCCAAAAGTAGATAAATTGATTTTAACTGTATTGGTACCATCTGGTGAAGACCTGATTCCTGTTAGTAATACAGCTCAAATATTTAAAATGTTAGAAGAGGAAGAAACAGTATTATCGATAACTTTAGAAATATGGGTGTTCTCAGTCAAAGCACTGTTAGCATTGAGGTTGCTAACATCTAATTTTCCAAAACATCCTTAGAAGCAAGTAAAATATCAGCAACATGAAGAAGTCAAGGCAACAGACAAAAGACATTGACCAGAACTGCCAACCCAGCAGCCGAAGAGCTTAAGGAAACATCAACAATTGAATTAGTGGTAGTATTGCATACAACTATAATAAAAGTTTCATTATCACTGTCAATGTTAATAGCAACCTCATTTATAGCTTTATTAACAATAATATTATTAACAACAACCTCATTAGTGACATTATTAGTAAACACATTGTCAACATTTTCTACACATCCAACAACAACATTATTGGTATCATAATTAATAACATCAATTTCTATACTACCAGCTACTACCATATCAAGAGCAGCCAATCCAACATTTTTAGTGGCCGTAATATCAACTACATTGTTAAACACTAAGTTTATATCAACAACAACATCACTACCAGCGTTTAAGCAACTACAATATTAGAAGCATTATTACTAGCTATTGCAAATCCAACATTTAACTTATCAGCCTCATTATTAACATCTAAATTATTAACAACATTATTAATATCATTCTCATTAATACTAATTTCTACAAACATAGAATTAACAACAATAATATCAACTGCAGTAATAATAACATTATTAACAGTAGCAATAGCCTCAACATCTTGTCCCACCAAAGTACTTTCCTCAAGGCATTCAATAGTAAAATTATCAATAATGTTGGAAAAATGCTTGAGGTTGGAATAACCTTAGTAATTTATTCTCCAACACATAACATTTGTGGTGAGGAATTAACATTGTTGGAAATTTCATTAGTGTTTCTCAAATTTAAAACCTTCCCCTCATTTTGCAGCAATAAAGCATTATTAGTATCATTGGAAGCCTAACTACTCAAATGGATACATGCAAAATTATTATGACCTATTGTACTACATAAAGTACAATAAGAAGTCATGTTTTCATATATTACACTTTGGAAGTATCCTTTTGCCACCGATCTTAGCCATAATTTATCTAGTAGTTGTGTGGCAGATCAACTTCCACTAAGATTCTTGGTGCTGCTAAGTTACATAAGATGGACGTATTCCTATTAAGATGAAGCAGCTTTCCAATTGCCCCAGATATATTAAATAAAACATCTTTATATATGAATTGTAAGCTTAAATAGAGCAAATTTATCCAAAAAGGGGCAACATGTGCATCCAGTTTAACATCAATATGAGAATCCCATTTGCATAATTTAATTGTACGACCATTAATATCATAGGAACCTCTTGAGAAAACTCTAGCATAGTCCATAGATAATGAGAATTTAAGGAATATGCAGAATGAATCAAATGATCGATTTGACACAGAGCTGACAAGTTTTAACCGATTAATGAAACTATGAACCAAGCTGAAGCTTGATTTGGTTCTAAAAAATTTCCCAATTAAGGTGGGTTCACGATGAGCAGCAAGGTTATTGATTTTATCGTCAGTTAAAAAGAGAGTCATGCTGGTAATTGGAGCACGACAAACTTGCAGCACACAATATCCATAATGGAAGCGATGATAGAGTGCGCTCTCTTTGATTTATGATCGGGATTGCATTGACGGTTACCATGCAACTTAATATCACAAAACTACAAGAATAAAATCACAGCATATGCATGCAAGAGCTCACTACACACAAATCATCCAAACACCAAAGATTATGTAGAAAACTCAAGAATGAGAAAAACTACGGAGCCACACCACATAAAAATCCACTAGAAAGACTTGAAGTTTATATAGCTACAAAGAACTTATCTCTTTAGCCAAAATATACTAGCTCTTACTCTAATATGGAGAGGAGAGGAAGCAGCCACAACCAGGAGTCTCTCCTCCAACATGCAAGGAATATCCTCCTCACAGCAAGACTTAGGCTCCAAACTGAAATGCCAACCATCTAATCTCCTCCCAAATTCTTTGCTTAAGTACCCTAGCAAAAATTCAGACCCTAAAAGATTCAAAATGCCCTCCAATTTGCTCAGGATGCAACCTGACTAAAGAATATTTCTGCCAGGTGCTATGGTGTGTCAGGTTGGGACCCGCTACGGCATGCAGTAGCACTCGCATCTCAGGTTGGCACCTGATGCGGCGAGTGGTAGCACCCTCATCTCGGGTTGAACCCGCTGCGATGCGCTGCAGCATTTATTTCTGCTACAACGAGCTACAACATCTGCTTCTTTGTTTGCCAACTGCTGAGGCGCATAGTAGCGCCTCTGTCTCAGGTTGGGATTGCCAGAGCGCGCTGCAGTGCACCACAGCACACAGCAGCACCTGTGTTGTTTATGATCTTCACTTCTTACTCTGAATTGCCTCAGAACCACCCGAAAGCACACCAGAGCACCACTAGCATCACTATGATGTACTAAATGGTCTCCATAACACATCAATCTCCCACTTAGAGACCTTTCAATAATCTCCTCCACTCTTGACTTTGATTCTTTATTGTCTTCTTCCATTATTATCAAGAACATGGTGTGGCTCACCATCGCTCTCTCTTCATGTACCGAGGCCAACTAAAGCTGCACATAGCTTCAGTTTCTCCACTGTTAATGCCTTAATAAGCATATCAGCTGGATTCTTTGAAGTGTGGATCATCTCCAATCTAAGCTATCCTTCTTCCAACAGTGTTCGAATGAAATGGTAATGGAGTTGAATGTGCTTTGTACTGGCATTAAATGCTGCTTTATTTGCTAGATAAATAGTGCTCATACAATCACTGTAAAGCTTCACATCCTTCTGCTCCTTGCCCAACTCTGCCATGAAACTCTTTAACCAAATCATCTCCTTACTTGCCACTGTAATGGCAATGTATTCTGCCTCCATGGTAGATAACTACATGATGTTTTGCAGCCTAGAGATTTAGCTCACCACTGCACTTCCTAATATATACACATAATATGTAGTGCTTCTCTTGCAATCAACATCTCCTGCAAGATCTAAATCACATAACCCTGTAAAATAATGTTAGATCTTCCAAAGCATAAAACTTTGCTCGCTATACCTTTCAGATATCTTAGGATCCACTTGATCGCATCCCAATAGTGCTTTTGTGGGTTTCCCATGAATTTTCTAACCACTCACACAGCATGGGAAATATTCGGTCCTGTGCAAATCATTGTGTACATCAAGCTCCCAACTGTTGAAATATAAGGAACCTTCAACATATGCTCCTTCTCATCTTCATATTTTGGCATTTGCTCCTTTGATAAGCTGAAGTGACTCGCTAAGGGAGTGCCCACTGGCTTCGCTTCATTTGTGTTAAATATTTTCAGTACCTTTTCAACATATTCTTTTTACGACAGCTTCAGGGTTCCTGCATCTCTTTCCCTATCGATTCTCATTCCAAGAATCTGCTTGGCCGGCCCTAAGTTCTTCATGTCAAACTCCTTTGATGTAAGCTCTTTTAACATCCTTATCTCCTCCATGTCCAATCTTGCGATCAACATATCATCCACATACAACAATAGAATGATATTGGAGGACTTACACTATTTTATGTAACAACAGTGATATGCCTGACATCTCTTGTATCTTGATTTTGACATGAACTTGTAACATGTTTTGTACCACTGCCTTGGCTCTTGCATCAAGCCATAGATGCTTTTCTTAAGCTTGCACACTAGCTCAGTTTTCCTTTCTCTCGAGCCTTGTACCCTTCATGTTGTTGCATGTACAGCTCCTCCTCCAGCTCTCCTTGAAGAAATGCAATTTTAACATCTATTTGCTTCAAATGCATATCCTCAACTGCAATAATATTTAGCATAATCCTGATTGTTATAATCTTCATAACTGGGGCAAATATCTCACTGTAGTTGACCTCATGCCTTTACTGGAAACCTTTTCCTACAAGTCTTGCCTTATAGCACTTGCTCCCATTTGGCTCTTCCTTTACCCTGTAACACTTATTTGACATGAGTGATGTCATTTCATCATTCATGGTAGCCTCCCACTTGATTGAATCTTCAACTTGAAGTGCCTCTTCCAAGCTTTCTGGTTCACATCCATCAATTAGTAAGGTGGTCTTATAAACCTTGTGGATCTTCTTGGCATGGGTATTTG
Source organism: Gastrodia elata (assembly GCA_016760335.1). Taxonomy (NCBI): domain Eukaryota; kingdom Viridiplantae; phylum Streptophyta; class Magnoliopsida; order Asparagales; family Orchidaceae; genus Gastrodia; species Gastrodia elata. The sequence goes on along the minus strand of CM028676.1, from coordinate 14,915,965 downwards.
TGGTTCAACATTGACACACTCCTAAGCTTCTTCTTGTGCTCCAACATCTGGCTCAATGCTATTATCAATCTCTATGTGCTGGGGCACTCCATTTGAAACATCTTTGGAATCAGTCTTAACTCCAATATAATCATTGTACATTTCACTTTCATTGAAAATGAAATTCCTTCTTCTGATGATCTTCTGGTTTTGATTATCCCTAAACCTATAGCCAAACTCACCTGTGCTATATCTAACAAATGTGCACTTGATTGCCTTTGCATCCGGCTTGTTCCTGGATCCTACATCAACGTGCACATAGGAAGAGCAGCCAAATACCTTGAGGTAGTTCAATTTCACCTCTTTTTTGCTCCAAGCTTCCTTGGGAATCCCTTAATTCAAGGGTACATAAGGTCTCCGATTGATTGGATACATAGCCATGTTAATGACTTCAGCCTAGAAATGCTTTGGGAGACCCGCATGCAATCTCAAGCTTCTGGCTCTTTCTATGATTGTTCTATTCATCCGTTCTGCAACACCATTTTGTTGTGGTATTCTAGGGACTCTGAACTCCCTTTTAATGCCTCTCAAGGCACAAAACTCCATGAACTCCCAATCATAATACTCACAGCCATTATCAGACCTTAAGCACTTAAGCTTTAATCATGTCTCGTTCTCCACCAAAGCTTACCACTTTCCAAATAAATCAAACACATTAAATTTATATTTTAGAAAGTAAACCCATACCTTCCTTGTATGATCATCAATGAAGGTAACAAAATATATAGCTCCACCTATGAAAGAAGTAGAAACTGGCCCCCATACATCTGTATGCACTAAATCAAGTTTCTTACCTTTCAGCTCCTTTCCAACTTTAGAGAATGAAACCTTCTTCAGTTTATCCAGCACACAGTCTTCACAGAAATCCAAGTCTACTAACTTTAGTCCTTGGAGCTTCTCCTTTAACAATAGGGATTTCAACCCCCTCTCGCTCATATGGCTAAGCCTCTAGTGCCATAGATACGCTTCTATCTCTTCTGTAGATGTAATAGTATCAAATACTTTATTGATCAAATAAAGTGTACCTTTCATATTACCTCATGCAATAACAAGTGCACCCTTGGTGACCTTCCATGAGTCTCCTGTAAAATAAGTGATGTAGCTCTCTCTAGCTAGTTGGCTCATAGAAATCATATTTCTTTTTAGACATGGCACATGTCTAACTTCCTTGAGCTTCCAAACTGCACCGCTTGGTAGCTTAACATCCACAACACCTCTGCCAATGATGTTGCATGCCTTAACATCTCCTAGATACATTTTCCCAAGTCACCTTGGGTGTAACTCTTGAAGGCACTCCTAGACTGAATCACATAAAAGGATGCGCCCGAGTCCACCACCCAGGACTCTATGTTGATAAGTAAGAGGATTAAAGCATTCTGATCCTCCTCAGCTGAAGTATTCACAGTGTGGTTCATAATCTTACCACCACCACTTGATTTCTTCAAGGTATGGCAGTTCTTCTTGAATTGACCTACCTTCCCACAGTTCCAGCAATCCAGCATTGCCTTTCATGGTCTTGATTTTCCTTGTTGAGACATTGACCTATTTTTGCTATGTCTCCTTTCAATATGTCTTCCCCTGCTCTCATCATTTAGTGCTGAGGTAGATGCCTCTCCATAAGATTTTTTCTGCACCTCCTCATTCAGCACAAGCCCGACTATGTCGTCGAACCTCAATGATGCATTTCTTGATGAACTGTTAATGGCTATAACCAGCCCATCCCAGCTGTCTGGTAATGATGATATGAATAGCAAAGCTTGGACCTAGTCATCAAAACTGATGCTCACCGAACTCAACTGGCTCGTCACTGTGTTGAACCCATTTAGGTGTTTAGCCACTGAATGGCCTTTCATCATCTTCATGTTAAATAATCACTTCATTAAAAATACTTTATTTGAAGCCGAGGACTTCTTATACATCCTCGTCAGGGCATTCATGAGATATACAGTGGTTGTCTCATTAACAATGTTAAAAGCAACAGAAGAAGACAATAATAAACGAATCAAACCTAGTGATGTTATATTGAGAATTTCCCATTATTCATCAGTCATAGCTGCAGATTTTTGTCGGCTCCTTTCAATGAAAGATACAACTTCTTCTAGTAGAGCAGGTCCTCTATCTGCATTTTCCAGAACGCAAAGTTGGTTTCGCTGAATTTCTCAGTCTTGTGTCTCATCTCTTGGGCCATTTCTCCTACTCAAACAACAAACCCTTATAGTACCAGCAAGGTAACCTCGCTCTGATACCACTTGTTAGTAATTGGAGCACGAAAGAACTTGCAGCACATAATATCCACAGTGGAAGCAATGATAGAGTGCGCTCTTATAGATTTATGATCGGGGTTGCGTTGACAGTTACCAGTCAACTTAATATCACAAAACTATGAGAATAAGATCACAGCACACGCATGTAAGAGATCACAGCACACAAAACATCCAAACACCAAATATTACGTGAAAAACTCAAGAACGGGAAAAACTATGGAACCACTCCACAGAAACAAACCACTATAAAGACTTGAAATTTACAGAGTGACAAAGAGCTTATCTCTTTAGCTGAAATACACTAGCTCTTACTCTAATATGGAGAGGAAAGGAAGCAACCACCACCGGGAGTCTCTCCTCCAACATGCAAGGGATATCTTGCACAATAGCTTCCATAGGGCTTCTCCTTGGAATCTCCTCCTCACAGCAAGACTTAGCCTCCAAACTGAAATGTCAACTGTCTAATCTCCTCCCAACTTCTTTACTTAAGTACCCAGATGAAATTCGGACCCTTAAAGGTCCAAAATGCCTCCAATTTGCTCAGGACGCAACTTGACTGAAGTAGATTTCCGCCGGACGCTACGGTGCGACTCTCGGTTAGGATCCGCTGCGGCGCGTGGTAGCACCCGCGTCTCGGGTTGGCACCCGCTGCGGCGTGCGGCGATAATCATGCAATCGTGAATTCTACTGTTGTTGTTTATAAATATATAACCATGCAATCGAACTCTCAAACAGCGCCAACTGTAAGTGACGATGATAGTGCAATATAATGTGATGCAATATAATATAATGCGTCAATGCTTAATATAATTGTAAGTAATATGTTAGACATGTCGATGACTTAATAAATCACAATAGATTGCAGCAGTCACAATGGTACTTTTAGAAATTATATTTATTAAATATTCTAGCCAACTCAATTCATATTTTGAGTGAGTCAATTGAGCATGAAATTGACTCAAAAAACTAAGACAAACTAGATTTGAATAACATTTTGCAGATACTTGTCATTGTGAATAATTCTCTAGACGTAGGCCCCTATAATATAAAATGATTAATCCCAATTTGTAGATAGGACAATTAGATCCTTAAGATGCAAAGATCAAATGTATTTCAAATATTTCTTGATGCCTTTTATGAACTTATTTAATCTTAAGAAATTATTTGATTATTTTCTATGCATTAACCTCGATGATTATTCAAAACTGTCTCATTCTGATTATTATATACAATTAGCGCATGCCGACCTAAATAAGGTTAAGAAAAGATTAATGCACTTTATATCCATCCGCGTGTAATCCATCTCTACCCATGCAATTTTATTGGCAACGTGAGAGGAGTCGCACCCCACTTGGATAACGTTTTACACAAGTGGAACTTGACACCACCCACTTGGCCAATAAAAATGCACGGGTGGAGCATGAATTACAATTAAGTGGGTACATAAAGTAGTGCTTTTAAGAAAAATTATAGTGCATATTAAATATTCTAAATTGCACAACATTTACTTGATCCAAAAGGTTTTACAATTTTGTCATTTACTTTCACTGGCTTCGCTCAGAGATGCTTCTGCCTATCCGCTTTAGGATTACAATTTTTTCCTGTTTTCATATCTCTCATCTTCATCTTCACCCTTTTTCCCGTTTTGTTTTCATCTAACTTCTATTTCTATAATGCACCAATTGCTTGCAATTTACATTTCAATGCTATTTATTTTACATTTTCATAATTTAGGATGCTGCTAAGGCTATGAAATTGTTATTGATTATGTTGAACATCTTCTGAGATACGTTATGTGTCTAATATGTGAAAAACACATCTTCTGATATACCATTATTTTCTATAACTTATTTAAGAAAAAAAAAGAAGTTATGTTAATTAGATCTGATGGCTACTTACATGATATTTAAATTGTTTATTTGTATTTATTTGTAACTATGAGTCAAACCTTAGTAAGGGTGTCGCACATCCACTAAAACTCTTCTCATGGAATTGATAATCAAAATAGTTGAATACTAGAGCACTAAACATTCAAGCAACGAGTTTAAAGGAACTCAATTTTTGTTAGTTATAGAAGGCAATATACATGATTAACATTATAATGCTAAAGGCACAGAGACATATATTATAGCCAATATTTTCATAAAAGTTAACAAATACACATCACTGAATAATACAAAATTGAGGAGGCTTCAAATAAATTTTGCATAAGAAAATCAACATAAGGAAATACCATCCAAACACAAGGATATTTGTGGAAAATTCAAGAATGATAAAAAAATCACAGATCCACACCACCAAGAACATCCACTATGAAGAAAATCAAAAGCTTATATAGTTATTCCTGAGAAATCATAACCATTGGAAGAAGAGGAAGATTGCACAACTAGGGAGATCACACACACCCTAACATCCTTCTCTCTATGCACTTCCCTTATTTCTATGACTCAACTTTTGAACATACGACAACTCCCACTACAGTTAACATCATAACCATAGAGCCACTGCGTCAACCCTCAACTGTAGGCACAGATATAGCACTCCACTACAGCCTCTGCTGTGGCACATCATCGCAGTCACTGATGCAACCTCCCTTGTGGTCACCTGTTGCAGTACACCGCTGCAACCCTCCCATGCAAATCTCTAGTGAAGATCCCCATAATAGCCCCTTGTTACAACCTCCTTTGTGGCCTTTGGATGCAACAACATTCTTAGGGCTACTGCTCCCTTCCCCATTACACTCACAAGACTTGCTTATTTATCGAATCTAGCCCCCCACTTATTTAGGCTTTTATATAGAGTCAAGTCAAAACCTATTTCTTCCTTAAAGAAGCCCTGGGGCCCAAGGGACAAGTCCCTTTCGGTTTGAGTCTATTGCAGCTCCTGGGTGCGCCTAGGCACCCCTCCTCTGTTTTACGTGCCTGGGCATGCCTAAGTGCCCCCTCCTCGGGCTACAAGCTCTGTTAGGCACCCGGGGCGTGCCCGGGCGCCCAGTTTGCTACTGGCTAGTATAGCCTTGCTCTAGAACCCTCATGATCCCATCGAAACGTCGTTCCTTACCTCAGAACCCTTTGGAACACACCTGAAACTTCTAAGCACCTTTTATGTCGATCCAATCAGGCTCCACACCCAACACTAGGTAGTATTGGTGTTCTATCTCACATACTATGAGATTCCAAGTTCCAAATTTTTTTACTTTAATTCACTATGACCTTGTTTTGCCATTCTAAAAGTATTTTGAATGGAAGTATTGCATAAGCATTTATATGCTAATATTTGCATGGAGAAATAAATTCATCCAAAAAATTTTTAAGCGGAATTTTAAATGATCGAAAACATGGATCAAGGAGCCCAAACCATGCCAAATCACCTAATTGAATCATAATTCATGGTAAATATATTTCTCATGAAGGAGTTGTTTGGTTTTGAGTAAAATTTGTATAAAATAAATGTTTTCAGGTAAAATGAGATTGCATGTGTTTAGTTTGAAACAAAACAGGTGAAAAATTTTTATAGGCTAATTCAATTTTATGTTACTATATATATCATTGGAGAATTTGAGTTACCCCCGAATCAGGCGTAACTTAGAATCATGCGGAGCAGTCGACACGAGGAAGAAGTGCAGCCAAGAGAGTGAGTGAGGAGATCCAGTGTCTTCACTAATTTTGAACGAACATTCATTCGAACAAATCAGACGCTTTATTCGATCTAATGAAACGATGGATTCATTTGAACTATTCTCAAGCGAAGGTGAAGTTTTCACCGATTTCGAACAATGAGTCATTCGAACGAATCAAACGATTCTTTTAAACGAACGAATCGTTCGATTCATTCGAACTCTTCTCAAGATCGAGGGTCTTCTTCAGCGAAGGCGAAGTTTGAACGAGTCGTTCGATTCCTTTGAATGAACAAAGCGTTCATCCCGAATGAATCGTCCAAACAATTTATTCGATCGAATCATTTAAACGAATGATTTGTTTGTTCTTTACCCTAAAACAAATTATGGTAATTTTACCTTCCCATTTTACTGAAAATACCGCACTAACAAATTAATTTATTCCAAACAAAAAAATGCTAATTTTCAAGTAAAGAAAGAATAATGTCTTAAACATGTAAACAAAGGTTTATGTTATTATTTGAAGGGAGGGTTTATATATGAATCAACAAAATCAAAGCTATGTCAACGCTATTTAAACAAATAAAAAAATCTTAAGCCCAAGATTTCATTATTAAACTCGTTAAACAAAAATGAAAAATTCAAGAAAAAATAAATAAAATAATTCCATAGCCATAGCATAAGCTCCCAAGAAATCATGTGCAAAAATGAGATAGGTAGAGTAATGGTCCTTAACTTTAGATCTTTTGGAGAGAGAAATCCAAGGAGATGAAGATATGCAACTAATGAATAATGTTAAGTCCTCCAACAATAAAGTATACTTTATTTCCCATTGATTAATCAGTTTGACGATATAAGATCCCCACAAAAGCTGTGCCAAAAATAGATTGCCACCTAAACTTGCTTCCTTGTGACATGCTTGAGAATTCTCAACTCATACCGCAAGTAACATTAAATTTTACTAAATTCACTTAGCACTGTCAAACCTTAATTCTAATGGAATTTTTGCATGAATTAATTCAAATCCAACTGTTTACAATGATAGAATGAGCATATAGTCATGAGCACATAGAATGAGAACGAGTTGGATAATCAGCTTCTTGCCATGCAAAACTTTTGGATTTACAAATTTAACATGTAAATCTCAACCCTCCGATACAACTCACGAACTTGAGCTACGGTGTCCTTATCCCTGTCAGTTAGAGTAACAATTCTAGTGTTGTTATCCTGCATTTAGATCATAATCATCTCCATTTCTCTTCTAATGCTCATATAATAGTGTTAAGAGCCTCCACCTTAAGTTTCGTGCAATTTGAAGATCATTTGAGACATTTCAATATTCCTGATTTCTCAATAATTTTAAGATTGTCTATTTTATTTTAACTTCATAATCAAAATCAGAGTCTGTCATTGGAGTCATCACCCCCAAATTAGCTAGGGGGTGGTATTTTGAGAGTGTTTGGAAGGCAAAAAATTCAACGACTTCCAAACACTCCCAAAATACCACCACTAGCTTATTTGGGGGTGATGAGTCCAATGACGAACTCCGATTTTGATTCTAAAGTCAAAATAAAATAGACAATCTCAGAATTATCGGGAAAATTATAAATGTTGAAAAGTTTCAAATGATCTTCAAATTGCACGAAACTTGAGGTGGAGGCTATTAACATTATTATTAGAGAATTATAAGAGCATTATAAGAGAAATAAAGTTGATTAGGCATCTAAATGCAGGGTAACAACACTAGGGTCAGATTCCCCTCCTTAAAGAGGTGCCGCCCTCGACACAACAAATAAAAACATGAAAATGAAAATGCACGTAGGAAGACAAACGAATATTAAAGAAATAAAAGAACTTAAACTACCTGATTAAGGAAAAAACTATGGGAATTTCTTACGCATATCATCTTTTTTTTCCCACTTCTTCAACTGAATGGTTTTGCCAGTGTATTTTAATCATAGGAATAATGCGGTTCCTCAACTGCTTGAGAACTCATCCTAGAATTGCAACAGATTTAATGATGAAAGTTAGATTGGGCTGCAGCCTGACAGCTAGAATTTGAACTTGCCAGCTTGGATCAAGCAAGCACATAATGATGAAACATAAAACATATTATGCAAAGGTGAAAAGTCTTCAAGCAACTCCAATATATACATAGATGTTCCAACCTTTCCAATCACTTTGAAGTCCCAAAAATTGTAGACTCACTTTTCCAGACACACCGAACCTTTGCACACCACGCATCGAACTAACTTTCAGATATGCACAATCTACAACCTGAAATTCTAACGGACGATGATGAGCATTGTGATATTTCTTCTATTTATCCTGAGCTGCCATCTTATTGCACTTAATCAAAATAACTTTTATAGTAGGCTCTTCGATTAGTTTGGAACCATAAAGTTGAGAATCTCCTACTTCAGTCCATGCAAGAGGAGTAGTACACCTTCTACTATAAAGAGCTTCATAAGGAGCCATACCAATACTAGACTGGTAAATATTATTATAGGCGAACTCAACTAAGGTGATCTTCTCATGATCCACCAAATTCAGGAACACAAAGATGCAGAATATTTTCCAAGATCTGATTAACATGCTCAGTTTGACCATCAGTCTAGGGATGAAAAGCAGTACTCAAAGGAAAGTTCATCCCCAGGTCTTGCTGAACAGCGGACCAAAATCTAGAAGTAAATCTACTTACTCTATATGAAACTATATCGTTTGGCGTACCATGCAAACAGATGATCTCCTTGACATAATGATTGGCTAACTTCCCTATAGAATTAGTTTGACGAATAGGAAGAAAATGCGATGATTTGGTGTGGTGGCTGCCCCTTAATCATCCGGATTAGGAGGTGGTCGTCAACAGGCAAACCCTCACATAGCATTTAGATTATGGAATAAACCTTCTTAATTAAATGTCAAGGAAAGATATGCCTTAATATGAAGAGAAAAAGAGAGCCAATCACTGAATGAGCATAGAGTGCGGAAGAAAGACAAGTAATAACATCCATACAATTCAGACAAGAACTATACAACTCATAATACATAAGCATGAAAAGAAAAACAGTTTTAATCCTGTATTATTACAAAACAACATTAAAAGTTTAAGCAAAAAGTAAAGTAAAGTCTCTCCATCCTCACAAAGTAAAAGAAAGAACTAAGAGTCTTCTCCTGTACGCTCCTCCTCCTGAACCAAATCTTTAGAAGATTCCACAACCTTGAAAAGCTCAGAATCTATCATTGTCAGTTTCTTATGATAGGGCTCCAGCCAACAAAAAAAAATTCTGATTAGACAAAATGTCTAAGTATATTTTAGGTTGCAAATTATTAATTTAAATGATATCACAACTTAACTTAAGCAAATTTAGGAGCAGAAAAGTATCAAAGTAAAGGGTTACAGTTATAATTAACTTAATTATAACTCAAATAAAGTGTGAGGTAAGTACATACCTCAACTCAAGCTACAGAAAATGGTTAAGTAATAAATAATGAAATCTACTAAGTACAAAAAATTCCTAAGTCATATGATCAATTTAATACATACTGGTTTACAATATAAAATGAAAGTACTGCACTGAAAGTAAAGTTCTAATATCCTAACATGCCATAAAGTGAAAATAAGCTACTAAAATAATATAATTTATATGAAATACTGTAAGTACTAAAGGAACTGTTGAATATACTCAAAGTGCTATATAAAGAAGAACTATACTGTAAAATGTTGTAAATAAGGATGTATGCTGAAAATGTAAAGTAAAAACAGTCGAACTTATATGGACATATTCTTAATTAGTCCTGCCAAAAAGAAAATACATGTTAAAAGAAATCATCTAAAAATATTTAAGAGAAATATCCCAGATCCAACATCACTTAATTCCATTTAAATAAAGTACCACTTGATTCCATCTGAATATCTAGGAGAAACATCCTAGATCAAAGTAATGCCACAAAGTATCTGCTGAGAATCCAGGAGAAACATCCGAGAGCAAAAGTAAAGTATCATCTAAGCATTGAGGAGAAACATCCTAGAGCAAAAGTAAAGTAATACTGTCCAAGCAGACTAAGTAAGGACATATTCCACCATAAGTTATATATAATTCATTACTTTAAATTCTTTCTTTCAATTAAGAAAATGCTTTATGAATGAATCAAATTAACATAGAAAATATACTATGTTCCATATAATGTGTCAATATATAAAGTCCAAAATAAGGAAGCCAAGCATTCAAATCTCAATGAATAAAATAGCATGAAATAAACTTTGTGATATCACTTTGTATTCTAATTAAGTCATTCTATCTAATCTGAACTTATACAAGTTTAGGATCTCCAACATCCAACTATCAAGTATAAATCCAGAATATTGGTCTTATAAGTTAAAAGAAATTAGAACTAATCAAGTTTTAATATATATTAATTACATGACGCTTATTTAAGTTAAATAAATAAATCGAACGTCCTAATTGATGCTTTTACGAATCCCAATCCAATCTTGATTAATATGAATCAAAATTGTTGGATTACGATGTTAAAATCCAAGTATTTGATTTTAACTTCTTAATCCAATAGGTTATAATCCTAATGATATAAAACTAAACCCAAATTCTCATGAGCTATAATTAAGGCTATCTTATTAAGCAAAATCAAGCTTTAATAAGATGGATATCTAATCTTAAATCTAAAGTCTTAATACAAAATAATCATAAATAAAGGATGAAATTTTAGAAAACTATAAAACCAAAGTTTCAAGTATTAAGTACCCATTTACTTAATAGATGAACTCTAACCAAAATTTTTAAGCTAGATCCTAAGGAAATAAGAACCTAAAGGTTTGAAGTAAAGTCACAAAGAGAATATTTAAGCTTTAAGTTTAATATTACTTAACTGGAATTATGATATAATTAACTTATGGAAGGCATAGGGTGAACTAAATTCACCTTATGAGACCTAAATTAGGACTTAGAGAATTTTAGGAGAGTTTTAGGGTATTTTTTTAAAATAACAAAATGATGAGATTTATCATCCAAAATGATTCCATATCAGTTATAATACTGATTTTAAGGGTTTAATTATGAATTTAGGGTCTAAGAATGTTTAAACCTAAATTTGAGTAAAATGACTATTTTGCCCCTACTTAAGGGTCTAAAATTGAACTTTATAAATTAGGGATCTAAACTAAAATTTATTGAAGTGTAATGAATACTTACCATCTAATATAAGCTTAGACAGTAAGTACATCTATTGTGGATAAAGATTAAGCCTTATAAAGTCAAATTAAGAAATTTGACATATAAGGGAAAATTGATAATTTGACCTAATAAAATCTAATTTTCTGTTAGTTTATTGAAGATTATGTTCTAAGATTTCCATAAAGTAAAAAATTATTAAATTCTGATAAGTATTGGCTAAATTATAGCCAATACAAGTTTTATAGTTAATAACTAAGGTTTAAGGTGATTAGTGACTGAATAGTGAAATTAATCATATAATCACTAAACCAACTACACCATTAAGTTCTATTCTACTCTAGGAGTAATCAGAAACTAAAATTGCTCAATTTTAATTATTAATTATGCTAATATTTGCTAATTAAGTTTTAAGATGATTATAACTAATTAAGAGATCTAACTATTTGATCTAAATATTTTTGTAGTTTATTATTAATTAGGTCTTCCTGATCAAAATGATATATTGGAAGACCTAATTTAGAGCTCAATTGACCAAGTTATGGTCAATTGTAGCTCTAGGGTTAATTAAGGTAATTAGGGTTAGGTCCTAATAGTGATTAAGCCAATACTAGTCCAAATAGAGAATTGAACACTCCTAAGTTGTTCTAGAGGTTCTACTAATCACTTTAAGACCCATATTGCTTATATTTGGACTAGAGGCTACAAAGTTATAGCCTTATAAGATTATGTTTTAGGTCCATAAGTAATTAGTCAAATTATCAACCAAATAGAAATTTTAACACCATAGAAATGTTCTTTAAGCTTTGCTGATTACTTTGAGACCCATATTGGGTATGTTTAGGTAAACACACACAAAGTTATGACCTAACGAAGTTTTATGGCATTTAGGGCTAATTTAGGAATCCTAAATGACACTATGTTAAATGTTGGTTCTACTGAAAATTTGACAATACTAATCTGTTCTTCTCATTTTTTTTTATTCCAATGATATATAATTTTATTATAATTGGATTTATATTTTGCAAGATATGAATGTCTAAAGTTTAGAGATTAATTGAATATAATTAATTTCATAATTATTACAATTATTTGTTTAATTAATTAATCTGTTTGATAAATTAATATATCCGTTATTATATTATAAAATAGATTTTTTTTTTGTTTAAAAAATATATATATTTATATATAAGGATATATATAAATATTCATATATATGGTTATATAATTTATACTAGAAGGATTGTAATATAGATATTATATATATATGTTTAATGTTATAATTAATTTTTAAACTCTGCAGATGGGATCCACGCCATCCGACGGTAGCAACGACGGGCCCCACAGCGCTGAACAAAGGAATCATCAGCACTGCCAGGTGGACCCCACCAGCTGAGTCAGCGATCCGCGGCCCCAAACCAGTGACCAATGGGATAAGGCCACGTAGGCGAGATTGAAATGCACGGGTCAGGTCGGGTCGACCTGGTCTGACCCGAATACTCTTCGCCTTCTGCCAAACGCCCTAGGATCGCATTGGAGGCGAACGCGATCGAACGAATGTTCAGACGAGCGTTCGATTGAACAATAAACATAATTAGGTCTTAAACTAATTTACTTAACATAGATATGAAGATAAGAGAGGGTATGAGGTACCTCAAATGGCTTCAATACAAAGATTAGGGTTGGCTCAGGAAGAAGAAATCAGGGCTTCACCTGCTCCTTTGCTATGTCAAAAAGGTGAAATCGAGACTTAGGGCCCTCAATAGCTTTTAAGGAGAAGATAAGCGATCGAGAGTGGCGGGGATGAGCCATGCGGTGGAGCGAGTGCCGCGTGCCTGCTCGAGTGCCACACGCAGAGGTCTCCCTTAGCGCCAAGGGAGACACAATCCTAGCTGTCCGATCCTTTGATCAAACGGATCTGTTAAGCCGTCAGGACTAACGACTAGATTAGAATTTAGGTAACTACGTTACCTTTAAGTGGACGACGCCGTTAACTAAATAAAATTATATTATTATTTAATTAAATTAAATCCTTTTTATTAATTAAGTTTAATTGCCTAAATGTGTTCCAAAATTCCCAATAAATCACCCTTAGCTAATTGAAAGGTGAGGAACGCAATGGCGTGATCAGAATTTTGTTTCGACAAGTATTTAATTATTCATATTTTTAGGTATTTAAATAATATTAAAATATTCGATGAAAATCCAATGACTTCCAAGTGCATCCAAAACATGACCCATAGCTAATTTGGGGGTGGTGAACGCAATGGTGAAGTCAAGTTTTTAATTTGAGGTTAAATTAATTAGGTCAATTCTAAGGTTTTTTAAAATTTTCTAGAAATTAAGATTTGATCTATTTGATCCATGATTTGGTTTGGATCTTAGAGATGAGCTTCCAATGATTTAATTAAGGTACTAAAATCATAATTAGGACTTGGATTAGTCCTAATTGACCTAAGTAATAACTTGGGTTATTACATTTGGTGAGTCTACCGACAATCATCCAAATTGAATCAGAACCAGATCTACTCTTAGACAAACCCATAATGAAATCCATGGAAATGCTGGAGTCTGGAGCAGGCTTAGGTGATAGGACGGGTGTAGTTAGAAAGGTCTTGATGAGACTTTTCTAATGGCATGCGGGTTGTGACATGGGGTGGCCAAAGTCGGTGGGGAAGCTGTGCCCTAGTTTTGGCCCATTGGGGAAGAGGGAAGACCCTCTGGCTTGGGCTTGGGTCAGACTGACCTGACTTAACTTTTGGGCCACGGTCTCATGTGAACCGCGGTTTGGGTGATTGTCGACAGATTCACCAAATCATCGCATTTCCTTTCTATTCGTCAGACCGATTCTATAGAGAAGTTAGCCAAGCTCTACATCAAGGAGATCATCCATTTGCATGGTACGCCAAACTGTATAGTTTTAGATAGAGACAATAGATTTACTTCTAGATTCTAATCCGCTATTCAGGAAGACCTAGGGATGAACTTTGGTTTGAGTACTGCTTTCCATCCCTAGACTGATGGTCAAACTGAGTGTGTTAATCATATCTTGGAAAATCTTCTGCGTCTTTGGGTTCTTGATTTTAATAGATCATGGGAAGATCACCTAGCCTTAGTTGAGTTCGCCTACAACAACAGCTATCAGTCTAATATTTGTATGGCTCCTTATGAAGCTCCCTATGGTAGGAGGTGTATTACTCATGTTGCATGGACTAAAGTATGAGATTCTCAGCTTTATGATTTTGAACTAATCGAGGAGACTGATAGAAATGTTCTTTTGATTAAGCGCAATATGATGGCATTTGAATATAGATAGAAGAAATATCATGACGCTCATCATCATTCATTAGAAGTTTAGGTTGGAAATCATGCATATCTGAAAGTTAGTTTGATGCGTGGTGTGCAAAGGTTTGGTGTGTTTGAAAAATCAAGTCCAAGATTTTTGGGACCCTTTGAAGTGATTAGAAAGGCTAGAACATCTACGTATTAGTTAGAGTTTCATGAAGACTTTTTAGCTGTGGATAATGTGTTTCATGTTTCATCATTAAGAAGGTGCTTACTTGATCCAAGTTAGCAAGTTCAAATTCCAGCAGTCAAAATGCAGCCCAATCTGACTTTCATCGTTAAACTCACTGCAATTCTGGGACTAGATCTCAAGCAGTTGAGGAACCACAGTATTCCTATGATTAAAATCCACTAGCAGGACCATTCAGTTGAAGAAGGCACATGGGAAAAAGGAGAGGATAAGCGAAAGTAATTCCCAGAGTTTTTTTCCTTAATTATGTAGCTTAAGTTCTTTTATTTCTTTAGTATTCGTTTGTCTTCCTACGTGCATTTTCATTTTCGTGTTTTATTTGCAGTGTGTCGAGGGCGACACCTCTTTAAGGAGGGGAGTCTGTAAATATTCTAGTGTTGTTACCTTGCATTTAGATGCCTAATCAACTCTTTTTCTTTTCTAATGCTCTTATAATATTATTAAGAACATCCACCTCAAGTTTCATACAATTTGGAGATTATTTAAGACTTTTCAACATTTCTAGTTTTCCCAATAATTTTGAGATTATTTATTTTATTTTAACTTCAGAATCAAAATCGGAGTCCACCAATGAACTCATTACCCCCAAAATAGTTAGAGATGATATTTTAGGAGTGTTTGGAAGTCGTCGAATTTTTCTCGATTATTTTAATAATATTTAAATACTCAAAAAATTAAGATAATTAGTGGTTCTTAGCTCACATGCTTCTACTTGTGATCTAGCCAAGGTAATGTGCTACGAAGCTAAATGAGCTTGACACAGAACTCATTGCTTAATGCACATCAATTACCCCACATAAATCAGGAATGAGCTATGGAGCTCAGAGAATGTTAAAATTTCTCATGGCTCAAACGGTCAAGCACTTGTCCAAGGTTGTGCATGGACTATTTTCACACGGTGAATGTTGTCACGGGCATTTGTGGCGTTAACGCTCATGCATGCACAACTTTAGGACAAGGTGATCATTTAGCTCTATGATATTTATATAATGAAATTGTACATGCATAAATTTGTATAAGGAGTCCACATTATCTAATCATTCGTAACATAAAAACATTCAATATTTAAGTAATATTTCATTAAATTAAAGAGTGCAAACATTACATCCATGTGTTCTTATATGCTCATGCCCAACCCTCCCCTAAGTGGATTTAGGCTGCCATTAAAATGAAAGTATAAGGAAAGCAACAAGAAATGCTAAGCCTTTGCATAACTTTTACAAAAAAATATAAGGGATAAAAGTTAGAGTACAATACTAGGGCATAGTTATCGCATTTGCCTTGACCTCTCCTTCCTTAAATCTCCTTGGCACCTTGCTCTCTATGTTTCTCGTCTTCCTTAACTGCAGCCTTCTTCTCCTTTGGGGTATGGGGCACTCCTCAATATTTCCTCAAGTAGCCTTTAGGATTAAGAGCTCAAAAACTAAAATTTGTAGCCTTTTCTAAACCTCTAATAGTTTTTAAAAGTTTTTTCATGCAATATGTACTTCTTACTATGAAATGCAATGCTTACTAATTTTAAGGAGACATATTTTTCACCATCCCAATATATTTTTTTTTTCAGTTTTATACGAGAAATAATTTTCTTCATCCCAAATTTTTTATTTTCTTTTTTGTTCAAGGGAGAGATATTTTCTTTATCCCATTGTTTATACATTACATACATTAAGTCCTAAGAAAGCTTATCACATTATGTATTTTTCACTAATCTTGTATTTATCTCACATAAGCCTAATTTTCCCCTACACTTAATTTCAGTACATCATAATCTTTTTGATAAAAGATTTGAGGTATTAGCTTAGAGCTGATTTACTAAAATCTTAACATATGATTGTACTTACTTTCTCAATCACGTAAATGTTAAAATAATAAGTTCATGAAGACTTCCTAACATGTTAATCAAATTATAGAGCTTAATTGTAATGAAATAGATATTCTCAAAAAGTTTTCACCTGAATTTCATTAATATTTAGCAAGAGGTTACAGCAGTGGTGAGACAAACTAAATAGATTTTTTTCTTAAGAAAAAGAAATAAATAAAAGAAAGGAAAAATTGCAACATGATTATTTATTCATCATTATTATCCACATCATCATCATCATCATCTTTTTCTTCTTTAAACTCCATCCAAGGGATAGTTAGGGGTTCAATCATTAGTGATGGTGGAAAAATAGTTTCTCTTAGACCACCATGTAAACTCCAATTTTCAATCATGCTTCCAAGAGTCGTGTGAACATCTTGGTTGTATTTGTACTACTGGTACATGGCAATTTTATAATATTTGAGATCTTCTTCCACACGCATATCGGCATTCTTTTGATATTCCTCCAACTTACGAATATCTCATCGAAGACTTGCGTACTTCGAGTGTTGGCTCATTGAGGTTGAAGTTCCTTCTTCTCCCTGTCTGCTTTTATTGCTTGTTTTCCAATTTTATAATATTTGAGATCTTCTTCCACACGCATATCGGCATTCTTTTGATATTCCTCCAACTTATGAATATCTCATCGAAGACTTGCGTACTTCTAGTGTTAGCTCATTGAGGTTGAAGTTCCTTCTTCTCCCTGTCTGCTTTTATTGCTTGTTTTCCCCTCAATAGAATTAGTGTGCAGGTTCCTGTGTGTCAGAAGTGTGCAGGGCAGAAGCAAGGGTTCATCACTACTTATTTTTACCCCTTGGTTGAGGAAATTCCCAGCGATAAGGATCCCAAAGTAGAAAGATGTACATGGCTCGGTTAGGGCTTACCAGAGGTGCTCAAGGATAATTCCAAAGATATGAATATCTCCCGGTCATTGAATGGCATAGATAAGGATAGCTCTTGACCGAGTCACTTCACTTAAATACCCAGATGGCACTATTCTACTCGAAATGAGAATGAGCCAAGCGTTGCTTGAGTTGGTCAGCAGGGCCTATGGAATATTAACTAAGTTCCCTCTCTAGTTGGCCTCTCCATGTGTGAGTTCCTTAACCATAGTGTTGGGATCAAAATTTTCATTCAAAGATTGATTATAGGCATAGTTCCTACACCTCCGAGTTCATTGAATTTATCAATTTGAGCAAGTCCAAATTTGATGGCCTTTCCTCAAATGAAAATGCTTTGCTGTCGAGCGTTGATTGCGTTGGTGAACAATTCTTTGATGAGGATAGGATGGGTCACATCTTGCTAGCCCACCAAATTCTCTCGTCCTTGATTGTGTATGCTAAAAGGGCTTATAGGATACGGTTCAGCAAATCCCCATTCTGGGATCAACCTTTTATTTGAGGTTATCTGATGAAATCACTGTTCAACTTCTAAGGATGCGAACCTCTTTTCACCAAATCCTCCTCCAAAGGTAGAGGCTACTTCATCCTTGCTCATGGGTATCTTCTGGTAGGGGGCCATCTTCTTTAATTGCTAAGACTTTAGGACTTACAAGGAGGAGCTAAAAATTTAGAAGGTGCATGAGACTAGCCCTTTCCTCCTTGCAATTTAAAGGCTCTCCATGAAAATTAATTTTTGCACCTCCAATTCCACATGTCATTATCCTAATATTAGGGTAAAAATATTCTTGAAGCCTCATAAGTGTGATTTAACTCCCAACCCTTGAGAAAACCAAAAATCAATCTTCTAACAGCCTTTTGACCAAAATTTATGAATACAATGCGCTACAACAATTCTAGCCTATTGGAATTCTACCAAGAATTATATTCCTAGTTGTTTAGTTTTACATTGCACACTGTAGAGCGTCGTACTGTAATTTAGTGTGCTGTGCGCTATAGGGTAATTTAGCGCGTGGCCCGCTGCAGTACGCTGAGGCATTCAATTTTTGTTGTATAGAAAATTTTCTATCGTTTGATTTTTAGATCAGATTGTAATATTCATATTTAACTAATTATTAATATAGTACTACTATATTGAACTAAATAAATCAAAAGTATTTGGTTGCCTCCCAATAAGCGCTTAGTTTAGCGTCATCAACTTGATCGTTTAAAATTAATAACAACCCACATCTAGGTGGCAACTCCCTCCAAATTTTCGAAGTGCTCGGACAGGCACAGACTGATATGGCTTTCACTATGCTAAGTTTCAACCTCTCTATATCATTAACTATGGGATCACTAAGTTCACTCCCGGGGTTGAATCTAATGTTTTTCTTCCTCTTCCCACTTCCGCTTTTCTACTCACTTTAGTCTTTTTAGATTCACTTCCTCCAAATAAGGTGCTCATCAATTTTTCATATTCAGAATTAGAGGGAATTTACCTTCATTTTTAACCTCCACCAATTTTAATCTAGCTCTTTCCATTTTCTTCCAATTTAAATAAAGACTCTTCTCTCTATTTAGAGTCAGCATTAGAACTATATCTTCTTCTTCCCTAATGATTCTAATTCTCATTAATCCATTCTCAACATCAATTATGGCTCAAGTAGTGACAAAGAATTGTCTTCCAAAATTTTTGGTGGAATTATCATTCCACCTATCCCATTCACAAATAATAAGATCTGTAGGATCATGAAATTTCACAAATTCACCAACACATTCTTCAAGATACATATTAGTGTCATCGAATCTAGGTTGGCAAATTCTATAATTACAGGGGTATCTTCCATTCCCCTCATCCTCGGTTGTGTGTAAATATGATATGGCATTACATTCACAGAGGCCCCTAGAGCACATAAGAGATCTAAAAAGACATTTCTGTCAATCACACAAGGGATGTTCAATCTCTCCAAATCTCTCATTTTCAAAGACACTAAATTTTTATCTATTGTAACTTAATTTTTGTAACAACCCTAGGTTATTACTCTAGCTTAAAACTAGATTAATTAAGCCAAACCAATGTTTAATTTTGATTCCATTGGGTTCAATGGGTCATTTAAACCTAAACCTAGAAGTTTGAAATCAATTGGAGCTAATTTGGAGAATTTGGTATTTTGGCTATTTTTAAGCCCTGAAAAATACCTTAATTATTTTGATCTCCAAATTTAAATTTGATTTCTTTTTGAATTCCTCACACTCAAATTAGCTAAAGGTGAATTTTTGGGAATTTTTGGAGCTCATTTGGACCTAAATTGAATTTAGGAATTTTTGGAATAATTGAAATTTATTTCAATGATTTTTAATTTAATTAAATTTAATTTTTATTATTAAAATCACTGTTGGGATTTGCTGTCGGGACCGCGGCAGATTCGCTGCGGGGTCCCGTCAGCGGTGCGCCGTTTTGCACCCGTAGGATCCTTAGCACGCATCTTAGCGTGCTTCAATCCAACGGCCGTGCTGTCGATCGGATCCAGCAGATCTTGACCGTTCCGCAGTTCTGAGATCTGATCCGACGGCGCCTAATCCATCCGCCTTAAGTAAGCCAATCGCCCGTTCGATCTGCGGATCAGATCCAACGACCGATCCAATACCACGTGCGACCGTTCCACGTCAACTGATGATCCATCAGACGGCTCCCAACCCTCCCGCAACTGTTCATCTTCATCCCCAAGGGATCCACCCCGACAGGAAAAATTTGCGGAAATTCACCACGTAATTCCTGTCTGCCACTCCCCGTGCCAGGTCAGCTCAACCGTTGGCACCTTCCCGTAAGTGGCCGAGCCAAGCCGGCTGAGCCAGGAGGTCTGGACCATCCCAATTTTGGGAAACCAATGAAGGGCCTCGGGCCGAGACAAAGTCCAAGCCCGAGCCCCGGCCTCCTTACCTGACCCTCCCTAGAGCCTATAAGTACCCCTAGGACTTCACAGTGAGTCCCTTTGCTCACTGTGAATCCCCAATTCCCTGGAAGAAGGCCTGCTGGAGCTCTCTTTCCCTCGGTGATTTCCTGGCTGTTGCAGAGCTTTGAACCGCTAATAGAGGGTCCGTCTAGTGTTCAAACTCCCTGGGAAGCTTCGTCTAGTCTTCAGGAAGCTTCAGCACCCTCCAATTTCCCTTGGCAAGGCCTGTATCCCTGGTTCAAGGTACAGCTTTCTGCCATTAAAATTTATGAAGCTCCCTTTCATTTCTGTCATCTGGATTGAGCTCTGAATGTCGTCTAAGTAGCCTTAGCCACTTAGGAAACTCCCGTAATTGTAGCTTGGGGCTAAGCTAGCTCGAATCGATCGATTAAGCTAGCGGGCGAACCAATGGCTGAGTCCGACCAAGGACCCAGCGATTGGCTGCACCCTAGGTTAAGATAGGTTGGGGGTTCGATGCATCTTGACTCCCTGAACGTGTAGGGATCGAGCCCCGGTCGAATTGTGGTCTCTGTGAGGAGAATTTCTCTCTCACAGGTGACCTGAGACGGATTTCTGAAGAACATCTCGGGTGACCTAGACCCCATCGATCCAGAGGGATCCAGATGGGTGTTCTTGGTCCAATCGATGCGTCTTCTGTCAGGGAATGTGTAGGGATCAATTTGAGTCCCTGCCGTCGCTGGAGCGCCGAGAATTTCAGCTTTGAAATTCGACGGGCACGGGGCCCGTCGAGAGGCTGAAGACGAAGTCACGGGTCTGGGTTGGGCTGGCCGCTGACCCGCGCGGTTCTGATTTTGAGCTGCGGTTAATTAATATTTTTTGGAGTGTATTTTTAATAGTTATGATTTAAATTAATTAAAACCTTTAGTTTTAATTTAAATAAATATTCAGAATAAATTAATTGAATAACTTTAAATCCACACATCCAAATGGTATAATCCAATATACCATTTGAATCAGAAAAATTCCAGGAATCTGAATCTAAAATAAAATTCCAGATCTAATGGTTAGATTTAAAATATTAACTGAAACTTTTCTGTTCTTAAATAAATCATATAAAATAACCTAATTATCCAAATTATGAGTTTAAGGGCTCTGATTGCTCCTTATGACCTAAGGAACAATTCCAGACCCTTAAAATCCATTTTAAGTAATTAATTTTCTTAATCACTCCTTAATCACCCTAACTAAAGATTAGTTAACTTAACCCTAATTAAGCCTCTGAATTGAGTGAGGGTTGTTCCTAACCTTATATTAAGTCAATTAGAATCTAAGTGTAGAGTTGGATTGCCCTAAATTGCCTTAATTTCACTAATCACCCTAAGAGGCTTAATTAAGTGATTAGTGCTAATTAAGATCAATTAGGTCTTCAAAACCTAAATTTTGGGTGTTCCCCACTTCATAAAGTAATATGAAACATTAAAACAGATTAGATTTAATTTGGATAGTTAAACCCAAAAATCCCAATTTTAGCCTTAAGAGAGGCATTTTGGTCATTTTGACCAAAATATGATTTAATGTACTTTGAGGATTGAAAATTTCAGTAAAACCACCATAAAATGGGTTAGTTATATTCTCTGACATCTTAGAACAAAAATAGTGTTAATGTGATCCTTAATCCATGAAATCCTTATTGAAATCCCTAATTAAGATAATTAGATCTTAAGTATTTTCTTATAAAGATCATTTGGACTTAACCTTTAAATTAATAATAGAAATAGTCAATTATCTCATTGATAAGTTGATTAAAGATAACTTAAGAACTTAGTGTCGAAAGATAAGAAATTAGAAATGTTTAAGTTAAAAACTAATTTAAGACCTAAAGTGATCAAAACTTAGACTCTTAGATCTTAGTAATCTAAAGAGATGATTATAAGCTTAAATGTTAATCAAGGGAAGTGAATGGTTAAAGCATCATCTTACTAAGTGCAATATAGTTTAAATTCCAAAAGAAGCATAAAATTAAAGCTCCTAAGCTAATATCTAGTTTTAATGTCTAAAGTGATCAAATCTCAGATCTTTGGATTTTAGATCTTAGACTTAGATCTTCAATTTAAATCAAACCACCACCAATTGAAATTCTTAAATGATTGATTGTTTTATCTTTTAAAACCTTCCATGTGGGTGTAGGATGATTCAATCAATAAGATAATGAAATTATCTTAAAGATTGAATATAGATCTTAGATTCTCAAGTTCTTAATCGATTATTTTATCTTATAATTAATAGAATAGCCTTCCACTAAGATCGTAGCTCCTGAATCTTTCAACTTATAGGAACCTTTACCCTTGGGATTAAGTGAGAAACCTAGATCCTATTTTAGTATCGCCTTGGATTTGGAATTTGAACTCAACATAGGGTTTAAGTTCTAAATCCCTAAATCTTGATTTATTTGATCAAGATTTGGGTAAGAGAGTAAAATATTCATAAAATTAGGTCATTGATTTGCTTACTTAAACTATATAGTCATCACATGATGTTTGATTAGAACTTGTTAAGTTCTAATATTTGACTTTAAGGATGTAAATTTGAGATTCTACTTGATAGCTGGATATTGGAGATCCTAAGCTTGTACCTTCTCAGGGTAGTTAGATTGGGTAATTAGATAACAACAAATATCACATAAGTCTAGATTGAGTCTCTTGCTTACTTTAATTAGATTGCTTTGCATACCTTGGATTTTGAGCTTTAGCCCTTGAGCATAATAGGAAAACTTAGGATGAGGTATCCTAAGCTAGTATTGAATTTACATATCATTCAGTTTTGTTTTGTCACAGTTAGTAGAATATGACCTAGTTTAGTCTGCCTCTTCAATAGTTGTATTGTATAGATTGGACTCAGACATAGCATATTTGGATGGCTAGTCTGGGGATTGATTGATTGATTGATATTGGAGGCCTTGTATGGCCTATTGGCTGGTATGATAGTACTAGAACTTAGGCATATTACTACTTTACCTAATTGTATTGTTTTGGTTTCTGGTTTGTTTTGCCACATGCTTCAGTGGCCTTATTTTTAGTATTTGCTCACTTTGCCACATGTCTCAGTGGCTTCACTTATCATATATCGCTTTGCTTTTGCCACATGTCTCAGTGGCCTTTCTTTTCAGATTAATCTGCATGTTGTATGTATATTTCATGGCTTAGATATATATATATAAATGGCATGTTTAGGATGCAAGAAATTTTATTACATTCAGTACTCATGTTCTTTTATACTCAGCATGTTTTACTTCAATCATAATCATGTTAGGATCATGTTTATTCCGTAGTTGCAGTTATTTTTGCTGTTAGCCTTACCTTACTTATTTTGAGTCTGTATGTTACTTTACATACCTGTTGCATGCTATAAATAGATGGTTTATAATATCCCAGTTCTTTCATAGCTTATTGCACCCCTTTACTGCTGCATGTATAGTTAAATTTAAATGTGATATCCCTTAATATTCAGTTCACTTTAAATAGCCTAAAATATACTTAGACAATTGTCTAACTGTAACCTTTTTATTTTGTTGGCTGGGGCCCTGGCATTTGTGATACCGACAAATGTCAGATTCAGGCGTGTTCGTGGGCAGTGTCGCTGAGGAGGAGCTAGTTCAGGAGGAGGACCTTCAAGCTGCTGTCTAGCTAGCTTTGTCTTATTATTCCAGTGAGGGCGAGAGTCTTTCATTTTAGTTACTCATTTCAGTTTGTAATAATTAAACTTTCTGGATGTAATTACTTTCTGCATTGTGATGAGTTACTATATTGCATTTTCTTTTCCTACTATGTATGCTTGTGGATGTTACCCTATTTTTATATTGCTTCCGCCACTTTGATATCTATATTGATGAATGTTATAGCACTTGGTGACAAGTCCTTGCCTTAAGGCAAGTTAGGTTCGCCTAACTTTACTTAAGTTGGGGATTTGCCACAGTTGGAGCACAGTACTTCCTTATTGTCAGTACGGGGGCCCCACAATTTTTGACATTCTCTTTTCCATATTTTTATTGCAAGAATTTTCTTAAAGCACTACAGTGTGTGGTTAATTTTTTTATATTTCATTAATTATTGTCAAATCTCCCCCCAAATCCTCTGAAGTAATGGCATGATGTTCAATCTCTCCGTATCTCTCCTTTTCAAAGCCACTAAATTTTTATCTATTGTAACTTAATTTTTGACATTCTCTTTCCCCTATTTTCATTACAAGAATTTTCTTAAAGCACTGTAGTGTGGGGTTATGTTTTATCTATTTCTTTAATTATCGCCAAATCTCCCCCCAAATCCTCTAAAGATTCTTTCCTACCTAATGTTTGCTCAGTTCTAAGCATGAATGATTGAATTTCAGCTTTGAAGTAGTGGAAGGCTCCTTCTATTTTAGATTCTTATTATTTTTAATGTTGGTTTAGTTAATTATTTAAATTTTGTCCTTATCTAATTTGGTGGTTAATTTCATTGGGGTAGTTATTTTGGTAGTTTTCATTACTCCAAGAGAAATTATGGTGATTTCTCCACCCCTAATTATAAGTATTGGAGTAAGGTTTGTTGTTGCATCCTTGATTATTATTGTTATTTCTTAAGAAATTTACTTTCTTAGTGTTGGAGCGTGCAAAAGGACTATTGGAATTATAATCTTCATTTGTATGCCCTCCCCCACAAAACTCACAAACTAATTCTTGAACCATGTTAACAATTATTTGTCATATTTCCTTGATTTAGCATTGCTATTTCACATTGAAGTTTGAGAAATTTGGGGGATTCAGATACATTTTTGCACTTACTCCTATTGGAATTTAGTCTTTCAGTAGGTCATTGATATGCATTGTTAGCCATCTCATCTAATAGGTTATATTCCTCTTTATGGGTCTTGCTACTCAGGGAGCCACTAGCAGTTGCATCAATCAAGGTCCTGGTGGGTGTGTTCAAGTCACTGTAGAACATTTGAATTTGCATCCATAGAGGGAACCTGTGATGAGTTCGGTGCCTTAGATGCTCTTTAAAACACTCCCAACTATCAAATAACATCTCCCCATCATGCTAATAATATTTAGTGATCTCAAGTCTTAACATAGCAGTTTTACCATGTGGAAATATATAACTAGCAATTTCCTAGACAAATCATCCCAAGTGCGAATAGAATCTCCAGGCAAAGAGCTGAATCAACTTTTAGCTCTATCTCTTAGCGAGAATGGGAATAATCTAAGTCTAATGGTGTCATCAGTAACATCATTATATTTGAAGGTATCACATATCTCTAAAAAGTTTAAGATATATGAGTTGAGATCTTTTGTAGTTTGCCCACTAAATTGATTATTTTAAACAATTTGTAGGGTTGATGATTTGATTTCAAATTATTTGCCTCTACATTAGGTTTCACTATTGCATGTGGAATCCCACTAACCGTTGGCAGCACATAGTCTTTAAGGGCTCTACCATTGTTTTGTTCATGTATTTCACCTAAATTGTCTCCTAAGTTTCCATTGGTGCTGATTTTGAGTTTCTGTAAGTTGTGTTCTTTGTGCTCATAATAGGGTTTGCTCAATTTCAGGATCAAATAAATAATAGGCAAAATTTCTTTTATGAATGCACAGCTTACAACTAGCAGAAATTTTAAAGCACAACACAATGATGTGAATTGTGTAAGGGAAAGTAAATAGTAAATACAAAAATCAAATAAATCTATAATTACAGAAATTAAAAAAAAATATGCATCAAAATCTTAAATCACTATTTGCTATTAAATTATATTTAATACGAATCAAATAGACTATTCCCCGGCAATGACGTCAAAAACTTCATAGACCGAAAATACGTAGCCTGTGCTTACACGTAAGTGTACGCTATTATAAGTAAAATGGGATGGTAAGATCCTGAGTTTTATCGTTCTCTAATAACAGTGTTTAGTTTTGTTGCTAGAGTATATCTAATTTCAATAATGTTTACATTATCAAATTTGTTTTGGAATTAGTTCAAAATTATAGTTTCAGAGCTTCTTTGATTTGAAACTATTTTTAGGAAATTAGGGAGAGTTGGGATTAAACTTGCAAATGACATGAGTTCATGCAAGTGCTCTTCTTCTCAACTTTATATTAAGTTAATTGTCTTAATTTCTTGCTTCATAATCAATAGATTTAGTTTTCCTTATTGAACTTTACTAAATATACTAATTCCTATCTAGTGCTCTGAAATGAATACTAGAAAGTTCAGTTTTGGCACATAGACATTCATATGATGTTTAGCTTATGATTTCAACTCTTATGTCTAAGTGATATAATTTATATTTTAGGTTAAATATCACATGAACTTGATTCTACCAATATCACACGCATCAACTCTTAATTTAGCTAAGGAAATGAGCTATGAGGCTAAATGGGTTTATGTCATATTACCCATGGCACAAAGTGCTCTAGAACCCAACAAAAAAAAAAACTAGGGTGAGATTTGGAGCTCAATTGGTGGTTTTTGGCTCACATGCATCTACTCTTGATTTAGTGAAGGCAATGCGCTACGAAGCTAAATGAGCTTGCAATATAGCTCATTGCCTAACACACATCAATTCTTGCATAAATTAAGTGTGAGCTATGGAGCTCAGATAATGTTAACATTTCTCATGGCTCAAATGATCAAGCACTTGTCCAAAGTTGTGAATGGGCTATTTTTGCATGGCAAATTGTTGTCACAGACATTCATGGCGTTAACGCTCAAGTATGCACAGCTTTAGAACAAGGCGATCATTGAGCTCTATAAGATTTATATAATGAAAATATAGATATATCAATTTATATAAGGAATCCATATTTTCCAATGATTCATAGCATACAAACATTCTAAATTGAAGTAATATTCCATTTAATTGAAGAATGTAAACATTGCATCCATGTGTTCTTACATGTTTATGCCCAACCCTCCCATAAGGGGGTTTAGGCTGCCATTAAAATGATAGTACAAGGAAAGCAATAAGAAAACAAAAGGGATTAAAGTTAGAGTACAATACTAGTGAATAATTATCGCATTCGCCTTGACCTCTGCTTCCTTAGCTCTCCTTAGTTTCTTGCTCTCTGTGTGTCCCCTCTTCCTTAGCTACAACTTTCTTCTCCTTTGGGGTATGGGGCTCTCATCAATATATCCTCTAACATCCTTTAGGACCAAGAGCTCTGAAACTAAAATTCAAAACCTTTTCTAAATTTTCAATGTTATCTTATATAGCCTTTCCCTCAGCCTTCTTGCAATTAAAGATGGCAGCCCCACCTCCTCCTTGAGAATTGAATTTCCATTTAAGATATATTTCATTACTTCCTTGGTAATAATAGAGTTTTAATGCAATGTATTAATTTATGCTGTGGGAACTAGAAAGAATTAAGTCCATTAGTCTTTCCACTGCTGATTGGGCACATATTTTTAAATCAGTTCGACAGCGCGTGCTACGACACACCGTAGCGCCAAGACTTTTGTTCGATAGACGCAATGGCGCATCGTAGCACCAAGCTTTCTATTTGACAAGAGCTATTGTGCGTTGTAGCGCTGAATATGAATGGGCTCCATGGCGTGCTGTAGCGCAAAGCATTCTATTTGATAAGCGCTATGGGTTGCTATTTTAGGTCCGCTACGACGTACTATAGCACCGAACTCTCGAGAGATAGTCCGCCATAGCGTGCTGAAGCGTGTTGCTCTCAGGTTGAGTCTACTGCGGCACACTGTAGCATCGAGCTCTCAGGTTGAGTCCACCATAGTGCGTTGTAGTGCATTTCTCTTGGGTAAATGTCCACCATGGCATGCTATAGCACCTTGCACTCGAGCTGAGTTCACTGAGGCTATAGCGCCATACTTACCCAGATTTCTCTTTATCTAAAATTTTGGCTCTTCATCCTGAAATGAGGCAAGGACACATATCAAAGTACAACAATTTCTATGAAAAACATAAATTCTTAATACTTAATTACCTATATTTATTGGGTTCATCAATAATCCACGTGAATCCTTAGCCGACACCTAAACCAGTTGTCGACGAATTTCTCTATACAGTCCTTAGACTCAATCCCATTGCCTTCAATGGACCCGTGTCACTAATTAAATCTACCAATTGACTGAAGGTCATCCAAAAAGGACCTAGCCAGTATAAAGTGTCTTGAGAATGAGGCCATTCACCTTACCACCCACATGTTTATTGAAGAGGTTGAATATTGGTGGGATAGTGAACTTAAGTCTCTTTTTGCTGGAGTTAGCGTCGATGAAATTTAATGGGAAGAATTTAAAGATGCTTTTCGGGAAGAGTTCATTTGACCCTCCACTCAAACCATCATTGAGGAAGAACTTATTCAGTTGACTGAGGGTAGTAAGACTGTTCTCACATACGAAATGGAGTTTAAGAAATTATTGAGGTTTTCTCCAAACCTAGTGTGCACTAAATCGAATAGGTGCAATCATTTATTAAAGGTATTGAAAGAATTTGTAAAGGACTACCTCATATCGCAATATCTTGATAAGTTTGCCATACTATTGGAGGGAGCTGGACTAATTGACAATCATCTGATGCATAAAGAGTTGAAGAAAAGACCTCATCTATCCACTCCCAAGATGGACCATTTAAAAGAAATTGATCACAAGGACCTAATGTTTATCTGAGGACTTTGCATCAACAAGTAGACAAGGTACTTGTTGTCAAAGGCCGCATCCCTATGAGATATGTTACCACATTGATAATAGGTGCTATACATGTGGTAGACCTGGCAACATGTACTGGAACTGCAAGGTAGTATGGACTGTCGATAGGATAAAGATCAGCTGTCATACCACAGTTCACAACCACGTGCCAATTAATGCTCATACGTCGGCATTAGCAATTATGCCACCTCCGGCCAGTGGAAATGCACAGCATCTGAGCACCTCCAATTGCATAGAAGCAAACTCAAGCTAGGAGCAACACCAAGGGAAAAGTTGTTTCCCAATCTTTTGTTTTGCTGTGAGTTTACGATTTAACATGCGTAGTTGCTCAAGAAGGCAACGAAGTGGTTACCGGCATGTTCTAAGTTTATTTTCATATTCTGTCTTTCACTATCGCATATTTAATTAATTGCCTTTACTTTTCCTGCATTAGTTGATAAAATAAAGTTTTATTTTGTCGTGGGATGACAATTTATACATAATCTATCCTGTGACACACTCTTCGATCTGGATGCTAGTCACTCCTTCATATCTGAAAAGTGTTCCAACTCCCTCAACCTTCAACATATCACTTTAAGAAATGCATTGCTTGTTCAAATGCCATCAGGAGATGAAATACATGATGCTAAAATTTTGTATCCTAAACATTCCCATTAGCAACTAGCATTTTCAAGAAAATCTAATTGTTATGTAGTTCACAAATTTCGACATAATTTTGGACATGAATTGGTTGAGTAAATTTAATGTAGTTGCTGACTGCTAAAAGAAAAAGGTTACTATAAGACTAGGAAAGAACTTGAGGTTTTCTTAGGAAAGTTGGTGTAATTGCATCCTTAATAAATGTAGTTGAAGTCGAGCATTTAATTAGTAAAGGTTGAAATGTTGGGTGAAGCCAAAGAAGATAGATCCATGGAAGACACTAATATCGTGAGAGAGTTCCGAGATGTTTTCCCATTAGGTTTTTCAGGACTATCTCTTTTAAGAGAGGTAAGTCTTTCCATTGAATTAATTTTAGGAACACAACAAAAAATCAAGGCCCCTCATTGTATTGCTCCCAAGGACCTACAGGAGCTAAGAGAGCAACTGCAAGAACTGTTAGAGAAAGGCTCCATTCACCCAAGTATGTCACGTTGGGGAGCTTTTATTTTGTTTGTAAAGAAGAAGGATTGCTTGATGTGGATGTGCATAGACTACCATGAATGAGTAAAGTTACCATGATGAATAAGTATCTATTGTTGAGAATGGATGACCTATTCAACCAACTAGCTAGAGTAAAAGTCTTCACTAAGATATACTTGAGGACATGTTACTACCAGATTAGGGTTAAGGAAGACATCATCCCTAAGACTGCATTCAAAATGAATTATGGCCACTATGAATTCTTTGTCATATCCTGTGGACTAACTAACCGTAACACCCCATACCGTTGCAATGCGCAACTCAAAATCATTAGCTGCAGAACAATTTATTAATTGAATAGTATAAGAGTCGCTTATTGCTTAATGCTCCGGGCTGAGCAATAGTCCTTAACCCAGACCATTAATGACAGGGGGCAACTAGAGCTAAGGAACTCCACCATTATTTAAGTTAAATAATTCATTAACCTGTTGAATAATGCAAGTCAGCTAAACTGATGATCACATCACAATAGATGTAAATAATAATTGAGAATAGAGTGTGGAAGCTAATGATATTATCCATGCATTCATTCATTCAGAAAAAGTAAATAAAAGACATACATCTCAAAAAAGAAGACATAAAAAAAATCTAGATATTTGCTTATTAAAGACTTTAATAAAAATGCAAAAATTAATCTCTCATCTCACTAAAACATGAAAACTCTAAGGATGAATACTGCCACAACTACTCATCAAATAATAGTAAAAGTAACTGAAATAGAAAGTAAACCAATGCAAGTGCTGAAAACAGTGAAAGCAAGTATCTAAACTGCTGAAATACTAAAGTCTGATGCATACAAACTAAAAACCATAATATGGAATATGAACTCCAAACATATGCCAATCTAAATTGTGTATGTTGCAATATGTGATTAAATTGTTCATCGACAGCACCCAACTATAATGTACTCTACAGTATATATGCAAAACCAATGTGCCCAATACACCCAAAAATAAGTGAACCTAACACTCCTGATTACACATATATTGTAACAACTCAAGTTGTTACCTAATCTTAACCTTAATCTTGATCATAAGTGTTAATCAAGTCATAAGGAGTCATCCAGTATTATGAGTCAAACGGATCAAAACATGATTTTTGGAAAATCCAGAAATCCTAGAATTTGACCTATTTAAATTGACCTCAGATCGGGAAACAGACTTCAACATTGTGTTCATTGCCCCCAAATTAGCTAGAGGTGATATTTTCGTGTCAATTGGAAGTCGTCAAAATTTCAACAAATATTTTAATAATATTTAATTACCCAAAAAATTGGGAAATTAAAATACTCATCGGATCAAAAATCTGACTTCGCCGTTGCGTTCCTCGCCCCTCAATTAGCTATGGGCGAGTGTTTGGCAATTTTTGGAAGATAATTATTAATTATTAATATTGGGAATTAAATAAATAAAATATTTAATTAATTAGATCTTTTAATATTTAATCAAACGACGCCGTCCTCGCCGTTTCCCTCCGCCGAAAGTTCCGTCGGAACTCCCGTCAGATCAGAAGGGGGTTGTGTGCCGTTCCATCGAGCGATCGAACGACCCCGTGTCTTCGTCCCCGCGGCCTGCACGCGGCAGCCCGCCGCAACCGCTGGCCAACCCACGCCTCGCAGCCTTCGACGGCTCCTCCCTGAGGCTGTTAAGGCCAAGCCAGACGTGCTGAGTCACTAAGATTGCGAAAGTGAGGTGCGGATCTTCCTTCTTCTTCGAACCCTAACTCTCCGTCATTCGTCAGGTCAGCCGCCATTCCCTTTTTCTTTTCAATCAAAGTTGCAATTTGTCCATGCGAATACCTATTTCATGCATTGGATTGAGTAGTGAGTGGAGTCGATCAATTGAAATATGTCTCGATCGATCCAATTTCCCATATGTGATACAGTAGATACCGTATGGTATCCCTTTCGCCGAGTCCCCCGAGCTAGGGTTTGCCCTTGCCACCACCCTAGTGCACCTCCATCATCGTCCTGACCATAGATAGGCAGAGGACATCAAGACCTACTCGACGGCATGCGGGCCGGTGCCATGCACCGCCGGGGAGGCCGTCGTTCGCCGTGCCCTAGGTACGGGTCCTCGGGAACCCTTCGGGAAGGAGAAAGACAATCGGGTCAGGCCGAGTCGACCCGAGCCCAACCCGTGGTCCGTAGACTCGGCATCTGCGCTGTGGGACCCGCATACCCGACTCGGCATTTCAGGGTTAAGCCACGTGTGTGGTGGGGCCCGCGCTATTGCGGCAGCCGCTATCGACCTGACAGCTGCTCCCAGCCCACAACGCAGCGCCCAACCAGGTGCTGCCACATGTCCCTATAGGACCCAGATGTCCCTCAGTCATCAGTAGTGGGGCCCACTCCCTCTGGCTCAACCAACCAGAGGGCGCCACGTGTCAGCTGTGGGTCCCGCCTCCATCATTTCCTGCAGAAAAATAATAAACAAATATAATTATATTAATTAATCATAGATTAGTGTACTAATTGTCTATTAGTAATTAATTAAGTAGTGATTAGCTGGTTGATTAATATTAATTAAACAATAGTAATTAAGTCTAATTAGTTAATTAAGGATAGTAAATTAGCTTAGATTAATTAATTAATTTTAATTAATTAAAATAGTAACTGTAATTATATTAATAATAGTTAATTAGGATTAATTAACAAAAATCTTAACTAATTAAATAAATATAAATATTATTTAAACACATAATTATGAAATTAATTAAATTATTAATTAATTAAACCATAGGCTAATGGAAATTAATTAATATTAATAATAAAGTATTATTTAAATATATGTAAGAATTAATAGATAATAATTAATTATGTTATTAATGATGGATTAATTAATAATTAAAATAGATTAATGATAATTAAAACAAATTATGAATATCTAATTAATTAATTGATAAATATAGAAAATTCATTTTTGACTTTAGGAATGAACAATAAAATAATATAAATTAAATAAATGAATAGTAATTTTCATTATTTAATTTAAATTATTTAATTCAAAAACTTTAAAATTTAATAACTTTTTGTAGTATGATCCAAACATAACAAATATAGGTCTTATTTTACTCATAAAAATAAAATGAATCATATGGCGTAATTCAAAAATTAGTTTCGGAGTACGTATAATAGAGTGACATTTTAGGACGTAATCAAACACTTATAACTTTTAACCTAGTTGTCCAAACAGCCCCAATACAATAGAAGTATTAGTTTCCCCATTTGGAGCTTAGTTCGAAAAGTAACATTTAGGACCCTACCATAAAAATAACCAAAATGCCCATGGTCTTCAATTGACCATAACTTAGTCAATTTAGCACTAAATTCAAAAATTCAAAGTGCAAACTAGCATAGAATCTTAGTCTCATCAATAAACTGAAATAATATGTAGGATCTGAACCCTAAAAAATCAAAAAATACCCCTAATTTAAATTAGGCCATAACTTGACCATTTGAAGTTCAAATTAGGTTTACTCCCTATCAAAGAACTGAGTATATTATAGGAAAGCTATAGAAACTAAATTTGCTAAAATTGGACTTCAAACAGAAAAGTTTTGTTTTTGTCTCCCGTTGACCGACAAAATTACCGATGCCCTTAGAAATTGAAATAACCATAACTTAGTCATTTGACCTCAGAATGTAGTGTTCTTGGACTCTATGGAATCCTTGAATAGTAACTATCAGTAAACTGCACAAAGTCTTAGATTCAATTAGGAGTAAATTACTAAAATGCCCCTTAGGTAAAAAACCTTAGTTTGGATCTATAGGATCCGTTTCTTATCCAAATTGAGTGTACTTACTATTTATCTTCATGTTAGACATCAAGAAATCATTTGGCAGTAAGAAATTTTAATTTGGAACCCTAAATTAAAATGTAGCTTTTCGGACCCTTAAGTAGGGGCAAAAGTGATCATTTTGCCCAAAATTTAGGTTAAGCATATTTAAACCCTAAATTATCTTCTAAGTCAATAAAACTAATGTTTGGATGGTAATAGAATCATTCTAAGAATTAAAATCAACTATTAGGTCAAAATGATAAATTCTTAAATTTTCTTTAAGTCTTTTCTTAGGACTTTGCACCTCATAGTAGGGCTATTCCTAAGACTAGGACTAGATCATATGTTACATTTCATTCATTGAAAAATAGGGTTTTTCAATGAATGAATCCTTGGTTTTATTAGTTTCTAGATTTTATAACTTATTTTGACTATTTTGTCTTTTAACCTTAGATCTAGCATAGGAGATTCATCATATTAGGTTGATTTGCTTAATAAGATTTCCCTTAATCAATATATCACATTTAGATTGAAAGCTTAGATCTTATGTCTTATCCTTTTGGATTATGTGATTAAGCTCAATCTCGTGATGTTTAATTCATAATATATAGTTTAGTAGATCTTGATCAGATCTTAGGTAAAACATCTAAATTCATTAAATTAGGATGTTGTGATTAATTGGTTTAACCTGTAGTCGTACTCGATTGAATTAGATCCTTTTAATTTATAAGGTCATGCTTCTACGTTCAACTCGATAGTAAGAATTGGAGATCCTGAACTTGTGTAACTTAGAATAGTTAGAATGGCTAAATTATATAACAAATAATATCATCATATTTACTAGAGTTCCTTGCTTACTCTTTGACTTTGTGCTACACATTCCTTGTATTTTGTGATTATTTTTCTTTGAACATGTCATATAAGAAAAATATTATTGCATGAAAATGAAAAATTAGAATATTAGAAAAATACTTGCAATTAGGTTCAGTTCATGGTGGATTATGGTGCACATTAC
This sequence comes from Gastrodia elata, assembly GCA_016760335.1. Taxonomy (NCBI): domain Eukaryota; kingdom Viridiplantae; phylum Streptophyta; class Magnoliopsida; order Asparagales; family Orchidaceae; genus Gastrodia; species Gastrodia elata. The sequence continues at coordinate 14,880,995 of CM028676.1, read as the reverse complement.
TCTAATGGACAGGGGTAAGGAGAGATCAATATGCTTAACATCACTTGCTGAGGAGAATGTGTTAAGCTTGGGACCCCTTCAGTCTTGCAAATATGCTTGACTTCTCAACTGTTTCTAAAATTATCCATAAAAACAAAAGTAAAATAACTAAAAGATAATTATATAGTATTATCTGCCTCTTCATATAATACTATGTTGTTATAATATGTCTGCCCTAGCCCATAAGGGCTCTGAGAATATATTAGGCCAGATTGGTCAAATTCTTTCAGATATGGTAGCTATACGTTCTGTTTTACTTCAGCTTATATTTTTCTATATTATTGATGCATTTTATTTCAGTTAGCTATATTTTTTCTATGTTACCTACTTACTTGAGTAGATGCATATATATATATATATATATATATATATATATATATATATATATATATATGATGCTAAACTTTACTGCATATTATATGTACCATTTTCAGATTAATATTTTAAATTAACATATAACATATGATCATCAGCATGTATAGGTTTAGACTTTTCTTTTCAGTATTTATACTTACTATATTATATATATATATATATATATATATATATATATATATATATATATATATATGTTCTACCTTATTTAGTTCACTTGAGGTGTGCTTTTGCCTCTATTCTTGCTTAATTTTAAATATTACATTTATAACTTACCCTCATCCTCTTGTATGCTTACTTGCTCCCATATTAGATAGATGTTTCATTTTATTTAGTGTAAAATAGTGATATCAACAAATGCTTAATAAATTAATTGCCTAAAATGTACTTAGACATTTTGTTTAACAAAATTTTTCTTTTATTGGCTGGGGCCCTAGAATTGTGAAACCGACAATGTCAGATCTTGAGCAGTTTGAGGAGCTAGTGCCAGAGGAGGAGCCTTACATAGAGGAGGTGCAGTAGCTTGGAGCAGAGGATATTTAGATGTCATTTTATTCTTGTGAGGATGAGAGTTATTTTTATTTCATCTTCATAAACTTTAATTAAAATGTTGTAATAATATATGTACTCATGACTGTGTTTACTTTCTACACATTATTATTTTTTGAGCTATTTTATTTTGTTTCATGTCTGATGTATGGTGAATTGATGTAATATTTACATTTTATTGCTTCCACACTTTGTATGTATGTATAAACTTAGTGACTGATTCTCTTAATTATCCTGTGCACATCCTTCCCTTAGCAGTGGATTGTGGATTTTACCAAATCCAATGATAAGTGAGTGATTTGCCAGAGTGACACTCCACTCCTTAGTTTAATGATTGTGGACTTAAGGAGCGGGGTGCCATAGTTAGTATCAGAGCATTCCATAAGGTGTTAGATTGGAATTTATATTCCACTCTACCTAATGGATGATTCTTCTGCCAGTCAATCACTAACTAAAATACCAGAGTTAAATCCAAGCACTATAATCATGAGCTCAAAATAATAAGAGTATAGAAATGGAAATACATGCACAAGTAAACTATCAGTAAATTAATGTAACTTGGAAAATCATTAGACGTGCTAGGATGTTGCTTAGGTGGCATTACCAATGATTTGAAGATAGGTGGGAGTACATCGTCCAACTCCATCAACAGTACGAGAGGTACGTAGAAGGAGTGTCAGACCCCGAAGTATGAATGCTGGATCGACTACTTCAACAAATTATATTCAGGGGATACAATCTCCCCGTTGTAGCTAAGGAGTGGTTGAAATGGGCAAAATTTATGTTTGAAACTATTAACTGCCCAGACAATGTTAGAATCCCCATTGTATCTTGTCTCCTATATGACAAAGCCAAAGATTGGTGGAGCATCACCCTATGGTCACTCACCCATCGGCGTGAAGAAATGCAAAGGGCGGTTACCTACGCAGACTTCCGCCGTGCTTTTACCGCTAGATATATAGGATAGATCTTTTAGCTTTCATTCCAGGGATACCTGTTTTACTTTATGCATTTTTGTATCTTAATTTTGAATTAAACTATTATTCTTATGATGCTTGATTTGGATACCTAGGGATACTACTACATGATCATGTCAGCGTGCAATTTCTATACCCGCTTTGAGAATAAGTGGAAATTTGATGTGCTCATGATGAAACGATATGGGAGGGAAGTCCAGGGAGTCTTCCCAGTGGGAGCCATCATACTAGAAAGGATGTTAGAAGATGTTGTATACATGGGACTGGATTTCCCCATCCTGGCCATGGGGTGGTTACGAAGAGTAACCAAAATGTTCGATGAGCTATGTTACCCAGATCATATCCGGCTCAGTATTGTTGAGCTCCTACTCCAAGATTATGCCAAGGAGTGGTGAGCACCAAAACAATGGGTGCTCAGACACAGCGCTAATCGCCTGCGCTGAAGGATGACCTACGCTGACTTTTCCCAGGCCTTCATTGAAGAATACATAGGATAGACTCTATGTTTTCCCAGTTGCTGTCTTTCATTATCTGATGTTCTATATACTGCTTTCGATGATGTATTTTCATTTTTATTTTTGATTAATAAAAAAGTGAAATGTTATGATCTCCTATTTTCTGAATTTTTGAAAGTGTGCTGTTTTTAATTCAAACTCTAGTAGAAGATAATGAATTATGGACAGAGCCACTCTTCTGCTCCCTCCAGCACTTCCTCCAGTGAGGTAAGTGCCTTATTGGAGGCGGTCAAACTAATGGTGGAATCCCATCCCAAACATGCAAAGTCCAGCCAAAGACAGGCTAAAAAGGTCGCCGATGCTCAGGCCAGCAGGCTGAGAGATTGGAGCGGTTGCTGGTATCTCAGATAAGCCAGAATCGTACCACAACTAAAGTTGCCCCGACGTTGTAATGCTCTCACTAGCATAACTTATAGTCCATAGTTGGACTATTACACAGCTTCCTTCGCCTGAGACCCCCTACCTTCAATAGGAGTATCTCCATAGTAGATACCGCCACCTGGATCAAAATGGTGGAAAAAAACTTGACAATTATAAAGTGACCTGACTCGGAGGTAGTCCATCTTACTACTCATCTCCTACAAGATGAGGCTGAATATTGATGGGACACCACCCGTAGCACGCAGTTTGTCGAGGTACCACTAGAGGACATTACCTGGGACTAATTCATTAAGGCGTTCCAGGCTCGATTCATCCTCCTGTCTGCTAAACATAGCTTGGGGGATATGTTCCTGAAACTGCAACAACGAGATTGAACTGTATCTGCATACGAGGAAGAATTCCATCGCTTCGCAAGGTTCTCTACCAGTTTTGTTCCCACTGAGCCAGACCACTGTCACCGATTTCAGAGCAGTTTGTAACCCTCCATCAAGAGCCAGGTGATCCCTCTATGCATATCAGACTTTGCGGAGCTACTTGAAACTGCCAAGGTAGTAGAGCAAGACCAAGCTTGAGAAGGACCCAAGAGGAGTATCGGGTTCACTTCATTCCAGCAAAATCCTCCCAAACAAGCTAGAGTATATTAGCTCGAGGCTCAAGCCCCCTCTATCAATCCATTTAATGGTTGCATGAAACCACACCCGTATGGTCGGTGTTACCATAGGAATCGTTTCTGCTTCACCTGCGGATGGCTAAGCCATGTATTCTACCACTGTACGGCTACAGAAACAATTGATGGTGGTCAGATCAACCGCTCCAAGCGCCGCCAAGTCTTTGACTTGTTTCAAAAGCCTGCGGCAGCTCATTCAGCACCACCTTCTACTTCAGCTGGAGGCGTGAGACAACTAATGTCCCTTGCCCAAATGCAGCTCGGATGCCTCCACGGCAGACCTATAACAACAAGCCTGTTGGCCCTGCACGTGTATACACCCTCACACCAGTTGAGGCTGCTGAAGACAACCATGTGGTATCAGGTACACACTCTCGAACCCCTTTATTCTTATAATTATTACTTGCCTTACGTAGTTAGTAATAGATTACCTCTACAATTAGGTTCAATTTGCATAAATGACAAACCCTGTAACATCCTATTTGACACTGGGGCTAGTCATTCCTTTGTGTCTAAGGGTTTTGCAAAGGCACTTAACCTACCCTTGTATCGCCTAGCCAATCCTCTTAATGTTGGGTTACCTTCTGGAGCCCAAATGCCAGCTCTCCAATTATGTTAACTACTAATCCCCATTGAAAATGATGATTTTGAAGCTAAGTTAGCAGTTATCCCCATAGCCAACTTTGATGTAATATTGGGCATGAATTGGCTAAGCCAACATAATGCCACCATCAACTGTACAAAGAGGAAGATTGCCTTGGCTAGTGGTAGTAAGGCCAGATCCTTCATTGGTAACCTTAGTACTCGAGCCTCACTCTTCAATGATATAAAAGCAAAAAGGTTAGTTCAGAAAGGTTGTGATGTCTTCCTAGTAATAATAGTAGGAGAAAAGAAAAAAGGCGTTTCCTTATCCGAGAACCCCGTCGTTTGCAAATTCACTGACATTTTCCCAGAAGATCTACCTGGTATTCCTCCTACACGGGAAGTGGAATTTGCAATTGACATTGTTCCAGGAATGCAACCCATCTCTAAAGCTCCTTATCAAATGGTGCCTAAGGAACTGCAAGAACTGAACAAGCAACTGCAGGAACTCTTAGAGAAAGGTCTTATTAGGCCTAGTTCATCCCCGTGGGGAGCTCCGGTTCTGTTTATCAAAAAGAAAAATGGATCGATGCGAGCGTGTATTGACTATGGAGAACTAAATAAAGCGACAATAAAGAACAAGTACCCATTGCCCCATATCGACTATTTGTTCGATCAATTAGTAGGAGCAAAGGTATTCTTGAAAATCGATCTGCGATCAGGCTACCATCAACTGCAAGTAAATGATTCTGATATAGCGAATACTGCTTTCAAAACTAGATATGGCCACTATGAATTTCTAATGATGTCATTTGGATTGACAAATGCACCTTCCATCTTTATGGATCTAATGCAGCGTATCTTGAAACCATACCTTGACAAATTTGTCATCGTGTTTATAGACAATATTTTAATATATTCCAAGAAGAAGAAGGAACACGAAGGTCATCTCAGGACAGTATTAGAAGAACTGAGAAACCACTAGCTGTATGCCAAGTATTCAAAGTGTGAATTTTGGCTTGAATATGTCGCCTTCTTAGGCCATGTATTAGATGCTCAAGGGATCAAAGTAGATCAAAACAAAGTCAGCGCCATCCAAGAATGGGTATAACCTAAGTCAGTGACCAACATCAGAAGCTTCCTGGGCTTTGCTGGGTACTACAGAAAGTTTGTGAAGGGCTTTTCCCAGATAGTCTCTCCACTCACCAAGCTGACTCAGAAGGCTGTACCGTTTGAGTGGTCGCCAACTTGTGAAGCAGCTTTCCAAGCATTGAAAGATGCGCTTTCATCTGCACCAGTCCTAGTTCTCCCTAAGGAAGGTTTAAACTACCAGGTTTATACTGACGCCTCTGGTATAGGCTTAGGTGCCGTATTAATGTAAGAAGGAAAAGTCATCGCGTATATTTCTCGTCAGTCGAAGCTTCATGAAAGGAACTACGTAGGTCATGATCTCGAGCTAGCTGTTATAGTGTTCGCTTTTAAAATTTGGCGTCACTATCTATATGGGATTCAATGCTTGATTTTCAAAGATCACCAGAGTTTGAAGTACATATTCACTCAAAGAGAGTTAAACTGCCAACAGAAAAGGTGGTTAGAACTAATCAGTGACTACGACCTTGATATCCAGTACCACCCTGGAAGGGCAAATGTTGTAGCTGATACTCTGAGCTGTCATACTACTCTTAATGCTCTTATCTCTAAGAGTCCTCTCGAAGAAGAATTCTGTAAATTGGATATCGAATCAACGTGTAGTGACCAGGTGAGTACGATGCTCTCAATGTTTAATATGGAGCCCACATTCCACAGAGACGAATCTATTACTTATACAAAAGATGATGAGTACCTAAATCTTAAACAGGCCATCGAGAGTGGCCATCGTACTGACCTTCGATTACAAAATGGTGCCATCTATCAAGGAGATCGATTATGGGTCCCTAAGTCCATGCATTAGGAGGTGCTAGTTAAAGGCCATAACTCTGGATATCAAGTTCATCCGGGAAGTTCAAAGATCTACCAAGACTTAAAATAACCTTCTGGTGGCCAGGGATGAAGAAAAGTGTGGCTGAGTTCATCGCAAAGTGCCACGCTTGTAGTTTAGTCAAGGCAGAGCTTCAAAGACACGGTGGTCTACTTCACCCACTTAAGATTCATGAGTGGAAATGAATAGATATATCTATGGATGTCGTGATGGGATTGCCTCATACAAAATCTAGAGTTGACACTATTTGGGTCATAGTTGACCGATTGACCAAGTTTGCTTATTTCATTCCTATCCGTCAAATAGATTTAGTTGAGAAACTTACAAAGCTCTACATCAAGGAGATAATCAGGTTGCATGGAATTCCCAAGTCAATTGTATCTGATAGAGACAGCCAATTTACCTCCAAGTTCTGGCAAGCCGTGCATCAAGATCTAGACACAACTCTAGCAATTAGTACAGCCTTTCATCCGCAAATGGATGGTCAGATAAAATGAGTGAATCAAGTTCTTGAGAACTTACTTAGATTGTGCATACTTGACTTTGCTGGATCTTGGGAAGATCACCTCCACTAGTGGAGTTCAGTTACAACAATAGTTTTCAAGCCAATATAAAGATGGCTTCATATGAAGCCTTGTATGGCAGAAAGTGTAGCACCCCATTAGCATGGTCAGAAATAGGCAGTGTACAATTGTATGGATCTAAACTAGTAGAAGAAATGAACAAGAAGGTTCATTTGATTCAGCAGCGTATTCATGCAGCTCAAGATCGCCAAAGTAAATACCACGACCTCCACCACCATCCTCTGGAATTTAAGGTTGGAGACTTCACTTACCTAAAGGTCAGTCAAATGAAAGGAGTCTTTAGATTTGGCATAGTAGGAAAACTTAGCCCCTGGTATGTTGGTCCATTTGAGGTAACAGCTAAAGTAGGTTCTTCCACCTACATAATAAATCTACCAGATGGCTTCACATCAGTCCACAATTTATTCCATGTTTCGTCATTAAGAAGGTGCCTCGGAGATCCATCTCACCTCGTGCAGTTCCCAGAAATTCAAATTCAGCCCGATCTGTCATACGCAGAGGAGCCAGTTCAAATTTTGGCCTGTGATCGCAAGCAACATAGGAACCGTGCTATCAAGATGATCAAAGTCCAGTGGAAGAATTGTTCTTGCAATGAAGCCACTTGGGAGAAGGAGTCAGATATGTGAGCTAAATATCCTAAACTCTTTGAGAATCCAGATATTCTTTCTTAGTATTCCAAGCTTTCAAATTGAAGTCATACAACATTCTTGCTTTCTTCTTTCCACTTGAGTAATGTCGAGGATGCTATTGTTCTTAAGTGGGGGAGCATATAACAACCCAAGTTGTTACCTTAGATAATGAGGACTAATCTTAGCCTTAATCTTGATCTTAAGTATTAATCAAGTTATTAGGAGTCATCTACCATCAGGAGAAACGGATCAAAACCTGATTTTTGGAAAATTCAAAAACCCTAGAATTTGACCTATTTAAATTGACCTCAGATCGAGAAACGGACTCGCCATTGAGCTCATTGCCCGCAAATTAGCTAGGGGGGATGTTTTCGTGTCAATTGAAAGTTATCAAAATTTTGACAAATATTTTAATAATATTTAAATACTCCGAAAATTGAGAAATTAAAATAATCGTCGGATTAAAAATCTGACCTCGCTGTTGCTTTCGTCACCCCTCAATTAGCTAGGGGCAAGTGTTTGGGAATTTCTGGAAGATAATTATTAATTATTAATAATGGGAATTAAATAAATAGAATATATAATTAATTATATTATTTAATATTTAATCAAACAGTGCCGTCCTCGCCGTTTCCCTCTGCCAAAAGTTCTGTCAGAACTCCCGTCAGATCAGACAGGGGACGTGTGCCATTCGATCAAGTGATCGAATGGCCCCGCGGCCCGCACCCGCGCCTCCACGGGGCAGCCCGCCGCAGCCACTGGCCAACCCGCGCCCCGCTGCCTTCGACGGCTCTGACCTGAGGCCATTAAGGCCTAGCCTGACGCGCTGAGCCACTAAGATTGCGAAAGTGAGGTGCAGATCTTCTTTCTTCTTCGAACCCTAAATCTCCGCCGTTCGTCAGGTACGCCCCCATTCCCTTTTCTTTTCAATCAAAGTTACAATTTGTCCATGCGAATACCTATTTCATGCGTTATATTGAGTAGTGAGCGGACTCGATCGATCCAATTTCCCGTATGTGATACAGTAGATACCGTTAGGTATCCCTTTTGCCGAGACCCAAGAGTTAGGGTTCGCCCTTATCGCCACCCTAGTGCGCCTCCGTCGCCGTCCCGGCCATGGATAGGTAGTGGACGTCAAGACCTGCCTGACGGCATGCGGGTTGATGCCATGCACCGCTGAGGAGGCCGTCATTCGCAGTGCCCTAGGCACGGGTCCTAGGGAATCCTCGGGGAAGGAGGAAGACACTCGGGTCGGGCCTGGTCGACTCGGGCCCGATCCGCAGTCCGCAGACTGCGCATCTGCGCTATGAGACGCGCCTACCCGACATGGCGTTTCGGGGTTGAGCCACATGTGTGGTGGTGCCCGTGCTATCGCAGAAGCCGATGTAGACCTGACAGCGGGCCGCAGCCGCAGCGCAACGCCCAACCAGGCGCTGCCACGTGTCCCTATGGGACCCAACTGTCCCTCAGCCATGATTGGTGGGGCCCACTCCCTCTGGCTCATCCAACTAGAGGGCGCCACACGTCGATTGTGGGTCCCGCCTCCATCATTTCCTGCAGAAAAATAATAAAAAATATAATTATATTAATTAATCATAGATTAGTGTACTAATTATTTGTTAGTAATCAATTAAGTAGTGATTAGCTGGTTATTTAATATTAATTAAATAGCAGTAATTAAGTCTAATTAGTTAATTAAGGATAGTAAATTAGCTTAGATTAATTAATTAATTTTAATTTATTAAAATAGTAAATGTAATTATATTAATAATAGTTAATTAGAATTAATTAACAAAAATCTTAACTAATTGAATAAATATTTAAATATTCTTTAAACAGATAATTATGAAATTAATTAAATCATTAATTAATTAAACCATAAGCTAATGAAAGCTAATTAATATTAATAGTAAAGTACTATTTTAATATATGTAAGAATTAATAGATAATTAATTAATTAAGTAATTAATGATGGATTAATTAATAATTAAAATAGATTAATGATAATTAAAACGGATTATGAATAACTAATTAATTAATTGATAAATACATAAAATTTTAGGAATGAACACTAAAATAATACAAATTAAATAAATAAATAATAATTTTCATTATTTAATTTAAATTATTTAATTCAAAAACTTTAAAGTTTAATAACCTTTTGTAGGATGATCCAAATATAGCAAATATAGGTCTCATTTTATTTAGAAAAATATTAGGAATCAAGTGACGTAATTCAAAAATTAATTTTACGGTACGTATAACGTAGTGACATTTTAGAACATAACCAAACTCTCATAACTTTTAATCTAGTTGTCCAAACGTATGTAATATGGGTCTTAAAATACTCAAGAGAACAGCCCCAACACTATGAAAATATTAGTTTTCCCATTTGAAGTTTAGTTTGAAAAGTAACATTTATGACCATACCCTAAAAATGACCAAAATACCCCTAGTCTTCAATTGACCATAACTTGGTCAATTCAACTTCAAATTTAGAAATTCAAAGTGCTAACTAGCATAGAATCTTAGTGTCATTAATAATATAAAATAATATTTAGGATCTGAATCTTAGAAAATTAAAAAATGACCAAAATACCCATAATCTCGGTTAGGCCATAACTTGTCCATTTGAAGTCCAAATTGGGTCTACTCCTTATCAAAGCACTCAGTATATTATAGGAAAGCTATAGAAACTGAGTTTGCTGAAATTGTCCTTTAAACGGAAAAGTTCAGTTTTTGCCTCTCGCTGAGCGACAAAATTACCGAATTGCCCTTAGAAATTGAAATAGCCACAACTTAATCATTTAACCTCAGAATACAGTGTTCTTGTACTCTATGGAATCCTTGAATAGTAACCAACAGTAAACTACACAATTTTAAATTCCAATAGGAGAATTTACTAAAATGCCTCTTAGGTCAAACTTTAGTTTGGACCTATAGGATCCGTTTCTTATCTAAATTGAGTGTACTAATTATTTATCTTCATGTTATACAGTAAGAAATCATTTGGAAATAGGAAATTCTAATTTGGAACCCTAAATCAAAAAGTCACTTTTCAGACCCTTAAGTAGGGGCAAAAATGGTCATTTTACCCAAAATTTAGGTTAAGCATATTTAAAACCTGAATTATCTTCTAAGTTAATAAAACTAATGTTGGGATGGTAATAGAATCATTCTAAGCATTAAAATCAACAATTAGATCAAAATAATAAATTCATAAATTTTCTCTAAGTCTTTTCTTAGGACCTTATACCTTATAGTAAGACTATTCCTAAGATTAGGTCTATATTATAGATTAGATTTCATTCATTAAAAAATGGGGTTTTTTAATAAATAAATCCTTAGTTTTATCTATTTCTAGATTTTATAACTTATTTTGATTATTTTATCTTTTAACCCTAGATTTAGGATAGGAGATTCATCCTATTATGTTGATTTGCTTAATACGGTTTCCCTTAATCAATATATCACATTTAGATTGAAAGCTTAGATCTTATGTCTTATCCTTTTGGATTATATAATTAAGCTCAATCTCGTGGTGTTTAATCCATAATCTATAATTTAGTAGATCTTGATCAGATCTTAGGTAAAACATCTAAATTCATCAAATTAGGACATTATGATTAATTGGTTTAACCTGTAGTCATACACGATTGAATTAGATTAGAACTTGATCAGTTTTAATCCTTTTAATTTATAAGATTGTGCTTCTACATTACACTTGATAGTAGGAATTGGAGATCATGAACTTGTGTAACTTAGAATAGTTAGAATGGTTAAATTAGACAATAAATAATATTACCATGTTTAGTAGAGTCCCTTGCTTACTCTTTGACTTTGTGCTACACATTCCTTGAATTTTGTGATTATTTTTCCTTGAATATGTCATATAAGAAAAGCATTATTGCATGAAAATGAAAATTTAGAATATTCGGAAATCACTTGCATTTAGGTTCAGTTCATGGTGGATTATGGTGCATATTTCCTCCAATGGACAGGGGTAAGGAGAGATCAGGATGCTTAACATCACTCATTGAAGAGAGTGCGTTAAGCTTGGGACCCATTCAATCTTGCATACATGCTTGACTTCTCAACTATTTCTAAAATTGTCTACAGAAATAAAAGTAAAATAACTAAAAGATATTTGCATAGTATTATCTACCTCTTCAGTCATACAGTACTATATTATTATATTATGTTTGCCCTAGCCCATAAAGGCTATGGGAATATATTGGGCCGGATTGGCCAAATTCTTTTGGATATGGTAGCTATACATTCTGTTTTAGTTCAGCTTATTGTTTTCTATGTTGTTGATGCATTTTATTTCAGTTAGTTATATTGTTACTATGTTATCTACTTACTTGAGCAAATGCATATATATATGATGCTAGACTTTACTACTTATTATATGTACCATTTTTAGATTAATGTTTTAAATTAGCATATATCATATGATCATTAGCATGTATATGCTTAGACTTTTCTTTTCAGTATTTTTACTTACTGTATTATATATATATGCCTTACCTTATTTATTTCACTTGAGGTGTAATTTTGCCTCTATTCTTGCTTAGTTATAAATATTACATTTATAACTTACCCTCATCCCCTTGTATGCTTACTTGCTCCCATGTTAAATAGATGTTTCATTTTGTTTAGAGTAAAATGGTGATATCAACAAATGCTTAATAAATTACTTGCCTAAAATGTACTTAGACATTTTATCTAACAAGATTTTTCTTTTATTAGCTGAGGCCCTAGCATTGTGAAACTGATAATGTCAGATCTTGAGCAGTTTGAGGATCCAGTACCTGAGGAGGAGCCTTACATAGAGGAGGCGTAACAGCTTGGAGCAGAGGACATTAAGCTGCCATTTTATTCTTGTGAGGATGAGAGTTATTTTATTTTCACTTCTTAAACTTTAATTAAAATGTTGTAATAATACAGGTACTCATGACTGTGTTTACTTTCTACACATTTTTATTTTCTGAGCTATTTTATTTTATTTCATATCTGATTTATGGTGAATGGATGTAATATTTACTTCTTATTGCTTCCGCACTACGTATGTATGTATAGATTTAGTGACTGATTCTCTTAATTATCTTGTGCACATCCTTCCCTTAGCAATGGATTTTGGATCTTACCTAATCCAATGATAAGTGAGGGATTTGTCAAAGTGACACTCCACTCCAACTGTACTAGCTTAGCATCTTAAGCTTATATCTAATTTGATTTATTGAGAATCAAACCTAAACTAAGTCCTTATTAATCTACACTTAGAACTACTTTAGGTTCTAAGGATATTTATAAAATTAGACTTAAGTTCTAATCTACAATTTACGATTCTAAATTAAGCAAAGAGCTAAGGTTTAAGGATACTAAAAAAACTCAAGAATTTTAAATATATAATCCAAAATCAAACTTAAGGTTTAAGACTAAATCTTCTCCAATCTACCTTAAATATTAAGGTTAGAGAAAACTAACCAAGGTTCTATGCTTACTAAGTAAGCTAACCAAATTAAGTGATAATCATTACTTAATTAGGAGGGCAACTAAAGAAGAGATACTAACTTTCCACTAAGTTGAAGGTATTCTTTTAAGTTGAAGGTATTCCACTAAGTTAAGGGTTAAGGTCCTAAGTCATAATACATGACATATCACTTATAGGTCTTATGCTAAGGTTGGCTACTACTTAGCATGTGACATTATATACCAAGCACAAGGTAAACTAATGATCAATAATCTCTTAAAGGATCTACACTTATGTGATATGCATCACTTAAGAAAGTTTAGGCTAAGTAGCTACGTCACTACAAGACTTAACCAAGGCTAAAAGATAACTAACAATTCTAATTCAATGAATTGAAATCCAAAAACGTGGCATCAAAGAGTTAGAGTTCTTTGACTACTTAGACAAACAAAGGATCAAAGCTAGCTAAAGCACTATTATTAGATCAAGTCTAATAATTAAGTTAAGGTTTGGCTGCTAAGCTCTACACATAAAATTACACTTAAATGTTATGTCCATTTAACTAAGTGTAATCTCACACTAAGGAAGACAATAGAGTGAACTATCCATAGAGATTAATCTTCTATAAGGCTTCTACCACCAAAGAGATCTTCATCTCTTTCTAAGGATTACTCTAAGGCAATAAGGATAAATATCCAATTTGGATACTTAACCTTAAGAGAGGGGAAGACTAATGCATCAAGTCACATATGGTGACTTAGCACCAAAGGAGCTAAGAGGTTACTATAAGACTACCAGCACAAGTCATAAGCTATGACTTGATCAAGGTAAGGGATCTACTTAATCCAAATGGATAAGTTCCAGAAAGCTTAAGGAAAGATTAAGGATACGAGCATAAGTCATAATTCATGACTTAAGCTAAAGGTTCTAAAGCTAAACTAACATCTAAATCACAAGATGTGACTTAGTTCACTAATGATCTAAAGGTTATTCTTAACTATCTAACCAAAAAGGAGAGCTCATTCTAAATGAATGATCAAGCTAAGGCCTAAGTCAATGTGGCTTAGTCACAAAATTCTAAGGTTGCAAACAGCTATATAAAGGATGTGAATCATCTTATCCAAAATAGATAAAACTCTTCACCTAAATGTGACTACTACACTAAGTCACAAAATGTTCTAAGGTTGGAATTGACTAGCCTTAAATGATAGGTTGCTATCCAAGAATTGTAGGGGCACTTTGGACACCAATAAGGGACACCAATAAGGGATCACAAAATTGAGGTGGAGGAAGAAAGTGTTGAGTGCTCATAAACTAAGTGACATAGTCGTTGAGCCCAACATGTGAATCCCTCATCTCAACTATGTATGATGCGAGTGATGCTCGTAGTGGGAATCAATGCTTGTAAGATCCTAAGGTTTAAAAAAATCAAGCTCTCCTTGATCAAGAGAATAAGATTAAAATTTAAATCCCAAGAATCTTATAAGAATATTTGTGCCAAAGTAGAATCGAAAGTGAGTTCTTTTTGTGCATGAGATTTGAACTTGTAAGACCTTGAGCTAGACTCAAGGACAACAATGTACACTTGATTTTAATTAAACTAAATGATAAAGCTTGAGAAACAAATCTACATAAATATTATGTCATGGCATGTGGGATGGCCCCAACTGTCCTCTTTCTTAAATCTTGTTATTTTTACTTAGTGAATATTTGTGCTAATTTTAGACCACTCATCCAATACATACTATAGCTTAAACATTAGTAAGAATAGATACACCTTAGTGCAAAATCAACCAATTCTTTGAGGATCGATAAATTCCCGGAAAGTCACACTTTCCACTTATTACTTCACACCACGTACACTTGTGTGCAAGCGCAGACGTATATTTACAGTCTGTCAAGTTTTTAGCGCCGTTGCCAGGGAATTGGTTTCTGATTTAAATTAAGGACAATCTATAAGTAACTAGCGATTTAAGCATTTGATTTCATATATTAGTAGTTTTAGTTTTTTGTAATTATCAAGCTAACATTTTATATTTCTTTTTATTTATTTTATTTCTGAAAAATCTGTGTGATCTTTATTGCCAAACTCGTTCTTGATAAGCCATATTGTAACTTGTATGAGCAAAATAGTCTGTACTGAATATCTTTTTAATCCCAAAATAGAAAGAACATACTTACAAGCTAGGTGAGAATGAAATTTATCAAACCAACAAGGTGTTATGGACAATTTCACTGAAAATTTAGAAGAGCCTAGGGGTAGAGCACTTAGAGATTACGCACTACCCACTGTTAGGGGAATCTCTCATGCGATTGTAAAGCCAAATATAGAAGCCCACAATTTTGAAATCAAACCTTCCACACTGAGTATGGTGCAAAACAATCAGTTTGGAGGATTAGCCACTGAAGATCCTAACTCACATATTTTAACTTTCCTTGAAATATGTGATACCTTCAGATTTAACGGTGTCTCCAAAGATGCGGTTAAATTGCGGCTATTTCCTTTCTTTCTGAGAGATAGAGCCAAGAGTTGGCTCAGCTCTCTACCGAGTGATTCTATCCGTACTTGGGAGGATTTAGCTAAGAAATTCTTAGCCAAATACTTCCCTCGGCTAAAACTGCACGGTTGAGAATTGAGATCACCAACTTCACTCAGATGGAAGGTGAGACTCTTTATGACGGGTGGGATCGCTTTAAGGAGTGCCTCAGGCATTGCCCACATCATGGGTTCCCTCTATGGATGCAAGTGCAAACCTCTTACAATGGTTTGAACGCTCCAACGAGGACATTCATTGATGCAGCCGCTAGTGGCTCCATTAGTGGAAAAACCCAAGAGGAGGCTTACGACCTCTTGGAAGAAATGACAAACAATGCATACCAATGGCCTTCTGAAAGTCTAAAAAAAGAATCCATTAAAGTAATCGAATCTAATTAAATAACAGCTCTTCAATAAGAAATTCATACCTTGAACGAAAGGAAAGAAAGGATGAATGTAAATGTGGTTTCTGAGGTACACTGTGAATTGTGCGGGGGAAGGCACAACAGTGAGAGCTGTAATTTAAACAACCCCTTCGTACAAAACAATACTAAACAAGTCAACTATCTAAGAAACAACAACCAAACAAACAACCCCTATTCCAATACGTACAACCCAGGGTGGAAAAACTACCCAAATTTCTTATGGAGTAATAATAATAATAATGCTAATCACTATGGGGGGAATTCATCTAACCAACAAGGCATGAACTATAATAATAATAACATCAACTAACAACACAATCTAGAAGGGGCTTTTAATTCATTTAAGGCTGAAACAACCCAATTAATGCGCCGCACTGAGGCCCACCATCACACGTCACAAGGCTTCTATTCAGGAATAGAAGCCTCCCTTAGGAATATTGAGACACAATTGGGGCAAATCTCTAAGCAGCTGACCTCTCGGCAACAAGAGGCTTTACCCAGTTCAACGGAAATCAACCCAAGGGAATTGGTAAGTGTGATACATTCTGAAAATGTATCAGAAGGAATTAATGATGAGAAAGAGAGAGCAACAAATTTTAGACTAGAGGAAGTGGAAAGAAGAAATGGGAATGACCATGAAAAGCTAACCGCACCCAAATGTGAAGATCCTGGGAAGTTGAGCATCCCGTGCGTAATAAGAAATGAAGTGTTTGTAGATCCCTTGTGTGATCTAGGTGCTTCAGTTAATGTTATGCCCTACCACATCTATGAACAATTAAAGGTAGGAGGGATGGAATATACCTCGATGATTTTGGAGTTTGTTAATCTTGAATCCCTTACCTCTCTAGGAATGATAAAGAATAGTGCTGTTGAATTAGGGAATTTCATTGTTCCAACTGACTTTGTGGTGTGTAAATGGGACCAATGGAACAAAAATTCAACGATTATTTTTAGAAGACCCTTTTTGATGAGTGTTAAGGTTGTCATAGATGTGAGTCGCAGTATAATGAGCATCAGTGTTAAGGGAAAAACATAAGTGATTGATCTAAAACCCACTCTCTTTAAAAAGAAAGAAATGGAGGATAAAGTAAGAAAATGGGTTAGAGAAGAGCGGTTATGGGTAGATAATGTTCTAGGAGACTTGATGAAAGAAGAAAAAAATTCTGATGACTACTCTACTCCTTCCTCTGAAAAGGGAAACAAGGAAGGAGTGAAAAAGAGAAAAATGCGACATGGAAAAAGAAAGAAAAAGACTCCCCCAAATCTTTAAAATGAAAAAATGGATCCTTTAATTGAGGGTGAAGATGAACTGGGTTTGAGCCACCAAGAGGGTTGTGCTCACTTGGACATCTTTAGCTTATGGAAAAGGAAACCGCCAGATCCAACATATTGATCATTAGTGAGTCTAGCTTAGGACATAAAAGGAAGCGCTTATTGGGAGGCAACAAAAACAAAAAATTATTTTGCGCAACAGCACGCTGCAGCGGAAATTTCGCCACAGCGCGCTGCAGCGGGCAACCGGGCGTGATGTGCATCATGACGGCACGCGGAACCATTTTCCACTCCATGCGCGCTGCAGCGGTTTGCCCAGATTCACAAATTTTTTTTTTCTCTGTCTTGGGAACATGCAGTCAACAAGTCATGACCTTTTGGGTTCACAAGGCAGTCAAAACATTGTTAAAAAAGTTGCCCCCCCCCCCCTTCACATGGATCACCACATTTATGGCATGGGGAAGACCATTTGACCATCTTCTCTTTGCCTTGAATATTTGGGCTATAAATAAGGAGGGAATGGGGGGGGGGTTATCCTTGCACCTTTCCTATTCTCCTTTTCTTCCTCAAGCTCTTGATCATCCTAACTCTCATCCCAAGCAATATCATCCGTGAAGAAAGCAATTGTTTGGAAGGATGTTGAAGCTTCCTCATCCAGAGGAACTTTCAATAAAAAGAGATTTTCCTCGACGGAGGCCGAGCACCGTTTTGTCTCCTTCACTTCCCAAAGGAAGTTGATTCCAGAGAGATGTATTAGTGTTGCCTACCCCACCCCACACGAGCAAGTCACTCCATGGGGATGGAATGAGTTTGTGACCAAGAGAGCCCCTACATACACGGTGATCGTTGAGGAGGTGTATGCGAACGCGATCGACGCGTCCGGGCAGCGACTCTTCTACCAGGGAAAGGTAGTCACCCTTGGAATTACTCAAATTGAGCAATTCTATAGGTTGGAGGAGGTAAGCTCATGCTCTTACTCAGACCTCTTGGATTCTCATTTTGACCCCCGCAGCTTCGTTGCGGAAATCATCAACAATCACACTGAGTTGGAGGAGGACTCGCCAACATTCCTCGCTCCGAATTGACGGAGATGAGTAGTGCATGGCTAATCTTCATTTCTAATTATGTCATGCCCGCGAGTCACTTGACTGAAGTGACCCGTGCCCGAGCACTCCTTTTATGCTCGTTGGTTAGGGCGGGCGAAATCCGCATTTCGAGCATAATCTTTGAGTAGCTTTGGAAAGCTCTCAAAGGCCCATGCGCGGCATTGGCCTTCGGGTCTTTGATTTCGAGGTTGTGCAAAGCCCAAGGGGTCAAGATCCTCTCCTCAGATGCCATTGTCCCCCCCAGCTGCGCCCTGCACCCCTCAAACCTTAACATCCAGGCAAGTGAACGCAAGCTGCCCAAGAATAGAAGGGGCCCGAAAGGGGAAGCATCTGCACCTTTTGACTCGCGCCTCACGAACCAACTCTTGGTGCGCCTCCCACAATCAAAATGCGGAGCTTAGCAAGGCTCTCGCTACTGATATGAGATTCATTGATTAAACTACCTTAGTGCCATAATTGAAAACATTAATATTACTATATTGTTCAATTTATTTTTGCCATGCACATATTTTGACTTATACTTACTTTATGTACATTATTGTGACTTTCATCCCTCCAAAATAGAAAAAA
Organism: Gastrodia elata; assembly: GCA_016760335.1. NCBI lineage: Eukaryota > Viridiplantae > Streptophyta > Magnoliopsida > Asparagales > Orchidaceae > Gastrodia > Gastrodia elata. The sequence continues at coordinate 14,862,334 of CM028676.1, read as the reverse complement.
TTATCATTTTGAGCTTACTCGAGAACGAGCAAGAATTTAAGTGTGAGAGTGTGATGAATCTATAAATTATATCTAAATAAAGAGGAAATTCATTTATTTAAGATATTTATATTGCTTCTAAATTAATTTTTTCTATCTTTTTCAGGGCAATGGAATACCAAAGGAGTTCTAAGGTATTTCTGCAGAAATTTTAAAATTTATTAAATGAATCCGCTCCGCGCGCCGCAGCGGGCTGCTGCGAAAACCTCTTAACTATATAAATAGGGCTGCCCAGCTAATTGAATAGTGTTTGCAGAATAAGCCGCTGCAGCGCGCGGTCGCGCGCTGCAGCAGTTTTTAGCGGAAATACTTAACTATATAAATAGGGCTGCCCAACTAATTGAACAGTGTTTGCGGAATAGACCGCTACAGTGCACAGTCGCGCGCTGCAGCGGGGGACTTAGCCAATTTGCTAAGAACTAGAGCACGCTGCAGTGGCCCGCCGTAAATTTTTCCCAGACAAGCATTTATTGCGGCTGGGGACATGACCTCTATCATGCATTTTATCCCCAGCCATCATTTCTTGTAGCAGCCCATTTTATTTGAAAATGGAGGCTTTGAGGTGATGTTTTGGGTAAATAATTGAAGGTTATTATCACCTCACCATCAATGGAGGATATTGTCATGATAAATTCAGTTTTTAAAATGAAAAAGCTAGTGTGAGATTAAGAGAAGAAGATTGTAGCCCCCCCTCCTATAAATACCCCTCCTCTTGACTAGAGGAGGGTTCACAATTTTTGCTAAATTCTACTAAGTAAGGATGAGAGCCAAGGAAAGAAAGGAACTCCTCAAGGGTGGCAAGGCAAGCTCTTGCTTTGGAAGAGGAGGAAGAAGGCAGCACTAGAGACCCAAGGAGGGAACATTAAGAAGGAGAAGAAGGATTTCGAAGAACTTCTACGGAGTGTTCCTAGTATCTTCTAAACTCCACTCTTGTATTTCTTTTTAGTTGGCCATGAAAGGGTCATTATCCATGTATGTGTTTTTCTTCTTTTCTTGTGCAATGAGTAGCTAAACTTCCTTGGGGAGAGTTGGGGGTAAAGTCTCATTTGCATAATGTAATATTAATGTATGAATGTTTTCCCTCAAGCATAATTTGATTGTGATTTTAATGCCTTACTAAGAAATTTTTGTCTAATTAGTCTTGAATGTGATTATGAGAAAATAACTAAAAAAAAAAAAGAAAAACTCCAAGAACTAATTATCTTGTGCTCCTTAGCTTATCTTAGGTTGAATGCTAGATTATGAGTGCATGAAGGCTTGGAACTATGTGAGAAAGTTCATAAGTTCATAAGCTCAATGCACCTCAATCTAAGCTCAACCAAATAGTTGATGCAAGTGATGCTAAGACCCACTAAATGGGCTACTTAGCTCAACATAATTGAGGTGGTGGAAGGAAGTATTGAGTGCTCATAAACTAAGTGACATAGTTGTTGAGCCCAATATGTGAATCCCTCATCTCAACTATATATGATGCGAGTGATGCTCATAGTGGAAATCAATGCTTCTAAGATCCTAAGGTTTAAAAAAATCAAGCTCTCCTTGATCAAGAGAATAAGATTAAAATTTAAATCCTAAGAATCTTACAAGAATCTTTATGCCAAAGTAGAGCCGAATGTGAGTTCATTTTGTGCACGAGATTTGAACTTGTAAGACCTTGAGCTAGACTCAAGGACAATAATGTGCACTTGATTTTAATTAAATTAAATGATAAAGCTTGAGAAACAAATCTATATAAATATTATGTGCTAAATTTATTTAGTGAATATTTGTGCTAATTTTAGACCACTCATCCAATACATACTATAGCTTAAACATTAGTAAGAATAGATACACCTTAGTGCCAAATCAACAAATTCTCTGAGGATCGATAAATTCTCGAAAAGTCATACTTTCCACTTATTACTTTAGACCATGTACGCTTGCGTGCAAGCGCAAACGTGTATTCACAGTATATCATGTTGGTACATGCACCATCCCCTCAATTGACACTTTTATAGTCTCAAATAGATCCTTCATAACATCAATGGGACTAAAAACATTTACAAACATTTACTTCACTCTTATTATGACTCTAATTAGGCAAGTTATACCACTGATAATTGATCCACTTTCAAAAACTACTTCATCTTTGGATATACCCTTGTATCATGGCACATCATAAAGCAACCCATAGTTGTTAAAGCTTCCACCAAAGCAAAATATGAGGCTCTTGCCATCACCATAACTGATAACGTATGGTTGTCTCCTTCTTTTAGAATTCTACATTACTTCACATGAACCTGCCGTCATCCACTATGATAATGTCTCAGCCATTGCTCTTGCTAACAACTCAGTCAAAATCTACCACTAGCCACTACAACATTTTAGAGATTAATTATCTCTATATTAGAGACTAATAAAAAAATCAAAAAATCTTTGCACATCACTTTCATGCCGCCAGCCAACTAGCCGATCTCCTTATAAAGGCACTATCACCAAAGCAACTGGATATTATTTGGCCCAAGCTGACTCTCTACTCTCCGAGCCTCACCTTGACGGGGGTGTTTACCTCAATAGACCAAATCTAGTCACATGAATGAATGTGTACGAGCAATCACATTTGTTCACGTGTAATGAATCATTACAAAAATGAATGTGTAATGCGGTTAAATTCAATCATGTGGAAAGAATTATCACATCCATTAATTTATTCATGTGTAATAAATGGCCAAAATCATTCATTAGCAATGAATAGTCACATGAATAAATGTGTAACGAATAGCCACATTCATTCATGTGGAATTAATTGCTAAATATATTCATGATATTTATTCACATGGAATGAATTTGCATGTCTATATATCCTTAAATTATTAATGAAAATGGTGTGTGATTTCTCTCTTTATTTTTGCCTCACAATTTACATTACTATATTTTTTCTACAATCCTCTACAATTTTCAAAGTGGATGTAGATTGATCAATCTAATCATATTAATACTTTGTTGACCTAGTAAAGTCTTATATGGCTCCTATATTGATGAATAAATCTTAAAAGTGCAATGGAAATAACTTAAGAGCACATCACCCCCCTTAATCATGGAGTTAACCTTGCCATAACCAATGGCTCTATTGTTAGCATGCTGCTCATGATTGCACTTAATAACTTGCTAAAATCCATCATCATTTAAATGATTTATTGATCATAATATTGAATTATTTTTCAAGAAAAATTGCAGTAGAGAATATACTGACGCCAATTGAGGCTAATTTGATATTTCATAACCGACATTGATTTAAGAAGGCTAATTTGTAACTACCATCAATTTTAGGAGATATATAACTGTTTGCCAATTTATAATTGATTCCAATTTAGGAAGGTATAATGACTATAAATAAAAAAAAGAAAGCATATATAACTGGTGTTGTTCATTTTTTGTGCGCTTGGCTATATAGTTTTGTAAGTCTGACATTATGATTATTTTGGCTCTTATGATGAAATACTTCTTGTTAGGACTGAGAAATATTAATAAGTTTATAGGATCAGGGTTTAACCGCTGAGATTTGCTAAAGCAAACATGAAAAATAAACCAACAAAAATAAGCTAAAATTACATCACAAGCATCCAATCACTCAAGAATACAAACATAAAAGAATTTTACATGGAAAACCCAAGAAGGAGAAAAATCATGGAGCCACACCACCCAAGAATATCCACTAATGAAGAGATTATTATAAAGTTACTGAGAACTTATGAATTACTTAGAGGAAGAAATGATTCACCACCTTTGAGCTTCTTCTTCTTCTTCTTATCTCCCATATTTTTCTTATTCGCACTCAAGGGTTTCAAGTCTTCAAGCATCCACACAACTTTCTCACAGAAAATGGCACACTTATTTCCCTAACACAAAATATTAGTATTTTAATGGAACCCCAGACCAGCCCCATAAGTGTCAAAAATAGCTTAAGACACATTACACCAAAGCTAAGAATTCTACAGGCATCTAGGAACCTACCTTGTTATTGTTGGGGTGCCTGGGTGCACCTGGCCACTAGGATGTAACAACCTTAGGTTGTTACCCTGTTTAAAATGATCTAATTTGAATCAAAAGATGTGCCATTAGTCTATAATCAACATTAGGAGCAAACCCTAAAGTTTTGTGACAATTTAAAGGTTTAATGAATGAAAGGAATACTTTAATATATTTAAGTAATAATAAAATAAGAAAATATTTGACATAAAATCTAAAAACTAACTACCTTTTTGGATTCCTCGCACCCAAATTAGCTAAGGGTGAAATTTTGAAAATTTCTATGCTCATTTAGTCAATATATGTGAATAAATAAAAATTGTATTAATTATTATAATTTAAATTAAATTAAATTAGTTATTTTAGTTTTTATCATAATACCTAACCATGAATTTGGAACCACAAAGGATCTGAAGTTCAGCTCCGAACACTAAACATCCAATCCGACAAATCTCAATCATCAATCCTTCAGTGATCGGATCAGACTTGCACTATTCCATGTCGTCTTCTCCACCTCAGCTCAGCACGATTATGTGCATGATGTACAACATTACTACCTCCCACAATTATCCATCCCTCTCTTATGTACCACTAACACACCCTCAGATGACTTTCCCATTAACCATATGCAAGGAGAGCTCGCTTATTCACTGGTGACCATTGCCTCCAGCTAGCAATTGGTGACATCTCAATGTCATTAGAAGCTTTATGATAAGGAGAGGGTCAATTTGCAATTCAAATCAATGAGTTTTTACCAGTGGAAAGTCAGCGAACTATAGGCTAAGGTACATTCCTATAAACCCAATTTATGTTGCCATTTAACTTGCTTACCTATTTAAAAACTATTTCCAATTTAATTAGAAGCCATATCAAGTTCAATTGAGCTCGAGTGAGCTCAATTACTACTTTATATAATCATTATCAATAATACTCAATTGTAACTCTAGCTGAGTAGGGTTACTATGATGGAGGCATCCTCATATAAGAATTTTGATTCCTTAGGTTGGCCTTTACCCAAGGAGTATGTTGAATCCCTAATTGAGCTAATTGGTTCTAATATACCAAAAAAGAGTGTATGCGCTTATTAAGTGCACATGATCTAAAGTAATAAAGGAATGTTAAATTCTCGAGATTTTATCATCCTCTGATAAAGGTGTGTGCCTGTTACTAACTACTCCCTCCTTTCAAAAATGTTTAAATGGTCAAAAAGTTGATTTTAGTCCTAATGTTCATGTTAACTTATCCTAAGTTGTTTTCTGATCAGTTGGATATAATTGGGGAGGGATAGGTTCAGACATCTGATTTGTCATAGATGTGTGCATAAGAATTCTTCATTTTATGTTCTCATAGTTTTCCTCATTTCATTTATCATGGGGCTATTTGCCAAGAATAAACATTATTTTCAAGCTAGCACTATTTAGTGCTATTATGAATTCTCAAGGGTTCTAATTAAGCACATAGACAATTTTGTGATAATTTTATTGAAGCAAGTTTATCCTTTATGTCTAAGTGATAAAATTTTCATTTTTACTTCTTGCTCCATTCATAACTCATATGCATCTACTTATGACTTAGCTAAGGCGACAAGCAATGAAGCTTTGTGAGTATATGTCACGTCACTCACGGCTTACCTGCATCAATTTTCCTCCCATAAGTCATAAATGAGTAGTAGAGCTTAGTGAATGGATCTCATCTCACATGCATTTAATTCTTAACTATATATAGAGACAAACAATAGTCTATGTGAACAAATGTCACATCATCCACTATTTAACATGCTTATCTCATTGTGTCTAGAATTGACCCATGGAACTCAAAGATTTTCTTAAATCATTCTCTGAGGTTCTGATACATCCTCTCATTTCAAGCAAGTGCACATGCAAACAAGCTCAACAAACTTTTGTCACTTTGTTCATAGCAAAATAGTTGCAATGCTCATGATTTAAAAGTGAAGTGGTCATCTATCTCAACAAAGGTCTTAAGAAGTAAGACTTAACTCTTTTATTATTTTTATTTTTTAAATAGTACATCAATAATGCACTTAAGATAAAAAACATTTAGCTCAAAAATATATGATTTTTCATTAAAATAAATATATTTTGCATATACATCACCTAATATATTTTACAACTCTCTACCTAACCCTCCCCAAAAGGGGGGTTTTAGGCTGACATTACAAAATAAACAAAGAAGAAAGTACAGATGCAGCACAAGATACTCAAGATACTCTTACAAGTTTAAATAATAAAGAGCAATAGATTTGAGATACAATACAGAAACTACTTTTCCCAACATTCTCTTTAACTTCTCTTTTACTGCTCCTGATTGTCCTCTCATGGTTCTGTTTCTCAATTCCTTCTTTCTGTTGTAGCTATTCTCCTTAAGAACTTCTTGGAATATGATTTTGGTGTCTAGGGTTCCTTCCCTTCCGAGGGGAATGAATGACCCATATTGTTCATAGTACGTTCTCTAAAATACAAGTGTTTCTCTCAGCCAAGGGGGCAGAATTCAGATTATTTCCCCCTATTTGTCTAATTTAATTCTTCGCTTAATGACTCTTAAAACTTGGAATTTTTTATTTCAAATCCTTGTATATTCTCTTTTAATTCAGCCTCGAAAGTTTGAATGAGCTATTTTTATTTTAAAGTATCTACGAGAGTTGAATGGATTAACGAGTTAAGTCCTTTGAACTCCTAACCCATCGCATTTTCTAAGAATTATGTGTGGCGATTGCCGTCACCGTGGAGCTAGAGTGTATGATCCTCATTAAATGCACAACATCGTGATGGACTATAGTGGATCTCTTGCGGTGCTCGAGCAGTATGGTGCGCTATGGTGGTCATTCATCAATTAAGCCTTGTGTATTTATTTCCTTGATCCTCGCTGCAGCGCGCTATAACGTTACACTCTCGATGCTCGTGCGATGTGGTGCTGCTCTTAAATTAATGTTTTGATAATTATTTCCTTGAATTGTATCACAACATGCTATTGCGGGTCACTCTCGATACTCAGGCACTATAGCGCGCTGTGCCAGATCGCTTTGCATTTATCTTGTGCTACGATACACTATAGAGTTGTGCACTCGAGGCTTATGTGCTGTTGTGCGCTATGGCATTAGGGTTTCTCTAAAATTTTTCTTTAGTGAAAAATAGTTATTGAGTTGAAAAGTCATAAAACAAACCAAAACAAATTGAAATAACAAATAATTCTACTACAAATAGTAATTACAATAAGGATATATATATATATATATATATATATATATATATAATTGGGGCCCATCACACCCCCACTTGAATCATTACTCGTCTTCGAGTAAGTGATCAAATAGATTTTTAGATAAATTGAAGTCAATTAGTGAGAACTACATTTTATTGTTGATTTGATTTAATTTTTTAAGAGAAATTCAGTAGGATCAAAAAGTTGGATCACTGAAATTAATTCTTGGTAAAAGTTTGACTAAATGTTTTATGGTAACTAACCTTACTTAATTTTGTGACTACAAAAAAACATGATTTGGGAGAACTTTGCTATTATTGAGTGAATTTGCTTAGTGATTGTAATAGGAAACTTTAAATGTCATGTGTGTTTCTTTATATGAAATTTAATATTTTTTTTGAAGAGAGAGACATTTTTCTTTATCCATCCATTTTTTCTTTCTTTTTTGATGGGTGAAACATTTTTCTACATCCTATTATGCTTAGATATTTTTCATAATGTTGAATCTAGCACATGCATTACATTCAAGAAGTCCTACAGAAGCCGAACACATCCAGATTCAAGCGCCTTTCCATTCCCCTTATCACATAAATTACTCCCCCACACTTAGTTTATTTGATCACTAAATGAAATTGAGAGTGTGTTTGGTTAGTTTATCAAGTTATTTCATTGAACCCTATTTTGCCTAGTTTTAGCTTCCATCTATTTATTTATCACATGCTCAGTCCATTTGATGTACAAAATCAAGTTTGGTTTCTAATGAGATTCTTAAAAGATTAATGTTCTCAAATTCATAATTCCAATTATCAAACACTAATATTGATCATTACTCTTAGATGAATGAGTTAACAAATGATTGCATAAAATAAAAAAAATAGAACATTAATCAACAAAAACAAAACTAATTACAAAATTGGAAATAAATTACTAGTTGTAAGGAGTGAAACAATTTGGTAGAATAATGATAGACCATGCTCCAGATTCCTCCTGCTCCATTATTGACATATGCATACTTTAGAAAACCTAATACAAACAAAGGAACTAAAACATATAAATATTTGTTGGGTTACATCTCAACCAGCGCTTAGTTAAATGTCCTCAACTCGACCATTTTTTGCTCTTTATATCCGTTCAATATCTCTTTCCAAGTTTATTTTTTTCTCTTGGGTGTGATCTAGCTTATCTTTTGTTAGCTTTTTCTTCAATATTTAAATCAATCACAAATTTTCCAAAACCATTGTTTACCCTATTCAATATCTCTCTTTCTTTCATATTCATTAAAACTTCTATCATCAACATGATTATTCTTTTATTCAATGTGCACAACAAAATCTATCTTATTTTCTTATGAAGAGTCTCTTAAACTTTCTTTTATTAAAATGTGCAGATTCTTATCCTCAATACTTTTAGAGGGGTTGTTTGTAAATTTGCATATTTCATTTGTATGTTGAGGATTCTTTATTAGACGTTGAGCTAAATGCACCTGAGGTGTGTAGGCGACATAACTTTCGGGTTACAATTTATTAATTTGTTTTGTTTGATGTTTTTATTATATTGCAGACTGTTCTAAATCAATTTTATACTCTAACTCTTCCTTAGTGTCATTATTTATTTGAGTGCTTACTCCCTACACATTGGCACTTTCTTGAGCTTGTTCCTTTATATGCTCAATTGCAACTACCTCTTGGGCATGTTTAACTAATTATTAAAATATAAACCCCAATTGAGCCTCAATTCTCTTACATGTATTCTCTTGATCTTTCAATAATAACTCATAACTAACAAAACTTGCCTTAGTCTCTTTCATATAGTTTCCAACATACCCCTTGAATTCTTCTATATATTTTTCCAAGTGTGATTGCTCAAGTATCCAATTTTTTTGGTTAATATTCATGTTAGGGTAAATTGGATATTGTTAAAATTGTGCTCATTATAAACATGGTTTACTAGTTTTGTTCTAAAAGGTTATAATGGGTTATTACAATCAGAACTTGAATGTGCTCCCCCAGGCAATCAACACCAATTTTTATTATTATTGTGCATCATAATAAAATTTGGGTACCCCATGTATAAGTAAATCAATAAATAAAATGAAAATAAAAACCAAAAATAATAGAAAAAAAAAAGAAATGTTCAAATCACTATTTAATAAGAGGTTTCTTTAATACTAACAACCACTCCCTGACAATGATGCCAAAAACTTGACAGACCAAAAATGAGTGTATGCGCTTACATGCAAGTGTATGTTATTAGAAGTAATAAACGAATGGTTAATTCCTGAGATTTTATCATTCTCTGAGAATGGTGCGTACTTGTTACTAAGTACTTTCTCCTTTCAATAATGTTTAAACGATCAAAAAGTTGATTTTGGTCTTAATGTTTATGTTAACTTATCCTAAGTTATTTTTTTATTAGTTCAATACAATTGGGGTGAGTTAGGTTCAAACATGTGATTTGTCATAGATCTATTCATTTAATATTCACATAATTTCTTCATTTTATTTATCAAGGGGCTATTTATCAAGATTAAACTTTAATTTCAAGCTAGTTCTATCTAGTGTTATCACAGACTCTTAAGGGTTCCAATTAAACACATAGATAACTTTGTGATTATTTATTAAAGAAAGTTTATCCTTATGTATAAGCCATAAAGTTTACATTCTTGCCTAGCAGTCACAAAATCTTGATCCATTCACAGCTCATATGCATCTATTTCTAACTTAGCTAAGGAGGCGAGCAGCGAAGCTCTATGAGTTTATGTCACGTCACTCATGACTTACGTGTGTCAAGTTTTCTCCCATAAGTCATAAATGAGCAGTAGAGCTTAATGAATGGGTATTGGCTAACATGCATCTAATTCTTGACTTAGCATAGAGACAAACAATAACCTACATGAATTTATGTTACATCATCCACTACTTAACATGCTTATCTCTTTGTGTATATAATTAAACCATGAAGCTCATAGATTTTTTTAAATTATTCCCTATGTCATGGATATAGAAAACCTCTCATTTTAAGTAAGTGCATGTTCAGTCAAGCTAGTGAACTTATGTCACTTCATTCATGGCTAGATGCTTATAATGCACAAGATTTAAATGAGAAGTAGTCAAATGCTCATGTAACAACCCTAGGTTGTTACTTAGCCTAATTTTAGCATAACTGTATCCTAATTATCATTCCATTAAGTTTATCTTATCATTAGAGCTAAACACTAAATAATTGGGTCAATTCGGAGCTCAGTCAAATATTTAATTAATTTAAAAATTGAAATATTTAATTTGACCTCAAAATCAAAATCCGACTTTACCATTATGCTCATCATCCCTAATGTAAATAAGGGTGATGTTTTGGAAGTATTTGAAAGTCGTCAGATTTTCTCGAATATTTTAATATATTTAAATACCCCAAAAATTAGGATAATTAAATTGATCTTCAAATTAAAATCCAATTTTGCCGTTGAGTTCCTCACCCTTGAATTAGCTAGGGTGAATTTCTTGGACTCTTCGAAGCTCATTCTTTGGTCAAGTTTTGATTAGTGAATCATATTAATTAAAGTTAATCAAGTTAATTAATTTTGAAATTTATCTATGTGCATGGGACCCACACTTCCCTTTCCTTTCCCAAGGACTATAGCCTCTCCTCTTGCAAGCTAGCTTTCCCCTCCATGCCTTAGATGGGATGGATTTTTCGTATCACATCCAAGCCCAAGCCTCCTCATCTTCTTTATCTAATCTCCTTCAGCACTCATCTTCCTTCCATTTGTTGTGCTTGCTGCTGAAAGAAAATCTCAAGACCTCGAGCTCTCAAGCTCCCAAGGAACCAGCAAAAATCTTCATTTTAAAGCCAAAGGTACCCTTTTATTATAACTTTCATTGTACCTATTTCTTACATCCTCTTTGTGCTGCTCTTTCCATTAATTTAATTAAAGCATTTATGATATGATATCTCAAGTAGCTTTTGTATGAAGTCTAGGTTTGATCATCAAGCCTCAATCAGACTCAATGAGTCCAATCAAAGCTCAATTCATCCATTAAAATGTAATCAAAAGCTATAGGATTTTAGTATATCCGAAGCTAGGACATCATTGTTTGCTCGTTAGAATAATCTTTTTATGTTAGTTTTGGTATCAATGTAAAGGTCTTGGAAAAACCTATCCATTGGAATATGGCGTCACACTGGAGGTGCCCTAAATCGAGAGTATTTGGGTGCAAAAAAGGGTACGTTCTATTTTTGCCTAAGCAAAATCACCGTCGAGCGCTACAGCATCTTGTAGCGCCTGGCTCTCAGCCTAGGAGCACTACTGTGCGCCGCAGTGCCCGCGTCTCGAAAAATCTAGCGTCGTAGTGCACCACAGGATCTAAAAGAACTGTCGCATGCTACATCATCAAAATTCATCATAGCACGCCATGGCACCTTTAAGCGCTGCAGCGCAGTAGCCCGCCACAGCGCATCGTAGGGCGTGGCTCTCGGTCAGGAGGCACTAAAACGTGTCGCAGCGCCAGCGCCTCGGGAAATCTGGTGTCATAGCTCCTGGCTCTTGGCCAAGAGGCGCTATAGCGCACCGTAGCATGCAAAACTATCTAGTTTTACCCATATTTGATATTTTCATATTTTAATGACTCCATAAATCTAATACTACAAAAATATACTGAAATCTACCTCTTATCCTAAATGGCATGTTTTAAATCCTTAAAGGATTCACTTAGATTTTTTGAGACAAATGGTAATTAATATAAGGTTTAGCTTTAATTTCTTTTTGCTTTAAGTAATGTAATGTTTATATGCCTCGTTAATAGTTGGATGCATGCTAGAAAACCATAACTCTGATTTGGACACTTAACTAACTAATTTGACATCAATTCATAACTAAACCCTAAGAACCTTAAGAAATGCTTAATCTAAATAAAAATTGATTTAACATCAGTTTTTGGACATTAATAATGTACAATAAACTCTTTGATTTTATCATTGACCAATACCAAGCAAAAAGTCTTGGCTTAGTCAAATTAAGAGTTAAACCCTAACTTGCCTGAATAAAGACCCTAACCTTAATCATCTTAAATAAACCACCTGATTTGAATACTTAAAGAACTTGCATAATTTTAATAATATTCCTTAATTTGACATTGACCTTAAACTATTAAATTAGAAGTATAAAGGTTCAATAAATTTATAAAATTGATCATCGGAATCTAACATTTAGATCTTTAATTTTCTCTTAAGAAAGACTATTAGCATAAAATAAATTGTAAAAAGATAATGATTTGTACATGATCAATTTGTAATAAGTTATGTGATTATACTCCATGATTATAGTATAAGTTGAGATCAGATGAGTTTTAACCATCTGATTTGTATAATTAAACTCAATATATTAAGACTTGTAAGTGTAATATAATCCTTTTAGCTTGAATTAGTATATATTTCAATGTTTAGATCTTAAGATTAAAATCTAGTAGTTTAATTTAATAATTAATAGACCACATTAATAAACAAACTATTGAGGTAGGAAGAGCCAATTTGTTTGATTTGTGAGGTAGGTACTTAGATGCACCTTCTTAGCTTTAGATATCTGACTTTAAATCCTTGTGGTAGGATAACCTAAATGCTATAGAATGAGATTCTTCCTTATGGTAGTATCCTAAGTTGGATGACTTTTATGTTTTATCCTTAGATCCTTTGTGTAGAACTCACTATAATGGAGTGTGGATTCATTAGATTGTACTCTTAGATGTATATATAAATAGAATTGTTAGAACAAGTATTAGTAGAATTATTAGTTGGAGATGATAATGTATATCCATAATATTGATTTATTTCAGTAGAAATCAGAGTTTATTGATTTATCCTAAATAGAACTGTAGGGTTTCAATCTTATCTTAGGTAATTAGATAAATTTATTTCAGTTCAGGATAAACATCCCAAGTCAAAGAGTGTTATAAGTAGGGGATTGAGCAGCTTAGTTTGAGAGAATAAATTATGACAGGGTTTTGCCCCTTATTGTCATGTGTTTTGATAAGTGCAGTTAAACAAACTAAATGTTTCAATTTACTTTTCTTATGATATTATAGGTATGCTTTTAACTTGGTATTTAACAACTTAATTTAATATAATAAATTGTGATAGGGTTTTGCCCCTTATCATCATGTATTTTAATAAGTGCAGTTAAACAAACTAAGTGTTAATCCCACCTTTCTAAGAAATATACCAAATATGTTTATATAATATCTTCATTTGAAAAGTTTAGGTATAATCTTAACTAATACCATTCAGTGGATTAGAATTAAGAGTCAAAATTCATTTAGATTAATTTGAGGATTTCTATGATTTAATGCATACCGTCATTAAAGCATAGGCATATAATAAATGCATAAGTCATGACAGTATTAGCGGAGCAATTTGTCTAACCTAAGGTCTATGTTAGAGGAATGTTGGCTTACCTAGGATCTGTGGAATGTCATGTGATACCAAGTCAGCATATTAGTGGCATACAGTTCTATAGCATATTCAGATACATAAATATAAATTTAGTGGCATACAACACAGTTTAAATGCATTAGTTAACCAATTTAGTTCCTTTATTATTTACCCTATTTTTAGTATTCAATTTTTAGCCATATTTTACTTTACTTTCAGTTCTACGTAATTATATTTTTCAGTTATTTCAGTTACAATTTTGTATTATTTTAGATTTTCTAGCTATTTTAATATTTTTATACAGTTTTGTTTCAATTACTTAAATGATAAACCTTAGAAAAATATAACTACAAGAATAACATTAAAATGTGTTAGACTCATTTTCTAACATGTGGTACTTTTGGGATCCAGCAATTTTCTAGGTCTAGAGCAATCTATGGAGCTAGTTTAGGAGGCATCACAGGAGATCCAAGAAGAGTTCGTGGAGTACTAGAGGACTCTACATCAGTATTTACCATTGTGTATTAGTTTACCTTCAGTTCAGTCATTAGACTATTTTATGTTATTTTATTTAAGTAGACTATCTGTAATAATTATGGATGCATTTTTTTTTTTGAGATGAATGCTTTACTTTTCTTTTGTGATGAATATTTCTAGATGCATGCTTTAGCTTCTGCACTCTGTATTTCTTACTACTTATACTTAGTATTGTGATGTGATCAACATACTGAAAATGTTATTGTACTTATATATATATTGGATTCATTATATTCCACTCATAATCCATTGTATATACTATATTGTCTAATACTTAAGATAAGGCCTTACACTTAGCTTAAAGATTAGTCCAGCAGGTCATTATTCAGTGATTATTTAGGGAGGTTCAGCAGTCCTTCCCGAGTAATGCACTATTTCGCCACTAATTGTGTATTAATTAACTCATTTGCGCGCGGCGACGGGATGGGGCGTTACAACTTAGCAAAAGTTTTAGAAAGTAAAACTTAATTCTTCTAAAATTTCAATATTTTAAACAATGCATCAATAATTCATTCATAAAAGAAAATATTCAGCTCAAAATTTATGATTTTTCATTAAAACAAAGATCTTTTAAATTCACAAAACCTATTATATTTCATAGTTCTCTGCCTGACCCTCCTCAAAAGAGAGGGATTAAGCTGAAATTACAAAATAAACAAAGAACAAAGTACAAATGCAGCATAAGATACTCATGGATTCTTTTCTTTTACATGAATAAAGAGCAATATATTAGAGATACAATACCTACTTCCCCTATGTTCTCTTTTACTGCTCTTGATTCACTTTATCTTGTCTCAATTTCTCTTCTCTTTCTTTCTATTGTAGTTATCCTGCTTATGAACTCCATAGAATATTATTTTTGTGGATAGAGTTCCTTCCCTTCTGAGGGGTCTAAAAGATCCATATTATTCACAATATGTTCCCTTAAATACAAGTGTTTCGCTCAGCCAAGGGTGCGGAATTTAAAGTACTACCCCCTTTTTTCTTTAAATTAATTCTTCCTCTTAATGACTCTTGGAACCTAAAGTTTTTAATTTCAAATCCATGAATATTATCTTTTAATTATGCCTTGGATGTTTGAATGAGCTATTTTTCTCTTAAAGTAGTCTTGGGAGTTGAAGGGATTAATGAATTAAGCCCTTGAAATACCAACCCTTCGCATATTCTGAAAATTCTGGGCGACCGGTGCTACGATGCACCGTGGTGTGGGGCATCAAATCATCATTTAATGCACACTATCTTCATAATAATTAAGATGCACTGCGACACGCTGTAGAGGGCTATGACTCGCAATGGTGGTCATTCGCCAATTAATTCATTGTGTAATTATTTCTTTGATCCCCGCTAAAGCATGCTATAACATCACACTCTTGATGACCAAACATTGTACTACGCTGTGACGTATTCTCTTAAGTTAATTCTTTGATAATTATTTCCTAGAATTGCGCCGCATTGCACTATAGTTAGTCACTCTCAAGGTTCGGGTATTGTAGCGCACTATAGCTAGTCATTTTGTATTTTGTTGGTGCTATAGCATGTTGTAGCATTATGCACATGAGGCTCAGGTGTGGTGGTGTGCTATGGCATCCAAGTTTTCTTAAATTCCTTAAGTGCAAAATTGATCTTGAGCTGAAAAAGTCATAAAACAAACCAACAGAAATTGAAATAGCAAATACTTTTACTAAAATAGTTAATTAAATTAGGAAGATATATATATATATATATATATATATATATATATATATATATATATAATTGAGCCTCATCAGTTCACTATGGAGGGAGTATTCACCCTTCGCAATAAACTCTAAGAATCGAAAATGCTAGAATAGGAATGCTAAGGTTTAGGCAGTTGATCATAAGGATTTTAGGTCCAATCGATAGCCCTCATTCTTAGGATCATTTTGGTATGTTGTTTGAGATACTTAATCAACTATAGCCCAAAAATTTAGTGTTTAACCCTAAATTTCTTCCTGAGCCTCTCCATTACATTTCAACTGAGAAGCACAGTACCAGGCAAGTCAGCATGTGACTCGAGCGGTATTGTGAAGTGAATATTCCAGGAATATTTTCCAGCCCATAGGATCCTATGTCTTGACCAACCCAAACCCCACCATTTTATAAATTAATGAAATATTCCATGAATATTCCCATTTTAATAAGTTGGAGTCTTAGGGCAAAAAAATTCCAAGAAAATTAGTGAAGTACAAATAAATAATATAACTCTAAATATAATGATATTATATATCAAAATTATCAAAAAAATGTGTAAGATAATAATATGAAATAAAATTTCACTTTTGATGATTAATTTTGCTAATGATTTTTTAATCATCAGTAAGGGTAATATACAAACCCTTGAAACTAGAGAATTACACATGTCTTATCCTGAAAAATCATGTGCTCAACAAAGTGTTCACTTTCATTTCATGTTACAAAGTTATTATAATTCTGAACTATTCATAAGCTATGATTTACATACATAAATACTCATTGTGTTACCATATGGATACACAGACACTTAGATTGTTTAATTGCCCTTATCCTTGATCACAAAGATAAGGCACATAACCCTTTTACAGTTTTTAACCAAGCTAGGATGTCTAAATTGTCACTTATGACATACTAAGGAATTAAGATATATGTCTTGTATCAATTGCACATATCCCCACGCATAGAGAAAAGAAGCAGAATCCCTTTACAACATTATAGAAGGCAAAGTAACCAATTCCCATAATTCGAAGGGAAATATAATTTGGATTCTTACCTTCTACATAATTGTAGTTACCTCCACTCATTAAGATAAGAGGTTGAACCCTTTTACTCTTTTGTAGAGGCTAGAATACTAATTCTATGGATGTTACAATTGTAATATTTATGCACCTCTCTTACCTATGATAGTAAGCTAAGACTTTTAGAGTCTCAATCCATGGTTCTAATCTAACATACCCTTAATTACTTAATTATAGATTCTTAAACATTTACTCAATTATGAGTCAAGATTTGTTCTTAGTCAATTCAAATATAGGTTACCTAAAGCATCTAAATTTGGGGAGAAATAATTGGGTTTATAATCATTTCAAAATCTACTATATTGATGGAATTATCACTTAGCAAGCTAGTGCTAATCATTACTATAGGGCTTCTTTATGGATTATTCAGTTAATAAGATTAAATTAAACTATTCAAGTTAGCTAAATCTAATACTTAGATCTAATCCTTTATGGCTAAATTACTAAAAATGTAAATTTGGGTTACACTTAGTAGTTTTACTTTCCATTTAGTTTCACTCACTTATTTTGATCACTTTAATAGATTACAGAGTCTAAATAAGCTATTAGGTTTCAATTACAACAATTGGTTAAAATAATATTAATATGAGGGTTTAAAATTGTCTTTGCAAAATAACAATTCAATTTTTTATTTTTCTATTTAATATGATAGGTTGTTGTCTAAGGAGTCAAATGACATCTTAAGCATCAAATTTGGGAAACTAGGGGTCCTAACTTGCCTTAATTAAGATTAAATATATTAAGGGGTGATTATAGTGTAAAAACTCACTAAACTTTAAATATTATCATTGATCAGTGTTCCTTATATTTTTTCTATTAAAATGGTATATAATATAATATATTTTTGATTTATATTGATCAAACTATGGCATTAATACAATCTACATTAATTCCCTAAAGTCAAATTTGATTTTATTCACTGTGTTGTTAATTAGAAATGAAATATGCTTGGAATATTCCCTTACTGTTATTTGGTTGAGGCATGGGATGATGGAACCCGATGGGCCATGGAATATTTGGAAAATATTCTACCAGTTGGAACTACGCGGGTTGTGGGTCGACCCTACTCGTGACCAGTACTTCATCCCCGTGGAATCCCCAAATTAGGGCAAACTTCCACCTCAAGTTCCTAGATATTTCAGCCACCTAAGGCGATAGACGACCTACCAAAATGATCAGCGAGAGAAGGTGCGCTGATTGGCACCAAAATCCCCATGGCTAGTGGAATCAATCGTTGGGACCTTACTTAGTTGTAAGCCAGCCACTAGAGTTTATCGTGCTAGCCAAAGTGGCTTGACATAGGCCATGCTCAGTGAAGGTTTTGGTGCATGCAATGTAATCAACCCACGACAGTTCAGTTGAGCCTACCCACAGTTTCTGCACCCACCCAGAATGTTGGGGACTTACTCAATTGAGGCTCCACTTTGCAGCCCTTTGGAGCTTGACTGTATCAAGCTTTAACTAGGTTGGCTCGAGCCCATTTGGTGTTTACAATTATGGCCCGACCCTAGGAATGCCAATCAAGCAAATCTCGGGGTCAAGTGGAAGCCTGGACCATTGGAGTTTGGTCGATTTCCCATTAAACATATGATTAGAAAGTTGGCTCAATCCTGACCATAGAATTATCTAAGCAGTTGGTTTATGATCTGAAATCAATCTTAACTTCATCCTAACATTGTTATAATTCATCACAGAGCCTAATTCAAACTATCACCAGCAGTAGAAGTTGAAAAAAAAAGTTTGGAGGAGGGTACCTGTTACAAGAGCTTGCGAGGGAGAATGTAAAACTTGGAGTGGTAGATGGGGTCCAAGCAACTTTAGGATTACTTCCTTAGGGTCCTAGCTTACTCTTAGGTACTTGAACACATTTTACACTGACTCACCGGGATAGGGCTGTTGAGCTTGCTGATGTCCGTCGGGCTCGGAAGAGGAAACAGTGAAAGCAAGGAGACGTTGGGGCAATTAGAGAGCTTCATGAGATTTTAATTGAGCAAAGAAAGCTATCCCAAGAGTTTCACTAGCTTAATAAGCTAGGAGAGCATTGAGGAGATTATGCTATGGGTCTTGGGCCCGAACCATGTGTCAACCTCCCAGTTGCTCCTTAGGGGTAGAACCGGGCCAATGTATGTCGAGTTTAAATCCAAAGTGTTTAGACAGTGCAGAACGATCAGCATCGTCTGATTTAATCTTAGAATTCTGAATGGCCAAGATACTCTGGATTTAGTGTTCCATATTCTGGCCCACTGCTTAGCATTTTTACGGTTTCAATTTTAAACATTTTAATAATTCAAAAATCCAAAGTCAATTAATTAAATTTATAAAATTTTAATTTAAACATAAATATAATTTTTATTTTGTGAAATTTTCAACCAATGAAAGTTCACAAATTATGAAACTTGCACCTATAGTATATTTTGATATGAGGAACTCAAATATTCCCTCATATTTGGGGTTTGAGGTCAAAATATTTTTTCTAATTTTTTGGGTATTTAATATAAATAAAATAATCAAGAAATTATTACTTGTTCATTTTAGCTCCAAATTTTTAGTATTTGATCCTAATGATGTTTAGAACCTAATGGTGATAGATTTTGGGTCGATTGATTTTGATTAAATTGAATAATAACCTTGGATTGTTACAATACCTAATGCTAATGCTAGATTGAACATACAAGCCAACAATTTTAAAATCAATCCAGCAACCCTACAAATGATCCGGAATTCCCAATTATGTGCTCAACAAGGACCCTAATATTCACATTTCACACTTTGTAGAAATATGTGATATATTTAAGTACAATGGTTTTATTGATGATGCCATAAGGCTTAAGATCTTCCCTTTTTTCTTGAAAGACATAGCTAAAAGTTAGTTAATTGAGTGATTCAATTATAACATTGGATGAACTAGCGGGAAAATCCTTGCTAAATATTTCCCACGGTCAAAACTACTAGGCTTAGGATTGAGGTATCATATTACACATAATAAGAGGGAGAGTCATTGCACAATAGTTGGGAGCACTTTAAGGAATTTCTTAGATGCTGCCCATATCATGGGTTTCCTATATGGATGCAAATTTAAATGTTTTATAATGTTTTGAATGCACTAATGAGGACCCTAATTTATGTAGCTTCTAGAGGATACTTAAATAGCAAAATTCAAGAAGCGGTATATGAACTTCTTGAAGAAATGGCTACTAATTCATACTAATGGTCTACTGAATGATAGTATCAAAATAGAACAGAGCCTATCAAGTCAGTAGAAATTACCAAAATAACTAATTTGCATAGAGCAATTGCCTTACTAAATAAAAATTGGAGACCAAGAGTGTAATTGCTGCACAAGAGGTAGTTTGCAAGATGTGTGGGGGAAAACACTTGGATGTAAATTTTGATATAAACACCCAATTTTTTTGCCTCAAGCATCGAATAAGTAAACTTCCTAAGAAATAACATCAACCTCCAACATACCCATAATAATCATTATTCTAGCACTAACAATACTAGTTGGAGAAACCATCCAAACTTGTCATTTAGTAACAACAATGGGTTAGCCACATCCCAACTTCCATAAAATTATTCTCTGTCCAATTCTAAAGTAGGACATTTTAATAGGTTAGGGCAGAAAAATTTTAAACACACCAACCCTCAAAAAATTCATTCAATTCATTTAAGGCAAAAACACTGCAATTCATGCAGCGTACAAAGGCAATTATGAATCATCATGAATCCTCAATACAAATAAATGAGGTAACCCTATGTTTAGTGAATAGACCTCAAGGAGCACTTCCAAGTTCAACTAAGATCAATCCAAGAGAAATTGTGGAAGTAATCAAATGTGAGGGCTCAAATAGAGAGAGAGAAGAGTCAAGGAATGGAGGGTATAACATTATCAAGGCTAATAGTAGATGCTCATATTTGGTTTAGTCAATACTAAAATACTTAAGAACTATGGAAGAAGAAAAATAGAAGGAACAAAATCATCAATACATAAAATCTAGTTTCCACCCAAGTGCAAAGATCATGGGAGGCTCAATAATCCATACACCATTGGAAGTGTGAGATACCTTGATTCCCTCTGTGATATAGGGGCATATGTTAACATTATGCTTTATCATATATATCAATATATTGGGTTGGAAGGATTGAAAGAAACTCCATTAATTATTCAATTTGTTCAACTCTCCTCAATGATCCCTGTAGGAGTAGTGGAAGATGTATTTATTAAGGTTGGGAGTCAGAATATTCAAAGAAACTTTACCATATGTGTGACTTAACCCGAGGAATAAAGACAAAAAATATATTCGGGAGACTCTTTCTAGCAACTATTAAAGCTTTAATAGATGTATAAAATGGAACCATAATTATGAGAGTGCATGCAATGGCAGAAATAATAAATCTATTTGATATGATATTACCTAAGCAAAATATGCAATTCCAGAAATTTATAAAACAACATGAAGAAAATGGGAAGGAAATAGAAAATAGTGACAATTCTTATGACATAATGAGTTTAGGGAAGCAAGATGACATAAAATTAAGTGATTGTGAAAATAATAAGAAAAGTAAGAACCAACTGAGTGAAGTAAAATGGAAGAAAACTAGGAGATGAAGGTAGAAGTAGAAATCACCTGACTCTGTTGGAGGGTTAATATTTCAGTTTAAGACACTAGGAGTAACAATAGAACCTTGCCCAAATAGGAAGGATAGAGCAAGCACAACCTATATAATACAAAAAGAGACCGTAAGATAGGTTAGTGCTCATCCTAAGATGAAGAAAAGAATCTGGAAGGAAATTATCAAAAAGAAGAAGGGCAACTAAATCTAATTTTGTTAGGATGATGGCATTAAGTCAATCACTGGTTGGGAGGCAACTAATATATGTTTTTATATTTGCTTCAGGTTTTATAAAGAATGTGTATATGTCAACAATGGGGCATGACAAATCTCGAGTATGGTTGCAGTAACGAGAGACTGATGTTATTTTATTAGATTGTGTCACTCCTTTACTACTTAGTGATTTATTTATAAATCAGTAATTAGTTTTGTAGTTTTTTTTTTCTGCTTTGGTGTAGTAATGTAATATACGTTTATTTCAAATATAATTAAAAAAATTTAATTATTAAATAAAATTTGAATTATATACTTTTTACTATTTTATTATAGTAATGTTAGAAATGAATTTAGAGAATATTTGATTAATTTTGAAAATTAATTTACGTCAGGAATTTTCATGGTTATTTTAATAAGAATTTAAATTAAAATAATTATTTTAAAATATTTAGGTGTCAGAATTGAAAATTTTTGATATTTTTGGATTCATAACGTCAATAACAAAAAAATAGTGAATTTTCGGGGCTAGTTGCCGCTTATCCGTTCGTCGAAATTTAATGTTTTTGGTATCGTTTGAATCGTATCGACAAGACCTTTCATTTGATACCTTAAAATTTAATTTTCGTTAAATCTTGATTTTCTGAATTTGTAAAAATTTAAATTTTCATTTATTTATTTATTTATTTAAATTGAGCTAATTTATAATTTTTATCTTTTCTTAAAATTTATCTTTGCAAATACGCCCCTTAGGAATATTCTTATCCTATTCGGAGAGAATTTTATTCCAAATAAAGACAATCTACTTCTTAATTTAAACCATCCATTCTTATTTTGACTTATTTATATCTTTTGATTTAAATCCTAGTTGAGGGGAGATGATTTCATAATTTAAAATTTTCCTAAAACTATTAAATCCTTATCTCCTCTCATCATCTTCTTCTTCTTTAAAGAGAAAAATACATCTCCTTATCCCCTCTCCCACCATCTCAAAATTTTATTCTTCTCCATCTTCTCAAATTCCTCTTTATCCCCTAAGGTTTCTAAAGAATCAAAGGTGAATAGTTGATGCTTACAAAAGACTAAGTTTTATTCTTCTTCATCTCTTTCAAAGATAATACTCATTAAGGTATATATTTTTTTTAATTCAAAATTTTTCTTTTAACTTGATTTTATTAATAAAATCAAATATGCATACAAAATTTCTTTTAATTAATTTAGATATCTTCATATTAAGTCAAGATCTAATACATGATTATTTTATTTTCTTATAAATTTCTAAAAGTTTTAATTTCTTTCAAATATTTCTCATACTTAAGAAGTATATTTATATTAACTTTATATATCTATATCTTTTAGATATATCATTTTTAGAACTTAAATTTTTTTCTAATATGTTCTTCTATATATTGGTTGTATGTTATTAGAAGAAACTATTTAATAATTTTTCTTCTATGTTAATTTAAATTAATCTCAAAGTATAATAAAATTTCTAAATTTTTACTTAGAAAAATTTTTGAATTTTCTAAAATTTTAAGATTTTGGTAAAATTTTGAAACTTTATATCTTTTTGGTTACCAATAATATAAAGCTGTAATCTTGTATGTAGATTCCCCTATATATTAGGAAGAACTTCACTTAATACATCTCAGAATTTTGGGCACTTTAAAGTTAACATAAGTGCTCAAAGTTCAATAAAAATTCTAAGAAGTTTCAAATTTAAAAATAGATTTTTCTGAAATTTTATTGATATTTAGCTTAGTATAATTTTTATTCCAAACATAGTTAGATATTTATATTTGGCAAACATAATCATAGTTATATTGTACGCAATTTCTCTGTTAATCACTTGAGCTGATTATGTTATTAAGAAGGTCATTTAAGTGCTTATAGTTTGCTAAAAAAAAATCACAAATTTGAACTTATGAAAAATTTTTAAAATTTTAAAAAATTTTCTAATGTTTGAAATGATATATAATTAATTTTCAAAATACAGAAAATCCAAATGTGATATTTGACATGCATATTCTCTAATATATAAATAATAATTTATGTTTAAGACATAAACATATAAAATAAGCACTCTAAAAATATCTTTTGGATGATACAAAATCAACTAAAAACTTAAATTTCTTATTTAGCCAAAATTAGAAAAATTTTATAAAAATAAAATTTTCATTTCAAATGATATATAATTAATTTACAAACTTTATAATTGATGTAAGAAGATAAATTTTGATATTTATAAATAATTTAAGTAATAAATTTGATTTTTGGAATATTTATAAATATAATTTCTCATAATAATAATATTATGATTTTTCAAATAATTTATTAAATGAATAATTTAAAGTGAATTAAAATAGTTGATTAACAAATTTAGATGTTGATTTAAGAGATTGAAATCAACAAATTTAAGAAAGTAATTCTTCAAGTTAAGTACAAAATTATTCTTAAGTTTTATTCAAGTATCTTAAATTTTGAGCTTATTTCTATTTGAATATTGCTTATTCATTTTATCATGCAAACTGTTTTATTAAATTACAATATTTTCATATAAAAGTGTATGACAGAAAGTAAAGAAATTTCATTTCCAGTGTTTATCTTTGAAGGAAGAAATGAAAATGTAACCTGTACAAGCTAGAGCTTACTAGTAGCTCACGATGAAATAAGGAGGGATCTAACCCTTATGGAAGTGGGCAGAAGATCCAGAAGAAAGATACACCATTTTACATCTATAAGATGAGGCACTACCGACGGATAGTGATAAGCTTCCATGGCTAATAGATTTTACATGTTGGATGATGAGTCACATGACTCAGCTTTGTGTCACAATTTACTTTTAATTAAAAAATTTTCACTTGATGCTTTTCAAATATTTAATTTCATATTTAAGATGCAGGACAAGCTTGGTAAAATTTGCAGCATTTATTTTAATATACGTTAATATAAAAATTTAATTTCCTTGCCATTTTATTTGATTTACACATATTTTAGGATCTAAAAAATAATTCTTAATGGATAATTTTTGTACTCCTGCCTGACTGGTTTTACTAATAATTATTTCAAATTTTGAAAACTAAAGCTTAAGAAGATACTAATTTAGGAATAGCTTATAAGAAGTGAAATTTGAGTGAATATGTTTGATTTTGTTGTGTTGTAATAATAATTGAACTTATATAATTTTATAAGATTGATTTTGTGATGAATAAAAAATTTATAATTTTATTATCTTATTTTTTATATTTCAAATGATGAGTTTATTATTTAAAAATTCTCAAACTTGATCACTCTCGATTGTTGTCATTATAAAAGTGTTGGTTAGTTCTTATTGTCCTCTGTAAATTTGAATCAAATGAAATAGATTTACAGTATTAAAGTTATCCTAATTGTGAAGTTGATGTCTTATTATTTCTTATTATAGATTGTTAATTAAGGTTTAATAATGTCTAAAATATTTATTGGATAATAAATACAAATTAGATAAGTATATAACAGTGCAACAATCTTATTGAATGAAAAAAAATTGAAAGAAACAAATATAAAATTAATATCTAACACAATTGATGCACCACACTAAGTGAGATGAAAATTATATATATATATATATATATATATATATATATATATATATATATATATATATATGAAATGAAATGGGATGAAAAAATTGCATCTCCCTATAAAAATATAAAATAAAATAAAAAATTTTGAGTACATTTCTTTGAGAAATGGGAACATATTGCACTTAAAGTCCTAATCCTTTGGGGGTTACTTACCCATAGAAAAATCAAATCAATCCCCATATTCAGATTCAAGAGTACCATGAGTGTTATATAGAAAGAATTGAGGTTAATTGATCCTATTATTCATAAGATGAGATATAGTAGGATGATAAATCTTGATAAGCATATGTTAATCATAACCATAATCACCGACGAGAAGAATCTTGAAGAAATGGCAAGAGCTGCAAGATCCCATCCCTGAAGCGTCGTCGGTGATGGCTTGCAAGGTAAAGGCGCAAGCTACAACATTCCATCCAAGAATCGCTGAGCAGAATCATTCAGTAGAATCGCAGCTCGCAGATGGAATCAGCTCCAGCCATCGACGAGAGGAGTCGCAACTGATCGACGCCATCTAGAAGAGTAATCGCAGCTGGATAGACCTCAAACTGAAGGAAATCCACTATTAAGTTCGAATCCTTCAGTTAAAATCAAATTGTTTGACAAATCTCGCAAATTTGTGAGTTCTAGAAATTTTTATCTTTTTATTCACATTTTTAAATTAAAAAAAAAATCCAGAAATAAATATCTTGTTATTAAAATTGAATAAGAATGAGTAGATAGAGAAAATAAAGAATCTAACGTTAACAGTCAAAGCGGATTGACTCATTGAAAAGAATATATCATAAGAAAGATTTCATCATTGCAGATCGAATCCTTCACTTAAATATCATATATATGATAAATGCTAAGCTCACATCATCAAAAATATTTAAAATTAATAATTTTTTTTTTTTAATTTTAGCATATAAATCTTTTAATCATCTATTTACCTATTAAGTTGACATTTTATTTATTTATTATATTAATATATAAATATAGTAATATTCATTTAATATATATATATATATATATATATATATATATATATATATATATATATATTATTTTCACAATATGTGTGATCTGTAATAATGTTAGATATCACAGCCCTGTCGGCTTCCAATGGCTTGGCTCTTGGATAATCTTTCTTTCGCATGCTGAAGTTATATCAGTTTCATATTTCCATAATATGTGTGATATCTAATTTAATAAGTGATCAAAGAAACAGTATATATATATATAATTATTTTTTGTTTTTATAAAAGTCATTTCGGCACATATATTATTAGATAAACTCGAAAGATACATAAAGAGGAGGTCCCAATAAAAAAATAAACTTATCACAACAAAACATATAAAAAACAAAACAAAGATTCTCATCTTCTTCTGACAGCCTACACAGCCACCCAGCATCCCAACTGTTATACCGCCACCCATGAAAACAGCAAACAACAGCAAGGGAACCAGCCAGCTGACCAAATGCTAAACAACTTAGGAGCAAGAGGAGAACCTCAGATTGAAACAAAACAGTAAAAACTACAGAGGCCAAAATAACACCAAAAGCAACATTTGTCAGGAAACAAAAACAGCAAAACAAACAATACAAAACAAAACAAGCAGCCAAATCACAGCCCAACATTTGGTTTGTATTTAATCCTGTCAACATCTTCTATAGGGAAGCATATTTTTAATAAGATCATAGTTCCATCCAGTGTTTATATCAAATACATCTGCTAAAGTTAGCTTTGGATGAGTAATGTTATAGTGGCAGTTTGCCAGAACATGTTTCTGATTCCAGCAATAATACCAAAAGGATATAGAAGGATCAAAAACATCACAATTAATCGATTCTTCAATAATGTCAGTGATGAAAGCATTCTCTTTCGCGTGAGGGAGTCACAAAATTTGTTATTTATTTGAGAGGGATGGTCTAGCACAATACTTAGCTATACGAATGTACGACTAAATTGTTTTTAAGGTTCTAAAGTTTCACTATAGTTTAAAGAAAAATACTTTATGTAACGAAGAAAGACATATAATTCCAAAACCTCCCTCATTAATGAGTGAAGTAAGCCGGTCCCACGAGCACCAAATCATTTTACTACCTTTAGGATGGATCGAAAAGAACTTATTAAAAATACTCTTTAACACATTCAAAATGAAATTTGTAGTAGAGGTGTGGCTCCCCGCTCCCCTAGACCCGCAATCATTGGACTAAGGAGCGGAGTGTCACTCGTGTAAATCCCTCACTCAACATTAGATTAGGTGAGATTCACAATCTACTGCTAAGGTAAGGATGTGCACATAATAACAAAGAGGATCAGTAACTACATCTACATACATAGAGTGCGGAAGCATATGATAAGTAAGGGCTACATCCATTCATCATACATCATACATGAATTAAAATAAGGTAGCTCAGAAAATAATAAAGTACAGAAAGTAAATCACAGTCACAGTATCTGTATTATTATAATATTTTAAGTAAGGTTTATAAAATAAAATAAGTAATACTCTCATCCTCATAATAGGTAAAAAGGCAGTTAAATATCCTCTGGTCCAAGCTGCTGCACCTTCTCTATGAAGGGCTCCTCCTCAAGCACAGGCTCCTCAAACTGCTCTAGTTCTGATATTATCGGTTTCACAATGTCATGGCCCTAGCCAATAAAGAAAAATCTTGTTAGACAAAATGTCTAAGTACATTTTAGACAAATAAATTATTAAGCATTTGTTAATGTCACTATTTATACTATATACAAAGTCAAACGTTTATCTAGCATGGGAGCAAGTAAGCATATAAAGGAAGTAAGATATGTTATAAACATATCATTTATAACTAAATAACAAGTGAGGCAAAAGCACACCTCAAGTAAACTAAACAAGGTATATCATATATATATATATATATATATATATATATATATATATATATATATATAATACAGTAAGTAAAGGCACTTAAAGAAAAGTCTAAACTTGAATATGCTGATGATCATATGACATATGCTAATTTAAAATATAAATCTGAAAATAGTACACATAATATAAGCAATAAAGTCTAGTATCATATATAAATATATAAGTAAGCAAGTAAGACAGAAAACACAGCTGATTGAAATAACATGCATCAGCATCATAATATACAGTAAGTTAAAAACTGAAAAAAAATTATAATTATTATATCAGAAAGAATTGAACAATCTGGCCTAGTATATTCCCATAGTCTTTCTGGGCTAGAGCAGACAGAGATTTCCATAGCCTTTCCGGGCTAAGGCCTAAAGGACAAATAGAAGTAAAGCTGAAGAGACAGATAATACTATGCAGAATCTTTTAATTATTTTACTTTTGTTTACATGGACACATCCAGAAACAGCTGATAAGTTAAGCACGTATGTAAGACTAGGCGGGTTCCTAACTTAACACACACTCCTCAATGAGGAATGTTAAGCATCTTTATTTCTCCTTACCCCTATCAATTGGGGTAATGTGCATTATAATCAACCAAAGACTGAACCCAAATCCCAATATTTTCTTAATATTTTAAGTTTTCATTTCATGCAATAATATTTTTCTTATATAACATGTCCAAGAAAAATAAGCATAAAACTCAAGGAATGCATAGCACAAAGTCAAATAGTAAGCAAAGGACTCTACTAAGCATGGTGATATTATTTATTTTCTAATTTAACCATTTTAACTATTCTAAGTTATACAAGTTCAGGATCTATAATTCCTACATCGAGTGTAACTTAGAAGCTCGGCCTAATAAGTTAAAAAGGATTAGAAATGATTAGGTTCTAATCTAATTCAATCAAATACGACTACAAGTTCAATTAATAAATTATACGTCCTAGTTTTATGAATTTAGATGTTCTTCACTAAGATCTGATCAAGATCTACTAAGCTATAGATTATGAATTAAATATCATGAGATTGAGCTTAATCACATAGTCCAAATGGATAATATAATAAATCTAGGTTTTATTCTAAAAGTGATATATTGATTAAGGCAAGTCCTATTAAGTAAATCAAACTTAATAGGATGAATCTCCTATCCCAAATCTAGGGTTAACAGACAAAATAATTAAAATAAATTGTAAAAGTCTAAAAACTAATAAAACCAAGGATTCATTCATTGAAAAACCACATTTTTCAATGAATGAAATCTAGTCTATGATCTAATCCTAATCTCAAAAGTAGTCCTAATGTGAGGTGAAAGATTCTAAGAAAAAGACTTAGAAAAGATTATGGATTTTTTTTTATTTTGATTGGAAAGCTGATTTTATTCACTAAGGGATTCTAATACACTTTTAATACTAATTTTAGTGATTTACTAAAGAAATTAGGAGTAAAAAATGCTTAACCTAAATTTTGGGCAAAATAACTATTTTGCTCCTACTTAAGAGTCTAAAATTCTACTTTTTGATTTAGGGCTCCAAATTATAATTTCTTACTGCCAAATGATTCCTTACTATCTAGCATGAAGATAGACAGTGAGTACGCTCAATTTGGACAAGAAATGGATCCTACAGGTCCAAACAAGAAACAGATCCTATAGGTCCTATCAGGAACTCTCCATTGCAATCTAAGGTAACCCACTTCCTATTAATTAATTCAATACTTTAGTTCAAATATTTTTCATTTAACCAAAGCATGGTGTTATGTTAGATTATCGAGCCTCAATCAAACTCGAACAAGTTTGATCGATGTTCAATCCGTTCGTAAATTCTAAACAATAAAATTTTTGTATATTCGTACAATAGGCATCATTTTTTGCGGCATTAAAAAGACCTTTCCATCAGTATATGGCACGACCCCTTAGGTACCCTAAATTGGGAGTATTTGGATGCCCTAGGGAAGACCCTCAACTTCGTTCGCACTGGCAGACTATCAGGTGCCATAGGGTAATGTAACGCCTGTCACTCAGCCAGGGAGCACTCCAGTGCGCTACAGTGCCCAGGTCGCAGGACATCTGGCACCATAGCACACTGTAGTGCATGGCTGTCGGCTAAGGAGCACTACGGTGTGTAGCAGTGCTTGGCATCAAAGCGTGCTGTAGCACCTGGCTCTCGGCTAGGGAACAATATGGCGCTCTACAGTGCCCGAGTCTTGGAACGATTGGCACCATAGCACGCTGTAGCATTTTCTTCTTGGCTAGTGAAGCTCTACATTGCACTGTAGCCCCGTATCTCATGGTGCATCATAGCATCAAATCATGCAATAGCGCGTCATAGCGCACTACAATGCCCAGTTTTGCACAACTTCATAATTTTTGCAATCAGCCAATTTTAGAACCATAATAACATAAAAATAGACTAAAATATAGAAGTGGCTTAAAACATGCATTTTTCAAATATAGATGTAGCTTTAAACATGAAATTCCTATTTTATCCAATTTGCATGACTAATGAAAGTTAGCAAATTTACTTATCCGAATGGATTATTTATGAGTTCTATTTCTTCATCATATCATTTTGAAGTTAACTTTAGTGCTATAATTATTTTCCCATAGTTAAATTATTAATTATTTGCTAAATGCTTGAACTTGTATTTAGTGAAGATTAATGATTATATTTATCTGATTTTGGTATTCATGTAATCCTTAAACAACAAGTAACATAATGATAATTTTACATTTCAATTTTTGCATGAGTAATCTTTAATTATGCCTAGTGAGCTTCAAATTCTGATTAGCCTTAGTTAAGCTCTATGAGTAATTAGACTTAATTCAGATTACTAATTTTGCACTCATTAATTAGCATGGATTAATATAATACTTGCTAATTTTAGAATTTGATCTTAGATTTGTATATTAGATGAATTAAGCCTCATAATGGATAATGTTATCTTCTTTTTAAGCTTAAGTTCCTTTGATTTTCTCTTGAGGAAAGAAACCTACAGGAATTAATTTTATTAATTCAATAAAATATGCTTGATTATCAAACAATCAAATCTTAATAATTATATGATTTCACCTATGACTTGATTATTTAAAATAATCTTAAGAGTTTAGTGGATTAACATGATTGATTCTCATTTTAATCAAGTGATTGAATTTATGAATCTTCATGTAAGTTGACAGACTAAAAATGTACATCCGCGCTTACACGCAAGTGCACGTAGTCTGAAGTCATACTGGATGGTGAGATCCTGAGATTTATCATCCTCTAGGAACGGTATTTGTTTCATTACTATGGTTTACTTTAGTTTACTAATGTTTGAATGATAATTAAGTTGGTAATAGCTTTGGTCATAATTTAACAAATCAGAGTTTTTTAGATAAGAAACTACTTTTAGAGAAAATATGGAGAGTTGGGTTTTAGCATGCAATTCATTAAGGGTTCATGTAAGTACTCTTCTTTATCAATTTAGTATTAATTAGATTGGATGATTTAATTACAATCAAGAAACATAGTCTTTTTTAGGGTGTCCCCCAAATGTAATAAGTCTCGCCTAATGCTCAGAGATGAAAACAAGAAGGTTCAATCTCGGCACGTAGACCATCATGTGATCAATATTGGTTGAGTTCAATAATTACGTCTAAGTTATAAAATCTATAGTTTTAGTTATGCATCACATTATATTGATTCCACTAATAGCTCACATGCATCAATTCTAGGTTCAGTTAAGGAGATGAGCTATTGGGCTAGATGAGTTATGTCACATTACCCATAGCACAAAATGAATCTAAATTATCGCATAAACCTAACATGGGCTAAAGAGCTCAACAAGTGGCTATCAGCTCACATGCATCTACTTCTCAGCTTAACAAAGGCATTATGCTATGATTCTCATAGAGCTTGTCACAAGGCTCTAGGTTGTCATGCACAAATTCCTCGCATAATATAAAGGTCAGCAGTGGAGCATAAAGATTATTAATTATTCCATGGCTTTATTGACCAGCAGGGATCTAAGGGGTTTCATTGGTTATTTTTGCATAGCGAATGTTCTCATGGACATTCGTGGAGAGGCTGCTCAACATGCACAACCTTAGTTCTAAGTAATTTAAGAGCTCTATGGTTGATAAACTGTAAATACACATCTGTGCTCACAGGTAACTGCATGTGGTCTTAAGTAATAAAGGATTATGAAGTCCTAAGATTTATCATCCACTGACAATAGTTTGTTTTGTAATTAAACTATATTTGATTTCACTTAAGTTTGAGTTAGGATTAATTAGGTGATGTTGGTTCTAATTTTAGTAACCAGAGTTTCTTAGATTAGAAACTGTTTATTGAGAAGGTAGGGAGAGTTGGGCTTAACATACAATTTATTAAGGGTTTGTGTAAGTGCTATTCTATATCAACTTTTAGTATCAAATATCTTAGACATTTTAATTATAATCTAGAAACATAGTCTTCTCTAGGGTGTCCCCCAAATGTATTAAGTTTTGCCTAGTTCTCGGAGATGAACACAAGAAGGTTCAATCTCGACACATAGACCCTCATGTGACCAATAATATTTGAATTTGATACTTACATCTAAGTTATTAAATCCACAATTTTAGTTAGGCATCATATAAGCTTGATTCCACCGATGGTTCACATGCATCAGTTCAAGGTTTAGCTAAGGGAGAGTGCCATTGGACTAAGTTAGTTATGTCACATCACCCACAAGTGCACAATACATCTTAATCCCCACATAAACTCAACACGAGCTATGGAGCTCAATCGGTAGCTCTTGGCTCACACGCATCAACTTCTCAGTTAAGCTAAAGAAACTATGCTAAGAAACTCATAGAGCTTCACTAGGCTCTAGGCAATCATGCACATCTTCTTCACTTAAGCTAATGGTGAGTTGTGGAGCTCAAAGATTTATTATCATTTCATCACTCTATTCATCTTCTTAAACCTAAGGATTTGCATTGGTCATCATCGCATGACAAATACTATCACTGGCATTCACGGTGAGGATGCTCAATGTGCACACCCTTAGCTCTAATAGAATAACTAGCTTGATGGTTTCAGAGTTTAAAACATTTATGTTCTTAAAATATAATCTTGAAAAATAATTCATCCAAGCATTTTCCACATCATTTAATCAAAGAATTGACTAAAGAAAATATTTATTAACATATTTTGAGTATAGACACATTTCATCCTATAATTCATTACATGCATGTGCCCAACCCTAGTCGAGAAGGGTTTAGGCTTCCATTAAAAAAGAAAGACAATAATAGCAACTAAAAATTGAAAGCCTTTGCATGGCTCAAAAAGAAAATGATTTAGATCGAATTACAATACTAGGAATTGTTGTCGCGTTCACCAGTCCTCTCTATCTCAAGCTCCTTCCCTCTTCCACTTCATGTGCTTAACTCTTTCTCCTTTAATGTAAGCCTTCTCCTTCCTTGGGGCAGGAAGAACTCTTCTTCCTAATGCTCAATAGTATCAAAATCTCTAAATCTTTATTATCAAAATGTGGAGCCCTTATTAAGTTTGAAGCTGTGCTTTTATAAACTTTCAAAATATCCTCCAACATTTACTTCAGCCACCCCTTCCCATTCCTTGAGACTTAAAATTCCATTAATTTTTATTCTGATATGCTCTTGGAAAGGGGAGTTTTAATGTATTTGCAATTATTCCTTACTATGGGAGGAGGGGGAGTTATGACTTTTGGATTTCCCTATTGTAACAACCTTAAGCTGTTACCCTAGCTAAAACTAGATTAATTAAGCTAAACCAAGATTTGATTTTGATTCCATTGGATTCAATAGGTCATTTAAACTTAAACCTAGAAGTTTGAAATCAATCAGAGCTAAATTCGAAAATTTAGTATTTTTGGCTATTTTTAAGTCCTAAAAAATATCTAAATTATTTTGATCTCTAAATTGAAATCTGATTTCATTTTTGAATTCCTAATGCCCAAATTAGCTAAGGGTGAATTTTTGGGAATTTTTGGAGCTCATTTGATCCTAAATTGAATTTGGAAAATTTTAGAATAATTAAGAATTAATTTAAATGGTTTAATTAATTAAAATTAAATTTTATTTAATTATTATTTCTATGGGATTTGCTGTCGGGACCGCGGTAGATCCGCTGCGGGGTCCCGACAGCGGCACGCGCGTTTCTGCCACTTGATGTGTAAGCACGCATCTCAGCGCGCTTAATCCCACGGCTCTTATCTCGCGCACCGTGATCTGATCCCATTCGCCCGATCAGCATCTCAGATCGGATGCTCGACATCCTCTCCGCGTTTCTAAATTTCAAACCCTCGCATCAGACCGTCTAAACCCAACGGCTTCGGCATCAGACGGCGGAGGCGAACCCTAACACTGTGGACCTTCGTCCCCGCAGAGATCCCTTCCTGACCGAGAGGATTCACGGAAATTTGCCACGTAATCCTATCTACCACTCCCCTCGCCAGGTCAGCTAGGTCGTTAGCTTCCTTCCGTAAGTGGCCGAGCCTAGCAAGGCGACCCAGGAGGGCTAGACCCTCCCAATTTAGGGAACCAGGGAGAAGCCTCGGGCCGAGCCAATTCCCAAGCCCGAGCCCTAGCCTCCGTTCCTAGAACCCCTTGGCGGCTATAAATACCTCTGGGACTTCACAGTGAGTCCCTTTGCTCACTGTGAATCCCCAATTCCCCAGCTGAAGGCCTGCCGGAGCTCTCGTCTCCTCAGCGATTTCCCGGCATTTCCAGAGCTTAGAACCACTGATAGAGGGCCCGTCTGACATTCAGACTCCCTATGGAGCTTCGTCTACTGACCAAGAAGCTCAAGGACACCTCAATTTTCCCCGGCCAGGCCCGTAGCTTGACCTCAGGTACAGCTTTCCTCCATTGATTCTTCCTTAAGCTCATTTCCACCCTGTCCTTCTGAATGAGCCCTGGTTGTCATCTAAGCAGGCTTAGCCACCTAAGAAACTCTTGTGATTGTCGCCTGGGGCTACGCTAGCTCGGGTCGATCGTATCGATCGACTGAGCTAGCCAGCGAGCCAATGGCTGAGTCTGAGTAAGGACCCAGCGATTGGCTGCACCTCGGGTTATGATAGGCTAGGGTTTCAACGAGTCTAGTCCCCCTGAGCGTGTAGGGATCAAAATCCCATCGAATCGAGGTCCCTGTGAGGAGAATTTCCCCCTCATAGGCGACCTGAGATGCCTCGCAGGAGGACATCTCGAATGAGTAAGACCCCATCGATCCAGAGGGATCCAGATGGGGGTTCTTGGTCAATTCGACGCGCCTTGACTCAAGGAATGTGTAGGGATCGATTTGAGCCCCTGCCGTCGCTGGAGCGCCGAGAATTTCTGCTTTGAAATTCGACGGGCTCGGGACCCGTCGAGAGGAAGAAGACGAAGTCGCGGGTCCGGGTCAGGTCGGTCTCTGACTCGCGCGGTTCTGATTTTGGGCCGCGGTTAATTAAATAATTATTGGAGTGTATTTTTAATGGTTATGAATTAATTTAATTAAAACCTAAAGTTCTAATTTAAATAAAAATACAGAATGAATTAATTAAATAACTTTAGTTATACAGATCCAAATGGTATGATCAAATATACCATTTGAATCAGAAAAATCAGGGAATCTAAATATAAAATAAAATCTTAGATCCAATGGTTAGATTAAAAATTATTTGCCAAACATTCTCTGTTTTTAATTAAATCATATAAAATCATTTGATTATCCAATTTATGAGTTTAAAGGCTTTGATTGCTACTTGTACCCTAAGGGACAATTTTAGACCCTTAAAATTAATTTTGGATAACTAATTTTTTTAATCACTCCTTAATCACCCTAATCAAGGATTAGTGAATTAAACCCTAATTAAGCCTTTGATTTGGGTGGGAATGGTTCCTAATATTATATTAAACCTAGTAAAACCTAAGTGTAAGGTCAGATTACCCTAAGATGCCTTAATTTCACTAATCACCCTAAGTGGCCTAATTAAGTGATTAGTACTAATTAAAACCATTTAGGTCATCAAAACCTCAGTTAAAGGTGTTCCCCACCTCATTAAGCAATATGAAACACTTTAAAATAGATTAGAGCAAATTTGGACAATAAAACCCTAAATTCCTAATTTTATCTTAAGAAGGGCATTTTGATCATTTTGACCAAAGTATGATTTAATGTTCCTTAAGGACTAAACATTTTAGTAAACCACTATAACACAGATTGGAAATGTTCTCTGAAATCCTAGAACAATAATAATCACCAATCCATAAGGTCTCATTAATTCCTTAATTAAGGTACCTAAACCTTAAGCATTTCTTAAAAAGATCATTTGGCTTTAAACTTATTTAATTTAATAATAAAAATGGTCAGTTATCTTATTAATAAGTTCAGTAAGCATAATTTAAGATTTAAGTGTTAAAAGAAAAGTAATTAGAAAGGGTCTAAGTAAAATCTTAGCTTAAGGTCTAAAGTGATCAAAACTCAGACCCTTAGATCTTAAGTAATCTAAGAAGGTCAAAATGGGTTTAATGTTAATCTAATGCTTGGAATTGTCAATTCTTGACCTTAATAAGCTCCTTATAGTTAATTATGAAATTAGATCTAAAGAAATTCACAAATGGAAACTCTTAAGTCAAAACTCTAATTAGAAGTCTAAAGTGATCAAACTTCAGATCTTTAGATTTTAGATCTAAGACTTAGATCTTCAAATTGAATTAAACTACCTCCAATTGAAATTCTTTAATGATTGATTGTTTAATCTTTGGAAACCTTCAATGTGGGTATAGGATGATTCAATCAATAAGATAATGAAATTATCTTAAAGATGAAATATAGATCTTAGATTCTCAAGTTCTTAATTGATTATTTTATCTTATAATCAGTAGAATAGCCTTTCACTAAGATCTTAGTTCCCGAATCTTTCAACTTATAGGATTTTTTACCTTTGGGATTAAATGAGAAACCTAGATCCTATTTTAATATCACCTAGGATTTGGGATTTGAACTCAACATAGGGTTTAAGTTCTAAATTCTTAAATCTTGATTCATTTGATCAAGATTTGGGTAAGAGAGTGAAATATTCATAAAATTAGGTCATTGATTTGCTTACTTAAACTATATAGTCGTCGCATGATTTTGGATTAGAACTTTTTAAGTTCTAATATTTAACTTTAAGGACGTAAATCTAAGATTCTACTCGATAGCTGGATATTGGAGATCCTAAGCTTGTGCCTTCTCAGAGTAGTTAGATTTGGTAATTAGACAACAACAGATATCACATAAGTTTAGATTGAGTCTCTTGCTTACTTTGACTAGATTGCTTTGCATACCTTACATTTTGAGCTTTTACCTTTGAGCATAATAGGACAAACTTAGGATGATACATCCTAAGCTAGTATTAAAATTACATATCATTCAGTTTTGTTTTGTTTGTAGTTAGTAGAATATGACCTAGCTTAGTCTACCTCTTCAGTAGTAGTATTATATAGACTGCTCAGACCTAGCATATTTGGATGGCTAGGCTGGGGATTGATGGATTGATATTGGAGGCCCTATATGGACTATTGGCTGGTATGGCAGTACTAGGACTTAGGCTTATTACTACTTTAGCTAATTTGTTTTGTTTTCTGATTTGCTTTGCCACATGCTTCAGTGACCTCATTTTCAGTATTTGCTCGCTTTGCCACATGTCTCAGTGGTTTTATATTTCATATATTACTTTTCTTTTGCCACATATCTCAGTGACCTTTCTTTTCATATTAATCTGCATGTTGTATGTATATTTTATGGCTTAGATATATGTATAAATAGCATGTTTAGGATGCTAGAATTTTAACGTATTCAGTATTTGTGTTCTTTTATACTCAGCATGTTTTACTTCGATCATAATCATGTTAGGATCATGGTTATTCAGCAGTTGCAGTTATTTTTGCTTTTAGCCTTACCTTGCTTATTTAGTGTTTTGTATATTACTTCACATACATGTTGCATGCCATAAATAGATAGTTTATAGTATTCCAGTTCTTTCATAGCTTGTTGCACCCTTTACTGCTTGCATGTGTAGTTAAATTAAATGTGATATCTTTTAATATTCAGTTCATTTAAATAGCCTAAAATGTACTTAGACAATTGTTTAACTGTAACCTTTTTGTTTTGTTGGCTGGGGCCCTGGCATTTGTGATACCGACAAATGTCAGATTCGGACGTGTTCGTGGGCAGTGTCGCAGAGGAGGAGCCAATTCAGAAAGAGGACCTTCCAGCTACTGTTTAGATAGTTTTGCCTCGTTTATTTTAGTGAGGACAAGAGTCTTTCATTTTCCAGTTATTCATTTTCAGTTTGTAATAATCAACTTTCTAGATGTATTTTATTTCTGCATTGTGATGAGTTACTATACTGCATTTTCTCTTCCCTACTATGTATGCTTGTGGATGTTACTTTATTTTGTACTGCTTCCGCCACTTTGATATTTATATTGATGGATTTTATAGCACTTGGTGACAAGTCCTTGACTTAGGGCAGGTTGGGTTCGCCTAACTTTACTTAAGTTGGGGATTTGCCATAGTTGGAGCACCGTACTTTCTTATTACCAGTACGGGGGGCCCCACACCTAAGCAGTTTTGAATGCTATTACCTGGCTGAATTTATGGCGGGCGCTACGGTGCGCTGTACTGCTAGAGTTTATATTTTGAGGGCGCTACGGTGCACGATAGTGCAAGAGTTTCAAATTCTGTTGCGCTGCAACGTGCGGTAGTGCTAGAGCCTCGGTTTTGGGACTGCTGCAGCGCGCGGTAGCACGAGACTTTTGAATATTGGCTTTAATATTAGGCACCGAGTGACATTTTAATTCCACTGTGGCGCGCAGTAGCGCCAGAGTTTCAATCTTTCAATCGTAGCAATGCACGGTAGCACCTGAGTTTTGATCGTTGGACTGCTGTAATGCGCGGTAGCGCAACACTTCTGAATATTTGAATTAATGTAAAATACCTGGCAATATCTTACATCCGCTGTAGTGCATGATAGAGTCTGACTTTCAGCCAAAGGTCTGCTTAGGCATGAGGTAGCAATCTCCAATCTTCCTTTTCTTGCATGTTCTCTTTCTCAAAGTAAAGTTTTAGTACCTGCCTATTCACTTTAAATGTACCATCTTTTGATGCAACTTTTATAGCACCATGGGGATAAATCTTAACAATGGTAAGAGGTTTAGACCACCTTGATTTCAGCTTTCCTAGGAACAATCTCATCCTAGAGTTAAATAAAAGAACTTTCATTCCAGGTTTAAAGTTTTCAATTTCACCAATTTATCAAGCCATTTTTTAGTTTTATCCTAGCAGATTCTAGAACTCTCATATGCATTTAGCCTAATTTCATCAAGTTCACTTAGCTGCAATATCCTTCGTTTGCCTGCTTGCTTCAAATCAAAATTTTATTTTTTTTATGTCCCAAAAAGCTCGATGATCAAGTTGAACAGGTAAATGACATGATTTCCCATACAAAAGCCTATACGGAGACATTCCTAATGGAGTTTTGAAAGCCGTCCTGTAAGCCCAAAGCACATCATGTAATTTTGTAGTCCAATCTTTTATATTTTGACTTATAGTTTTTTTAAGGATCTGTTTCAGCTATTTGTTTAACACCTCAACTTGACCACTTGTTTGGGGATGATAACCAATCCCTACTTTATGATTTACCCCATAGTTCCTTAGTAGAGTTTCAAGATATTTGTTGTAGAAATGTTTCCCACAATTGCTTATCAAAACTTTAGGGGTGCCAAACCTAGACAACACATTTTCCATAAGAAATTTAGTTACAATTTTTGAATCATTGTTGGCGCAGGCTATTGCCTCCACCCATTTTAACACATATTTGACTGCCACAATAATGTAACTTTTTGATATAGACATTGGGAAGGGTCCCATGAAATATACTTCCCAAACATCAAAATGTTCAACTTCAAAAATTCCATTTAACGACAACTCATTTCTTTTACCAATTTTTCTTGTCCTTTGGCATTTATCACAACTTTTAACATATGTGGCAGCATCTTTAAATATATTAGGCCAAAAGAATCTAGATTGAAGAACTTTAGCTGATGTTTGCTCGATGTTGTGATGCCCACCATAAGGTGAAGTGTGACAATGAAAAAGGATTGTTCACACTTAAGTTTCCGAAACACATTTATGCATTAGCTGATTGGAGCGACATTTATAAAGGATAGGGTCATATCAAAAATAGTGTTTTATATCATATTTGAATTTTTCTTTTGTTGATAAGAGAACACCTTTGGTATGTTCCCTCCTACAAGAAAATTAGCGTTGTCAGCAAACCATGGTGGTTTAGAAGAAGCAATGGCATAAAGCTGCTCGTTAGAAACATTTTCACCAATTTCATTCCGCATAAGATGATTTAATCAAGATAAATGATCTACCACAACATTGTCGCACCCTTTTTTGTCTATTATCTCTAAATCGAACAATTAGAGAAGTAATATCCATCTTATCAGCCCAGTCTTGGTATCCTTCTTATGCAATAAGTACTTGATTGCCACATGATTTGTAAAAATTATAGTTTTTGAGCCAATCAAGTAAGAACAAAATTTGTTAAACACAAATTTGATTGCTAAAAGCTTCTTTTTAGTTGTAGCATAATTTTTCTGGGCATCATTTAGGACCTTGCTAGCATAGTAAATTGAGTAGAAAATATTTTCTTTTCTTTGTCCCATCACAACCCCTACCACTGACTCACTTGCATCACACATAATCTCAAGAGGATGTTCCCAACTTGGAGTTGAGATTATTGGACCGAAAATTATAGTCGCTTTAATTGTGTTGAAACTATTTATGAAATTATCGTCAAAGTTAAATTCCACATCTTTTCCCAAAACTTGCAAAGGGGTAGACTAATCCTTGAAAAATCTTTGATAAATCTTCTATAAAATCCTGCATGCCTAAGAAAATTGCATATCCCCTTTACATTTTAGGGAGGAGGCAGTTTTTTAATCACAACAATTTTTGCCATATCCACTTCTATCCCCCTTCCAGATATTAGGTGACCTAACACAATTCCCTCCTTAACCATGAAACGATAATTTTTCCAATTTAGAACCAAATTAGTTTTCTCACATCTATTAAGGACCCATTTCAAATTCACTAAGCAATTATCGAAGGAGGATCCCATTATTGAAAAGTCATTCATGAATATTTCCAAAAAGTCTTCTACCATATCAAAAAATGTTGCCATCATGCAACGTTGGAAGGAAGCAGAGACATCACATAATCAGAATGGCATGTGACGGAAGGCAAATGTTCCATAGGGACAAGTGAAAACTATTTTTTCTTGGTCTTCCGGGGCTATCAAAATTTGATTATAACCGGAGTAATCATCCAAAAAATAATAATATGGTTTTCCAACTAGTTTATCGAGCATTTGATCAATAAAAATAAGAGGATAATGGTCGTTACGAGTGGCTTTGTTTAGCTTTCTATAGTCAAGACAGACTCTCCACCCAATGACTTTTCTTGTGGGAATGAGTTCATTCTTATCATTCAACACAACAGTTATCCCATTTTTCATAGGCACAACGTGGATGGCACTCACCCATGGGCTCTCAGATATAGGAAAAAATATTCTCGCATTTAGAAGTTTAACAATTTCTTTGTACACAACTTCTTTAATATTAGGATTTTAGCATTTTGAGGTTCTATGGTTGGTTTAAAGTTATCTTCCATTAGAATTAGATGCATGCACAATGTCGAACTAATCCCCTTAATATCAAATATGCTCTATCCAATTGCTTTTTTATGATTAATCAGAACTTCATAGAATTTGGCTTCTTGATCAGAATTTAGAAAGGCAGAAATTATGATAGGTAGGGAGTTTTCAGCACCTAAATAAATGTATTTGAGATGGTTTGGGAAAGGTTTCTACTCCAAATCAGGTGGGTCCTCAACTTATAGTAAGATTTTTTATTTTCTTTATAAGTTCTTCAATTTCTCTATCTTTTTTATATTTTTCATTATAATCATAATCAAATTTTTTTCAACTACATCACCAATCATTTCCAAGTTTTTGATTAAATCAGCTCTCCAACAACCCACATTACCCTCACATGGGTAGTTCATGCTGTCCTAAATATTGAATGTAATCTCATCCTCGGGCACCCCAGCCCTATCGTGGTCCTATTAACTCTTAAGTTAACATGATTATGGTGAAGTGATCACCAAATGACAAGTTCTTCATTTATAATTAAATTAGACATTCATTCTAATCCAATATAATTAAGGAAATTGTCATTTACAAGAGTATTTCACTAAATAATAAATACAAGAAATATATTCAAAGTGTGGAAGAAAAATATAAACATTCTTTCCATCATAATACAATAGAAGAAATATACAACCCAAAATAAGTGCAGTAAAAGAAAATGCCAAATAAACCTGTATTATTACAACACATTAAATAGTTTAGCTAAAAATAAAAAGAAAGCACTCATTCTTACAAATAAAATAAACAAAGTAAAGGGTTAAGGATCTTTAACATGCGCTCCTCCTCCTGATGTAGATCCCCAGATGGCTCCACAATTTCAAATAGTTCAGAATCTATCATTATCTGTTTCACAATGATAGGGCCCCAGCCAAAAAAAAAAGAGAAAATCTTATTAGATATATTGGCTAAGTACTTTTTAGGTTGAATATTATTTAATTTCTTTTAAGATATCACCATTAAAACTTAACATCTAAACAAGCAAGTATAGGAGCAAAACACATATGAAATGAAAAAAGTAGCTGTAAATAATGAGTTTATAATTTAAACAAAAAAGGAAGTAAAGACATACCTCTAACCATAACTGCAACAAAGTTAGGCATAAAAGAAAGAATAAATACTAATAATTAAAAGAAAAACTCATCCTAATTATGTTTATGATCAATGTAAACTCATACTGATTAACATAGCATAAATGAACATGACATACAAATAAACAACTTAAAAGCAAATCTAGCATCCTATATTTATATATTCAAATACACAAGTCTAGCATCTTATGTATATAGACAAGTAGGAAAGAATAGCATCCCATATATGTATAAGTAAGCAGACTAACATCTTATGTATAAACAAGTAAGCAAAATCTAACATCCTATATATGAACCAATGAGTAAACTAACATTAGATGTATATCAAATTAAGCAAAGCTAGCATCCTAGCATATGAATAAGCTAATAATCCAATAAGATAGTAAATAAGATAGTGCTTAAATATAGTAAAAGCAAATTGAAAATAGTAGATACAAAACTGAAAACTGCTACGGCTAAAAATGCCACTTGAACTGAAAACATCAATAATCTCACTTAGCCTGCTTGGCTAAGGCAGTAAAACTAAACTTAAATAAGCACAAACTTACTTAGCCTCCTGGGCCAAGGTAGAAACACTGAATAGAAGTGCACCAAAAACTAATACTACCATATTAGAACCTAGCTAATCAAGCCACATAACCAAAAAGTT
Source organism: Gastrodia elata (assembly GCA_016760335.1). NCBI lineage: Eukaryota > Viridiplantae > Streptophyta > Magnoliopsida > Asparagales > Orchidaceae > Gastrodia > Gastrodia elata. Next base: position 14,818,500 of record CM028676.1, on the reverse strand, counting down.
TATTACACACCATCCTAGCCAGCCATCGCTCAACTAGGCATGGATAGACTTGCAGACAAACTAGCAGCCGCAGTGCTAGGCGGGACCCAAATAGAAAGAATTGAAGAGGCATACTAATTAGGTCACACTCTACTGAACCAAAAATCAGGAAAACCAAAATCATCAACAAAAATGTAAATGATATTTATGCAATTTAATATGGACATAAGATATTAATCAAATATCCTATGTCCACCACATATGTCCAAGGTATAAAGCTCAAATACAAGGTAAGCAAAACATCAAAGTTTCAAAGTAAGCAAGAGACTTACTAAAACATAAGTGATATCCATTGTTGTCTAATTTATTCATTCATTCCAAGTTACTCAAGTTCAAGATCTCCAATTCCTACTATCGAATGTAACTTAGAATCACGGCCTTAAAAGTTGAAAATAATTAGAACTGATCAGGTTCTAATATGATTTAATCAATGCCATCTATATAAGTTAAATAAGAAATCAATCGACCTATTTTAATGATTTAAGCAACCTAAAGCCATCTTAATTAAGACAAATCAAGATGGAAGGATTAAGAGTTATACTCCAAATATTGGAGTTTACACACTTAATCCAAAGGTGATCCTAAAGGACTATGGCTTAAAAATATAATCTCACAGATTAAATATTAAGGCAAATCCTATTAAATGAAGTCACACTTAATAGATTGGGTCTCTAATCTTAAGTCTAAGGTTAAAAGATAAAATAATCATAAACAAACTATGAAAATCAATAAACTAATAAAAACCAAGGTTTCATTCATTGAATAACCCAATTCAATTAATGAATGAAATATAACCTAAGTCCGATTCCTAATTTCCAAGGAACAAGATCTTATAGAACTAAGATGAACACTTAAGCACTAACCTTAAGCAATTAAGAGAAAATTTTGAAAACATAAGGAAGGCATGATGTGAGATGAATCTCACATCATGGGACTTAATAATTTACTTAAGAAGAATTTTAGGGTTTTATTTGGAAAGTTGATTAATATCTTAAAATCATATTATTTATTTATTTTAATGATTAGACTATTATTCTAAAGCTTAAGAATTCTTAAACCTAAATTTGGTCAAAATGACCATTTTGCCCATACTTAATGGTCTAAATAGTTACTTTTTGAAATAGGGCTCCAAATTGGAATTTATTAATGGAAAATAATTACTTATTATCTAACATGAATATATTATCTAATATGAATATAGAGAGTAAGTACACCAAATTTGGATTAGAATAAAGCCTTATGAACTCAATTTAAAGAAATTGACTCGTAAGGGCAATTTGGTAAATTTACTTAATAAAGTCTAAAAAAATTTATACAGTTTATTAATGATTACAATTCAAGGATTCCATAGAGTTTGAGAACACTAAATTTTGAGGTCTAATGGATAAGTCATACCCAAAACAAGTTAAGGGTTTAAATATGTAAATTAGGGTTTTTTAAAAAGGGGTCAAAAACCTAACTTTTTCATTTGATGTCCAAATTCAGTTAATTCAGTGGCTATAACTTCCCTATCACCCAATGAGTATTTTAATTGGGAGTAGACCCAATTTAGACCTCATTTGGTCAAGTTATAACCTAATTAGATTTAATAGTGATTAGTAAGTGATTAGTAAAATTAATTATAAAATCACAAAACCAACTACATCACTAGGTTTTAATCTACTCTATGAGCTATTAGAAATTTAAATCATTCAATTTGGATCAACAATTATACTAAATTTTACTAATTAAGATTTGGGGTGATTATGGCTAATTAAGAAATTTAATCACCAATCTTAAATAATTTTATAGATTATAGTTTATTAGATCTTCCTGATCAAAATGGTATATTGGAGACCTAAATTGGAGCTCAATTGATCAAGTTATGATCAATTGAAGTTCTAGGATTTAAGGGTGTAATTAGGGTAGGGTCCTAAAATACATTCCAAACAAAAAAATTAACACAACTAGAATAATCCTAGGAGTCTCATAATTAAAATGAGATCCATATTGGCCATGTTTGAGTGAGTGTGCACAAAGTTAAGATCATTTGAATATTATGGACATTTAGGGCATTTAGTGAGAGTCCTAAATGTCATTATGTGAAATATACACATTACTGGAAAATTAACAATATCTTAGTGATTATTAATTTTTGTTGATCAAAATGGCATATAATATTATTGTATTTGGACTTATGGATTTCAAGATATGGTTGATTAAAATTTATAATTTAATTGATTAAATTAATTAAATCGTAACATATTGATATTACTATTTAAGAATTTATTAAATCTATTTTTTTTTATTAACATGTGGGTCCCATAGATAGATGGCAACCCCGACAGCATAGGGCCCAGCACGACATGTGGTCATGCACCACGCAACAGAACACGAAGACGGGATCCACGACGTTAGCGGCAAACAAGTGGCTGCAAGCCACAGGTGCCAGCACAAGAGGGGCAGGAGCAGAACCCATGACCTCACGTCAGCGGCTAACATGCCCTGCAAGGCCCATGTGCTAGCAAAAAGGCATGCAGCCCACACACAGTAAATGCGGGTTGGGTTCGACCTGATCCAACCCGGGATCACTCCCTCTCTCCCGACAGATTTCATGACCAACTCGGCTAGGGCATGCATTTCTTGGGCTTTTTTGGTGATGGTGGGAGCTGACCCGCATGGCCAAGCGCAGACCTCAGAGAGTATGCCACGAGGAAGGTTGGATCGAGACCAGAGGTGATCAGAATCTGGCACAAAGTCAAACCCTAAGGAACTACTGTCGTGACGAGGGGTGTAGCGAGAGTCTACTGTGGACATATCGCCAAATTAGATCGATCGGTTCAATCATCATTCAATCAAATACTATCATATTGCAATCCATATTGTGAAATTGGTATGTGAATAATAATATTACAGATCAGTTGAATGGAAATAAGAAATGGAGCATACCTCAATTAAATGGTTCAAAATTTGGGATTCGACAAACGGTACCTCAGTCACTCGCAGCATTTGAATTGAAGCAAATGAGGCTTTGGGGAACTTAATTTGCTCCTAAAGCGACAAAAATGCCATCGGGAGCGGCGGGAGAAGGCAGCGGTTGCTGCTTGCGACACGCGCAATACACGCGGGCGAGCGAGGAGGAAGATAAAACGCATACCGTTCGATCTGTGATTGAGTGGTCGGGATGCGCTGTCTGATTTGATGGAAATAGGAGAAACGACGGAAGGAGGGTAGATGGCGTCATTAATTTATTTAATTATAATATTATTTAAACTATTTTAAACATATTTTATTAATTAAAATTAACCACTTTAATGCATTCTAAAAATTTTCAATAAAGCACCCCTAGCTAATTGATGGGTGAGGAATGCAATGGAGAAGACTAATTTTGATTCTAATGAGTATTTATTTTTCTCATTTTTTGGAGTATTTAAAATATTAAAATATTTGCCAAAAATTCAACGACTTCCAAATACTTCCAAAACATCACCATTAGCTAATTTGGGGGTATTAAGCGTAATTACAAAGTCAGATTTTTAATTTGAGGTCAAGTTAAACAGGTCAAATTCTAGGGTTCCTAAAATTCCCAAAATCAAAATTTGATCCAATTGACTCTTGATTTGGACTAGGTCTTTGTGGTGAACTTCTAATAACTTAATTAATGCACTAGAATCATAATCAAGACTTGATTTAGTCTTAATTGACCTAAGTAATAACTTGGGTTATTACACATCCCCCTCACAGCGTTGACTAAGATCACCTTTATCTACATCTATCATTATTTTTTCTATAGATAGAAAAGGTCTTCCTAAGATTATGGGGACCTCTTGATTTTCATCTTCCATGTCCAAGATAATGAAATCAAATGGGAAGTTAAGTACATCAACTTTTATCAAAACATCATCAAGGATTCCCACATAAGTTTTCATAGACCGGTCAACAAGCTGTAAAAGAGTTGAGTTAAGTTTCAAGCAGTCAATCCCTAATTCTCTAAGGATGTAATATGGCATGAGATTTATTGAAGCTCCTAGATCATATAGAGCCTTTGGAAACTTACGGCTCCCAATAGTGCAGGGTATTGTAAAGCTTTCAGGACCTTTTCTTTTTGTCGGGATTTTCTGCTGCAAAATTGAACTGCACTCTCTAGTCAAGGCTACAGTTTCCTTTTTGTTTATTTTCCTCTTATTGGAGAGGATGTCTTTCAAAAACTTAGCATAACTAGGCATTTGTTCTAGTGCTTTAGCAAATAGTATCTTTATATGCAGTGTTTTAAGAGTTTTTAGGAACTTCTGGAATTGCACATCCAATTTCTCCCTAGCTATGAACTGTGGGAAAGGAAAAGATTGACTGATTTGTGGTTGCACTATTTGCACGAGATGTTCAATTGGTTTTTTATTTTTCTATGAATTGACTTTCAATTTTTTCTTTCTCCTCCTGCATTCCTCTATTGTTTAGGCTTAATATAACTCCTGCAGGGGTTGAGGGCGTTATAATATTTCCATTTCTAAGGATTATTGCATTCCATTGTTCATTTTCACTCTTACTTATAGCTCCTACTAAAACAGATTTTTTTAGTTGATTAATGATATCTTTTAATTGCTGTTCGATTCTCTTAAACATATTTTTCTATCTTAATAGAGTGTTTTCATGTCTATTAAGCATTGTATTTGTTTTATTCATGAAATCTATTGTTGATACCTTGAATTAATCTTTAAAAAGTTGGAGATGTATGTGTTGGGATCCTCTATGGCTAACCCGCTAAATTGGTTGTTTTGCACCATATATAGAGTTTATGGTTTGATTTCAATGTTTTCGCCTCTACATTTGGTCTCACAATGGTGTGCGGGACTCCCCTTATAGTGGGTAGCACATAATCTTTTAAAGCTTTATCCCTTTGTTCTCCTAACCCTTCCGCCAATTTTTCATCTAAATTTTCCATCTCTAGTTGTGTTTAATTTATTATTATTTGTTCTCTCCTTGCTCTTACGTAGGTTCTATATAATTCAAGATCGAAGAGAAATTTTGAACAATCTCTTCTTCTCATGCAACTTAAATTTCTACTAAAAGATAGCAGTTCACAGCAATTAACACAAACAATAACATAAGTTTAAAAAAAAAATAAATAAAATTAAAAATACACAAAAACTATTTGCAATGTAATTACAAAAAATAAGAAAAACATATGCGGTAAGAAATATTTCAAATCTTCAATTTTTAACAAATTATCTTTAATACGAAGCAATTCACCGTTCCTCGACAATGGTGCCAAAAGCTTAACAGACTATAAATACACGTGTGCGCTTACACGCAAGTGCACGTGGTCTGAAATAATAAGTGACTGTGAAGTTCCAAATTTATCATCAACTGAGAATGGTTTGTTTTATTATTAAAGTATATTTGATTTTACTGATGTGCTCGGTGGCCTCGTCCATCCCGTGAGAGGCGCGTTATGGTTTAGGATAGCTAGTGATTCTATCGGCCTCCGTCTGTATCCCGCACGTCGTCGGCTAGATCTCGGTGTGTCCTTTTCAAATTTATGCGAACCGTGGCGTCTCGTCGTCGGGAGGACCACCTAAACCGGAAACCTAGCCCCCTCTGTCTCGGCTGAGCGCCGAAGAAGACGAAGACCGCCTCCATGTAGCAGTGCTGACACGGAGTTGAGGGACCCACCGCTCCCAGTTGGTGCCACGTGGCAGCCTCCTAGCTCGCCGCGTGGCGCTTGGGCCCAATTCCGAAGCATCGGCCTGTGCGTGGGGACCACGTGCATTAGCGGGTCGCTTTGGACCGACAGCAAGGCCCACTACGCCTTCTGCCGCCATTCAGCGCCCGCCAGCTGGCGATGCTGGGTCCCACCGCCATAATAACCCGCAGAAAGTTTAATAATTATAAATGTATAATATATATATATATATATATATATATATATATATATTATATGTATATATATACATATTTATAACTAGAATGAACATATATATATATATATATATATATATATATATATATGATATACGTATATCTATGCAAACAGAAACTTATATACAGTTAAATTATATTGATAATTACTGTTAGATTAATTATGTTAGTAGATTAATTATAAGCATTAGTAATTAGTTAGTTTAAAATTCTTAATAATTAATTATATTAGGATTAATTAGTTAGTTAACTATTTATATATATATATATATATATAGTCTATCAAATTATTAAATAATTATTTGTTGAACAGTAGTTTTAGAAATAAATTAGTGAATTAACTTGCAAGTTAATTATGTTAAATAGTTAATGAATTAATTAAATATTAAACAATAATTTCATTTAATATGTATATATGAACAGTAAAATCATTAAAAGTTATTTAATTTAAATAAAACGTGGAAGCCTTATAATTGCACAATTCAAAAATTTGATCCAGGGAATATTTAATATACTGACATTTTAGATCCTAAATAAACTCTCATAATTTTTAACTTAGTTAACCAAATATAAGCAATATGGGTCTTAAAATACTCAGGAGAACAACCTCATCATTGTATTAGTATTAATTTTTCCATTTGAAGTTTAATTTGAAAACTAGCATTTAGGACCCTCACCAAAAAATAACCAAAATGCCCTTAGTTTTTATTTGACCATAACTTGGTCAATTCAACTTCAAACCCAGAAATTCAAAGTGCTAACTAGCTTAAAATTTTAGCGCCAACATTAATCTAAGATAATATTAAGGTTCTGAACCCTAGAAAATCAAAAATGACTAAACTATCCTTAACACTAGTTAGGCCATAACTTGAGCAATTGAAGTCTAAATTGGGTATACTCCATGTTAAAGTACTTAGTGTATTATAGAAAAGCTATATAAGCTGAGTTTGCTGAATTTAGATCTCAAACGGAAAAGCTCAATTTCTGTCTCCCTTTTACCCTTAGAAAATTATCGAATTGCTCCTGAATTTTTATTACATCCATAACTTAGCTAATTATCTTCAGAATTCAGTGTTCTTAAATTCTTAGGAATCTTTGAATAGTAACCAATAATAAACTGCATAAAATTTTAGACTCTATTAAGTGTAAATTTCTAAATTGCCCCTTAGGTTAAAATCCTTAGTTTGAACCTATAGGACCCGCTTCTTATCCAAATTGAGTGTACTTACTGTCTATCTTCATGTTAGAAAGAAATGAATTTTTTGACAATAAAAAATTTTAATTTGAAACCCTAATTCAAAAAGTAGCTTTTTGGACCTTAAGTATGAGCAAAATAGTTATTTTGCCCAAAATTTAGGCTAAGCTCATTTAACCCCTCAATTACCTTTTAAATTAGTAAAATCAATATTAGAACTTTATTAGAATCTTTTAAAAAGAATAAAATTAGCTTTTTTAATAAAATTGATTAAATTCCTAAACTTTTTCAAAGTCTTTTCCTTATGATCTTTCACATCACATCAGGACTATTCCTAAGACTATTATTAGATCATAGGATATGTTTCATTCATTGAATAACGAGGTTATTCAATGAATAAATCCTTGGTTTTATTAGTTTTTAGATTTTTCAGCTTAATTTTAATTATTTTGTCTTTCAATCTTAGATTCGGGATAGGTGAATCATCCTATTAAGTTTGACTTTGCTTAATAGAATTTTCTTTAATCAATATATCACATTTAGATTAAAGCTTAGATCTTAAGTCTTACCCATTTGGATTATGTGATTAAGCCCAAACTCATGGTGTTTAATCCATAATCTATAGCTTAGTAGATCTTTATTAGAGCTTAGTGAAGAATGTCTGAATTCATCAAATTAAAATCTTGTGATTTATTTCTTAACTTGCAATCAATCTTGATTGAATCAGATTATAACTTGATCAATTCTAATCCCTTTTAACTTATAAGGCCATATTTCTAAGTTACACTCGATAATAAGAATTAGAGATCTTGAACTTGTGTAACTTAAAATAGTTAGAATGGTTTAAATTACATAATAAATGATATCACCATATTTTAGTAGAGTCCCTTGCTTACTACTTGATTTTGTGCTACGCATTTCCTTGAACTTTGTGCTTAGTTTCCTTGGACATGCACATAAGAAAAACATTATTGCATTATGAAAACATAGAATATTAGGATAACATTTGCATTGGGTTCAGTTTCTTGGTGATCTGACGTATTTTACTCCACTGGATATGGGTAAGGAGAAATAAGAGATATTTGGCATTACTCATTGAGGAATGTTGTGCTAAGTTTGGAACCAATATAGTCTCTTGCAGATGTGCTTGACTCTTAAGCTATTTCTGGATGTGTCCACAGAAATAAAAGTAAAATAACTAAGAGATTCTACATGTGTATTTATTGCCTCTTCAGTTTTATAGTTATGTTCTGTTCTGTTCTGTCTGCTATAGCCCATAAAGGCTATAGGAATTTCTATCTGCCCTAGCCTAGAATATTCTTAGGAATTATATTGGGCCAACTTTTCTAATTCTTTCTAATATGGTAGTTCTAACTTATTTCAATTTCAGTTTATTGTGTATTGTGTTAGTGATGCATGTTATTTCAGTCAGTTGTATTTTTTTTCTTATCTGCTCACTTGTATATATATATTTATAGAATGCTAGATTTTACTGCTTACTATATATACCCCTTTCAGATTACTATTTTAAAATCAACATATGTCGTGTGATCATCAACATGTTTAGGATTAGACTTTACTTTCAGTACTTTTACTTACTGTATTACATGTGTATGTCTATTCCTTATTTAATTTGTTTGAGGTGTGCTTTTGCCTCAATCCTTACTTAGCTATAAATGCTATATTTATAGCTTATCCTATTCCTTGTTTACTTACTACTCCTATGCTAGATAGTTATTTTAGTTGGATAAGTAAAATGGTGATATTAATAATTCATGTAAAATATTCAGCCTAAAATGTACTTAGACAATTATCTAATAAGATTTTCTTTTATTGGCTAATGCCCTGGCATTGAAAAATCGATAATGTCAGATCTTGAGAGGCTTAAAGATCCAATGCCTAAGGAGGAGCCTTATTTAGAGGGGGTGCAGTTGATTGGAGCTGGAGATCTTTAGTCCTTTTTTTATTATTTGTGAAAATGAGTGATGCTTTATTTCATTTATAACTTTAATTAAATATTGTAATAATATAGGTACACTTGTGACTGTGCTTACTTTTCTGCACTATTATTTTTTGAGCTATGTTTTGTTTTATTTCTCAGTTAATGTATGGTGAAATGGATGTAATATTTACTTTGTATGCTTCCGCACTATGTATTTGTTTTGATTTAGTAATTGAATGTGTATATTCATTATAAGCATATCCTTCCCTTATTAGTGGATTATGGATCTCACCTAATCTAATGATAATTGAGGGATTTGCCACAGTGGCACATCACCCCTTAGATCCGATTCTACGGGTTAGGGGGTGGGGCGCCACAGTTGGTATCAGAGAATTTCATAAGTTGTCAGATTGAAATTTGCATTCCACTATACCTAATGGATTGTTCTTCTGCCAATCAATCACTAATTGGATACTAGAGTTACATCAAAAGCACCATAATCATGAGCTTAGAATAATAGGAGTATAGAAATGAAAATGCGTCTACAAGTAAGATACTCAACCTAACAAAAATAATCACTTAATTTGGATATCTAAGGATAATATTACTCGAACATGTCTATGTACAACTTCTTTAACCACTTCAAAGAAAGGTGGGAGTTCGATGTATATCTGGCGTAACGATACGAGAGAGAAGTCCAGGGCATATCTCCAGCAGGAGCTAGAGTGTTGGAGATGATGCTGGAGTACGGCATCTACCGGGAATTAGATTTCCCCATCTTAGCTAGGGAATGGTTACATCGGGTAACCAAGATGTTTGATGATCTGGGATACTCAAATTATATCCAACTTGGCATTGTGGACATACTCCTCCAGGATTATGCTCAGGAGTGGTGGGCACACAAGGTGTGGGTGTTCGAGCATGAATCTGCTTGCCTATGCGGGAGATCACTTATGCCAATTTCTACCAGGACTTCACCGATGAACATATAGGATAGGCCCTATGTATTTGATTACTATTTCTCCCTATCTTATTTATGATGTACTCTTATTTTCATTCTGATTAATAAAAGAAATAAGATGTTGCAAATAGCTTACTTTCTGGTTTTTTGAGAAAGTCTTGTCTCTAAAATTCAAACTCTTGTAAGAAACAATGAATCCTCGACAAAGCCCTTCCCCAGTTGCATCTGGCAACTCCTTTTCTAAAGTAAATGCACTACTAGAAATAGTCAAATTGATGGTGGAATCCCACCAAAAATAAGCATAATCCCACCAAGAGCAAGCCAAGTAAGTCGCAGACTCTCAGGCCAAACAAGCTGAGAGGATGCAATGACTACTAACATCATAGATAAACCAAAATTGCGCTACATCTGAAGTGGCCCTTGCATCGTACTACACCTACCAGCACCATGTGCAATCTGCAGATGGAATGTTGAACAACTTCCTTTGTCTAAGACCCCCTATCTTCAATAGGAGCCTCTCTGCAATAGACACTACTAGATGGATCAAGATGGTGGAGAAAAATCTCTCCAATATTGAATGCCCAGACTCGGAGGTGATTTATCTTACCACCCACCTCCTTCAAGATGAAGCTAAATATTGGTGGGATACCGCCCGCCGCACTAGATTCGTCGATATAGAGCTGGAAGATATCACATGGGACGAATTCATCGAAACATTCCAGGCCCGATACATTCCTTTGTCTGCCAAACACAACTTGGGGGACATGTTTCTAAGGCTGTAGCAGGGCGACCGTTCTGTGTCGGCGTACAAAGTTGAGTTCCAACGCCTGATGAGGCTCTCCACCAGTTTAGCTCCCATCGAAGCGGACCGCTGTCACCGATTCTAGAGTGGTTTGCGGCCTTCTATCAGGAGCTAAGTGATTCTTCTTCATTTATCAGACTTTACTGAGCTCTTGTAGACCACCAAGGTAGTGGAGCAAGACCAAGCAAGAGAGGGACCCAAAAGGAGTCTTGGGTCAACTTCTTCCCAGCAGAATCCTCCTAAGCGAGCTAGGGTGTATCAGCTCAAAGCTGAACGCCCCCCCTGCCGATTCGTTCAATGGCTGCACGATGCCTCATCCATATGGTCTATGCTACCATGGGAGTCGAGCCTGCTTCACCTGCGGAAGGGCAGGCCATGGCAAATTTCAATGTGCGCCAAGGAAACCATCGACGATGATCTTATTGATCACTTCAATCACCACCAAGTCTTCGACCTATTCCAGAAACCCGCAACAACTTGCCCAGCACTACCTCCTTCTATAGCTCCAAGGTGTGAGACAAGCATTGTCCCTTGCCCAAATGCTCCAAGGCCACCTCCACGACAGACCTACAACAACAGGCCTGCCAGCCCTGCTCGTGTTTACACCCTCACACCAAATGAGGCAGCAAACGATAATCACGTGGAATCAGGTACATGCTTTTGAACCCCTCTATTATTATAGTTATTACTTTCTTATATTATTTAGAAATTATTGCATCTATAAATAGGTTCGATTTGTGTAAATGACAAACCTTGCAATATACTATTTGACACCGAAGCTAGTCATTTCTTTATGTCTGAAAATTGGGAAAAATCACTCAGCCTACCTCTATATTGCCTAGCCAATCCTTTAAACGTTGGGTTACCTTCCGGAGCCCAAATGTCAGCTCGCCAATTATGTAAATTACAAATTCCCATTGAGAATAAAGAATTTGAAACCAAGCTAGTAGTCATCCCTATAGCTAACTTCGATGTGATACTTGGTATGAACTGGTTGAGCCAATATAACACCACTATCAACTACATGAAGAAGAAGATCATCTTAGGTAGTGGTAGTTAGGCCAAATCCTTCATTGGTAATCTTAGTACTCGAGCTTCATTAATTAATGCTATAAAAGCAAAAAAAGGCTAGTCAAGAAGGGTTGTGATGCCTTCGTAGTGACAATACTAGGTAAGAAGAATGATAGCATTCCCATAATCGAGAATCCTATCATTTGTGAACATCCTGATGTCTTCCCTAAAGACCTACCTGGTCTTCCACCCACTCGAGAAGTGGAGTTCGCAATAGACACAATTCATGGAACCCAACTTATATCTAAAGCCACTTATCGTATGATGCCCAAGGAATTGTAGTAGCTAAAACAGTTGTAGGAACTGCTAGAGAAGGGTCTCATTAGGCCAAGCTCGTCTTCTTGGGGAGCACTGGTACTTTTCATAAAGAAGAAAGACTGTTCTATGCATATGTGTATTGACTACAGTGAACTGAATAAATTCACAATCAAGAATAAGTATCCTTTACCATGTATAGATGACTTATTCAATCAACTGTCAAGAGCAAGGGTATTCTCAAAGATTGATCTAAGATCTGGCTATCATCAATTGTAAGTCAAGGACTCAGATATCGAGAAGATAATATTTAGAACTTGATATGGACACTATGAGTTCTTAATAATGTCATTTGGGTTGACGAATGTGCCTTCAATATTTATGGGCCTAATGCAGCGCATCATCAAATCTTACCTCGATAAATTCATTATCATCTTCATCAATGATATTCTGATCTATTCCAAGAATAAGAAGGAGCACGAAGAGCACTTAAGAAGAGTGCTAGATGAACTGCGTGACCATGAACTTTATGCTAAGTATTTCAAATGCGAATTCTGGCTTGATTCAGTAGCTTTTCTGGGGCATGTTGTAGATGCCCATGGTATTAGAGTCGATCAGAACAAGGTTAGCGCTATCCAAAAATGGGTTCAACCCAAATCAGTAACTGACCTCACAAGCTTCTTGGACTTAGCTAGTTACTAAAGGAAATTTGTAAAGGGCTTCTCCAAGGCAGTGCCATTCGAATGGTCTCCAGCATGTGAGGAGGCATTCCAAGCATTGAAGAATGCACTATCCACTGCTCCAGTTCCAATTCTTCCTAAAGAAGGTGTGAACTATCAAGTCTGCACTGATGCCTCTGGCATAGGTTTAAGAGCCATGCTAATGCAGGAAGGTAAAGTCATAGCCTACGCTTCCAGACAACTGAAGATTCATGAGAGGAATTATGCAGTTCATGATCTTGAGCTAGCTATTGTAGTGTTTACTTTAAAAATCTAGTGTCACTATTTATATGGAATTTAGTGCTCGATATTCACAGATTATCAGAGTCTCAAGTACATATTCACCCAGAGAGAATTGAATTGCAGACATAGGAGATGGTTGGAGTTGATCAGCCACTTCAATCTTGATATTCAATATCATCACAGAAAGGCGAATACTGTAGTTGATGCACTTAGTCGGCATGCTACTCTTAATGCCCTTATTTATGAAAGTCTACTAGAGGAGGAATTCCGTAAAATGGATATCAAATTTATGCGCAATGAACAACTGAGTATAATGATCTCAATATTAATGTGGAGCTTACATTCCACAAGGACATGTCTATTACCAAGAATAAGGATCATGAGTATCTAAGTTTTAAGCAAGCTATCGAAAGTGGCCTTCGCACTTACCTTTATTTCTATATGGGTGCTATTTATCAAGGGGATCGTCTATGGATTCCTAAGTCCATGCATCAGAAAGTCCTAAATGAAGGCCATAACTCCGGATATCAAATACATCCAAAAAGCTCAAAGATGTATCAAGACTTAAAATTATCTTTCTGGTGGTCAGGGGTGCATAAAAGTGTAGCTGAGTTTGTTGAAAAGTGCCACAATTATAGTTTAGTCAAGGTAGAACATCAAAGACCCGGTGGTCTGCTTCATCTGCTTGAGATTCCTGAATGGAAATGGCTAGATATATCCATAGACTTTATTATGGGTTTGTCCCGTGCAAGATCTGGGGTCAATGCTATTTGGGTCATAATTGATCAATTGACCAAGTCCACTCATTTCATCCTTATCCGACAAACAGACTCAGTTGAGAGACTCGCAAAGCTTTATATCAAGAAGATAATTAGGTTGCATGGAATTCCCAAGTAAATTGTATATGATAGAGATAGTCGATTTACCTCCAAGTTCTGGCAGGCCATGTATCAAGATTTAGGCACAACCTTAGCAATGAGTACAGCCTTTCACTTGCAGATGGATGGTTAGACAGAGCAAGTGAATCAGGTTCTTGAAGATCTGCTTAGACTATGTATCCTTGATTTCGCTAGATCTTGGGAAGATCTCCTCCAGCTAGTGGAGTTCGCTTATAACAACAGCTTTCAAGACAGCATAAAGATGGCTCCATATGAAGCCCTATATTGCAAGAAATCTAACACTCCATTGGCATGGTCAGAAACAGGCAGCGTGCAATTGTACAGATCTAAATTAGTAGCAGAAACAAACAAGAAGGTTCAGTTGATTCAACATCGGATTCGTGCAGCCCAAGATCGTCAGAGTAAATACCATGACATGCATCACTGTCCTCTAGAATTTAAAGTTGGAGATTTCGCTTACTTGAAGGTAAGCCCATTGAAAGGAATCTCCAGATTCGACATAACAGGGAAACTTAGCCCCCGTTATGTTGGTACGTTTGAGGTAGCAGTCAGAGTAGGTTCTTCTGCCTACAGACTAAATCTTCCAAATGACTTCGCAGTAGTTCACAATATATTCCATGTATCATCTTTAAGAAAGTTCCTAAGAGATCATCTCACCTAGTTCAATTCCCAAAAGTTTAAATTCAGCCTGATTTGTCATATGCCGAGGAACCAATTCAAATCATGGCCCGAGATCACAAGTAGCTTAGAAATCGTGCTATCGAATGGTCAAAGTTTAGTGGAAGAATCATTCTTAAAATGATGCCACTTATGAGAAGGAATAAGATATGTGAGCCAAATACCTTAGACTCTTTGAGAATCCAGGTACTCCTTCTTAGCATTCTAAGTTTCAATTCAATTCATGTTCTTTATCGTGCCTTTTTCTTTCCACTTCAGTGATGTCAAAGACAACATCATTCTGTAATAACCCAAGTTTTTATCATAGTTAATTAAGACTAATCTCAGTCTTAATCTTGATCTTAAGTGTTAATCAAGTCATTAGGAGTTTTCACCAAGACCTAATCCAAATCAGGAGTCAAATAAATCAAATCCTAATTTTTTTGAAAATTCAGAAGTCCTAAAATTTGATCTATCTAAATTGACCTCAAATAAAAAAATCGGAGTTCGCCATTGTGCTCATTGCCACCAAATTAGCTAGGGGTGATGTTTTCGTGTCAATCGGAAGTCGTCTAAATTTCGTATATTATTTTAATAATATTTAAATACCTCGAAAATTGGAAAATTAAAATACTCGTCGAATTGAAAATCTGACATCACTGTTGCATTCCTCACCCCTCAATTAGCTAAGGGTGAATATTTAGAATTTGTTTTTAATTAGTTAATAATTTAAAATCTATTTGTTAAAAATTAGAAATTTAAATTATTAAATTAAATAAATAAACTATTAATTAATTATTTAAGTCAGCGGTCGTTAATATCCTGACAACGTCAGTTTAATATTTTGTGCATCGTCTGCCTCGCCGATTGATCAGACGGTCAATCCAGACCTTCTGATCGAAGATCAGACGACGCCCGTCCATCGTCTTCTTCGTAGCCTCCGCCTTCTCTCCACGCGGCAATCGCGTCGTGGCCACCGCCAACCTTGCGAGCCCAGGTCTTGGGTGCTCCGCCTCCGCGTCCTTAACCCCCCCCCCCCCAGTCCTCGGGAGTGTCTACCTCTGCACGCATCCGAGAACTCATGAGTTACTCGAACCCTAGAGTGGGACACTGTGCAAACCAGAGCTGCACATCAGGTATTCCCAATTCCCATTACTTCCTTCATGCAATTACCGCATATACATTTCGATTCTCCATATTGTAGCTTGATCTGTCGAATGGTCAGACCAGATCGAGTTCGATCGGGTTCAATAGTGCGGATTGGGTGCCGTCGTGCTCGGTCGCCTCGTCCATCTCGTGAGAGGCGCATTAGGGTTTAGAATAGCTAGTAATTCTATCAGCCTCCGTCAATATCCCGCACGTTGTTGGCTAGATCTCGGCGTGTCCTTTTCAGATTTGTGCGGACCGTGGCGTCTCGTCGTCGAGAGCACCACCTAAACTGGAACCATAGCCCCCTCTGTCTCAGGTGAGCGCCGAAGAAGACAAAGATCGCGTCCATGTGGGCTCGATTCCGACACATCGGCCTATACGTGGGGCCCGCGTGCATTAGTGGGTCACTGTCGACTCAATAACGGGGCCCACTGCGTCGTTTGCCACCACTCAGTGCCCGCCACGTGGCATTGTTGGGTCCCACCGCCATAATAACATGCAATTTAATAATTATAAATGTATATTATATATGTATATATATACATATTTGTAACTAGAATGAACATATATATATATATACTCTATCAAATTATTAAATAATTATTTTGTTAAATTATAGTCTTAGAAATAAATTAGTGAATTAACTAGTAAGTTAATTATGTTAAACAGTAAAGTAAAGTAGTTAATGAATTAATTAAATATTAAATAGTAAATTCATTTAATATATATATAAATAAAAAGTAAAATAATTAAAATTTATTTAATTTAAATAAAACTTGGAAGCATCATAACTTTTAAAATATTGATCCAAACATATCAAACATAGGTCCCATTTTACTCAGAAAAATAAAATGAATCAAATGACGCTATTCAAAAATTCGATCCGGGGAATATTTAACTTAATGATATTTTAGGTCCTAAACAAACCCCCATAACTTTTAACATAATTAACTAAATATAGGTAATATGGGACTTAAAATACTCAAGAGAACAGCTTCATCACTATAGTAATATTAATTTTTTCATTTAGAGTTTAGTTTGAAAAGTAACATTTATGACTCTAACCTAAAAATGACCAAAATATCCTTAGTTTTCAATTGACCATAACTTGGTCAATTCAACTCCAAACCTAGAAATTCAATGTCCTAACTATTTTAGAATTTTAGTGCCAACAATAATCTAAAATAATATTTAGGTTCAGCTCCCTAGAAAATTAGAATTGATCAAACTACCCCTAACCCTAGTTAGGTCATAACACGACCAATTGAAGTTCAAATTGGGTCTACTCCATGTTAAAGTACCCAGTGTATTATAGGAAAGCTATAAAAATTGAGTTTGTTGAATTTGGTCCTCAAACAGAAAAGTTGAGTTTTTGCCTCCCTTTTACCCTTAGAAAATTACCGAATTTCCCCTCAATTTTTAGAACATCCAAAACTAAAGTCAATTCATCTCAGAATTTAGTGTTCTTGGATTCTATGAAATCTTTGAATAGTAACCAATAATAAACTATATAAAATTTTAGATTCTATTATGTGTAAATTTCTAAATTGCCCCTTAGCTCAAAATCCTTAATTTGGACTTAGAGGACCCGCTTCATATCCAAGTTGAGTGTACTTACTATTTATCTTCATGTTAGACAGTTAGGAATCATTTGGCAATAAAAATTTCTAATTTTAAATCATAATTCAAAAAGTAACTTTTTGGATCTTTAAGTAGGGGCAAAATGGTTATTTTGCCCAAAATTTAGGTTAAGCGTATTTAACCCCTCAATTACTTTTTAAATCAATAAAATCAATATTAGAATTGTATTAGAATCTTTTAAAGAGAATAAAATTAGCTTTCAATAAAATTAGTTAAATTCCTAAAATTTCTCAAAGTCTTTTCCATAAAATCTTTCACATCACATTAGGACTATTCCTAGGACTAGGACTAGATCATAAGATATATTTCATTCATTGAATAATGAGGTTATTCAATGAATGAATCCTTAGTTTTATTAGTTTCTTAATTTCTTAACTTTATAAATATTTTATCTTTCAACCTTAGATTTGGGATAGATGAATCATCCTATTAAGTTTGACTTTACTTAATAGTATTTGTCTTAATCAATATATCACATTTAGATTAAAACCTAGATCTTAAGTTTTACACATTTGGATTATGTGATTAAGCCCAAACTCATGGTATTTAATCCATAATCTATAGCTTAGTAGATCTTGATCAGATCTTAGTGAAGAGTGTCTAAATTCATCAAATCAGGACAGTGTGATTTATTTCTTAACTTATAGTCGATCTTGATTGAATTAAATTAGAACCTGATCAGTTCTAATCCCTTTTAACTTATAAGACCATATTTCTAAGTTACACTCGAAAGTATGAATTAGATATCCTGAACTTGTGTAACTAAGAATAATTAGAATGGTTTAAATTAGATAACAAATTATATCACCATATTTAGTAAAGTCCCTTGCTTACTACTTCATTCTGTGCTATGTATTTCCTTGAACATTGTGCTTATTTTTCTTGGACATGTCACATAAGAAAAATACTATTGCTTGAAAAACGAAAACATATAATATTAGGATAACATTTGCACTGGGTTTAGTTTCTTGGTGATCTAGCAGATTTTACTCCAATGGATAGGAGTAAGGAGAAATAAGGGATATTTAGCATTACTCATTGACGAGTGTTGTGCTAAGTTTGGAACCCATATATTCTTGCAGATGTGCTTGACTCTTCACCTATTTTTAGATATGTCCACAGAAATAAAAGTAAAATAATTAAAAGATTCTGCGTGTATATTTATTGCCTCTTCAGTTTTACTATTCTATTCTGTTCTATTTTGTCTGCCCTAGCCCAGAAAGGCTATGAGAATTTCTGTCTGCCCTAGCCTAGAAAGGCTTTGGGAATTATATTGAGCTGGATTGACCAATTCTTTTTGATATGACAATTATACGTACTTGTTAGGGGGTGGGGTGCCACACTCCACCATATTAGAAAATCCTTCCATAGAAGACTAATTATTTTAAAAACAAAATCTATTAGGTTTGTTAGCCTCTAATAAAGAGTATACGAAAAGAGGAGTGTCCATAAGCGATGTGAGGCAAGATCTTACAAGTGGAGAGTTGAAAATTGGAAAGCTAATCAACATTACATAATTTTATGTAAAGTTTAACATTGAATGGAGCATCTATCATTTTATTATCCCAAGTAAAATTGAGCTAGATGGAATTCAGTTCCATGATATCCATATCAATAATAAAATTATTATATGTAGCTAAATTATGAGGAAAAGGAATCCAATCCCCATGTTTTTCCTTAACAAATCTGATGTAGTTGATTGCCCAGAATATGCCAAGGCCCAATAATCCAAGCATGAATATCAATCAGTAAATCCATACAAAACTTCTGCCCTGTTTATCATTAGAAGCATAAATTATTGAAATCTAGCAATCAAGGTGTAAGGAATATAAATGCCCATGAATGCATTGAGAGATTGTTTTATAAGGATAAAACTTTAGTTTATCCAAGTTCCATTTAATTTAAATTCTACCAATAACACTATGATTGAAATCATAAAATCCTCTTAATTATCAAAGAGTTTGAATATTGACGAGTGAAATGAATTCTGATTATGGACACTTAGGAGTTAAGAAGACTAATAGATTGGAAAATGAGCTCTCTGAGAGGGTGAGGTCCATAGAAGAAAATAATTGGGTCTAAATTAGGAGAAACATTATGATCCTTAGTGCTTGTAATGGGGGAAGAGATTGAGTTCAAAATAGGAAGGATAGGTAAAGAAATAAAAAAAGGAGAAAGAGAAGTGGGTAAATTTAACAACTATAGTGTTGTTACCCATTAATTAGTGACATAATTGACTCTAATCTTTTTCTATTAGTCTTGTATTAGTATTAGGAACCTCCATTTCAATTTTCGTGCGATTTGAAGATCGTTTGACAATTTCCAACATTCCTAGTTTTCTGATAATTCTGAGAATGCCTAATTTATTTAAACCTAAAAATTGAAAATGAGGTTCACCATTAAACTCACCCCACCCAATTTAGCTAGGAGTGGAATTTTAGAAGTGTTTAGAAGTCGTTCAATTTTCTTCGAATATTTTAATAATATTTAAATACTCAGAAAATTAAGATAATTAAATTACTATCTGATCAAAAATCCAATTGCATTTTTGAGTTTTCAACGCCTTAATTGAGTAAGGGTGAATTTTTGAGATTTTTCGGAGTGCTTTTAGTTATTTAATTTTGATTTAATAAAAATTTGTTTAATTAATTATATAAATAAATTAAAGAAATTAATATATATATATATATATATATATATATATATATATATAGTGTTGTAGCCTAGTGGTTGAGGCTCAGGATTTGTCATCCCAGGCCATGGGTTAAAATCCCACCGATCACACATAAGCAAATATATATATATATATAAATATAATATAATTTAAATTATTCCAACGGCTTTTTCATTTTCGCGGAGATCCGCTGTTTGGGGCGATGCACGGGACAACATCTCCGTTTATCAGAGTTGTTGCGCAATTCCTCGGCTGATTAGACGACGGGAGTGCGATAATCTGATCTGGCCGTTGGATCACGCATCAGATCCAACGGCTGAGCTTCTTCCCCTGTACATCTTCCTGAGGCATGTTCTCCCTGCGCCAGGCAAGGATCGTCCTCGCCTCCAGCTAGCCACTTCGAGCCTTTAACCCCTAATTTCTTCCTCTATTCTTATTTTGGCTCTTATTTGAATCTGTGGGTGAACTGAGGGGCTCGGAGGTGGTCTGTTAAGTCGATTTGAGAGCTTTGCAAAAAACCCTAATTCTACCCATCGCATCCTACTATGTATACCACTAATTTCACCTCTTAGAGTTATTTTCTTTGATGCAACCTTTACTAAGTGATTGTTGTCAGTTTAATTTAGTTTGTTCAAACCAAATCGAGTTCAATCACTCATTTATGTTCTTTTCTGAGCTCTGACCTAATGACCCTAGGGCATCACTTTAATAGTGATTAAGTTACCTATTGACCCTTATGTTGATCTTAGATGATCGGCCTCGGCAATAACTCCTCGTCGGTGTGTGGGCCAAGCCAAGGAGCCGTCAGAGTCAATGAGTACTTCCAACCCTAACTCCGTCTCTTCCATTTGAAGTTAGGGATGAAGCGGTGTACGATTTTGGGTTTTGGTTCAATAAACGCCTCTGGATTGAGCCGGTCCAGTTCTGTTAAACCGCGAGTCCATTTTTAATATGGTTGCGGGACCCGCCTTAACACGCAGCTAGCGTAAGGAGTGACGCATGTCTGGCGGCTTTCGAGCTTCGTGCTTGACAGCCGTCGCTTCCCAAGAATTTAGGTGTTGTTTTCAGTGCCTTAGGATCCCGTGCCGAGTGGCTAAGTTTCTAAAATGGAATGATTAAATGATTGTAAATCAAATATTAATGATTTATTAATGAAAATTTCATGCAATCATAACTTTAAATATACACATCCAAATAATACAAAATTATATACCATTTCGATCACAAAAATATGTAGTTTAATAATATGCAATTTAATTTCTATTTTGATGAATATTTTAATTAGTCAATATTTAAGATTAATTAATTAATTATAAATTATATTCATCATTTCATATGACATAATTTGATCATTTAATATCCAAATTAAATGATCAAATAGTTCATTTCACTCATAAAAATGTGAGGAAAATTAATATGCAATCAAATTTGATATTTGAACCCTAAATTTTTTAATCACTTTTTAACCCTAATTAGGAGTCCCAAAAACCTTAATTTTCTAATGTTGTTCAATAACCTACATAGTGTCATTTTTCTCCTTATGTTATAAAAATTTCAAATATATGTATACTATTTCCATTGGACAATAATTGTTGATTTTAGATTTTTGGCTCTTAATTAGTGTTATTGTGATAAGTTAAATTTTTCCTTAATTGCATGTTATAAGTATTTTAAAACTTTAGGATAGCTAATATGTCACATTTATTACTCCCCATATCAATTTTAATTGCATTTTAATGAGCTTAGTCCCTAAAATTACTTGCTTGAATATATTATAATATACTTGATTCACCTTTTCAACCTATGATAAAGACTATATGATTGATTTGTGAATTGAATTGTAGATGATCTTAGAGCTAATTATTGCACCTATTAAGTGTAGTTAACCTTAATACTTAATATAGTTATAGGTTATGAAATTATTAAGACTAGCCTTAAGTAATTAGATTAGACCCTAGCTCACTTAATGTTAGTTCTTAAGTCCATTAAAGATTTATAATATGAGTCCTAAATTCTTGAGAATAATTTAGGAATCCTATTAACTTCTTAAACCTTCAACTTATAGGAAACATAGAGTTTCTAAATCTTATATTCATTTCCCCAAATTCCTTAAGCCTTTCTTTTTGTTTTAACCTAGCTAAACTAGTAGTTAATTTTAAATATATCCTTCTAATTCAATCCAAATAGATATGTTTAGTGTGTAGAGTCTTAATTCTTAATCTCCTTAATTATAGTGTTCACTTAATCTACCTTTCCTAATTAGTTTCCTAAGCCTTAGTTCAATTAACATACTTAAATATTATGGTTTTGGGTAAGGATAGGATTAGATTCACTTTAGTATTTCTATATTCTTAAACTATTTTGTCATCTCATAAAAATGAAATGAAATTACTATTTTCGAAACCCCAATTTCTACTATTACTTATAATTAACTTGAGATCAATATCTCAAAGTTAATTGGGAGCTCAATTAGCTCTAATTATTATGTAGATCATTAAAATTAGATAACTTTGGATATCACTTAATTGTAATTATTGAATTTTCCTAGAATGCTTGCTTAGCTTTGAGTCTTATTCATTTGAGTCATTTATATAAGACATTGAGCATGAATAAAACTTTCATATTAAATTATTAGGGGTTTACAATTGTTGTAGCCAAGGGCAAACTAAATTGGAGAGATAAGGAGACCTCATATTCTCACAGGGTGAATATGAATGTTTGCTATATTTGAAATCCTGCTTTCCTTTACTTGTTAAATAGACGTGTTTAACTCCTCGCTTCATTTTGTAAGTCCCTGCAAAATAAATATTTTCTAAAGTAACTTCAACTAAATATATTATGAGTTCTTCTACAATCTTATTGATTGTGAAGACTCATCATAGCTTTTTAGTTATGTTACTTTGCATAGCCCTGGGCTATGTGTATCTTAAACCAAGAGACTAAGATTTTCCTTCAATTACTATAATTTGCATTTTCATGTTTAGTATTGTACTTTACTTGCTTACAATTCCTTTAGAATTACAGTGAATGTTGTTATAATTTCATTTTAAATACTTCATTATTTTTTTTATTTATTGAGCATAAATTCATTGAACAAATATATGATATATTTAATTTATTTTCATATGTACATTAGTTCTTCTCTAGCGTGTCTAGGATGCTTTTACCCTTGTTTATTTGCATGCTAGAATATATTTTAAATGAGTAATCTTACTCCTTTTATTTTCAAAAAGCTTCGTGGTTAGGAGCACAGATATTTGTCTCAATTATGTTTTAAATACCATCATTCTCTATTGGTTACAAGTTACCTCCACACTAAAGGCATTATTTGCCTCAATTAGGTTTACGCTGTGTAGATTCTCTCTAAGAAGTCTTCTCCCATAAGCTTTGGTGGGAATTCCGAACCTCCACTTCCATTTGGGGCAAGCTCCTTAATGCTAAATATTGTTCTACAACCCATATGCCCCAAACCTCTCAAAAAATTAATGATTCCCCTACTTGGCGCTAGATGCTTAACCCCAAGACTCTTATTGAGGAATCCCTTGTTTGGGAAAATTTTGACCACTCCTCTTCTTTTTGGTATAATGTCTGGAGTCCTATAGGTGTTCTTGCAAATTTTCTTGACCGTGTTATTTCTCCCAAGTTATTGTTGGGGGAATATTTTTTACCTACTTATGGCTGGAATATCCCCCTCATCCATGATGTTCTTCCCTTTGATTTAGCTAATCAAATTACTAGTATGAATTCTATTTTTGCTGAAATAAAAAAGCTAATTATGTTTTTTGCGATATGGTTGAGATAAAACTCACTAATCTGGAACTACTGTAGACCTCATGCCCCTTCTACTTTTTCTTTATGGATTTGGAACAACTGCATTCCTAAGCTTATCAGCATTTTTTATGATGTCTAGCCAAAAACTTTATTAATGTGGACATCAATATGCAAAACATGGGTTACTCTCTTGCTTCTGCATTTGCTGCAACAATATTGAATCCATAACTCATATTTTTTTAGAAAATAATACTAGTCGTGCTGTGTGGTATTTTGTGGCTCTTAACAGTGGTATTACAAACCTTAAAGAAATTGTTCACATCTGTCTTAGATGGCCGTCACATAAATTTACAGAGTTGTTTGTTGGTAATTTGTTGATGCTTATACTATTTGGCATTTATGAAATGCTAGAAATAAAGCTAAATATTATAACATTCCTTTCACTCCACTAATATCATTAATGCCATTCATAATGATGTTAATTATATTTTAAATGCTTTTAATGTTACATGTTTCACTTGGGGAAATCCTAATATCAAGAAAATCAAAGATAAAATTGGGTTTAACCCAAGGTAGCTTCTATTCTGTTTGGATGCTCATTAGCTAGTTTTTCTTGGTTCTGTTATTTGCTTTTCTCTCTTGGGCTGCAGTTGGTTTTAAGTTTCCCATGCTGCTTGGCTGGATGTCTGTTTTATCTTGCCATGCTGTTTGGCTGGATGTTTTTTCTTGTGTTTTATTTAGGTATCTGCTGACTTGTAGCTGATGGCTTGGTTTCCCGGCCAAGGATTCTACTTACCCAGTTAGACATGTCTGAATGCTGCTTTGTGCAACAACCACCTGTTTACTGTTAGTTTTAGTTACCCTTATGCCTGAAGCCTCTCCTTTGGTTATTGAGTTAGCTGGTCGGCTGTGGTGTGGTGATTGGAGGTTTGTGTTTATTTCGGCTGGAAGCTCTCTGAGTTTATTGCCCTGGTGTTATGTTGCTGTGAAGGTTATTGTCTTGCTGATTTCTTGTAGCGAGTTTTTTAAGCTGTTTCCTTCTGCTGAAATCTGCTTCTTCTTCTGTCTGTCGATCGTTTTTGGTTCTGGCTGGGTGGTCGACTCGTCGGCTGCTCTCCTGAATGCTAGTCATCTCTGTGGTCCACTAATTAACGGTCTATTTAGGTGCTGCTGTTTTGGGTTTTTTGGCTGCAGTAAGATGGTAGTCTCGGTTGCTCTCTTGACTGCATGTTTTGGTCTCTGGCCGCATATGTTTGGCAATTCGCAATTTGATATTTGCAGGTTGTTGGCTCTTTTTGTCTGGTCGGGTTTTGCGAGCATTGCTGTTTGCTGTGTGGTCTGTCAGGTGGCCGAGCTTTTGGTTGTTTGATTTAAGAGGGCTCTTCGTTTGTGTCAAAGCATTGTTGGTTGCGGAGACTTTGAGATATCGTTCCATTGATTTTCATCTTGTCTACAGATTGGGGCTGTTATGTTTTGGCTTATATTTAAGTTCTTGTTGCTTTTGCTAGCACTAGTTTAATCTCTTTTTGTTCTGCTTATTGCTGGGATATTTTAGGATAAGTCATGGGACCTAATTTTCAGAATTTTTAGATCATTGGCAGCCATTTTACGTATTCAATAAAATGTGCTTTTTAATTTAAATATATATACTAAAAAATAAATTAGACAGACATTCGGCTGACCCACCACCACCATTATCGCATTTCCGGACTGTAAACGCCTTTCCCAGAGAACACCACATTCACAGCTAGTAGTAGCTACACACTGCATGCTCGATCGTCTTAATGACATCATTAAAAGCCCTACAAAGCACCCCCAAATTGTTCCCCTCCTCTCTATCTGCATAGCCATCCCCGCTCCGCCCATTCCATCTTTCTGCAATCAGAAAAGTATTTGCCGGCTTCTCAGTTTAAAGCAGAAACGGTGGCAGTCCACGGCCACATATCTCATGCTACACTGTGAGATTTATAGCCTTAGCCCAAATAAATTCAATCAATCCCAAAAGAAATAATACAGATTTGAACAGTATGTAGCTACAGAAAAAGAAGAAATTTAGTACAACAAAGACATACTGAAAAAGAAATAAATTAAAATAAGCAAAGTCGTCTAAATGAGCGGTGCGATTCTCCATCAATACTCACTCGGGCTGTGCTTTTAATTAATAATAGCTCAATATCCTATGGATTAATTGTTAATTTTAAAGGAGATTTAAGTAGTTTTGGATCAGCCAAAGGGAACCATGGGGCTGAATAGCGGCACCGGAGCTCAGGCGCTCCCACGTGTCCAGCAGGCAAAACATCTGACGCTCGTGAAGCAGTTTCAAATTCGAGACTTAGGCGCCCAAGAGGCAGCGAGGCAGGCACGCATGCCTTAGCGCTCGCTGTAATACATGCTCAATTGATGGGACTTGTAAATACGCTTGCAGCTCATTTTAGCGCATCCACTACCAAAAAGCCCAAAATATTGGTGTACGATGGCTTGAGGCTGTTGTAAATCTCCATCGGTAATGGCTTGGGAAGATCTATGAAACCCTAATTTGTATTTTTTTTTCGGCATAGTAAAAAGTCTCCTCATCTCTCATTGTGGATGTAGGTGTTTACAATGAACCACGTAAATCTGTATGTTGTGCTTGTGCTTTGATTATTTGTGTGATTTTTCTTATTTTGTTCTTATTTGATTTTCAATCTCAACCCAAGATCTTTGATCCTAACTAGTGGTATCAGAGAGAAGTTGGCAAGAGAAGTCATGGAAAATAAAATTGGAGGATAAGCTCTTGGTTCTTCATTGTCATCGGAGTTAGAGATAACTTTCCACAAAGTTGTGACACATCTGATGAAGATCGATGTGGTCAAGTTTGATGGCAAGAACAAATTCGCGATGAGGAGATGCGAAATCGCATATACACTTTGCGAATTGAACTTGGAGGATGTTCTTAATGAAGACGAAAAATTGGAAGAGATATTAGAGAAAGATTGGATCAAGATGAACCGCAGTGCAAGCGGCTTTATCCGAAATTGTTTATCCCAAGAAATAAAGTATTCGATGATGACCGAAACATCGGCATGGAAATTGTAGAAGTTCCATGAAGGCAGGTATCTAAAAAAGAGCGTTGAGAATCGTCTCTACATGAATCGACGTTTATGCAGATTTCAGATGTGACGAGGAATCTCTAATGATGACACATTAATAAGTTCACCAAGTTATTGGTAGATTTGTTGAATCTGGGTGTGGCAGTGTAGGATGAAGACAATGAATTGCTATTGTTGAACTCATTACAAGACAAGTTTGAAAACTTCATAATGATGCTTATTCATGTGAAGTATGTCTAAGATACGAGGAAGTGCCGATAGCCCTATTGAACTATGAATTACGGTGCAGAGATAAGGAGTCAAGGAAATAAGAGATGGCCGAGGCTTTGACAGTCCATAGGAGAAGAATATATAAGAAAAAGTAATGGCCAAAGAAGAATTAGGGAATACTCAGAAAAGATGCAAATCCAAGGGTCGAAACATTAGGCGCAATCAGTGAGCATTTTGTTTGGAAAATGTACATTGACAGAAGGACTACCCTAGGTTGAAAGAAAAAGAGTGGGCTAGTGGATCTTCGGATACAAAGGCCAATGTGACTCAGAATGCTGTGGAGGAGTGAGACTCAGAGTCCTCTCTTATTACGATTTTTATGAGTTTGATAATAGACAATTTCAGCTGGATTATGGACACGAGTGCGACGTACCACATTTGCTTAGAGAATGACTAATTTTGTGCATACATAAAATGGACAGTGGTGTAGCCACTATAGGGAATGACGACACATGTCAAATTGTTGGCATTGGTAGTGTGTTGACCAGGGCACATGTAGGAACTTTGTAAGAGATGAAAAAAGCTAGACAGGTGCCTGAGATCAGAAAGAATTGTTTGTTTGTCTAGGATTTAAAAGCCAAGGGCTATAAGGTGGTGATCTAGGCAAGATTTATAATAGTCAACACATGAACAATGACTTATCTGCATGGAGTCAGATAGCAAATCATGCTAATTGGATTAGTGGCAGTGGTAGAGAATTCTGATGATGCCATGATGGTATGGCACATGATGCTAGCACATAGTAGAGAACCTTTGTTGAGAGCATCATAGAAGGATGGACTCATAAAAGGTTTAAATTCTTGCAAATTACATTTTAGTGAGCATTATAATTTTGGCATGAAAATACACACATCCTTGATGTTGGCCTACACAACACCAAAGGAATACTTGAGTATATACACATAGAAGTTTGGAGACCAATGAAATGACATTTTTTGGTGGTCAGAGGCACTTGATATCTATAATAGATAACTACTCCATATATGTATGGGTGTACACCATGAATAACAAAGCCAGTGCACTAGAGATATTCAAGATTCAGTCTAACAATGATAAAGAGTACAATTCTGATTCGTTAATGTAAGAGTGCCAAATTTTTGGGATTGAGCAGTAGGACAGTCATTACAGCAAAACGGGGTAGCATAATGTATTAATTGCACTTTGGTGGAAAAAGTTTGATGTATATTGATAGATACAAAATAGTATGACTTTTGATCACATGCAAGTATACATGATTTGAAGTAATATAGGATGGTGAGTCCTAGATTTATCATCCTCATAGATTAATAGAGGGTTACTAGTTAGTTTTCTCTCTTCTAATGCTTAGATAATTGAAAAGTTGGTTTTTCTTAAAAAATCTAAATCTATGCATGTAAGATAAGAAATCTAATTTAAGAGGATAAAATTATAATTGAGGTAGAGTTAGACTAACTGACTATGATTAAACCTTCCTAATAATTGCTGAGTTCATTAAATGGTAATAATGTAAAAATGCTAATTTATATTTTAAGGAGCTATAGATAGTCAAACTCATTAGTGATCTCTCATGCACATAGATCACTAATCACAAAAAATTAAGATCATCTGTAGTTAATCTCGTACGAGACCTCTTGACTTCAGACCTTAACATTTAATGAAGGCTTCTTTAAGTTTTATTAGCATTCCCTATCTAGTGCAAATGGAACCAAATTTCTAACTTTGTTCTCACTTGTACATAGACATCACCATATTCTTAGGAAAGCACATAGATCTATCTACTTCAGTAATCCTATATTTGATCTTACCTTATGTCTAAGAGTAAGACTTCTTGAGGAACTGAACATGTATGACAATAAGAATAAAAAAAGGAAATTCACACAAATCCTTGATTTGGACTTTTTCTCTGATCTCGGATTTAGTGCCTCTTGACTCTCATGCTTCACATGTACATGCATCTTGATCTGAACTTTTGGTTCGATCTAAGGTGTCCTCCAAATTGACCTTACTTACTGTCATTGTGCATCTTATGCTATAGGGAATCTATATCCACTGATTTCATCTCATTTTGAACACCAAATGGCAATTATGAGTTCTTGGAACTCAGTTAAATAAATATTTTTAATCATAATCTAGGGAGTTTGCTTAACTAACTTGCAAATAATCCATATTAGATTTCAGAATGGATCTTGTTGTGTAGTGATTGAAAATTAGGGTAGTGTGTGTGACTAGGATAGATTCTAAGGCATTTGATGAGAACTATCTAAGAAGAGTTAATTGTAATCCTAACCTAGTATAGCTAATGTTAGGATCCCTAAAATTTTTAGGCAATCTAGTGGATAAAAGCAGACTAGCTATTATAGTATAAATTGACATTAAATTGTAAGTAAAAGACTTAGAGCCTTATAGGTATGAGTTAATGGAACTAACTTTAAACCTAAGTGTAAGTAAAATTAGGGCATGGAACTTTAGTATAGAATGGAGAGGTTGTTATTGAGATTAATAACCCAGCAAGAGTAAGATCTAGATAAACTTAGCCAAAGTTTGATCATCCCTTAAGTCTTATCAATTTTTGTTAGTAGGAATACAAATCCATTAAGTTAATGAATAGACTATTATTGATCTAATAGTAACCTATTTATGGATAGTAAGAGTAAGTCAAGAAATATGTTGGATGAAAATTAAGGGTAGTATACATCAAGTTTGCTAGTAAATTATGAGGATTAGAGGGAAATATGAGTTAGGACCTTGAGTAGTCTGAACTATAGGAACTGTTTAACTTAAAATGTGACTTAATCAAACTAAAAGCCTACTTAAGTTTGGAATTCCATCTAATAGTAGAGTAGGAGTTTAATTAGGAGACTTATAGAATTGTAGTTCTATATTTTAGATAGGACTTTAAGGTAAAATCTTTTATATATATATATAGTATACTTCAATTAACTAAAATATTTAGTTAATGTCTATGTCAATTTAGGGAGGGGGAGGTTGATTAGCCCCAATCATTACTATAGATAACTAAAGTAAATAACAATGGATATCACATAATTTAGAATTAACTTTGATAAACCTTGAATGCTGCATCGCATTAAGATCAAATCCTTGAGTATTCATTCAGATATTGTGCATAAATAAAATATTAAAATACTTTACATAGAGGTTTCATATGGAGGATTGTTCTGTACAAATCTTTTTGAGCCAAGGCAGGCTATGGAGAGATCAAGTGACCACACACATCTTAGAGGGAGAATGTGCGTGTTTACAAGAGACCCCACTTGCATATTGTTGCTATTCTATTATTTGCCCACAAAACACAATTAAACATGATAACTTAAATAATATTTATAGTTTACAGTCTTTAAGATTGTGCTTACAGTTCATTCAATCCTTGAGACTAAAATCACTTTACTTTTGTACTTACAATTTAGTTGCTTACATTTACTGTAGTGTATTTCTATTATAACTTATTTTTACATTTCTTAACACTGCTTTTATACCTAACAAATATTATATTGGACATATTCACTCTTGTACTTACCTACTTGTGCACATGTGTATGTATTCTTGTACATGGTCCTTTTTACTTAACATATTTGATACATGTTTTGAGTTTCTATACAAGTACCTATTTTTACTTCTTTTACTTGTTATTTTTCTGTTATTTCTATACTTTTTAATTTTACTACATTGTGCATAGCTTTATAAATTGTATATTACTATATGTGATATCATGTAACTAAAATAACTTAGATACCCTAAAATATACATAGACTTTCTAAGTCTAATTACTTGTTTCTCTTTAATTGGTTCTGCCCTACCATATTTAATACTAAATATGGTATATCAAGAGATTAGAGTAGAGCTTGAACTTGAGGTAGATTATGTTTAGTAGAGCAGCATGAAGACCTTTCTTTTTGCATTTTTCTTATTTTTCCTGTGAGGACTAGTGCTATTATGTTGTTAAACAAGTTGTAAAATCTTTATTAACTTTGAATGTTTTTGTTTCTTTTTCTATGTTGAATATTTTTTCTTTCCTTATCTGGATGGCTGAAATGGTATATCATATATTATGTAGTATTCATCTTTTTCCCATCTTATAGGTTCTTGGCTCTCGTTGTGCTTAATAGTGGGATAAGACTCTCTAGCATAATATTAAGTATTACAGTAACCCTTAGTATGAGGTTAGTATACTCCTAACTTAACACCAGGGTATTACACAAATATTCATTCATAATTCACATAAATTGAACTCAAATTTAAATAAGGAAGGCCTAGAACATAGATTTAGCTTAACCCTCCCTAAACGGGTGGGGGGGGGGGGTTAGGCTACCATTATAGGTAATTCAGAAGCAAAATAAAAAACTTTATTAAGAGCATCATGATTTAAACACAAGATAATATGAAAGAAATGAACGAGGAAGTGAAAAAGATATTACTGAAAGAACAGCACTGGAGTTCTCTTCATCTTCACTTTCTTCTTCTTCTTTTTCCTTCAAGTCTCTAATGGTCAACTAGAATTCTTCTTAATGGTGGTTGGAAACTTTTTCTCTTGGAATCCTAGCTTTCTCTTGTTAATAGTGGTTAGAAAATTTTTCTTTTGGAGTTCTCCTTTTTGTTGTAAATGCTTAAGGCCTTTATTTGGCCTTAGAATTACTTCAGATTGCCCATGGAGGTTTAACGTATGCCGCCTTTACTTCTTGGATTTGACATTTTCTAAGTTACTCGTCAGGTGCTTGAGCACATGAGGTTCTACCGATCATGTACTTGAGCGCGCCTAAGCGCTTGATATTCTGCTGTCCTGGCACCTAAGCATGGGATGTTCTGCCAATAGGGCACTGGAGTGCGCTATAGTGCACAGGATCCTAGCACTCTAGAGCTTGAGCGCATGAGGTTCTACAACTAGGGCACTTGAGCACACCGAAATTCCTAAGGTTCTGCCACTAGGGCACTTGAGCGCCTATACCTCCACATTTTGCTTAAGTGTAGAAATAAAGTGCTCAGACGTGCATGAGTGCCTAAAATTCATTCACATGCTCTTGTTTTCCTAAAAAATTCAAATAAAAATAAATACATAAAAATAAATTAAAAGTAATCTATTCTTATACAAAATAACACATAATATTTGTGTGATTTTAGTATATTTTCATGGCTTGTCACACCCCTAGAATTAAACACTTGCTTGTCCTTGAGTAAGACAAATTAGGGAATAAATTCAAAAGTGATTTTACATGTAATCTTGAATTAGAATTGCTTGTCTTTAACTTAAGCAATTTATAAAATGGTGATGGTTAGCTAGTAATGATCTTGTTGCAATTTGAATCTCATTTGATATACATATTCTCTATGCCTACATGTTTGATCTCTTAAGACTATAATTGCTAACCTCAATCATCCTATGTCATTATTTATGAATCTATGTGACTTTGGTATGAGATTGAGCTTAGTCATTTGGGTGGAATTTGAATAACAAATGTCTTAGGATTTTTAAATTCCATATGTACATCCTTCTCATGAGTTATGACATTAATAAGGGAGAAATATTTTTCTCCATCCCCTTATTAAGTAATGAATGATACCTCTCACTCATTTGTTTTTTAATTTTTATTTATCATTTATTTATTTATTTATTTATTAATCATGGATTTGAGCATTGGATATCATACTCATGAGAGTTATTTGGAGCTTATCATCCCTTAATCCATAAGCTAGATTCATCCTAATATAATAACCTTACTCTCCCCCATACTTAGTCTATGTCATCATTCACATTGACAAAGAACTTTTTATTGGTTAGATCATCTAAATCTTAGTTAATCCAACTCTTAAGATTCATATATAATCTATAATTAACATCCAATCACAACTTAGATCATTTCTCACTATCCTTAATTTGTTAATTTAATAAAGTTTAAGAGAGCATAATCACAAACAAGTTTAGACATTGCAAATTATCATTCACTAATTTCATTACTTAAGGGAGCAATTATAAAAATGAGTTTTTGTTTTGCACCATAATAGAAAATTCAAAAGAAATAATTGAAATTAAAATAACAATAATAAATAAACACAACATAATAGTCATGATTAAGAGTAAAATTATTCCCCAAGTTACTCCTCATCTTCATCCATCATTTCTTGATTATCATCAATAAAGAGGCAGAGCATTGGTGGGAGCAGCCTACATATGTGGGAAGGGTGGCAAAACAACCTCCTGTAGATGTCCATTAGTCTACCAGTGTGTAGCACTACTAGCTTGTTAAAGACTCAATGGGGTAGGACATGTGTGCTTCAGCCCACTTTGCAGTCCTATTGTGTAGGTCAATGATGTTAGTGCACATGGAAATGATACCGGATGAGTTACCATTAGTGGTTACCAAGCAATAAATTAAATTATTCAACTACAAATGAGTAAAAGCATAGCACAAGAATCGCATCATAAACCATACAAGCATCTAAACACGTGAAATGTTATGTGGAAAACCTGATAACGGGGAAAACCATAGAGTCACATATAACAACCCTAGGTTGTTACTTAGCTAAATCTTAGCTCAATTGCAGCCTAATTATTATTTCATTAAGTTCATTTAATCATTAGAACTAATCTCAAAGATTTGGAGTAATTCGGAGCTCAATCAAATATTTGGAATATTTTAATATATTTATTTAATTAGAAAATTGAGATATTTAATTTGACCTTGAAATCAAAATCTGACTTTGTTGTTGTGTTCATTATCTCCAAATTAGCTAAGGGTGATGTTTTGAACGTGTTTGGAAGTCATCAGAATTTTGCGAATATTTAAATATATTTCAAATACACAGAAAAATAGAATAATTAAATAATTGTCGGAATCAAAATTCAACTTTGCCATTCGGAGCCTCACCCCCAAATTAACTATGGGTGAATTTTCAGGATTTTTCAAAACCCGTTTATTCATCCAATTTTTAATTAGAAAATTGGATTAATAAGAAATTAAAAATAATTATTTATTTATTTCTATTAGAAAAATCCAAATTTCTCTCCCCCTTAACTGTGCCTGTCAGCCCCTCACTCCTAAATTTGGCACACGCAAGGAAGCCTCATCCTTCCTCCATTTCTTCTGCTCAAGTCCCATCCCAACCATGCCTTTCCTTTTTGTTGAGGCTAAGCTATTCTTCTTCTCTTATAAGATGGAAGCACAGCCCCTCCCCCTTCCATTTTTGCTCATCTGAGGTCCCTTCTTTCTCCCTAAGCTCCACCATAAGCTAAAGGTTCTCTCTTTTCAAGACCTGAAGAAAACAAAGCTATCTTCTTCCTAATCAAGGTACCATTTTGCTATACTCTTCCTTGACTACTCTCTTCATTGATTTATCAAAATATTGTGAATGGCATTTCAAGTAGCTATTGTATGAAGTCTAGCGTGATCGTCAGCCTCAATCAGACTCAATAAGTCAGATTGAAGCTCATTCCTCTATTAAAATTTCTGTCAAAAACTATATAATTTTTGTATACCCGTAGCTAGGGAATCAGTTTCTACTTATTATAATGACTCTTTCATGCCAATTTTAGTATCAATGGAAAGTTCTCAGAAAGACCTTTCCATCGGTATATAGCATTACATCTAAGGTGACCAAAATTGGAGTATTTGAGTGCGAAAGGAGGCCTATTACGATTTTCGCACAAGCAAGATCACCGTCGAGAGCTGCAGCCCATCGAAGCCCCAAGTCTCTAGTTAATACCCTTGTAGCATGCCGTAGTGCCAGGCTCCCGATCAGGGAGCGATACAGCACGCCATAGCATCCAGCTCTTGGGAACTCTAGCGTCGTAGCTCGCCGCAGCGCCTGAAAGCACTGCTGCGCACCACAACGTTGAAATTTGCCGCAGTGCCTGAAAGCGCTGTAGTGCGCCGTACTGCTTGGCTTTTGGCCAGAAGGTATTGCAGCACCCCGTAGCGCCCAAAAATATTTGAAAGTGCCCAGAAATGTCTATAATTGCCCGAATTTGTGATTTTTTGCATTCTAATGACCCTAGGACCCTAAAGGGGCCAAAATATATCAAAATCGAATCTGAATTTAGTAAAATTAAGCATTATATGAAATTGGAGGTGAATTTCAAAGAAATTTTTTATTATTTATCCTAAATGTCATGTTCTAAATCTCATAGAGAATTACTTAAATATTTTATGCCAAATATAAATGTTAGAATCTTTGATTGCTTGTATGACCAAGTAGAACTTAATAACTAAATTATATGAAATTTAATTTCTTTACATTTGAAATAGAGTGCTAATCCCTTTTGTGCCTGATTTAAGATTTGATTAGCCTTAATTACTCGTTACTTTAATCAATATAATGTTAGAGAACTTTAGCATTGATTTGGACTCTTTGATTTTCTCAATTTAATATTAAACTATATTTGAACATAAGAATCTTAAGAACTTGATTAAGTAAATGATACTTAATCTAAATTTGAAATTTGTCATCAATAATACACCAATAATGCATTAATTTGTCTTTGATCTATAAATCAACTATTGGTCTTATTTTGGTAAGGCTAGGGGTTAAATCCTAACCTATCTGATTAAGATCTAAATTATCAATCACTTAATTAATCATCTTGATTGAAAGATAATTTAACTTGCATAATTCTAATAATACATCTAATTTCACATTGATCTTAAAAATATTAATTATAAGTACTAAGACCTTAAAGAACTTATGTGATTTATTATTTGGACATGTACCTTAAGATCTTTGATTTTCTCTTATATAAGATTGTTAGCATGAGATAAACTATAAAAAAATATACTAATTTGCAATGTGATCAACTCCTAATATATTCTTGATTGTATCCCTTTACTGTAGCCAAGGTGTTGATCAGGTGGGTTTACCCATCTGATCTGGTCATTTTAAACTTAAGAGAATAAGAATTGTAAATTCAGGAGAATTATATGAATTAGGATAATAGAAGTATAAGATCATTATGATCTTACTTTAGGATTAATATTATAGAAAAGGTTAAGCCTATTAATCGATAATACATTGATGTAAGAAGATCTTTTGTTAAAAATTGAGGTAGAAACTTAAATGATCATTCTTAGCCTTAGAAGACTGATCTTAGACCCTTGTGGTAAGATCACCCAAAGTACTTAGAATGAGATTATTCCCATATGGTAGTAACTTATATTGAGTGACCTTTTTGTCACCCTCTTGGAACTTTGTGTAAGATTCACCCAATTAGAGTCAGTATTCATAACTTTAGTAAATCCTTGGTTGCTAAATAGAGTTGTTAGAACCCAAATTATTAGTTGGATATGATTATACATATCCATGGAGCTGAGTCATTTCAACAATATTCAGGATTAGTTGAGTCATTCCAATATGTACTTATGATCAGGAGCTATCCCAAGGGATTAGACGAATACAGTCCCGTTAGAGTAAATCTTCCCTGTCTAAGAGTGTTACAATTAGTGAACTAGATCCTTAGTTTGAGATATAAACTGTAACCGGGTCCTGCCTCCTATCATAGTGCACTTCAATAAGTGCATCTTAAAATAAACTAAGTATCTCAAGTCACCTTGCGTAGAACACTAAGTATGCTTGTAATTAAGGTATTTAACAGCTTAGCTTGAGATATAAATTATGATCAAGTTATGCCTCCTATCAAAGTGAGCTTCGATAAGTGTAGTCTTAAACAAACTAAATTTTCAATTCACCTTTCTTGGAAACATATAATCATATATATACAACCTTTCCAACTGATGATTCTAAGTGAAATCCCAAGTAAAACAAATAGAACTTGGAGTCAGAATCCATTTAGATGGATTCTGCACAATGGAGACATTTGAATCATTATATGATTTTAAAGCATTTTCTAAATTTTTGGATTATTAAGACATGAGCATGAACATAAGCATGATGTATGAGTATCCGTGATGATTTATGGGTTACAGAATATTGCATACATTAATAGAGGAAATTCAGGATGCAATGGCATCACAATAATATATATTTCCTAACCGGATATATATAGATATTGGGTCGTATGACTCATAGCAGTTCAGTGATATTTCGGTTGCATATCACGGGCATACAGTATCGTAGCATATACAGATGCATGACTTCAGTGGCATACAACATAGTCTTACATGTTATTTACTCAGTTTCAGATCATATACTATTTTTATTCTTTTTCAGTATTTAGTATACTGTCACCTTTACTTTACTTCAGTTTTATACATTTTTAGATATTCGATTACTTTTACAGTTTTTCTACAGCTCTATTTTACGTTATTTAAATGTTAAGTAAGAAATTAAAACTATTTAGATTAGTTTATATGTGTTAAACTTATTTTCTTACACGTGGTACTTCTGGGATCCAGCAATTAGCTACATCCTAAACATTTTATTGAGCCAGATCAGGAGGATGTAAACCATTTGCAATAATTTCTGGATGTATTTACTTTTCAGTTTATGTGATGAATGTTTTTTAGATGTATGCTTAGCTTTTGCACTCTATTTATATATTACTTATACTTAGTATTATGATATAATCAGCATATTGAAAATGATGATATTTTATACATATATTAGATTCTTCATGTTTATTTTAAATCCAATGTATGTATTTGTCTAATACTTAGGCTAAGAATACTACTCTTATCTTAAGTATTAGCTCTTGACCCTCCCTTAGGGTTGAGTCACCAACCTTCAAGGTTAGTTTGAGCTACTCGAGGAGATGGAAAATTCCTTACCGAGTGGTGCATCGCTCCGCCACCGATTGATTACTTCTCTTTGTGAGCAACGATGGGGCGGGGTGCTACATCACACCACACAGAAAAATACACTATGAACAATACGATTACAGATTTATAAAGAGCTTCAAATTTATATAAATAAGAAATATATACCACTTACAAAACCTCTTGATTAACTTTTTCTCCTTTAGGAAACTTCATTTCACTCTAGGTTGAAGGAGACTAACAGTAGCCACCAACACAAATTAGGGTTGATCTCTCTATCTTCATACTAGGAAACAACCCATATGTTTTTTTATATACCTAGGATTCACATGAACTCCAAATGACTCAAAATGCTCTAAAAAATACTTAGGGGACCGCCTAGATTTGTAACTTGGTTCCAATGGGCTTTACGGTACATTGGGGTGCCCTAGTATCAAACTACAAGACACCACAATATGCTGAGGAGCCCTAGTATCAAACCAAGTGGAGCCACAATATTGAACCACGGGGTGCTCGTCATGTCGCAATGCCTGGCCCTCGATTCCAAAAATTGTAGGATGCACCGAGGCGCGCTAGAGCTCCCTAATTTCTACAAACTTCTTTTACAACACCCTAGAATCTATTGAAACCCATCAAAGCCTCATTGACAGCTCCATGTAAATCTAAATGGTCTCCACATCCCAACAAATGAGCTGATCAAACTACTGGTGAAGATCTTTGAGCTCTCTTCTTTGCTCATTTGTGATAGAAGATACTGCTCCCCCGTTTGAGTCAAAGTGTCTTCTAGCCAATGTGGTGTTGGGAATTTTACTTATAGTGAGGAGTGCTCTAAGCAAAAGTCACAATTCATTGTCACTAACTTGGACACCTTGTGCTAAGCAAAGTTCAGTGATCAATGAACCGAACGATAATGTGGGGTAGCTACCTAGTAGAACCTTCATAAGCTGTTTAAAATTTATTTTTCCCACATCAATGGGTCTTAATCTTTGAATAGTAAAATATAAACCGACTCTACCAATAGTAATATTACTCAAATTCCTCATCATTATGAATTTACTAGAAATTAATATGTGCCACCCTTTAGACTTGTCGGTGATAGCGAAGATAAAAAAATTAGAAGTCTCACCCTTCCAATTAGTTTTTGAGGAAGTGAGGGCTTCTATTACTTCAATGGGATTGAAGTACTTAGCCATCAATTCTCATAAGCTACATACAAAAATTCTCGGGAGGTTGTAGTGCACGTTAATAGCCTTTTCAAATAAATTCATGAATTTTTCGTGCACCAAACCAAACAATTTTTACTTCTTACTGTATTTGCATAAACCTCTTGTACAAAAGGTACACAAATTGGGAATGGGTGAGCACATAAATTTTTCTAATCCCCCCTAGGATTGTGCTTCATTCAATCTAAAAAGGGTGAGGCGAATGCCCACTTTTGAATTACCTGCGCGCTCCATATTTCATGCTGCTAGCAAACAGCACACCTACATGCACTTGAGCGCTTGAACGTGCCTAAGTGCAACACACTGGAGCGCTTCTGAGCACATAGTCAAAAATTACCCTAGCTAAAAAATGGAATCTGCTCTCTTCTGCTTCTATTAAGCGCACACTTTTCTTCTTATCACTCACTAACTTTATTAACTTAGCACAAACACTCACACTAAAAGCTAAAAATGAAATTCTAAACAAACTAAAACGCTATGGTCACCTCTCAAAATCGCTTGGTTTAACGTCTTCATCCTAACTAAAAGGAATGCATCACTTCATAGTACCAGTTAATACTTCTTTCCATATTTTATACTTTTCAAAGGGGTGAGCACTTTAATGAATAGTTCTTTGGGGAATTAAAACCCCTTTATTCTTTTCCTCCAATATCTTTTCATCAATAACAATTTCAAAATTTTCACCCAATGCCTTCACTTTACTATTTTTTTTCCCTCTACGAGTTTTCTTTTTCTATATTGGATGGTGTTCAATTTTCACATCAAATTGAGAAATGTCATTTTCACCAACATTGTTTATTTCCTTAATCTTATTCTTTTTTTTAGTGCAATCATATCTTAAATGTTCTTTCTTAACCTCTCTACTTATCCCTTTATAATCCAACTCAATTCATTTAACTCTGTCTAGCGATAACCACGCTAATAAATCTATCTCTTCACTCTAATTATGTACTCTCAAAATAATAGTTTTTTTATAAACATATCTTATTGCACGCATGGTTGCTAAGAATTGTCTCCCAAATATGATTGATATTTCATCATTTAATGCATCAATTCGGCACACTATAAGATCAACCAATATCCTAAAACTTCCAACTTTTACAATCACATCCTCCACCTTCCCAATAAGCACCATAGAAGATAAGTTAGCCAATTGCATAATTACGGACATCTCTCACATCCCTCCAATTTCAATTATCTCATAGACATGATAACAAATTATGTTAATAAAACCTCCTAAGTCACAAAGAGGGTTGAGAAAATGGAAACAAC
The DNA here is from genome assembly GCA_016760335.1 of Gastrodia elata. Classification (NCBI taxonomy): domain Eukaryota; kingdom Viridiplantae; phylum Streptophyta; class Magnoliopsida; order Asparagales; family Orchidaceae; genus Gastrodia; species Gastrodia elata. Next base: position 14,778,039 of record CM028676.1, on the reverse strand, counting down.
ATATGGAGCAAGGAATATTAAATCTACCTGGATCACCTAGTTTTATAAGAAATATTTATTCCCTTAACAAATTTCAAAAATTCTAGTTCTACTGTTGAAGGATTGAAATTTTTTTCTATTGTTCAAAATTTTTGTTGGTTGAGATTCTTCCATAGAGGTACTAGCATTATCATTAGAATTGGGGGTGTTGAATTTGTTAAGTTCAAAAGATGAATTGTTTGAATGAACCATATCCACAATTTCCTTTGGATTCGCCTCAGCAGTGTTTGGCAAAGTACCATGAGGCCTATTAGCTAGTTGTTGGGAGATTTGTCCAATTTAAAGTTCAATATTCCTTATTGACATTTCAGTTTGTTGTATTGATATTTCATGTCAATTCAATGTAGCTTCTATCTTTTGCTTGAACTGAAGTGTGCTTGCCTTAAATTCATTAAATGAGTTTTTTAGTTTGGTCAATTGGTTGTGAAATTTGTTGTCCTTGATTGCCCGCATTCATAAATGGTTTGGGATGTTTTTGTTGCAGATGGACTTCTCCCTAATTATTCTTTCAAGAAAAAAAAAGGAGATTGTTCCATCCCACATTGTAACTGTTTGATTAAGGAATATTCTATTGTTGAAAATTATTATTGTTCTTATTCACAAAGTTCATATGCTCTACTTGGGAGGTTGCACAAGGATTATTCAAGTTACACTTTAAACTTGTGTGTGTACCTCCACATATTTCACAATTAATCTTCTAGACTACATTCACTAACAAAACATTAAACTTCTTATTGAGGGTAGTTATTTCTTGTTGGAGTTGGGCAATTGAGGGGTTATCTATTGTGCTAGGTTGTTCCTTCCTAGGATTATGTATTCATTCATTAGGCTACTAGTAGCCATTTCCTCCAACAAATCATACGCTTGTTCCTGAGTTTTACTATATAGGGTCCCACTGATGCCGCATCTATTAGCGTTCTAGTGCTCATGTTTAATCCTTTATAAAATGTTTGCATATGAAGCCAAAGGGGAAATCCATGGTGAGTGCATCTCCTAAGTAACTCTTTTAACCTCTCCCAAACTGTCATATAATGTCTCACTATCATATTGCACATAGTTGGAAATCTCATTTCTACAGTGGACTATTTTAGCAGAAGGAAATTACTTGGCTAAAATTTTTTGAGCCAACTCATCCCATGTGGTTATCAAATCACTTGGGAGCGAGTTTATCCAATTCTTTGCATGATCTCTAAGTGAAAATGGAAGCAAATTAAGTCTAATGGCATCATAAATAACACCATTATATCTAAGAGTATCATGTATCTCAAAGAAATTTAAGACATGGATATTGGAGTCCTCTCTTGGTAATCCACAAAATTGATTGTTCTGCACCATTTACAAAGTGGCGGGTTTGATTTCAAAATTATTAGCTTGTATACCTGGCCTCACAATCACATTGTGAATCCATCCTACATTGAGTAGTGCATAGTCTCTTATGGTCATATGTGCATTATTGCTATTGCTGTGATTGTTATAATTCTTTCCTAAATTCTATTCGGCCATACTTTGAGTTTCTATGAAAATTTTCACACGACATCTAAGTCTATGGTAAGTTCTATTTATTTCAGGATCAAAGAGCAAATTATGGTCACCTACACGTTGTATAGATAGATTCATGAATACTTAAATTAGTATGCCCACAAAAACACAAATAGTCTCAGAAATAAAAGATAAACAAAAATTAATTATGCGCAAATGATAAACAAAAATTAATTATGCACAAATGATAAACAAAAATTAATTATGCGCAAATGATAAACAAAAATTAATTATGCGCAAATCAAAATATGAACACAATAAAAACATTTAGGTCACTTGTAACAACCCTAAGTTGTTACCCTATCTAATATGTATGTAATTAGGTCTTAAACCTTGTGCCACTAGGTTTTAAACCTCATTAAGATCTAACACTAAAAATTTGGAATCCATCGGAATCCTTTTGGTGTAATTGACTAATTGGTCAATTTAGTGGCCAAGAAAATTAGCTAAATTAAATTGTCTCCAAATCAAATTTTGATTCCATTTTTGAATTTTTCACCTCCAAATTAGGTAGCAGTGAAAGTTTGGGAATTTTGGAGATCATTTAAGCCTTAATTCAGTTAAAATTAATTTGGCAAATTGCACGAATGGGATCCACAGTTCAAAAAATTCCAAATTTAACCTCCAAATGTTGGCTGGATCCCTAAGATTCACTATGCAGATTGTGGGCAATCCATTGTGGAGCCCCAGTTACACGATAACCAATCCAGCGCTATCTGGATGTCTATTCATGCAGATCAGATGACCCAAATCAAATTCAACTAGGATTTAATATCAAACGTCAGATCACACTTGTGATTTGATGGCTAGGATCTTCTCCCTGATTGATTATTACAGCTCAGAGGATAAGGACCATTCTTCCTTTTTCTTCAATCACTCAGATGGACCACAGCACTCCTGCTACTACTCATCATTGTTCTGAGTTGCTCATCTCTGACAATGATGACCTGCCTATACCAATTACGTCAAAAGCTGCTCCCCACTCCCTATCCACCTCAGCAAAGTTGTTAGCTGCCTTTGCCACGTATGGACGAATCCTCTGTCAAGCTAATTCGGCATGGTCTCGCCATTTCTGGCTGTAAAGAGACCACTCTTTGGGTTGAGCCCAAAAGCTATGGCCTGACCTTACCATGCCTCCCCGCCTATTAAAACTATATGAAATCCTTAGAGAGCCTCTTTGCACCCTATTAATATCCCAATTGCTCTCGGTTTTGCTCTTGACCTTCGTGTATTCCTAAGAGCCATTCCAGTCAATATGGAGAGCTCCAAATTCAGCTGCAGTGGGTCAAGCTTATTGTTCAAGCTCCCATAAAATCCCAAAGGACCTAAGGAAGCTAGCTGAAGTTAGCTCACTCTCCTGGATTTCCCCCAGTCGCTCGAAACTCATTAGTCATTTCCTCAACCCAGGTACTCTCCTTCCTCAGTACTGAGCTCAGTAATTCTACATTGTGATGTTTGAATTGCTGATTACAATCAAAACCTAAGCAATTACTGTGGTTTATGAGGTTGAATCAAACTCGATCGATGGGCAATTGGTTCGGGCCTGTATAATGGGTTGTAGTGCCTGAGCCTTATTAAGGTTTGGTCATTCCAAATTAGCTCTCACTTCACTAATGTGTTCCTTGGGTCGACCCTTACCAAAGGAACATGTAGGGAGTTTGGCCAGGCTTGATGGTTGAATGCGAAGAAAGTATTGCCCCTCCATAGTAAACCCTAGCAACCGTAGAAATCAAGATAGGCAATCCTTGGAGCTTCCCCTTTGATTGTAAGGATTAAAAACCCTTTTCACTCATATGGCTAGGCCTCTGGTGCCATAAACCTACCTCTACCTATTTTGCAACTACAATGGAATAAGACACTTTATTGATCAGGTAAAGTGTACCTTCCATATTGCCCTGTGCAACAATGAGTGCACTCTTGGTGACCTTCCATGAGTATCCTCTAAAATATATATTGTAGTCCTCCCTAGCTAATTAGCTACAGATATTAGATTTTTATTTAGACATGGCACTTGTCTAACATTTTTGAGATTCTAAATTGTATCACTTGGTAGCTTAACATCTATATCACCTCTGCCAATGATATTGCAGGCCTTATCATCACCAAGATATACCTTACCAAAGTATCCCATGGTGTAAGTCTTGAAAGCACCCCTAGTATGAGTGGCATAAAAGGATGTGCTTGAGTCCACCACTCGATTCTGTGTTGACAAGTGAGAGGATCAATGCACCTTGATTCTCCTTAGCTAAAACATTCACAATGGAGCACATAACCTTACCTCCACCACTTGGCTTCTTCAGGGTAGAGTAGTCCTTCTTAAAGTGACCTGCCTTACCATAGTTATAGTAATCTAGCTTTACTTTTCTGGGTCTTGATCATATAGACATAGACCTATGTTATGCCTCTAGTATACACCTCTTTCTCTAATTTTAGCATTTATCAATTAATTATATGCCTTCCAATAGGATTGCTTTCACACCTCTTCATTCAGCACTAGTCCTACAATATTGTTAATTTTTAATGACGCATTCCTTGCTAAATTACAGATGGCTGTAACCATCTGATCCCAACTGTCTGATAATGATGAGAGGAATAATAGAGCCCAGACCTCATCATTAAACTTGATGCCCACTGAACTCAACTGGCTTGTCATAATGTTGAACCCATTGAGATGTTCAGTCATTGAATAACCATCCATCATCTTCATATTGAGCAGTCTCTTCATTAAAAAAATTTGTTAGAAGTCGAGGGATTCTCATACATCATTGTCAAGTCATTCATAAGATCTATAATAGTTTTCTCATTAATAATATTAAATGCAATAGAAGAAGACAATAACAAACAAATCAAACCCAATGTGATTCTATGAAGAACCTCCCATTCTTCATTTGACATTTGCTAGTTTTTTGCTAGCTCCACTCAATGGTTGATAAAACATCTTTTGATAAAATAAATCCTCCATTTGCATTTACTAGAATACAAACTTTGTGCCATTGAACTTCTCTATCTTGTGTCTCATCTCATCAATCATTTCTCTCACTCAAACAACAAACCCTAGAATCAACAAGGAACCTATCTCTCTAATACCACTTGTTGATAATAAATCGAGCACACTATAGCGAAAGCAGTTTTGAGCGTACTCGAGAACTGAGGTTGCGTTGACAGTTACTAAGCAAATTAAAAGATCACAAAACAATAAGAATAGGAATCAAAACAAATGCATGCAACACAACCACAAGCACATCTAAACAATCACAGATTTTACTTGAAAAATCCAAGAATGGGAAAAATAATAGAGCCACTCCACACAAAAATTTACAATATAAATTTTGAAGAGTACAGAGCTACAAAGAGATTCACCTAATAAGAAACACTGGCTCTTACTCTAGGAAGAGGGGGAGAAGTAGCAGCCACCACCTGAAGTGTCTTTTCCAACATTCAACAGCTCCCTTGCATAGCTGCTTTCCCTTAGGGTTCCTTCTTGGAATCTCCTCTCATATTATCCAAAGCCCTCTCAAACTCAAATGCCAACTTAAGAAATATCTTCAAAATGTTTCCATATGTACTCAGCTCCATTTTGGACCTCAAATGGTTCAAAATAACCTCTAAATAGCGTATGTCTAAACCTGAATTATAGTTGAATCGCACCATGCTCTTAGGTTGCTTGGCGCTAAAGTGCACATTCTACTATGGCGCGTTGTAGCACTTTGGTCACAGGACGTCTACCACAGGGGCACGTTGCAATGCCCAGTCTCTATCTGCTTCTGCTAGGGAATGCTACAGCACCCCCGTCTCTAGACTCCATCTGCCAAGGCGCGCTACAACGCCCTGGTCTTGGTCTGCTAGCTACCAAGGCACACTACGATGCCTTCCTCTTGGATGCTAGACACTATGGCGCTGCAACTGAAATTCTCCCTTTATTTTGAATCACCTCAGAATCTTCCGAAAGCTCATCGAATCACTATTAACATCTCCATGATGGTATGAATGGACTCCACAACATAACAATATCTAGTGTTTCTTTATGAATATTTGTGTTGGAATATTAGAGGCATTGGTAATGTCTCTTCTAAGAATAAATTTAAACATTTTGTTAAAGAACATAGTATTAAAATTGCTGCCTTATTTGAACCCAAATTAAAGCTCAAGCTGTCTCAGCTATAGACCGTTTTTCTAAGTTTGATTATTTTATCACTTCTAACTCTAACAAAATTTGGGTTTTATGGTTTAATCTTTGGGAAGGAGAGATTCTCTCCCAATGTGAACAAGCTATCCACATGAGATTCCATAATGAAAACCTTAATTATGTAACCACATTTGTTCATGCTCGTAATCTTAGGAATGATCGTCACCTATTGTAGGATTTCTTGAAAGATTGCAGCATTTCTTCTCTTCCTTAGGTTGTATGTTGAGATTTAAATGTTGTCCTTAATCTTAATGAATATAAGGGTTACTTGGGAAACCACTCTTCTTTCATTTTTTATTTTAGTTTGACCACTATTGAGTGTGGGCTTGATGATTTTAAATTTACGGGTGCGCCTATCACTTGGTTTTATGGAAGAAAAATTTCTTGTATTGATCATTTCTTTATCAATTATGTTTGGTGCAATGCCTTTACAAATATTAAAAATTTATCTTTCAACCCCACTGTATCTGATCATCAACCCATATTTTAAATATGCGGGTGCGCCTATCATTCTTTCCTTTTGGAACAAAAACCTTTCATTTCCTAAATCCTTTAGATTTCAACTTTTTTGACTTAAAAGAAAAGAATGTGAGCATCTTAATAATTTTTTTAGAACACATAATGTGGTACTTATGGCCTAATTTGTTTGTTTAATACATTCAAAAATTTGAAGAAAGCTCAAAGCAACTGGAATAAAAACTCAATCGATAACATTTTTAATAACCTTGAAAGATAAGAAAACTTGTCTTGTCCTGGAATCAATGTTTGAGCTTCAATTGTCAAATCAAACTTATACTGCCTTTCACAAAGCTAAAGCAAGCCTAATCCAAAATCATAACGATGTTGAACTTTTTGGAAACAAAAATATAGTATTAATTAGAAATTGGATGGGAAAAAAAACAATTCTTTCTATCATAGCTGGGTTAATAAAAGGAGGCATATCAAGTGCATTCTTGAAATTACTACTCCTTATGGGATCACTCTCAACAATCTTAATGATATACATTATTCTGCTTTTGATTACTTTAAAAACACCTTCAAATCAAATAGTTGGATCCCTACAATATTTAACCTTAAAATCCTTATTTATTATATCTTTCTTGAAGACAATCAATTGCTAAATAGGATGCCTTCTAATGAAGAAATTTGGGAAGTAGTTAAAAACCTTAAATCCAATACTTGCCCAGGCCTTGATAGGTTTCCAAATGAATTTTTCTATAGATATTGGCACATTATTAAAGTTGACATTTGCTATATTTTAGTTAAAATCAAAATCATTGACTAAGGGATGCTTGATTTTAGTGACCTCATTGATGAAATCTTAGTTTGTGATCATCTTGACCCTTCCTTTTCTTTTTGGCTTGATAATTTGAGAGATTTTGAGCTGCTTAGAACTTCCCATAATGTCACTTTCCCTAAGTTAACCTTAGGAGACTGCTATAATATGTAGAAGGGCAGGGACACTGATATTATTCGAGAAACACTTCCTAACGAGACAGCTACTCAAATTCTGTATTTAAACCCCACCATCTCTATTAGAAAACAAGCTAACTCCTGCCTTTGTGAACATAATAAATTAAAGCTTTCCAATATTTGTCGTCCTCGCGCCCTCCCAAATTTTCCTATTTGAATTTGGCACAAATTGCTTCCCTCTCTTATTAGTCTTTTTCTTTGGAAGATGCATAATAAACTAATAAGTATAGATAAAAAAATGAAAACTATGGGGTACCATATGGCATCAAAATGCCAGTGTAGTTTTGAAAAGGAAGCACTCGATCACATTTTCTTAGAAAACTTTCATAGCATCACAGATTCGAACATTCCTTTTCTTATGGAGGGGTTGCTTATTCCTAATAAAAATACTAAAAATATCCATATGGTTTAGTTGTTTGATGCTTATACATTTTGGCATATCTGGAATGCCAAGAATAAATCAAAGTATGGGAACTCACCTATTTGATCAACCAAAACTATATTGTACATTCCTTCTGATGTTCAATTAATAATTAAATCGGTATGAAGATAAAAACTTCAGTTGGGCGGACTCGAGGAAGAAGATATCTGAGTTGTTTATAAAGTTCAAACCTCCTTACGTGGTGGTGTTTTGTTTTATGGTGGCTACTTTCAACTATGTTTGTTTTGTCGTGGATGCAATGTCTTTTTCCGTTTGGTCTATCTATGTTCAATTTGCTTTTTCTATTGGTTGTTGCTAACATTTTTGGCTTCTCTGGCCACTGAGTTGGTGGTTCATGATGTCTTTTGTTGTCTGTGTTTATCTATCTCCTCTGTGATATTGGTGTTAGTTGGTTCTTTAGTTGGTACTTAGTTTCTATGTTGGACCAATATTTTTGTTTGGCTACAACTCTAGTGAAGAGTCATCTTTGGTTGGTCTCTGATGTTGTTTACTAATTTTTTCTTCTACTCTGTTCTTAGTGTGTGCAACTTCTACTTATTGGAGTAGTCTTGTCTTGTTGGAACATATAATTGTACTATGTTGCAATTTTTTTCTTGTGTTTTGTTCGTACTTCTTTTGCTCTATATTTTGGTGGTTTTAATCTTGTGTTCTTCCTCTGACTTTGTTTGTGCTGAAGCTTTTGTGTGTTGAGTTTGTTTGTAGTTGGAAGTTAATCTCTTCTGCATGTTTATGTTCTTGTAAACTTTTTTTTAGTGCTTTGTTTTTTATGTTTTTCTTTCTACAAGAAAATTTTAGGTTATACTGTGGGATTTTATTTTTGGGGTTGCTTTAGGCTCTTAGTTTTATGAGTTTTGTAACCTCCCAACCCAAATTTGTATATTTTTTGCCTTCAATAAAATGATGCTAAGACGACTTTCAAAAAAAACATTTCTATATATATATATATATATATATATATATATATATATATATATATATATATATATATATATATATTGTAAATTCATCTCGGCACACATTTTATTTCATAAAAAGATGACTTACAAGACCAGGGCTGGGAGGGTATAGAATCCTAGAATAACTAAAAGCCTAAAGCCATCCCTAAAAACTAGAGACCCAGAGAATAAAATAAATGCTGTAAAAAATATAAAATAAAACCAAATTGCAAGCAGCAAAATAGAGGGCAGGGAGGAGAGGCACCACTCGAAGAGAAACAACATAAGCATTTTCAGGTGGCTGAGCACCATGAACTTCAAAATCAGAGATGGCATCTGCAAACCTGCAATCAATTCAGCTAAAACCTCCACCAACACATCACAAAACTTGTACATAGACATAGCACTATAAACCTGCAAAAACCTGCGCCAACAATCAGGCCCAATGGAATCAAACCTGCAATCAATTCTAGCCAAGACCTGCACCAACACATCACAATTCTTGTACACAGACATAGCATACTTAATACAAACCTTCCCAATGAAAGTAGTGACAAACACAAGAGCTCGAGTAGGAGAAAATGGAACAAAATCTCTCCCAAAGATCCCAACAACCAAAACCATAGCATCAGACAAAGCAATAGAAGGAGCATAAATTTCAGAGTATATGATGCTAAAAAGGAGAGCATTGACAGCATCTTTCATTTCTAAGGTTATAAAGCAACTATCCTTTCTAAAAATATGAATCCAGCAAACTTCCTTTCTAGAAATGCGAAGATAACAACTTTCTAAGGGAGTTAAACTGACCCTCAGTAATCGAATTCTGGGTAAGCAGAAAATGGGGTCCATAACTGAAAATGAAAGAACCAGTACAACAAAGTAACTAGTACAGCCCATACAACAAATATAAATATCAGCAGAAGTGTAATACCACAGCAGGTTAGAACCGCAATAATGATCAATACAAAACCAATACAGCAACCAATACAGAGCAGCAATACAATACAGCCAGTACAGCAGCCAATCATCTGCCAATATTGCAAAGGATGCATCCAATACAATATAGGATGAAACCAATACAACAGTAGGTTAACAGCCAAAAACAACATTATTAAGGAAACAGCCAGTGAGGATACTGCCATTGTAGTCAGGATTGTTAAGCATACAGCCAATGGAGCATAAGGCCACTAGCTAATAAAGCCAAACCAGCAGTTACGCTAGTAATCCCAACCAAAATAACAATAACACCATTAATCCCAGGACCAACCAATACAACATAGGAGAAGAATAAATAGGACCAAAATCAATCTCAATGTGATTGAGACTAATCTCATCATTATAATTACCATTAGCATGCTCGAAGAAATTCAGCAAAATAACATACATGAAACTAGCTAACACCATAAAAATGTGAATATATATCAGCATAAGGGAAAAACAGCAGCAGGTTAGATCAGAATAAAGAACACATGAGATCAGCCAATACAACGTGTTTAAGCAATAACAATGACCAAAATCAGTCTCAATAAAATTGAGATTAACCACATCAATATATTAAACATTAGCATTAACAATAACAAACACTAAAAGAATCAACATCTAAAATTGCATCAAACCATTAGAACCAAAGGCAGCAGTCTCTAAAATAGAAATAGTTTTAGCCAACTTGAAAATTGTCTCAGCAATACAAGGACCAATAGCAATCTTTAAGCCATCCAAAAGAAGGAGATCATACCAACTAAAAGAATTCTCAATTAAGCACTTGTTTGGCATAATCAATTTTCAAGTTTTTCCAGCTAAAATTTGTTTCTTTGAAAGTATTGATAGTCTTAGTAACATATCTTTTTATCTCATTGATAATTTTACCAATATTAAAGGGAGACAAGTAGTGCTTAGCATTGTTCCTAACTATCCAGATATTCCAAAGAATATAGATGTCAATCAGTTGACCAATATGAATTTTTTTCTTATGAGAAGGCCAATAGGTGTAGATGTCCTTAATATCCACAAGGCTGAAAGCATCATTGGGAATAATGTTCAAGGAAGACCAAATGATTTTACTAGAAGTGTTATTTAAAAAAAGGTGGTTGATTGTTTAAATATTTATCGAGCAGCAATAACATTTAGTAGCTAAATTATAACCTTTGGATTGCATAACATCATCCACGCTGATGAAATTGTTGTAAATCCTCGAAATAAAAAGGTCGATCAGGTTTGGAATGCAATTGTTCCAAATCTAATTTGGGAAATCAGGCTGGTTGTAAGATTTGCATAATTGCCAAAGAGAGGTTAAACTTATTTTTCTGTTGTAGTAAAGGGTGGAGTTAGCCAATTTAATCTGCTCAAGTTTAGGCTTACAGATAAAAATGTTTTCCATCATTTCGGGGGAAGCAAGTTTTGTAAGAGATCAACATTCCAATTGATGTTATTGATGAGACAGTCAACTAAAGTTAGCTTTTGATTTCTTATAGAGCAGCTAAAGTTAGCCAAAATTTTAGTTTTATTCCAACAATCATACCAAAAGGAAGTGGAAGCATCTATAGTATCCCAAGTTATAGTTTCTTCTATTAACTCTCTGTAAGTAAGCATTCTAGTCCAGTTAATAGAATCAATAAGTTTCTATTTGTTTTGGGAAGGATGCGTATGGGCACAATATTTAGCTAAAAGGATATCTGACCAAATCGTATTTGAGGTTCTAAATTTCCACCAAAGCTTGAGAGAGAAGGCTTTATGTAAGGATGAGAGACATAGTACCCATCCCTCCCTCAATAGTGGGGAAGGTAAGATGATCCCAAGAGCACCAGATCATCTTACTACCTTTAGGGTGACTCCAAGAAAATTTATTGAATATGTCTTTTAACTTGTTGAGGATAAATTTGGTAGGGGATGAGACTTCAAGCCAATATAGATGAATAGTGGTTAGGACATATTTAAGGAGAACTAGCTGACCACCTTGTGAAATGTATTTAAGCTCCTACCCTTGGAGTTTTTTGAAAATGGAGTCGGTGAGGATAAGAAAGTTAATATTTTTATTATGGCCAGTGGCTATCGAGATACCCAGATATTTAAAAGGGTATTTTCCATGCTTAATGTTTAAAGAGTCGGAGAGTCTATTAATAATTCTGGTTGGAGTTTTGGTGCTAGTAAGAAAATGAGACTTTTGGAGATTAATTTTAAGCCCATAAAATTTTCCAAATAGCTAAGGAGGTTTTTGATTTTGTCAACCGTATGACCATTAGAATTGCAGAAAATGATAAGATCATCAGCGTAGGCAAGATGAGTAACCAAAATGCTACCACCTACATTGAAATAAAGTTTAGGGTCGCTTTTGAACTAGGAGTTTAAGCAGAGGGACCAATAATTGAAAGCAAGGATGAAAAGCATAGGAGAAATAGGATCACCTTGATGAAAACATCTTTCAGATTTGAAGAAACCACTAGCCTTGCCATTAATGAGGACAAAAAGTAGTTATAATGAGTAAGGTTCTAGATTTTAAGGATGAAACTTACATTCTATCAAAGGCTTTTTCAAGATCAAATTTCAAAATAAGATAGTGGCTCTTACCTTTATTTTTTAGACTATGGAAAAGCTCTTGGGTAGCCAAAATGTTATCTTGAATCTGTCTTCCCAGAACAAAGCCAGATTGGTTAGCTTCAATGAGAAAGTTTAGATGTTTTTGTAACCTCTTAGCAAGAATTTTGGAAATAATTTTGCTTATAGTAGTGCAAAGGATAATAGGTTTGAATTGGGTTCTCCAAGAGGCTTTTTCAATTTTAGGTACTAAGGATAGCATGGTGTGAGAAAAGAATTTAGGCAAACAGATGTCATAGAAAAATTCTTTGACACCGTTACAAACATCCAATTTGATGATATCCCAAAATTTGCAAAAAATTTCACAAGCGAACCCATCAAAACTGGGGCAAGTATTTTTCTTGAGATCTATAGCCACTTCCCAAATTTCTTCATTACTGGGCATCGCATTGAGGGAGATATTGTCCTCCTCCAATAAGCAAGGAGTAGGTAAATCCAAATTTAGAGGGTTAGGATTTGTGTTTGGATTTTGGCTAGCTCAAGGAAAAAGGAAACATCATAATTTTGGATATCTTCCACATTCTTAAGAGTCGACTCATTAGGAGGGTTGATCTCAGAAATATGATTTATGTGCCTTCTTTTGTTGACCCAATTATGATAGAAGGAGGTGTTTCTTTCTCCTTGCAAAGCCCAATTTATACTATATTTTTGCTTCAAGATAGTTTTAATATCATTGTGAGTTTGGATAAGGGAGGTTTTAGCTTTAGAAACTTCTATCCTATTTTGATCAAAGGGTTCCATTTCAAAGATAGTTTCTAAATAGGTGACCTTATTTTTTAATTGGGTGGCATTATTGAATATATTTCCAATCTCAATTTTATTCCAAAGGCAAATAGCTTTCCTATGTTTCTTAAATTTTTTAACAAGGCAAATAAGACCATGGGTGCCACAATGTTCATTCCAGATTGAATGAATAAGCAGGGAGAATTCATTTCTTTCAAGCCAGAAAAGTTGGAACCGAAAAGATTTAGGGATGTTAGTGGTATGCTTCCATGAGGATAGAGTAATTGGCTTATGGTCAGATACAATGGAGTTTAAGGAGCAGGCTTTATAATTCGAGAAGGAGTTGCACCAACTATTATTAATTAGGAATCTATCAAGTCTAGCAAATTTCCTGCCATAATTCCAAGTAAAGGGGGAACCGGTATATTTGAAATCTTCAAGACCGCCCTCAAGGATTGTAGAGTTGAAATCAAAAGAAGATTTAGAGTGGTCTCTCGTATAGCTTTATACTCAGAATTTTTAAGGATAGCATTAAAATCCCTACCAACAACTCAAGGGGGGTAGTAGAGCGGCAATCTTTAAGGAAGTTCTAGAGAGTTACGCTTAGTTCTTAAATTATTGGCATGAACAAAAGTTATGAGAAAATTATGATCATCATTGTGGAAACGCATATGGATAGCTTAATGACATTGAGAGACCACCTTAGCTTTACATCTGTTTTCCCACATAACCTAGATCTAGTTAGAGTTAGAAAAGCACAAATTTTCAAATTTAATAAAACGCCCCACATAATTTATAGCATCCACTTTAAGTTTTGGTTCAAAAATGGCAGCAATTGAATTTTTTTTTTCAAAAATTATATGTTTAAGCCTATTTTTAGAGGAGGCGTTACCGATGCCTCTAATGTTCTAGCAAATAATATTCATTTAGCAACAAAAGATGATCCAATTGGGACCAACTAAGTCGTATCATTGCATAAATTAATATTTTCAGCATTATTAAAACTATCACTTTGATTATCTGGTTCGACAACCTCAGTATCATTCAATAAAGCAAGAGATTTATACATGTTTGAGGTTGGCATTTTATTTGAGCTAAATTAGACATTTTTGCTTTTCGGTAGTATTTTAGGCTTAGAAACGGAAACTATATTGGTATATTTTCCTTTTTCTACATCACCAACCTGTTTAACAATTTCAGCATTAGTAACAGAACCACCATTACCATTTTCCGCAGCAATAATTTTTCCATCAACAGATTTGTTTTCAGAAGTAGTATTACTAAAATCATCAGCATTAATAATTTCAGCAGTAGTTGAAAGATTAATCACAATTTCATTTACAACAGCATTTGTATTTTCAGCAACAGTAACATTTTTAGCAATGATAGGAGAAATAGAAATATTTCCAGCAGCATTAACAAAAACATTATTACCATTTTTTGCATAATTTATACTTTCAATAGTAGAAACCATTTCAGTAGCACTAGTGTTTTCAGAATCCATTAACAAAGTATTAATATTTTCAGCAGCACTAACATTTTCTGCAGAAATAGAAATAGCAGTAATAGCATAAATATTAGTACTATAAGCAGCATTAATAAATAATTTTTATTCATATTGGTCACCATATTTTCACTAAGAACAGCACCAGCATTTCTAACTACCTCATCATAAGTAAACGGATTATCAGTAGACATCTCAGCATTAATAGAAGGATAAAAATTTATAGACTCCACAACAATAGCAGTAACATTACATTCAGTAGAATTTAAATCAGCAGCACTGACCATGTTTCCAGCAATATCATAAGTATAGGCTTGAGAAATGCCCATACTGTCTGTTACAGGAGCATCTATATCATTAAGTTTAGCACTTGAGACTGCATTTACACCTGTTAAACTGATCGGAGCAACAATTTTATAAATAAGCATAGCTTTAAGATTATTCCCATTTTCACAATTATCATTAGTATGTAAAACTCCATTAACTTCAGAATTTAAAGCATTGAAATTGCTAATAAGTAGCTCATTAGCACAATTAGTATCTGAAGCATTTATTTCAGGAAGGGTCGGGCCTCCATGAGCCAAATTGAGACCGACAGTTTGATTGTGAGCGATTATAGCCAATGCATTGTTATCTTCAATATATAAAGGTCTTAAATCGTTGTTTAAATCAAAATAATAAACCTAAACCTAAAACTCAAGACTTAGTAGCAATCAACAAAAAGCCTTATGAATCAAAATAAGTATAGTTATATATATTTATTAAATCCTATAAAACAAAACTAAGAACCTTAACTCAAATTAATTTTCTAAAAGGATAACTATACATCCACCTTTAATCGTAATAGGAATATTAACACATAGAATTAAGTTTAAAAATTTAAAAACACACAAATAATAAGAAACTATTCAAGCATGAAAATGATAAGATGCTAATAAAAGCTAATAAGATGAAAATGATATGTTAATACACTATGAAAAATATATTGAAAAAGACAACATAATATCATCTCTTACATGAAAAAATAAGAAAATAAAATCACTCTTACATGAAATATTATTTTATATTTCTTCTTCAACCTTGCTTTGAGCTTTATTTTATATTGTTGATGCATTGTTATTTATTTTTAATTATAATGGCAAATGATGGCACAAATAAAAGGTTTTATAGAATATTTTGTAAAAACAAGAAATGAGATGAATTTATAAGGTTTGTACAAACACATGTTAGGACAGAAGTAGTCCAACATTTGGAGGAATAAAGAAAGTATACCTTAACCTACAATGGGGAATGTATAGAGATGTGATACTTTGAATAAATATTAGGATATAGACTCTAACCATTGAATCATAATATCATTCAGAGATGCAAAGAGACCTTCTTCAAGGCCTCCATCACTGATGCCAATAATGCAAATGGACAATCCAAACATAACATCATCCCCCCAATTCTTGGCTGTTTGTGGTTCGTCATCAGCTTCATCATCAGCTTCATCGATAGCTTCGATATGCTTCATCATCAGCCATCCCCGCTTTTTACCAGTTGAATGTCGGATTCGTCGGTGGCTTCGACTATCTTAGACTGTCGTCAACCGTCCCTCATCATCTTTGTCGACGGCTTTGCCTGCGAAAACATTTATAAGAAGAGTGAAAACAATATTATTTGAACTACTGTGTATTTGAATATCTATGAATAATTTACAGTGCAATTATTTTGTTTTAGTATTCTTTTTTACCTATATCAAACAATTGACAATCCAAAGGAAAATAAAAGAAATTGACAACAAAATATTCACAAGATAATAAATACTAAAATAAAAAAGATATTAAGTGGATAATAAACTTGCCTTCACTCGTGACAATGAAACCGCAAGAGAATTAAGTTCCATGAAATTTTATGGAATGTATTTAAACATTAAGAACAAAGGCCACCTATTTCTAAGGTACGCAATTTTATAAAGTAGTTTGGTTTAAAAAGGCAGTTAAATTGATTAAATATTGATATATTCAGAATTAATTGGATATAAATTTATTCACAATTAAGTGAATATACACAAAGCCTTAAAAAGATAAAATCCCAAAAATCTCTTTCGCTTATCGCCATCAACTCCTAATCTAGCATCATAAATATAATGCGGCATTTTAATTCCCAATAATTAACGGTATCGAATGCTATTAAGCTTTACATTTTTCAAACAGAAATAGTATACCGCAATAGAAAATGCAAGGAGATACATAACAATAGGTGTTTAAAAGCGATTTGTTCTCTACAAAATTGTTCATAATGCTACATGAAGTTCTAAGCATAAAAGCTTAGATACCACACAAAATATTTTAAAAAATTTATTTGTTTGATTTCTCATACATTAAAATTATTCTGCAAGGCAAACGCAAAGCTTGACAAAATGGTATATACCTACCCCCTCAATAGCTTATCAGTTTAAGCTCCTTATCTCTATAAACATCAGACCAACCCCGTCCTAATAATTGTCTACACAGACTAAAATGTCGATCAACACTATGTAACCCATGCAGCACAGTTATCAAGACATTTCAAGTACAATTTTGTTAGTAACAATTTAGACTATCATAGTAAATGGAAATAAGCTCAATTGTATTGGTAAGCAGTAGTAAAAAAATGAAAAATGCAAAGAAAGATTCGGTTACATTTTCTTAATTTGTTTGAGGAACGTGTAACAACAATCTTAGTTTTAGACATCTAAGAAGTTAAAACCATCATCATTAGTCTCCAAATGATGTTTGGAACAATCTCTGAAATTTTGGTGCGATTTGGAAGTTATTTGAATTTATCGAATGTTTTAGCACATTTAATTAATAAAAAAATTAAAAAAATTAAATTGACCTCCAATCTAAAATCTGACTTTATTTTTCCGCATCACCAAAATAGCAAGAGCTCAATTTATAGAATTTTTTAGAGCTCATTTGATTATCTAATTTTGATTAAATATAACTGAAATAAATATTTAGTTAATTAACCCTAACGGCCGGCTCTAACAGCATTTGCCCACCGTTTGATCAAACAGCGGGTTAGATCAGTGCCATCCATTTTTGCACCTGGGCTGATCAAACAGTTGTGGTTGGGAGGAGATTGTACTATTGTACATCTTATTCCCCACGATCGAACCGCGACAGAGCCCGTACTCTATGGTCATTCTTCATTGACTCTTAAGCTCGTATGTCTCACCATTCCATTGCATCCATCGAAACCGTGCTTTGGGAGAGGCTGGAAGGAGTTTGGGCAGCTGCAACCTTCGATTTTCCTGACCTTAGCTTACCCGGACATAATCAAAGGTACTCTTGTTTCCTACTCATTTAGTTATGCAATTCCCTCCCTTAACTTTCGTTTACTCATTCATTGCCAGTATAACAAATTGATGAGCCCCAATCGAGCTCGAACAAGCTCGATTGGAACTCGATACGTCAATACGCACCGTTGCAAACAGTAAACTTTAAACCTATGAATTAAGGTAATTAGGGTTAGTGGAATAGGTATCCTCTCTTAGGGTTTTTTATATTGTTTTGTAAATTGACTTGCTAGCTTTCAAATGGTGTATACCTCACTATCTAATTTGATCGAAGCTACATGGCATTGCGCTAATTTTGTAGGGTTGGTCATTGATGGAGGTGATGAACAGAGTCGGGCGGGTCTGCCGACCCCTGCGACACTGCCATCGGGCTATGAATGAGAGCCGACTCACGTGCAGGACGTGGCTTTGGCATGCGTGCAGAAGATGTCCGCATACATCTGGATTACTTATGGATTTATTAAATATTAAGTAATTAATTAAATTTTTAATTAATTTAATAACTTTTAACATTTAAATCCACATATAATAAAATTATATACCAAAATAATCAATAAAATATGTAGCACATTAATATGAAGTTTAATTCTCATTATTATTAAGTGTAAATAAGACTTAATAAGTTATTTGTAATTCAAATTGACCATACCTACAGTCATTCTACTCATTATACTATAAGGATGCTATAACCACTGATTATAGGACTTCAATTAGAAAATATTAGTTTTTGACACTTGATTAATTTAATAATAAATTCACATAATTAGGGTATTCCCTATTTAGGCTTCCTAAACCCTAGACATCTTAGGGTAATTTAGATTATGACATGCTTCAATAATAAGTGATATTTTGAATAAGAAAATAACTAGAATAACCTAGTTTTGATTTAGTATTAATAAATTTAGATTGAACCATAATACTTAGGAGAGAGGAGTTTATATGACAATTTCATGTCTTGATACAGTGAACTATTTAGGGTAGTGATTAGTAAGCATTAGTGTAGCATATGTGGCTAGGAGAGAATCCTAAGATTAGAGGATGGAACCATTTTAGGAGGATTAGTGTGATACTCATTCCAGTATAATTAATGGTTAGACTCCTTTTGAATTTACTAAGTAATTTAAGTAACTTAGTGTGACTTTCCTAGTGTAGAATAAGCTACCATATAATATTATGTGTAATGCTTTGTAACAGCCCAAACTCTTAAACACCAAGGTATTGTCCACTTTGGCTTGAAAGCATAATTTTGCCCTCAAAAGATAACTTGCCAGTAAGTCACCTATCCTGGGAGTGCTCCCACATAAGCATGTTTAACTTTGGAGTTTTTAGCATGAACTCCACCGTTATCTGAAGAGGCACCTCAATATTTAAGAGTTCCACTTATTACTACTTAAGTGGGTCCTTACAATATCTCCAACTTAAGTAACTAACATCTTTGTCAGCATCCACACACATATCTAAGAACCATCCATTAAGTAGATAGGACTAGAGGTGACCCCTACAGGCTCAATAGGCACCCACAACGATGTAGAACCTTAATTATCATGGGTTCAAGAGGCTGCTCCCATTAAGTTAGTACTTTACCCTGTATGGCACTTTGCTCATATTTGACACCCTATGACCTGCTCTGATACCATTTATAATAGCCCAAACTCTTAAGCACTGAGGTATTGTCCACTTTGGCTTGAAAGGCCTCACAATTTTACCCTCAAAAAATAACTTACCAGTAGGTCACCCATCTTGGGAGTGCTTTCACATGAACACACTTAACTTTGGAGTTCTTATCAGGAACTCCACCGTTATCTGAAAGGGCACCTCGATGGTTAAGAGTTTCACTTATTTCTACTTAAGGGGGTCCTTACAATCTCCCCAACTTAAGTAACTGACGTCCTCATCAGTATCCACATACAGATCTAAGAAATATCCATTAGGTAGATATGACTAGAGGTGACCCCTACATGCTCAAGAGGTACCCACAACCATGTAGTACCTTATCCATCATGGGTTTAAGAGGCTGCTCACATGAAGTGGTACTTTGCCATGTATGGCACTAACTCCTATCTGACACCCTATGGCCTACTCTAATACTATTTGTAATAGCCCAAACTCTTAAGTACTAAGGTATTATCCGCTTTGGCTAGAAATGCCTCACAATTTTTCCCTCAAAAAATAACTTCCCAGTAGGTCACCCATGAAGTTAGTACTTTGCCCTGTATGGTACTTTGCTCCTATCTGATACCCTATGACCTGCTCTGATACCATTTGTAATAGCCTAAACTCTTAAGCACTGAGGTATTGTCCACTTTGGCTTGAAAGGCCTCATGATTTTACCCTCAAAAAATAACTTACCAGTAGGTCACCCATCCTGGGAGTGCTTCCACATGAGCATGCTTAACTTTGGAGTTCTTATCAGGAACTCCACCGTTATCTGAAAAGGCACCTTGATGGTTAAGAGTTTCACTTATTTCTACTTAATGGGGTCCTTATAATCTCCCCAACTTAAGTAACTGACGTCCTCATCAGTATCCACACACAGATCTATGAAACATCCATTAGGTAGATCGGACTAGAGGTGACCCCTATAGGCTCAAGAGGTACCCACAACCATGTAGCACCTTATCCATCATGGGTTTAAGATGCTGCTCACATGAAGTGGTACTTTACCCTGTATGGCACTTAACTCCTATCTGACACCCGATGGCCTACTCTAATACTATTTGTAATAGCCCAAACTCTTAAGTACTAAGGTATTGTCCACTTTAGCTAGAAAGGCCTCACGATTTTGCCCTCAAAAAATAACTTCCCAGTAGATTACCCATCCTGGGAGTGCTCCCACATGAGCTCATTTAACTTTGGAGTTCTTATCAGGAACTCCACCGTTATCTAAAAAAGTACCTCGATATTTAAGAGTTTCACTTATTACTACTTAAGTGGGTATTTACACTAAGCCCATCTATTCTTTTATTGCCTATATAGAACTTAAAATTTAATTTACTTGTTACACTTATTATTCCTGTTACACAAGCCTCTATAAATTCCCTAATGTAGCCAGCAAAAGCGGAGCTATATCTTCAAATAGTGATACTTGAACTTTAGTTCTCTAAAACTTAATGCAATGCCTTCCCTAAGGAACTCCTCTCAAAAAAATGCTCTAGAGGATTTGAACAACTCATTTGTCTTGTGAATATTAACTAGAATTAGGAGTAATGCTCCATCTAAGGAAAAAACTAAGCCATGATTTATTTTAACTCCTTGTATTTTTGCCAGCTATGTTCTGTATTTATTGGCTCCTCCCATTCTATTTTCTTATGGATAAATTTCTTATATTTGTATGGAATGTGAGGTTTAAACTCTTAAGAACATATTTTTTATTGCAAATCTATATTGATGAGCACAAGTTCTCTTTTCTAACTCTCTTAAAAACTCATGTCAATCCTGATTCTCTTATGGATTCATGTCTCAAGACCAATTGGAACTTCTTTGATAAGGAGGAACGTATTCATAATTTTACTTTAGCCTAACGATGAAGAGTTTTATTTCTTTTGGACTCTCAATTTATTTTAATTGATTCATTATTGTTCATGCACAATTTTATCCATGGCCAGCCAGTGTTCCTTCATTTGAATTGTAGGTTGACTACCTTTATCTATGCTTCAAACTCAAGTTATAAAAGGAAACTTATCTTGAATGAAATTAATAGTATTGGGTCTAACATTTCAGAACCTTGGTTCTTAAAGGAAGATTTAAATTGTGTCAGAGACAAATTGATGAACTTAATAAATATAGTGGATTTCATGTTATAATTTATGTTTTTATTAGGATTAGTCATAGTTTTAGTGCATTTCTATGCCATTCAAGTGAGAAGAGATCAAAATGCAAGAGAAAAGGAAATTGAGTCAAAAGGCTGCCAAAGCTCACCACAGCGTGCCATAGCGCCTGGATTCCAGAGAACAAGGCGCCCTAGGGTGCCACGACACCAAAATTCCCAAAGCCCAGGCACTACAGTGTGCCACAATGTCAAAACTTCAAAGAACAAGGCTCTATATCATGCCACAGTGCCAAATTCTCAAGGTCTTAGCGCTATAGTGCGCCATAGCACTAGACGGGCCGAAAGTCTGGCACTATAGCGTGTTATAGTGCACAATGGGCTGAAAGCCTAATGCTAAAGTGTATCGTAGCACGCATCGTATTCTTACCTTGGAAACCTGCTCCAAGTCAGCATTGGAAAGATAAAAAGACTTAATTCTTTCCATTTTCTTACAGCAACAAGTAATTTCAAGCATTAATTACCTTCAGTTCGGAGAGAATAAGAGAATAAAAATTAATTAGATTCCAAGTTTCAATGATGGCTGCTTGGAAGAGAGACGGGTCGAGGATAAGATTATAAAAGGAAGAAAAAAATGCTTAATCAAGGTTCTGATTTTTAATTTGGGAAATACATTAAATGGGGAACCCTAACTTCAAAGGTGGAAGAAAGGACTGTAGATTTAGAAAAAGATAAGCACAAAGAGCAAGGACGAAGGAGAAGATTGATGAGATGAAGAAATAAAGAGAATGCCAAGGGTTTTTTCTATATATAGTATTCATACCTATTTTTCTTTCTATTCCCTTATAAAATCTATGTATAAGCTCAGCATCTTTTGTTGCTTTTTTTGTATCTCTTGTAATGGCAGCCTAAACAACCCCCCCCCCCTTTTGGGAGGGTTAGGAAAGAATGTGTAGTAAGGCATGGTTGAACGCATGTAAGAACTCGCCTTTTTAATGAAATGTCATTTAGATCTAAAGGCATACGAATGTATTAATTTTATGAAATTATAGCGCATCAAGCTATGAGAGATGTGACATTAGCTGATCTAGCTTCGTAGCTCATTTCCATAAAAATTAAGATAAGAATCATGTGAGCCATATATGGCATTAAGAACATGTGATCCTTAACTTAAAATGTAAATTTTAACACTTAGGCGTAAGGGATAATTTTACTCACTAAAAGATTACAAGGATATCTATGTGTCGAGTTTGAACCCTAGTGTGTTCATCTCATAGCACTAGATAGATTTAGTACATTTCATGATTATATTAGAGGATGATAAATCCTTTGATAATAAAATAAATATTAATTCAACTTACTTAACATGGAATTTATAAGAAGTGAAATTGTGCACAAAAGCATGATGAACTGCATGTTAAACCCTAACTCTCCCCAATTTTCTCAAATTGGTTCCAAACCTAAGTAATTTAGGATTGATAATCTAGGAACAAAAACCCAAACAACTCATTACTTAAACATTATTGAAGGTGGATAAACTCTGGTAACAAATCACCACCACTCTCAGATGATGATAAATCTTAGGATCTCACCATCCTATATTACTTCAGACCACAAACACTTGTGTGCATGCGTAGATGACGTGTTTTAGCTCTATTAAGTTTTTGGTGCCGTTGTCGGGGAACAATTTCATGATTAAATAGTGATTTAACATTTTTGTTCATGTCCTTTTAGTTTATGTAATTTACTTTTTTTTCTTATTTTTTGTAGTTATTGTTTATTTTATAAATATTCTTTATTGTTTTACATTGTACCAAGTTCTTGCTTTATTCTAAGTTGTGTATGTGTAGACAAAACATTAATAACTATTTGTTTGACTCAGGAGACAATAACTGTAACAGCCCAAATTCTTAAGCACCAAGGTATTGTCCACTTTGACCTGAAAGGCTTCACAATTTTACCCTTAGAAGATAACTTCCCAGCAGGTCATCCATCCTGGGAGTGCTCCCACATGAGCACGCTTAACTTTGGAGTTCTTATCAAGAACTCTACCGTTATCTGAAAAGGCGCATCGATGTTTAAGAGTTTCACTTATTACTACTTAAGTGGGTCTTTACAACAACTAAGAATAACCTCACCATCAATATCAATGGAGAATTTAGGAGATAATTTAGTAGAGGTGCATAAGCAGAATAGGGGGAGAGCAGTGAGAGACTATGCCTTACTGTAACGACCCCAATATTTTGAGTAAGAATTAAACCCAACATTGGCGCATTATCTTAGTATCTAATATCTAATTAGAAGGAAACTAAGAAAATGCTAGATGCTAAGTTTGGCCAAGGATCATGAAGAGGGTCTTACGTTATGATGAGGAAATAAAAGAAGAAAAATGCTTTCATTTATTGACCTTACTGTTTTCCTTATTTTCTTTTTCTTATTTAAATGCTTTCATTTATTCCACTGCTTACTTTTATATTATAGACTAGCTTGTTATATTCAAATCAAACTTATTAACATGCTTAGCCCAATCTTAAAATATACATAGACTATTTATTCTAACTATGCTTTTCTTTATATTGGCTTTGCCCTATCGTATTTAAATGTCAAAATATGATATATCAGGTGCATTTGGATGCAAGTGGAGCTGGATCAAGTGGACAATACCTTGGTGCTTAAGAGTTATTGTCAAAGTGCAAAATTAAATTACAATGGATGGGTGACCTACTGGGAAGTTATCTTCTAAGAGCAAAATCGTCAGGCCTTTCAGGCTAAAGCGGACAATACCTTGGTGCTTAAGAGTTTGGGTTATTACAGTTATTGTCTCCTAAGTCAAACAAATAGTTATTAATATTTTGTCTACACATACACAACTTAGAATTAAGCAAGAACTTAGTACAATGTAAAATAAAAAAGAATATTTGCAAAATATACAATAACTACAAAAAATAAGAAAACAAAAAAGTAAATTACAAAAACTAAAAAGATATGAACAAAAATCTTAAATAACTATTTAATCATGAATTATCTCTAATACAAATCGAAATTGTTCCCCGGCAATGGCACCAAAAACTTAACAGAGCTAAAATACGTCATCTACGCATGCACACAAGTGTTTGTGGTCTGAAATAATATAGGATGGTGAGATCCTAAGATTTATCATCATCTGAGAATGGTGGTGATTTTTTACTATAGTTTATCCACCATCAATAATGTTTAAGTTGTTCCTAGACTATCAATCCTAAATTACTTTGGTTTGGAAGCAATTTGAGAAAATTGGGGAGAGTTAGGGTTTAACATGCAGTTCATCATGGTTTTGTGCATAATTTCACTTCTTATAAATTCCATGTTAAGTAAGTTGAATTAATATTCATTTTATTATCGAAGGATTTAGCATTCTCTAATATAATCATAAAATCTACTAAATCTATCTAGTGCTATGAGATGAACACACTAGGGTTCAAACTCGACACATAGATATGTGATTCTTAAAGCATGAACTTCTTTTTGTTATGGAGATCCAATGGAAGTTCTCACCAACAAACTTAAGAAAGTCAAGGAATATTATAATATAGTTAATAGTTAGAGCTCAATTTATGCATCCTTTGAAAGAGGTTGGGATGATTCCTCTAATATTTATAAATAAATATACTTCCTCTCATTTTTAGGAATTTATTGGCTGAAGTAAAAAAGCTAAGCTCAAATAGCTTAATTTGCTAAATAGAACATTGGTTTCATCTACAAGCATATTAATACTAGATGTAGTAATTCTCTCATAAAGAATATTGGTGGTATTGATAATCAAAAGCACATAGCAAGGAATGTTCAAAGCACTTTCTTCAATCTTTACAGCAACTTTGCTTTATATTGGGAAGGTGGTTTCCCTCTATGTGTATGTGTGTGTGTGTATCTCTAGGCCACTGTTACAAGATTTTATGGTTACCTTTGCTTCATTGGGCCTGACAACTTTTCCTCCAACTTCTTCATAAAAAATTGGCCATATTGTGCATCAAATAAGAAATGCCCTTAATTATTTCATGAAGGGAAGTTTCCTAATGCTTTAACTCATTTGTCAATTGCTTTGATTCTCAAAACAGGCCATTATAATTTAATTTTAGACATCCGGCCTATCAATTAGCATCCTAGAGTAAGCTTATTCTTTCATATATCATTAATCTAGCTCAATCTAATTTTATTTTTGGAAGGAATATCTTGAACAATACTTTGCTAATGAAGACAAATCTACATAAATTCAACAAAGGAAGAGGACAATATTTTTGTGTAGAACTAGATGTAAGGAAGGCTTTTAATTTTATATTATTTACATTTACTCTTGCATTAAGGTGAAAGGCTTTCCTCAAGTCTTTGTCAAAAGAGTTAAGGCTTGTATCTATAACATCAAATTCTCTATCATTATAAATGGAAACCTCAAAGGATAATTTGGGTATACAAACAAACATCACTAAGGACGTCCTCTGTATCCTTAATTATTCATTATTGCAATAGGTGGTTTTTGTTCAATAATGAATCAAGAGGTTTCTAAGGGTCACTTCATTCCTTGTAGAAATATGGCTTTTAAATGCTCCATTTTGTTGTTTTCTTACTTATTTTGAGAAGGCTTCCCATGAGAATTTAATTATTTTTAAGAGGATTATTGAGGAATTTAAGAAGTTCTCAAGCCATGGCATTAATTTTAATAAATCTAGAGTTTTCCTTTCTAATAGTGTGTCTAAAGCTATAATTTATGTAGATCTATAAACTTAACAAATTATTTATGCCTTTCACCTAGCTAGACATTCATATATCAAATAAAAGGCCTATCTAAGATGATTTTAGAATCCTAGTTGAAAACATCTTTCTTTTAGCTTAATAGTACGAGCAAAAAGTTTCTCTCATTTACTGGAAGGCTTCAAGTATTTTATAATTATGCGTAATGTCTACTCACTTGCTATCCCAAATCTATATACCTTCCAGCCATAGTAACAAAAACTATCAATGGCTTCATAATTTCAATTTGATGGTGTGATGCCCCGGTTAACTGCTGATAGATAACCTGGGACATCAACATGAAGATTACCAATCTTCTCTTGAATTTCAAATGGTACGACATAGCGGGGACTTAGCTTCCCAGCTACACCAAAATGATATACACCCTTCATCGGACTGATCTTAAGGTATGCAAAATCTTCAACATTGAAGTCCAGAGTACGATGATGAGCATCAAGATATTTATGCTGGCGATGCTGAACTATTTTAATTTGTTGCTAAATTAATTGTACTTTCCTATTTTTTTCTTCAACTAATTTGAAGCCATATAACTGAACACTGCCAATTTCAGACTATGCTAAGGGAGTACTATATTTTCTGCCATACAAGGCTTCATACGGAGCCATGCCGATACTTACTTGGAAATTGTTATTATACACAAATTCTACCAAGGGAATAGGACCTTCCCAGAAACCTCCAAAATCCATAATACAAAGATGAAGAAGATCTTCAAGAATCTGATTAACGTATTCCATTTGCCATCTATTTGAGGATGAAAAGCGGCTCTCATGGCTAGGGTAGTTTCCCAAGTCTCGATGCACTGCCTGCCAGAATTTAGAAGTGAAATGGCTATCTAGATCAGAAACAATAGACTCAGAATCCCATGAAGCCTGATGGTTTTCTTGATATACAGCTTTGCCAATTTATCTAAGGAATCTGTTTGAGCATAATAATAAAATGTGTCGATTTGGTCAGTCGATTGACAATGACCCAAGATGAATCATCACCAGACCTTAATTTAGGCAAACCCATAATGAAGTCTATAGAAATATCAAACTACTTTCATTCAAGAATTGCTAGAGGATTGAGAAGTCCTCCAGGCTTCTAATGTTCAGCTTTGATTAAATTGCAAACATGGCACTTCGCTACGAACACTGCCACGCTTTTCTTCATTCCAGGCCACTAGAATGACAGTTTTAGATCTTGATACATCTTAGCACTACCAAGATGCACCATGTACCCAGGATTGGGCCTTCCACTAAAATCTCTGATGCATGAATTTTGGAATCCATGGACGATCTTCTTGATATATTATATTTCCTCGCAGCTACAGGTCAAATCGATGACAACTTTCAATTTCCATTTTAAATTTCAGATAGCTTCATCCTTTGTTTGGGAGGTGGAGACATCACGATGAAAAATTGGTTCAATGGTACTCATAGATATCTGCTTTCTTAGCATAACACCACGAACTGGCCTAATATCAAGCTTTATAAATTCTTTTTCTAATGTACTTGACGTTGTTGCTGAGGAGAGTGTAGCATGATGGTTGAGCACATCAGCCACAACGTTAGCTTTACCGAGATAGTACTGGATACTTAAATCATAATTACTAATCAATTCAAGCCATCTACATTGATGACAGTTAAGCTCACGCTAGGTAAAAATATACTTTAAACTCTGATGATTGGTGAATATGTAACACTGGACGCCATATAGATAATGATGCCAAATTTTTAAAGAGAAGACCACGGTGAGTGATTCCAAGTCATGAACGGGATAATTCTTTTCATGTAACTTCAATTGACAAGGCGCATAGGCTATAATTTTTCCTTCATGCATCAGTACACATCCAAAACCTATCGTAGATGCATTAGTATAAACTTGGTAGTTGAGACCTTCTTTAGGTATGGCCAGTAATGGGGCAGAAGAAAGAGCATCCCTTAATGCTTGGAATGCATCCTCACATTCAGGACTCCAGATGAATGACACTTCCTTCTGAGTCAACTTTGTAATAGGAGATGCTATTTCCAAAAAGCCCTTGACAAATTTTCCATAATACCCTGCCAAACCCAAAAAGCTTTTGGTATCAGTCACAAACTTTGGTTGTGACCCATCCTGAACTGCGCAAACTTTATTTTGATCAACTCTGATTCCTTGTGCATCTATGACATCACCAGGAAAGCAACTGAGTCAAGCCAGAATTCACACTTAGAATACTTGGCGTATAATTTGTGGCTTCTAAGCACTTTTAGCACTAACCTCAGATGGTTCTCATGATCAGCTTCGCTCCTTGAATAAATCAGGATATCATCGATGAAGACGATGATGAATTTATCTAAATATACCTTTAATATGCGCTGCATTAAATACATGAAAATAGACGGTGCATTTGTTAAACCGAACGGCAGCACCAGAAACTCGTAATGTCCATAACGAGTTATGAACATGGTTTTCTCAATATCTGAATCCTTAACTTGCAACTGGTGATAACCTAATCGCAAAGAGATTTTATAGATGACTTTATCTCTGGATAATTGATCAAATAGATCATCGATACATGGAAATGGGTATTTATTCTTGATGGTTACTTTCTTCAATTCCCTATAATCAATGCACATTTGCATCAAGCTATCCTTCTTTTTCACGAATAATACTGGCGCTCCCCAAGGAGATGAACTCGGTCAAATAAGACCTTTTTCTAACAGCTCTTGAAGTTGCTTGTTCAGTTCTTACAGCTCCTTAGGCGCCATGCGATATGGAACCTTCAATAGTGGTTAGGTTCCAGGGATTAACTCAATCGCAAAATCTACTTCTCTAGCTAGAGGAAAACTAGGTAGGTCTTCAGGGAAGACATCGGGAAATTCACGAACTATTCGATTCTCCGAAATAGGAATGACTTCTGTCTTTTTTCCCAACATTATTACGAGATACGCATCGCAACCCTTTCTAACTAACTTTTCTGGCTTCATTGCATTGATCAATGATGCTTGGGTACTAAATCTTTCTACGAAGGATTGAGACTGACTTCCACTGCCAAGAGTGATTTTTTTCTTTTGGCAATTTATGGAAGCACCATATTTGCTAATTGATATCAAAATTTGAGTTTGGTAATATGATTAATTTAGCTCCATGTTTTTATCACTAATCAGAATATTAACATTGCAGAATTGTTGGGATTGCATTCGGGCTCCAAAAGGTAACTCGATGCTCAACGAGTTTGCTAATTTATATGATAGTAGCTTAAGAGTATTAATCCAGCTTTTTGATACAAAAAAATGACTCACTTCAGTATCAAAAAGAATATTACAAGATTTATTATTTATTGTTAAGGTGCATATGATTACAGCAGTTAATATAAATCACTACTTTAAACAGTTAGAAATGCTCAAGTGATAAATATCGAATAAAATTTTAATTTAAGACATACCTAAAATGATATCATTTTCTTCAAGTGCAGAGGCGAAAGTTAGCATATAAACTTTTGCAGGAGCTAATGGTTATTTGCCAATGGGCCACTGACCTTGGCAATTATAGGTCGGCTTTGGCATAGGAACAGATGTATTCATGTTGGCTGCAGGCACAGGAGCTGGCATCATTGCTAAGGCTGGAGCCCGACTATTTAATGTCTATGGACGGAACACTTTATTGCGATGAGAGTGATCGATGAAAACTCCGTCGATAGTTGTTTTAGAATCACACTGAAAGTAGCGGTGGGCATCTCGCCCTCACGTGAAACATACATTACCGAAATGATAGCATTTATCGTACAGGTGGTGATGCTTGCATTCAAGAGATTTAGATTTAAATTGATCCGCTTTGAGATTGAAGACTTTAGCCACCCTACAATGACCAAAATGCTCCTTCCTTGGCTGCACAAACACAGCCTTACGCTTCCAGTCCATCTGACCATGGAATCCTTCATGGAGGCTAGCCTCCTCGATTAATTCTACAAAATTCTTAATTTGGCTAGACATTAAATGAGCCTTTATAGAGTCCCTTAGACCTTTCAAAAATCGGTGGCACCTGGCTAATTCAATTCTAACTAAATCCAAAACAAAATGCGACAGTCTCCAAAACTCTTGTTTGTAGTCGAACACGGATTTGTTTCCCTAAGTAAGATGGAGAAGTTTGTCCTCCATAATCACTTGAGTCAATGTGGCGATAAACGCTTCATAGAAGGCTTCTAAGAGCATATCTCATGGGATATTTCTTAACTCAAAATCAATGAACTTATTATTTCACTCATTCTCCCACCAGTACTCTACTTCCTCTTGAAATAGGTGGGTGACCAAGCGAATAGCTTCCGAATTTGGGCATTTAATGCTAACCAAATTCTTCTCATCCGTCTTTAACCAGGTAATGGTATCCATAGGGTTTAGAGCCCCATTGAAGGTAGGTATCCTTAGACGCAGAAAATTGTAAAGAAGTTCGTCTCTTGAGAAGTGGGAGGAAGATGGAACTCCTAATTGTGGAAGAGAATGCTGGCGTACGCTTAATATAAGGGCACAAGTTTCTTGCGCTTGCTACGCATTACTCTCAATCAGAGCTTTCATTAAACTAGCCATAAGATACATTTCATCGGGTTCGCCCGAAGACGAGACCATGTTCTTAATCGGAGTAGGAGCAGATGGAGATTCAAGATTCATTACTATGAATACAAGTATGATTTCAGCAAATATAATAAAATTTCATTATCATTTAATTCATTAATTTCTCAAAAGATAAGTTACGTAGACCAACAAAGTGGATAAATTATTATGAAGAAAAGGCATGATAAGAACTCTAAGATCTCTAATTATAATTTTCTACCCAAAAGTTAGCATAAAAATCATCATTTGTGAAGTAGAAACTCCAAAATCGGAAGACGGTACTTGTCGGGACAGGCTGTCTCTCAAAAGGCAGTAGTTGCACGGTCCAACCATAAAGAGGGTCGATAGCTATTACTTAGGATAAGAGTAAGATACTTATCCTAAGTGTTATGCTAATACATACATTGGATTATGAGAGTAAAAATGAGGAATCCAATATATGTCCAATAATATCAGCATTTCCAATATGCCGATCACATCACAATACTAAGTATAAGTAATATAAACAAAGTGCGGAAGCTAAGCATACATCTAGAAAACATTCATCACGGAAGCTGAAACAAACATTCATCTCAGAGAAGAAAAAAAAATATATCCATAAATTATTACAAACAATTTGCTGAAATAAAGTCTAAATACGAAACTAAAATGGAAATAGAAAGAAACAGTGAAGTTGAAGGAGGGTCCACTAAGGCTCCACGAACTCCTTCCGAATCTCCTAAGAATCCTCCTAGCCTGGCTCAATAAACTACTCAGGATCTAGTAAATTGTCGGATCCCAAAAGTACCACATATAAGACAATAAGTCTAACACATCAAAACTAATCTAAATAGTTCTAAACATTTACTTAACATTCAAAATAATGTAAAACTGAGCTATAGAAAAACTATAAAAGTAACTGAATAACTAAAAATAAAATTGTGCAAAATTGAAAGTAGGAAACAGTAAAGTTGACTGTATATTGAATACTGAAAATAAATAAGAACAGTATATGATCTAAAACTGAGTAAATAATATGTAAAAGTATGATGTATGCCACTGATGCCATGCAACTATATATGCCACAATATTGTATGCCACTTGTATGCAGCCAAAATATGATTAAACTGCTATAAGTTATACAATCCAATGTCTACATACATTCGGTTGGGAAATGCAGTTTACTGTGATGCCGTTGCATCTTGAATTTCCCCTACTGATCTATGTAACATACCGTAACCCATAAATCATCTCTGATACTCATACATCATGCTTATGTTCATTCTCATGTCTCTATACTACATGTATTAAAATCTAGAAATCTAGAAAGTACTTTAAAATCAAATAATGAATCAAATGTCTCCATTGTGCAGAATTCATCAAAATGGACTCTGACTCCTAGTTCTAATTCTAATAATTAACTTATCTTACTTAGGGTTTTACTTAAAATCATTAGTTGGAATGGTTGTATAAACATGGTTGTAATTTTCCAAGAGTAGTGAATTTAACACTTAGTTTGTTTATAACTACACTTATCGAGGTTCACCAAGATAGAAGGTAGAACCATGTTATAGTTATTCATCCCCAAACTAAGGATCTAGTTCACACTCTTAGGTTTGGAGAATTTACTATAGCAGGACTGTATTCATCTAATCCCTTAGGATAGCCTCTGATCATAAGTCCACATTGGTGTGACTCATCCAAACTTTAATATTGCTAAAGTGACTCAGCACTATGGATATGCATACTCATAATCAACTAATAATCTGAGTTCAATCAATTATATTTAACCACTAAGGATTCATCAAAGTTATGCATCCTGATTCTATTTGGGTGAATCCTACACAAGGCTCCAAGGATGTGACCAAAAGGTCACTCAATATGGGATACTACCATATGGGAAAAATCTCATTCTAATGTCTTAGGTAAAGTCTACCACAAGGCTAAAGATCAACTTCTAAGGCTAAGAGAAAATCATCTAATTTCCTACCTCAAGGTTCAACAAAAGATCTTTCTACTCAATATACTAATATTTATTAGGCCTTTCAGATATTACAAATACTCCTATAGCAAGATCATCAAGATCTCACACCTCTAACAATTGTAATAAATTCATAAGGTTCACTTATTAAGCTTGGATTAATTTGATATAATAACTCTAGTTGTTACCCTAGCTAAAGTAGGATTAATTAAGCAAATCTAAGCTTTGATTTTGATTCTATTAGACTCAATGGTTCATTTAAACATAACCCTAGAAGTTTGGAATCAATCGGAGCTAAAATGGGAATTTTGGTATTTTGGCTATTTTTAGGCCTTAGAAAATACCTAAATTAAATTCATCTCCAAATCCAAATTTGACTTCATTTTTGTATTCCCCACCCCCAAATTAGCTAAAGGTGAATTTTTGGGAATTTTTGGAGCTCATTTAGCCCTATATTGGATTTAAAACAATTAGGATATAATTATATAATAATTAATTGAATTTATTTTATTAAATTATTTAATTAAATTAAGGCAGATTTGCTGTCGGGACCGCGGCAGATCCGCTGCAGGGTCCCGACAGCGGCTTAGCATTAGTAGCCAATGGATGTGTACGCACGAATCATGGTACAAAATCAGACGGCGCTGGATCGTACCACCAGGATTTCACGCCACCCGTCGGATTAGATAAATGATCCAATGATCAGCAGCGTGCCCGCTGTCCGTTAGTTAAGATCGCTATCGAGCGATCCAAACCCAACGGCTTTGCAGATCAGACGACTGAGGAAGGATCCCAGTTGTTCACCTTCATCCCCGCTTGCCCCCAGCCCCGACCGAGGAGATTCACAGATATTCACCATGTCAGGATTGTCTGCCACTCATCCATCCATTTTCTGCAGGCCGTTAGCATCTTCTCATTAAAGGCCGAACCAGGGGAGCAGGGTAGGGTGGTCGGGCCAGTCCAAATGAAAACCCCTGAGTGAACTCCTCGGCCCGAGCCTAATGCACGAGCCTCAGCCATGGTTCCACCTCCCCTAAACTTCATCGGCCTATAAATAGCCGTTCCCTAGTCTAGTGGGCTCCTTTGCTCACTGAAATCCTCTTGAACTCTCCCCTTCCTCTTGGCTGGTCTCCATTAAAGTTGCTGCCATTCCAGAAGACTCCCAGGGCTGCAAATTTGCTGATAGTGGGTGTGGTTTGGTGTTCAAACCCCCAGGAACCTGCTTGGAGCTCAGATGCCCCCGCATCTTCCGTCCTTCTAGACTCGCCATTTCCTCAGGTATAGCCTCTGTCCATTTTTAATCGAGCTAGTTTCAGCTCGTCTCACTCTCAATTTAGTTTAGATGCTATGTTAGGATCCCTCCCTAATTCTCTAGCGACCACTTAAACCTCCTGGTAAGGCCTGGCAGTGGGCCAGATGGTGAAATTGCCATCTGAGTGCGCACTGTCAGTCGGTCTTTGGTTCGCCCTTTGTGCACCTCATGGACACAACTAGCCGCTCCTTAAATATTAGAAGCCTTCGATCATAATTGTCGAACCATATCGAAGGCTAGGTTCGACCAGATCGAGCGATCCGACCAGACTCGATCGATCCTGTCGCGCCTCTCGCCAGCAAAATACCCCGAGCAGTACCCCATTGATCCAGACCATCCTAGAACTCCCCGACTCGCCCTATCACTTCCTCTTAGCTGAATGTGTAGTGATCGAGACGGCCGCAATCCGAGGCCTATGTGAGGAGAATTTTCTCTTCACAGGTGCGCCTTCAGAGTCGCCTCAGCCGAGTAGTCCCCCGGCGATCTGGCACCTCCCAGTTGGGGCTTCTTGGTTTAATCGATGCGTCTGGAGTCATGGATGGAGTAGCCATCGAGATCGGGGAGTGGCGTAGCCGGAGCGTGGAGAATTGCGCATCAGGAGCTAACCCTAGGGTGCCAGGCTTCGGGTGCCAGCCAAAGGAAGATGATGAAGTCACGGGTCGGGCTGACCCGTTACCTGCAGGCTTTGGAATCAGGCCTACAGAATAATAAAAAGAATTTGGGATTTAAAATCCATAAGGAAATTAAATTATAAATAAATTCCTATAGTTTGTATTTAAATAAAAATACAGAATAAATAATTGAAATAACTTTAATAATACTAATCCAAATTGCTTGATCCAATATACCATTTGAATCAGAAAATTACAAGGAATCTAAATATAAAATAAAATCTCAAATCCAATGGTTGGATTTAGGATATTTGCTTAAACCTTTTCTATTTTTAATTAAATCATAATAAATTCAATTGATAACCAAATTAATTGATTAAGGGCTCTGATTACTCATTAAACCCTACAGAATAATTATGGCCTCTTAAAAATAATTTTGGATATTTAATTTCCTTAATCACTCCTTAATCACCCTAATTAAGGATTAATAAATTAAACCCTAAATTAGTCTCTGATTCTGGGTAGGGTAACTCCTAGTGCCATCTTAAGTCTATTAGAACCTAAGTGTAAGGTTGGATTGCCCTAGAATGCCCTAAATTCTCTAATCATTCTAATTGGCCTAAAAATATGATTAGTGTTAATTAGCTTAATTAGGTTGTCAAAACCTAAGATAAGGGTATTTCCCACTTCATTAATCAATATGAAACTCATTAAAATAGATTAGATTTAATTTAGATAACTAAACCCTAAAATCCCAATTTTAGCCTTTTGAGGGGTATTTTGGTCATTTTGGCCAAGATGTGCTTAAATACCCTTAAACCTTAGGAAATTTAGTAAATTAACCGTAATTTAGATTATTAATGTTCTCTGAACTCTTAAGCTAATAATGTTAATAATATTCATATTAAACTAACTAATCTATATTTAGTCTTAATTAAAATACTTAGATCTTGAGTGATCTTAAAGGGGTCACTATGCCTTAATAATTGAACCCAATAATTGTAGATGTTAAATCTCACATTAATAAGTTCAATTAAGTTAACTTATGAGCTAAATTCAAAAGAAATGTAATTAGTAAAATTTAAGTTACAAACCTAGCCTAAGTTTAAAGTGATCAAACAATCAGATCTTAGATCTTAGACCTTAGACTTTAGATCCTCTACTTGAATTAAACTACCTCCCATTTGGATTTCTTTAAATGATTCATTGTTTAATCATTTAAAACTTCCATGTGGGTATAGGAAGTTCCAATCCATAAGATAATAAAATTATCTTAAAGATTGAATATAGATCTTAGATTCTCAAGTTCTTAATTGATTATTTTATCTTATGATCAGTAGAATAACCTTTCACTAAGTTCTTAGCTCCTGGATCTTTCAGCTTATAGGATTCTTTGCTTTTAATTTGGGTAGTAAATGTGAACCCTAGATCCTTAATAGGACTTTTACCTTGGATTTAGGATTTGGACACCAAAGTGGAGTTTAGGTCCTAAATCCTTAAATCTTGAATTAATTAATCAAGATATGGGTAAGAGAGTAAAATATTAATAAATTAGGTCGTTATTTTATTTACCTAAACCTTATAGTCATCACATAATTTTAGATTAGAACTTGTAAGTTCTAATATTAACTTTAAGGACGTAAATCTGAGATTCTACTCGATAGCTGGATAATGGAGATCCTAAACTTGTATCTTCTCAGAGTAGCTTGATTGGATAATTAGATAACAACAAATATCACATAAATCTAGATTGAGTCTCTTGCTTACTTTGACTAGATTGCCTTGCACACCTTGGATATTGAGCTTTATTCCTTGAGCATAATAGGAGAACTTAGGATATGGATGGTACATCCTAAGTTAGTATTTGAATTGCTTATCATTCAGTTATTTCAGTGTTTGCAGTTGGTAGAATATGTCCTAGCCTAGTCTGCCTCTTTAGTAGTAGTATTATATAGAATGGACTCAGACCTAGCAGATTTGGATGGCTAGGCTAGGGATTGATTGATTGATATTGGAGGCCCTGTATGGCCTATTGGCTGGTATGGCAGTACTATTGCTACTTTAGCTGGATGTTACTACTCGCCTATTGCTTCTGCCACTTTGATATATATATATTGATGAATTTTATAGTACAGGTTGACAAGTCCTTAGCTTAAGGCAGGTTGGGTTTACCTAACTTTACTTAAGTTGGAGATTTGCCATAGTTGGAGCACTATACTTCCTATTGTTAGTACGGGGGCCCCATAGTTGGTATCAGAGAATGCCATAAGGTGTCAGAATATGATCTACGATTCCTTTCTACCTAATGGACCATTCTTCTGAATATACAAACATCAATATATAAGTAACATCCATAACATAGTAGTATCAGTAACTCTATGTAAAGTGTAGAAGGGGAATACTCCCAACCTAATAATATAATCATCTTGAGTCTAACAAAAACTTAATAAAATTTTGTCCTCAAAACCAAATAAATTCTGAAGAGTCCGATATAGACTATTATCTGCATGCTTTCAAGACAGCCTGGAACTGTAGTTTTAAGTGGAGGCAGGAAAGAAACTGGCAGATTGAAGGAGTTTCAGAAAAAGGGATCTTGGTCCTAGAGAAGCTTCTACAGCAAGTAGTATATCGAGGGCTCAACTTTCCCATATATGCACAAGAATGGTTGAGCTGAGTGGAGTCCATTTTGATACACATAGAGTGTCCCAAGTCACTTTATGTAGACATTGTGACAGGCCTGATGTTGGACTATGTCGGAGTCTAGTGGTATGAAACCATTGTAAGGCTCGAGAAGAAGCGTAATAGAAAGCGCCATGCAGTAACCTTTGAGGACTTTTGTGTAGCCTTTAGGGCAGAATATATTGATAATGTCTAAGTATTAGTTAGGATATTTGTCATCTTATTCTCAAACAACCTTAGTAGAATTATAATTTTGGCATTGTAATCTTTTATCTCTATAATTAATGAAAGATTTTGATTTCTCTTCCTTAGAGTAAATTCTGAGTTTGGTTTTGCAATTATTTAATTAGAATGGATTCTGGATCACCACCTACCGTTACTCCTATCAATAAGACTATTGCCCCTAGTAGCTTTAATGACAAGGTGGCTCATCTGCGAGCCATAATGGCAACTCTGTTAGAAAATCAAGCTCAACAGGCAATTATTGTATGGAAATTACTAAATGATCGTGCAACTCCAGTCACTGTTGCTGCTCTAACAATTCCTGCTCCACAAACTACTTTTTCTTCCCATCACTCAATGGATAATCTCCTTCACAATTTTTTTAGGTTAAGACCTCCAACCTTTGGTGGGAACCTGTCACCAATGGATATAGTCGATTGGCTGAAGGCTGTGGAAAGGGATCTCATTAGTCTGAAGGTCCCAAACTCGGAAGCTGTCCGTCTCGCCACCCATCTGTTTCATGCGGAAGCAAAATATTGGTGGGAAGAGATCTAAAATACCAAGTTCGCTAACTATGAGTTAGAGGACATCCCCTGGGATGAGTTAGTTGAGGCCTTCAAAACCGAATTCATTCCCCCATCTGCACAAAACATTATTGCAGACACAATCATGAGGTTGACTCAAGGGAGTCGTTTAGTAGCTGAATACGAAAGGGAATTTCATAGATTGATTTATTTCACACCGGAAGTAACTCATTCTGAGTCAGCTAAGTGCCACCGCTTTCTTTGTGGACTCCGAGGTTCACTGAAGAATCAAATCGTGCCACTCTGTCTAACTAGCTTCTTCAAACTGGTGGAAACAGCTAAGGTGATTGAGCATCACCAATCTGAAGAGGATCTTAAGCAAAAAGCGCAAACAACTCTAAGCCTGTGGGGAAACTTCAAGAGACACAGATCTAATCCTGCAAAAGTATATCATCTAGAAGCTGCACCTACTACCGAACAAATTCAAAACTGTACTAAGCCCCATCCGTATGGTAAGTGCTACCACTTTGGCCAGAGGTGTTTCAATTGTGGGCATACAGGCCACCAGTTCTACCAGTGCGACCACATAGAAATGGTAGACGGAGTTCCAACAAAGCCTTATCAGAAGAAGCAAGTGTTCCGAGCAACTCCATTAAACTGGAGAGAACCAAATCTGGCTATAATGCCAGCCCCTGCTTCTGAAGTTGCTCACACGCAGCCACCAGCTCCCAATTCTCAAAACTATCAGCGACGACAGCCTAACAATCATCTTGCTGGTCCTGCACGAGTATATGCCTTAACTTCTATTTAAGCCACCGAAGATAACAATGTGGTTTCAAGTACACACCCCTAAATCTCTCTCCTG
This sequence comes from Gastrodia elata, assembly GCA_016760335.1. Taxonomy (NCBI): domain Eukaryota; kingdom Viridiplantae; phylum Streptophyta; class Magnoliopsida; order Asparagales; family Orchidaceae; genus Gastrodia; species Gastrodia elata. The sequence goes on along the minus strand of CM028676.1, from coordinate 14,738,987 downwards.
CTAAATTGTGCACACTTTATTTCAACAACCAACCTTGTAATGTATTGTTTGATACCGGTGCCAGTCACTTGTTTATCTCTGAATGATTTGCCAATAGCCTTAAACTTCATGCATGCAACTTAGCACAAATATTGAGTGTTGGGCTTCCATCTGGAACCTAACTAAGTGCCCATAAATTCTGTAATATTAAAGTTCTGATAAATGACCAAGAATTCCAGGCCAAACTAATCGTCCTACCAATAGAAAACTTTGATATCATCCTTGGGATGAATTGGCTCAGTGACAATAATGTTGTGATAAACTACCATAAGAAGAAAGTCACTTTCCAGTCCCAGGGCAAGCTTGAAACATTTGTAGGAAAAACCAGCACGCAGTTACCCTTAATAAATGCAATTAATGCTGAACAGTTGATTGTTAAAGGTTGTAATGCTTATCTAGTTACTATGATGGGCGAAACAAAAGAGAGTATCTCTCTTTCTGATTGTAAGGTAGTCAAAGAATTTACCATTGTATTCCCAGAAGATTTTCCTGGTGTACCTCCTTTCAGAGAAGTAGAATTCTCTATTGAATTGATCCCTGGTACCCAGCCAATATCCCAAACACCTTATAGAATGGCACCTAAGGAGCTTCAAGAGCTCAATGAGCAATTGCAAGAGCTTTTGAGTAAAGGCTTCATCAGGCCAAGTATGTCTCCTTGGGGAGCGCCAGTTTTATTTATAAAAAAGAAGGATGGATCAATGCGTATGTGTATAGATTATCGTGAATTAAATAATGTCACTATAAAGAACAAATACCCACTACCTAGAATTGATGATTTGTTCGACCAGTTATCTGGAGCCGTTGTATTTTCTAAGATCGATTTAAGGTCTGGATTAGCATCAACTGTGAGTAAAAGAAGATGATGTAGGGAAGACTGCTTTCCGAACTTGTTATGGCCACTTTGAGTTTTTGGTGATGTCATTCGAACTCACCAATGCACCATCAATCTTATGGATTTGATGCAGCGAGTGCTAAAATCATATTTGGATAAGTTTGTGATCATCTTCATTGACGATATCCTCATTTATTCCAAAACTCTGAGAGATCATGAAGAACATCTGAGGTTAGTGTTAGAAACTTTGCGCGAGCATCAACTGTATGCCAAGTTCTCCAAGTGGGAGTTCTGGCTTAATTCTATTACATTCATGGGGCACATAGTCGATGCTTAGGGCATTCGAGTAGATCAGAGTAAAGTAAGAGCTATTCAAGACTGGGCCCAACCTAAGTGTGTCACCGAGATTAGAAGTTTCCTGGGATTAGCAGGATATTACAGGAAGTTTGTCAAAGGCTTTTCCTAGATTGCTTCACCATTGACTAAATTAAATCAAAAGGGTGTCCCATTCATTTGGAGTCCAGAATGCGAGGGAGCATTTCAAACTCTAAAAGATGCACTTTATACCGCTCCAGTCCTTGTTTTACCTAAAGAAGGTTTAAACTATCAAGTATATACCGATGCTTCCGGAACCGGTTTAGGCTATGTGTTAATGCAAGAGGGTAAGGTAATTGCTCACGCCTCTCATCAGTTAAAACCCCATGAGCAAAATTATCCAGTTCATGACCTTGAACTTGCAGCCATAATATTTGCATTGAAAATATGGCGTCACTATCTGTACGGAGTGCAATGTTCAATTTTCACCGATCATCAAAGTTTGAAGTACATCTTCACCCAGAGAGAATTAAGTTGTCACCAGAGAAGATGGTTGGAACTCATCAGTGATTATGATCTCAATATTCAATATCATCTAGGAAAAGCAAACGTAGTGGCTGATGCTCTTAATCGTCGTGCTACTTTAACCTCTAGGATCGCATCCAATTCTTTGGAACCCGAATTTCGTAAGCTCGAGATTTCTCCAGCCAGTGGCGATATGCTAAGTTTACCTCCCCTAAACTCCCTTGGCCTATAATAGTCGTTCCCTAGTCCAGTGAGCTCGTTTGCTCACTGAAATCCTCTTGAACTCTCCCTTTCCTCTCTGCTGGTCTCCATTAAAGTTGTTGTCATTCCAAAAGACTCCCAGGTCTGCAAATTTGCTGATAGTGGCTGCGGTTTGGTGTTCAAACCCCTAGGAACCTGCTTGGAGCTCAGCTGCCCCTGCATCTTCTGTCGTGCTAGACTCGCCATTTCCTCAAGTACAGCCTCTGTCCATTTTCATTCGAGCTAGTTTCAGCTCGCCTCACTCCCAATTAAGTTTAGATGTTGTGTTAGGATCCCTCCCTAGTTCTCTAGCGACCACTTGAACCTCCTGGCAAGGTCTGGCAGTGGGCCAGACGGCGAAAGTTCCATCTAAGTGCGCACTACCAGTCGGTCTTTGGTTCACCCTTTGTGCGCCTCATGGATGCAACTCGCCGCTCCTTAAACATTAGAAGCCTTCGATCATAATTGTCGAACCATATCAAAGGCTGGGTTCGACCAGGTCAAGCGATCCGACTAGACTCAATCGATCCTATCGCACCTCTCGCCAGCAAAATACCCCGAGGAGCACCCCATTGATCCAGACCATCCCAGAACCCCCCGACTCGCCCTATCGCTTCCTCTTAGGACCCTGAATGTGTAGGGATTGACACGGCCACAATCCAAGGCCTCTGTGAGGAGAATTTTCTCTTCACAGGTGCGCCTTCAGAGATGCCTCGGCCGAGTAGTCCCCCGGCGATCCGGCGCCTCCCAGTTGGGGCTTCTTGGTTTAATAGACGTGTCTGGAGTCAGGGATGGAGTAGCCGTCGAGATCGGGGCGTGGCATAGCCGGAGAATGGAGAATTGCGCATCGGGAGCTAACCCTAGGGAGCCGCACTTCGGGTGTCAGCTAAGGAAAGAAGATGAAGTCACGGGTCGGGCCGACCCGTGACCCGCGCATTTTGGAATCGGGCCTACATAATAATAAATGGAATTTTGGATTTAAAATCCATAAGGAAATTAAATTATAAATAAATTCTTATAGTTTGTATTTAAATAAAAATACATAATAAATAATTGAAATAACTTTAATAATACTGATCCAAATGGTATGATCCAATATATCATTTGAATCAGAAAATTACAAGGAATCTAAATATAAAATAAAATCTCAGATCCAAAAGTTGGATTTAGGATATTTGCTTAAACCTTTTTTGTTTTTAATTAAATCATAATAAATTCAATTGATAACCAAATTAATTGATTAAGAGCTCTGATTGCTCATTAAACCCTAAAGAATAATTGCGGCCTCTTAAAAATAATTTTGGATATTTAATTTTCTTAATCACTCATTAATCACCCTAATTAAGGATTAGTGAATTAAACCCTAACTTAGTCTCTGATTCTAGGTAGGGTAATTCCTAGTGTCATCTTAAGTCTATTAGAACCTAAGTGTAAGGTTGGATTGCCCTATAATGTCCTAAATTCTTTAATCACTCTAATTGGCCTAAAATGTGATTAGTGTTAATTAGCTTAATTAGGTTGTCAAAATCTAAGATAAGGGTATTTCCCACTTCATTAATCAATATGAAACTCATTAAATAGATTAGATTTAATTTAGATAACTAAACCCTAAAATCCCAATTTTAGCCTTTTGAGGGGTATTTTGGTCATTTTGGCCAAGATGTGCTTAAATACCCTTAAACCTTGGGAAATTTAGTAAATTAACCCTAATTTAGATTATTAATGTTCTCTGAAATCTTAAGCTAATAATGTTAATAATGTTCATATTAAACTAAATAATCTACATTTAGTCTTAATTAAAATACTTAAATCTTGAGTGATCTTAAAGGGGTCACTATGCCTTAATAATTGAACCCAATAATTGTAGATGTTAAATCTCACATTAATAAGTTCAATTAAGGTAACTTATGAGCTAAATTTAAAAGAAATGTAATTGGTAAAATTTAAGTTACAAACCTAGTCTAAGTATAAAGTGATCAAACAATCAAATCTTATATCTTAGACCTTAGACTTTAGATCCTCTACTTGAATTAAACTACCTCCCATTTTGATTTCTTTAAATGATTCATTGTTTAATTCATTGAAACTTCTATGTGGGTATAGGAAGATCCAATCCATAAGATAATGAAATTATCTTAAAGATTGAATATAGATCTGAGATTCTCAAGTTCTTAATTGATTATTTTATCTTATGATCAATAGAATAATTTTTCACTAAGTTCTTAGCTCCTGGATCTTTCAGCTTATAGGATTCCTTACTTTTAATTTGGATAGTAAATGTGAACCCTAGATCCTTAATAGGACTTTTACCTCGGATTTAGGATTTGGACACCAAAGTGGAGTTTAGGTCCTAAATCCTTAAATGTTGAATTAATTAATCAAGATTTTGGTAAGAGAGTAAAATATTAATAAATTAGGTCATTATTTTATTTACTTAAACCTTATAGTCATCACATGATTTTGGATTAGAACTTGTAAGTTCTAATATTAACTTTAAGGATGTAAATCTGAGATTCTACTCAATAGCTGGATAATGGAGATCCTAAACTTGTATCTTCTTAGAGTAGCTAGATTAGATTATTAGATAACAACAGATATCACATAAGTTTAGATTGAGTCTCTTGCTTACTTTGACTAGATTGCCTTGCACACTTTGGATATTGAGCTTTATTCCTTGAGCATAATAGGAGAACTGAGGATATGGATGGTACATCCTAAGTTAGTATTCGAATTGCATATCATTCAGTTATTTCAATATTTGCAATTGGTAGAATATGTCCTTGCCTAGTCTGCCTCTTCAGTAGTAGTATTATATCGAATGGACTCAGACCTAGCAGATTTGGATGGCTAGGCTAGGGATTGATTGATTGATATTGGAGGCCCTGTATGGCCTATTGGCTGGTATGGCAGTACTATGTCTAAGGCTTATTGGTACTTTAGCTAGATTGTTTAGTATTGTTTTCTATTTTGCTTTGCCATATGCTTCAGTGGCCTTATTTTTAGTACTTGCTCTCTTTGCCACATGTCTCAGTGTCTTTACATTTCATATATTACTTTGATTTTGCCACATATCTTAGTGGCCTTTTCTTTTCCTTTGCCTGATTAGCATGTTGTATGTACACTCATATGGTTTACTTATATATATTGACATGTTTAGGATGCTAGAATTTCATGTTTTTGGTACTTGTGTTTCTTTTATATACCCAGCATGTGTTAATATGATCATAAGCATGTTAGGTTCAGAATTGTATTTTTATTTCTTTTAGCTTTTAGCCTCACCCTATTTATTTTGTGTTGTATGTTACTTTTCATACTAGTTGTTGGCTATAAATGGATAATTTATAGTTACCCATTTCTTTCATAGCTTGTTGCACCCATTATTGCCTGCATGTTAGATAATTTAAATGTGATATCTTTAAAATATTCAATTCATTAAAATAGCCTAAAATGAACTTAGACAATTGTCTAACTATAACATTTTTGTTTTGTTAGCTGGGGCCCTGGCATTTGTGATACCGACAAATGTTAGATTCAGACTTGTTCGTGGGCAGTGTCGCAGAAGAGGAACAGATTCAGGAGGAGGATCGTGCTGATGCTGTTTAGATAGATCTTGTATTTTATTTCAGTGAGATTGAGAGATATTTTCATTCTCTTTAAAATTCAGTTTGTAATAATTAATTCTGGATGCACTTCATTTATGCATTGTGATGAGTTACTATATTGTTTTCCCTCTTTCTACTATGTATGTTTGTGGATGTTACTACTCGCCTATTGCTTCCGTCACTTTGATATTTATATATATATTTATATTTATATATATATATATATATATATATACATACATATATATATATATAGATATATATATATATATATATTCATGAATGTTATAGTACTTGGTGACAAGTCCTTGGCTTAAGGCAGGTTGAGTTTACCTAACTTTACTTAAGTGGGGGATTTGCCACAGTTGGAGCACTGTACTTCCTATTGTCAGTACGGGGCCCCACATTTGATCAGATCAGATGGTTAGATTCATCAGATCATATCCTATACTACAATCATGGGATAAATTTAAGAATGTTATTAGGATTAGATCATTCTATAAATTAATACAGTTTTATTATTATTCTCATGCTAAGAGTCTTATATAAAAGAAAATCAATGATCTTAAGCTTAGATTCAAATGTTTTAATCACATAACTTCTTTATTAACCTTAGCACTTCTAATTCAATGATTTAAGATCCATTACCAAATCAGATGCATTATTGGAATTATGTTAGCTAAATTATCTTTTAATAATGTTAATTGATTACGTGATTAAGGGTTCAAGCTTTAATCAAATGGGTTAGGGTTAACCCCTACCCTTACCCAATTAAGCCTAATTATTGAGTTATAGATTAATGGCAAATCAATGGATTATTGGTATGTTATCGATGGCAAACTCCGATCTAGACCAAGTATTAATCACTTGATCAAGATCTAAGATTCTTAAGATTAATTAGGAATTTATGCCAATTTAATCAATTTAGCTAAATTAAGTGTTCAATATACATATGAAAGTTAATCATATTTATACTAGTGTTATGAAAGCATAATAGCAGAAAAATTCAAAAAACAGATAGCAATTAGTGCTAATCAAACCCTAAATCAAAATAAATGGATTAGCACCTAATTAGAAATCCAACCATAATAAATTTATAAAACTTGGCATTAATTATCTACTTATCCATATGAATAATCAGAGACTAAGTTTACTGAATTTCATTAACTAAAAATCCTAATTTTCACTAACCATGCATTTACAAGATTATGGCATAATTAAGAATATATTAATCAGAAATTTAGTGCACCTAGTACATTCATTCTACCAAGCAAAAGGAACACAATGGCACCTAAATCATGTTATTTAGTTAAGTATGTATGCTAATCAACTATAAATAAGTTTTACAATAATTAGGCTAAATCAGAAAATCTAACTATTAAAAGTGAAATATTATTTTATATTCTGATTCTTAAATTTTTCTAATCAATTTGGTATATAATATCATAGGGTTTGGATCAGTGGGTTAAATGTTATTCAAATAAATTATTCTGCATTTGTTCAAATAAATTTCCCTATGACTGAATTAATTGAATTATTTTCCTTAAGGAACAAAATTCAATTAATTGGATTTATTAAAATGGATTCGGCAGATATCCAAACCGCGTGGGTCGGCCAGGGCCTGGGAAACCCGGCACTATCGCACAGCGTGGGTCACGGGCTGACTCGACCTGCACGGTGTCGTCGTCCCCAATCCTTCACCTCGACTCGTAGCCCAATAAGGAAAATCCTAATCTGCTAATTCCCATACATCCATGCAACAGCACGACTAACCGATGGTCACTGCATGTTCACTATAGCTAGATGCGTTGATAGAGACCCGAAGCCCTATGTAAGGTGGTCTGGTTCGCCTGGATCTTACTCACCTGAGAATTCCCACAATGGAGCTAATGTGGGGAGATAGTTCTCCCCACAAAGAGAATGATTGCCCTGGGGCTTGATCCATAAACATTGAGGGAGGTGTGATGGATCGAAAACCAATGATTAGAGGGTTTGAGATGGGCTGGATCATTATGTCCCTACTTGGACCCAATGTGATCTAACGGAGCTGACCCAATCGATCAATATGATGATTGGATCCAACCCAAGGATTATAATCATTCAGGATATAATCGCCCTGTCTAGAAGTACAATCAAAGAACAAATTGAAGAGAACCGAGCCTACACGACTCAGTCTAGAATAGAAGGGTACCTGTCTTTGACAAAGGAAATAAACTCAGTTGATATGGAGCAATTCACTGGCTGCAGAGCTTCTAGAAAACACTTAGGGGTCTTAAAGAACAAGAGAGCCCACTATCAGCAGTTCGCAAGCACTAGGGATGCCTAGGGAGCTTGAGAAGACTAGGAATGGTGAATTGAAATTTCTTTTCAATTGAATAGCAAAGGGCTATAAGAAGAAATGCTGAGGCTATTTACAGCCTCATCATAGGTTTGGGAAGGCTCTAGATCTGAGGGATAGGGCTGGAGGTGGCCCGAGAGCTCGAGCGCCGATGGCTCTCAAAACTTCCAATTAAATTTCCTCGGTCCTTGAGGCCCGGCTAAGGCACTCAATTAAATTGGAAAGTTCTTAACGACTATGCTCAGCTGGACTGAGGAGTGGGGGACTCGCCTAGATGTCGAGAATCACAGGGATTCTCCCTGTCGAGCGTGGGCGAGAGCGGGACAGAGGTCCCTAGTGCAGGATCCACGACAGTCGTCTGATGGATCTTCTTATGATGTGGGACGGCTCTGATCATTTGATAGTTAATAGCTGATCGCGGGAGGGAGATCATTTGTTGGATTAGATCTACGGATCCGATGGATGATCGAGGCTACTTACAATGGGTGGTTAGATACCATCCGATCCCATCTCAAAGCCGCTAAATGGTCGAAATGGATTGGATCTAATCGAAGGCGCGGGCCATTTGATCTAATCCGATAAATAGATGGCTCGGATGGCGCCTGCAGTTTTGAAGGTAGCCGACCGTTGGAGGGTAAGATTGCAATTTAGAAATGTTAAGAACCCTATAATGCAATTAGACTAATTTAATTTAAATTGAATTATGGTCCAAATGAACTCCAAATATTATCAAACTTTCACCCCTAGCTAATTTGAGGTGAGGAATTCAAAAATGAAATCAAATTTTATTTCTGAGATCAAAATATTTTAGGTCTAATTTAGGGCATCCAAACTGATCAAAAGGCTAATTTGACTTAGAGAGATCTGATTTACCTCAAATTTTTAGGGTCATCCTAAATTAGTATTTTAAATGCAATGAGATTAGGATTAGTGCCTGATAAAATTGAGAATTAAACATGGTAACATCCTAAGGTTTTTACACCCCTGGGAAGCTAGTTCCAACTTCTAATAGCATCACAGGAGCAAGGCAGAGCTAAGAGATAAATAATCCAAGCTCAGTTATAGCTAGGATGGTGATTCCTTACTCGAGCTAGGTACTATGAAATCTTGTGCCGACTCAAATGGATGACGGCTACTGGGTTGAGCCCCAGCTAGCCAAACAATATCATCCATCTAGGATCGATACGCAATCACTCCCAAATGCAATTGGTGACCCGATTCTACACCAATGGCATGCGGAATGGTGAGCATGCACTACTGAGTCATGGCCAAGTTCAGATAGTGCTATGCACTATCAGAACCTTTGTTGACTTGCTGATGCCACCACACTAATCCTAATCAAACTTAAATTGCAAGCATCTATACACATTAATGGATTTGATTCTACATAAGGGACTGTGAGCTCACACAGCTCACAATGAAGTAGAGAGGTACCAAGGCTAATGAAATTAAAGATGGCCTAAGCGATAAAAGTGGTTCTAGAGTCTGGCCAAGCTTCAAGAAGTAGCTATGGGACTTGAACTCCAATATTCACCTTGCTGTAAATGTGACCAGGGAGATACCGGAGAGCTAGGAGATACAGTTACGTGATCAGAATAAATCTTGAACAAATTTGAAGTTCTCTTGGTGAGGAAAGGGGCTCACTGAGGTGACGGGAAGCTATTTATAGATTGGTGAGGGAGTAGGAAGCTAAGAAATGAGTTGAGCTCGCACTAGGAATTCAGTACCAAATTGTCACTTTGAGGAAGCTCAGACTTGCTCGGCCCGCAGGAGCATGCCTAACTACATTTGGGATGAAGCCAACGACATTGCTGAGGTGAACGAGGACTGGGGGATAGGGCCTAGAGCGAGCGTACAAGCGAATCTCCTCCGTTGGACGCGTGAATAAAGCCGAGATGAAAATCCACATTGCAGGAGAAGCGAAAGCCATCCGATTGATCATAGAAAAGATGCGACGGTCCTGATCTTCTGGATTCTAACAGTTGAACATAGATGTAATCTAAGCCATTAGATCACGATTATGATCCAATGCCCAAAATTAGGTGCAATAGGATTTGAAATGGACCGTTGGATTAAAATATTGTGTTAAGACTTCGTTGTCCAAGAACAGCAGAGGCGCAGCAGCGCACCGCGGTGCACCCTGGTGGACCCAAGCCTGAAGTTGAGGTGCTACAACACACCTCATCGGCCAGCAATCGAGAAGCAGGTGTTGCAGCAAAAATTATGGCTACAGCATGCCACATCGGAAAGCGCGCCACTGTGCACCGTGGAGAAATTTTAGCAGATCATTTTTCGGATCATAGTCCATATTAATATGACGTCGCATCGCACCACAGTGTGCCTAATTCAAAAGTTTGAGCACTGCAGCGCGCTGAGTTCTGGAAGGTCGGGCGCTGCAGCTTGCCACAGTGCCCGACGGATATCTACTCTATTCCAGGTCTCGATCTGAGGAAATCAGGGGGTATTTTAGACTTTTTGGGTCTAAAATGGAGCTCACTACTCAAGCCTATGTAGTGCAGGAAACCCTAAGAGCTTTTGTAATCTGTTTGGAGGCTTTAGTGGTTGTGGAAAGAAGAGCCCAAGAAGGAACCCTAAGAGATCTGCTATCCAAGGCAAGTCTTGTAAGGTGGTCAAGCAACTCCAAGTGATAGCCTCTATTCCTCCTCTCCATTCTAGAGTAAGAGCTTAAGTGGTTTGTGCTAAGGTGAAAGCTCTTTGTAAACTCAATAAACCTTGAAAATTTCATAGCGGATTTTCTCGTTGATATGGCTCTGTGGTTTTTCCCATTCTTGGGTTTTCCATGTATATGCTTGTATTTTGGATGATTGTATGTGATGCGTTCTTCTAGTTGTTATTTTGTGATTTCTAAGCTAACTCGGTAACTGTCAACGCACCCCGTTCCTCAAAGGCTTTGGACTTTGGTTTTATTGTGTGCATTACAAGTGGTATTCTGCATTTCTTGTCTTATGCTAACAACAAGTGGTATCAAAGGGAGAGGTTCTTTGCCTTGTTGTTAAGGAGGGTTTGCTTGTTTGAGTGGGAGCAGTGGCCGTAAAAATGAGACACAAGATTGAGATGCTTAGTCAGACGAACTTTGCATTCTGGAAAATGAAAATGGAGGATTTGCTCTACCATAAGAAGTTATATCTTCCATTGAAAGGAGACAACAAGATACCTGGAACTATGACTGATGAAGAATGTGATGTTCTTGATAGAACTGCTTTGGGTTTGATTTCACTTATCACTGCCTTCTTCTATTACTTTTAATATTGTTAATGAGAAAATTACTGTAGATCTCATGAATGCTCTGACGGGGATGTATGAGAAGCCATCAGCTTCGAATAAAGTTTTTCCTAATGGAGAGATTGTTAAATATGAGGATGATGGATGGACATTTAGTGACTGAACACCTTAATGGGTTCAACACCATGACAAGCCAGTTGAGTACGGTGGGCATTAGTTTTGATGATGAGGTCCGAGCTCTGTTGTTCCTATCTTCATTGCCAGACTATTGGGATGGGCTGGTTACAGCCATAAGCAATTCATTAGGGAATGCATTGTTGAAGTTTGATGACATTGTTGGGCTTGTGCTAAATGAGGAGGTGCATAAGAAAACTCATAGAGAGGCATCTACCTCAGCACTGAACACTGAGAGCAGGGGAAGCCATGCTGAGAGTAGACATACCAGGAATAGGTCTATGTCTCGGTAAGGTAAATCAAGACCCAGAAAAGTAAAGCCAAATTGCTGGAAGTGTGGTAAGGCAGGTCACTTCAAGAAGGACTGCCCTACTCTGAAAAAGCCAAGTGGTGGTGGTAAGATGATGACCCCACTATGAATGTTTTAGCTGAGGATGATCAGGATGCTTTGATCCTCTCACTAAACAACACGGAGTCCTGGGTTGTAGACATGGGTGCCTCTTTTTATGCGACTCCATCAAGGAGTGCCTTTAAGAACACCAAGGGTGACTTGGGGAAAGTGTATCTTAGAGAAGATAAAGCATGTGATATCATAGGCAGAGGTGATGTAGACGTGAAGCTACCAAGTGGCGCTATTTGGATGATTAAGGATGTTAGACATGCGCCATGTCTAAGAAGAAACTTGATCTCAGTGAGCCAACTAGCAAGAGAAGGTTACATCACTTGTTTCACAGGAGACTCATGGAAGGTCACCAAGGGTGCACTCATTATTGCATGGGGCAGTATGGAAGGTACACTTTACTTGATTAATAATATGTCTGATACTATTGCAGCTGCAGAGGAGATAGATGCAGATTTATGGCATTGGAGGCTTGGACATATGAGTGAAAGGGGGCTAAAATCCTATCAGTCAAAGGGAAAGCTCCAAGGACTGAAATCAGTGGAGTTGAATATTTGTAAAGACTATGTGCTAGGCAAGCTGAAGAAAGTTTTGTTCTCCAAGGTTGGAAGGGAGCTCAAAAGCAAGAAATTGGAATTGGTGCATACATATGTATTTGAATCAGCTCATACATCTTCCATAGGTGGAGCAACATACTTCGTAACCTTCATTGATGATCATGAAAGAAAGGTATGGGTTTACTTTCTAAAGTGCAAATCTGATGTGTTTGATGCATTTGGAAAGTGGGTAGCTTTGGTGGAGAAAGAGACTGATAATGGCAGCGAGTACTGTGATAAGGAGTTCAAGGAGTTCTGTGCCTTGAGAGGAATCAAAAGGGAGTTCATAGTCCCTAGAACACCACAGGAAAATGGTGCTGCAAAATAGATGAACCATACAATCACAGAGACAGCTAGAAGCATGAGATTGCATGCAGGTCTCCCAAGCAGTTATGGGCAGAAGCTGTTAACATAGTTATTTATTTAATCAATAGGGAACCTTCTGTACCCTTGAATGAAGGGATCCCTGAGGAAGCTTGGAGCAAAAAGGAGGTAAAGTTGAACCACCTCAAGGTATTTTGCTGCTCATCCTATGTGCATATTGATGCAGGATCCAGGAGAAAACTTGATGTCAAGGCGATCAAGTGCACTTTTGTTGGATATGGCACGGGAGAGTTCGGTTACAGGTTCTGGGACAATCAAAACTAGAAAATCATCAAAAGTAAGGATATCACTTTCAATGAAAGTGAGATGTACAAGGGTTGTATGGGAGTCAAGGTTGATTATAAGGATGCTTCAAATGGAGAACCTCAACACATAGAGATTGATGACAATGTTGAGCCAGATGTTGGATAAGCTCGGGAGGGTGTTAGTGTTGAACCACAAACTCCCATGTTGAGAAGATCCACAAGAGTGTTTAGACCACCATAGAGGTACTCCCCTTCTTTGTTCTATTTGTTATTAACTGATAGTGGTGAACTAGAAAGCATAGAAGATGCACTTCAAGTTAAAGATTCAAGCAAGTGGGAGGCTACCATGAATGATGAAATGGCATCACTCATGTCAAATGGGACATGGGAGTTGGCACCCTTACCAGCTGGGAAGAAAGCTCTTCAAAACAAGTGCATTTACCGGATGAAGGAAGAAGTGAATGAAAGTAAGCACTACAAGGTGAGACTTGTACTAAAAGACTTCTAGCAAAGGCATGGGTCGACTACAGTGACATCTTTTTCCCCAGTTGTGAAGATGATAACCATCAGGGTTGTACTGAATTTAGTTGCAGTTGAAGATTTGCATCTGAAGCAAATGGATATTAAAACTGCATTCCTTCATAGAGAACTGGAAGAAGAGCTTTATATGCAACAACCTAACGGGTACAAAGCTCAAGGGAAAGAGAAGTTTGAGCTAGTTTGCAAGCTCAAGAAAAGCCTCTATGGCTTGAAACAGGCACCAAGGCAGTGGTACAAGAGGTTTGACATATTTATGTCAGAATCAAGGTACAAAAGATGACCAGGCAGATCATTGCTATTATATAAAGCAATTTTAGTCTTCTTATATCATCCTATTACTGTATGTATATGATATGTTGATCGCAAGATTAGATACAGAGGAGATAAAGATGCAGAAAGAACAGATGTCAAGGGAATTTGACATGAATGACTTGGGGTCATCCAAGCAGATTCTTGGAATGAGAATCCATAGGGAGAGAAGTGCATGAATTTTGAAGCTGTCGTAAAAGGAATATGTTGAAAAGGTGTTGAAATGATTGAACATGAATGAAGCAAAGCCAGTGGGAAGTCCTCTAGCAAGTTATTTCAGCTTATCGAAGAAGCAGATGCCAAAGTCAAAAGAAGAAAAGGAGCACATGATGAAGGTGCCTTATGCCTCAACAGTTGGGAGCTTGATGTACGCAATGATCTGCACAAGATCAGATATTGCCCATGTAGTGGGAGTGGTCAGCAGATTCATGGGAAACCTAGGAAAGCACCATTAGGATGCTGTCAAGTGGATTCTAAGGTACCTAAAAGGTATTGTAGACAAAGCTCTGTGCTTTGAGAGATATGATATTGTTTTACAAGGATATGTAGACTCATATCTTGCAGGAGAAGCACTACAGGTTATGTCTATAAATTGGGTAGTGCGGCGGTGATTTGGATCTCCAGGCTAAAAAGCATTGTGTCGCTATCTATAATGGAAGCAGAGTACATTGCCATCATGGAGATAAGCAAGGAGATGATTTGGTTGAATGGTTTCATGGATAAATTGGGCAAGGAGCAGAAGGATGTGAGGCTCTATAGTGATAGTATGAGCACCATTCACCTAGCTAAGAATGCTACTTTTCATACCTGGATAAAGCACATTCAACTCCATTACCATTTCATCCAAACGCTGTTAGAAGAGGGACATCTTGGATTGGAGAAGATCCATACTTCTAAGAATCCAACCAATATGCTTACCAAAGAAGTAATAGTGGAGGAATTGAAGCTATATGCAATTTTAGTTGGCCTCGGTATGGGAAGGGAGAGCGGTGGTGAGCCACACCACAATCCTTGATAGACACAGAAGAAGACAGAAAACGGTCAGTGGAGAAAGCAAAGGAAGATTGCCAAAAAGTCTCAAAGTGGGAGATTTTTGTGTTGTGGAGACTTCATTATCCAAGAATAGCACAGGTGCCACGGCACACCACAGTGCCCCGCGGCGCACCTTGGCAGACCCAAGACCAAAGTTGAGGTGCTACAGCGCGCCCCAGTGGTCAGCAATCGAGAAGCAGGTGCTGCAACGAAAATTATCGCTGCAGCGCACAACAGCTGAAAGCGGTGCCACTGTGCATCGCGGCGAAATTTTAGTAGATCATTTTTTGGATCATAGTCCATATTAATATGACGCCGCAGCACACCACAGAGCTCCTAATTCAAATGTTTGAGCGCCACAATGCACTGAGTTATGGAAGGTCAGGAGCTACAACATGCCATAATGCCCGATGGATATCTACTATGTTCTATGTCTTTATCAGATGAAATCAGGGGGTATTCTGTACTTTTTGGGTCCAAAATGGATCTAGCTACTTAAGCCTAAGTAGTGGAGGAAAACCTAAGGACTTTTGCAATCAGTTTGGAGGCTTTAGTGGCTGTGGAAAGGAGAAATTTAAAAGGAACCCTAAGGGAGTTGTTGTCCAAGGCAAGTCTTGCAAGGTGGTAAAGAAACTCCAAGTGATAACATCTATTTCTCCTCTCTATTCTAGAGTAAGAGCATAAGTGGTTTGTGCTAAAGTGATAGCTGTTTGTAAACTCAGTAAACCTTGAGATTTTCATAGTGGATTTTCTCATTGGTGTGGCTCCATGGTTTTTCCCATTCTCAAGTTTTCCACGTATATGCTTATGTTTTGGATGATTGTATGTGTTGCGTTCTTCTTATTATGATTTTGAGATTTCTAAGCCAACTCTGTAACTATCAACGCACCCCGTTCCTCAAAGGCTTTGGACTTTGGTTTGATTATGTGCATTACAAGTGGTATTCCGCATTGCTTATCTTGTGCTAACAACATAAATGCACCAAGATGCGTGCGACGATGCAGAATGGTCAAGAAATGATGAGATGCTATTGGGGCCTCGCAACAGATCCGTTGTGTCCCAATAATGGATCCCGACGATTAGGATTTAAAAAATTTATTTTATTTAATTATTTTAATTACTTAATAAATTTTCCAAAATTTCTTAAATCCAATTTAAGATTAAATGATCTCAAGAAATTCTCAAACTTTCACCCAAGCTAATTTGAAGGTGAGAAATTCAAAAATGCAATCAGAATTTGATTTGAAAATCAGAATATTTTGGTTTTATTCTAAGGCTCCTAAATTGGCAAAATTATCAATTTGACCTAATGAGATCCAATTGACTCTAAAATTTTAGAAGTGTTTCTAATGGCTAATTGAACATAATTAAATGAAAATTAAAATGTGGTTAAGCTTATATTATGTTAGATTATAATATTAGGTTGTTACATACGAGTTTCATATGATCACTACTCTAGTATGGTAAGGCTACTATTGTCTAAATTTTCTCACAAAAGTTTATTATTCTAAGCATTAAGTTGATCTTCTTAATCCTAAGATCCCAAGCCTTAGCAATACTATCACTAAGCTCCTAAGTACTTAAAATATTCTAATCCCATTAATATTTAAGGCAATATCTAGCCTTAGCTCAATCACTTAGTCATTCTAAGGGGTTCTAAGTCTTAATAATATTTTATCCCAAGTAATTCTATGTTATACATTTGGTATGCTATGGTCACTCATACAATCCTAAGTAGGTTGTACCTAGTCATGTAGTTTATTCTCTATGTCAATCTTTATATACTAATCCCTCTAAGATTACTCCATCTTAATATTATATAAGTCTTCTCTTAGTTACAAGTGTCATACTAAGGGTTGCCCAATACTACTTTAAGTAACACACAAGATCTAGGTATAATCTACAACTTCACTATCCTATTAATTAGATTTACTATGAGTTATTTAGATTGCAATAAGTATGTAAAGATTGATCTAAGTTGTATTAAGAGTTTAACTTATCACTATCTTCCTAATCTCATCAAGTTACTAGACTTATCCTAGTATTAGTGCTCTTGCCAGAAGGTTAGCATGGGGATTTTTCTAACCTTAAGTTCACTTAGAAATCTTAGGATTTGGAGATCTTCATCAATAACTAAATAAATTGGTTAACTATCATCTAATGTAAATTTTAATAATAAAATATTTAAGCGGAGGTTCTCTCACTACAAGCTTTTAGACACACATCAAGGCAATATGAGTTCTAGCTAATATGTTCACTAAGTTGGCTAATTACTTATGAGTGAAGTCTTAAATGTAGAGTTTAAGGGAAGTCCTACAATCTAATAGCTTCTAGGTTTGCTTAAGTAAACAAGGAATTCTAGTATTTATTAAGAGGCTAAGCTATTTCAAGGAGCTAATTAAATGCTAAGTCACATGCTAGGATAACTAGAGTGGAATCCTACACTTGAAAGAAACACAGGTACTAAACTTAGTTCAAGTCAACAGTTAAAGGTTCTAATGATGTCTCCTACTAGCATGAGAAACTAATCAACCAATCTCATTCTAGGGTTTAGAATCACCACTCTAATTAAGTGTCCAATCAAGTCCTAGGGTTTTACAAAATCCTAGCTCTATGTTAAAGTTTGATTCTAAATTTACTATTCTAATCCTCAAATTATCTACCTACATTCTTCATGACTAAAAATAATATTATAAGGTGTCATATAGGTTCATACTAGGCTTGTATTTGTTGTTTTAGCGTTAGGAACCTAAAACATGCAAGTTACAAATTATGAAAAACACATTTAATGATATTTTGAGGTGCCAAAAATGAAAATCTTCCAAATAACATCCAATTGAAATGAAAACAACAAATATGAAATCCTTATAGTAAAATGACACTAAGTAAAGTCAAATTGAACCTCAAATGATCAATCTAAGCACCCATGACACTTAATTATATTTAAAAAATCATTAGAAAAATTAGTTATCAAAATGGAAAATTAATAATATATTAATGTCCTACATAATTTTGTGATCAAAATGGCCTATTCGAATATCAAATTTGGATGAGAATTGGCTAAGTTACTGCACTTACAAAATTAGATTAAATAATTAAATAATTAAAATAGTGATTAGTAAAATTAATCTTCAAACTAAAAATATAATAACATATTAATGATCATTGTATTTTTCTATTTACTTTGAGATATTACATCAATATATTTGGGTTTATATTTTGAAAGTTATGAGGCTTTGAAGATTTAGGAAATAAATAATTATTTATTTTATTGTTTCGTTACTGTTCATAAAGACATAGGCACACACACGCATCAGGCCGCACATGCGCACAGGCCTGGTTACACGCACGCGGGTCAAGCCCGTGGGTCTGATCGGTCCCGCTAATCGTGAATTAAGGCCTCAAAATTTCCCCTAGCACTGATGTCTATGGGTGGCCGGATACGGTTGTCCTTCCCATGAGAGACCTTTCGATTAGCACTAGTAACACCACCAAAGAGCACCTATAACCTTCATTGAAACAATGCCCTAGTTGAGGTGTCACAGCGTAGGCAGATTAGCACTATGTACTACTATGCATGATGATCGAATTGAGCTCTATTGAGCCGACCGAGCACGTTCGGGCTCAATTAATCGGTTCTAACATCATTGGAATATTAAAGAAAAATGAAATGAGGAAGAATTGCATAATAAATGGTGTACCTTCATCGACGAGGTCTACTCAGGTGCCAATGGGTTCAGGAGTGCCGCTCCTCACCGAGACAATCCCAGCTCCTCCACTTCGCACCAGACGATTGTTAAGGGAATAAATGATATATTTGAATCACAAGGGGGGCTAAAGAGGTCTGGATATGTGAAGGACAATCGTACTCCCACTCTCTCGATTATGTGTGGCCGCGCTGGAGAAGATGACAAGAGCATAATACTCCTAGTAGTCTCAGCTCACTGATTGATTTGCAGAAATGCGGAACAGCTCAGATCATCAAATTCTGCTATTCTGTAATACACTTTCTAAACAAGATCAGTGCGACTCACGGTTAAAGCCTTTGGATTCCTTTTTAATTATTTAATTAATTAAATAAATTATTTAATAATTTGAAGTTTTTTAATTAATCAAAATTAGAAAACCAAATTAACTCTAAAAAATCCCATAAATTCACTCTTAGCTAAATTGAGGGTAAGGAACTCAAAATTGAAGCTAAATTTTTAATGAGAGATCAATTTAATTATACTAATTTTTTAATCGTTTAAAAATATTAAAATATTTTGGAAATTTTGATGACTTCCAGAAAATCTTAGATTTCACCCCTAGCTAATTTAGAGGTGAAGTGTTTAATGGTGAACCTCGATTTTGATTTGGAGGTCAACTTAATTTAGGTAATTTCCAGGCTATTTAAATTGCTCGAAATATTTACAGAAAATTAACGGTTTCCAAATTGCACCAAATTTTAGTTGTTGGCTTCTAATTCTATTAGGATTTTAATGATGAATGTTTTAACCTAATTTGGATGTCTAAAATCATGTAACAACCATGGGTTAATACAAGAATAGAGTGACTTATTAATTTCCTTTGATCATGAGCTAAGACTTTAATTGGTTCTTCCACATAAGAAATATCAGGCTAAAGAGTTACATTTGGAAGTTGGATGAGATGAGAAGGTTTTTGAAGACACCTTCTCAATAATGATACATGAAATATGTCATGAATCATTAAGAAATTATCTAGTAGTTTTAACTTGTAGGTTGCAGAGCCCACTTTTGCTGCTACTTCAAAAGGTCCGACGTAACAGGGACTGAGTTTTCCAGTTACACCAAATCTAAACACACCCTTCATTGGGCTGACCTTTAATACGTAAAGACATAAACTTGAAACTCTATAGGACAATGCATGGCATTGTGATATTTGCTTTGATGATCTTGCACATCATGGATCCTCTTCTGAATGAGTTGCACCTTCTTATTGGTTTCTTCAACTAGTTATGACCCAAAAAGTTGGATGCTTCTAGTTTCTGGCTAGTCAAATAAAGTGTTGCATCTTCTTCCATATAGAGCTTCATAAGGGGTCATATCAATGCTTGCTTGATGGCTATTTTTATAAGCAAACTCTACAAGTGGAATGTGGTCCTCCCAATAACCATCAAAATTCAAATTACAAAAATGCAGGATATCCTCAAGAACCTGATTAACCCTTTCTATTTGGCCATCGGTCTGAGGAAGGAAAGTAGTGCTTATATTTAAGGTTGTTCCCAAGACTTGGTGCGCAACTTTCCATAATTTAGATGTGAACCTATTATCTCTATTTGATATGATCGATTTAGGAATCCCATGGAGTTTGATGACCTCTTTGGTGTAAACTTTCACCAATTTCTCTACAGAATCAGTTTGACTGATTGGGATAAAGTGGGATGATTTTGTCAGACGGTCAACTATAACCCATATTACATCTGCTCCGGATCTTATTTTAGGAAATTTTATAATGAAATCCATGGATATATCGAACCACTTCTATTATAGGATTTTAATTGATATAATAATCTGCCAGACCTTTGATATTTGATCTTGACCATATTACATTCATGACACTTTGTTACAAATTCTACCACACTCTTCTTTATTCTTGGCCAAAAGAAAGATTGTTTCAAATCTTGATACATCTTAGCACTTATAGGATGAATTCTATAGCTAGAACTGTGACCTTCAATGAGAATCTCTTAGTGCATAGATTAAGGAATTCAGATTTAATTTCCTTGGTAAATAGTATTTCCTTGCAACTTCAGGATAACGCAACAATTGCTTTTAATGTTGACTCTAATTTTCAGGTAGTCTTCATCCTTTGTATGCGTGAAGGAGACGTCCTTGAGAAAAGTTAGTTCAATTAAACTCATTTCTATTAACAAATATAACATTTTGTAATGCATTGGTTCTATGCTTAGCTTGCAAAATTCATCTACTAATGGACTTTCATCAATCATCACACAAAGAGTAGTACGATGAGTCATAGCATCTACTTTAACATTTGTCTTTCATTGCATTTAGATCATCAAGTTAAGATTATCCTAAAAATTTGAAGTCAATTGGACTTCTCTAAGTTCAGTTAGCATTTTGATCAATCTAGATGCCCTAAATTAAACCTAATATATTTTGATCTCATAATTAAAATTTGATTGCATTTTTTATTTTCTCACCCCCAAATTAGCTAGGGGTAAAAGTTTGGTAAACTTTGGAGATCATTTAGACCATAATTCAAATTAAATTAAAATGGTCTAAATGCATCTTAGGGATTTGTTGTGCAGACCGCGGGTGATCCGCTGTGGAGCCCGGGTCGCGTGACAGCAGAATACTGTTCCATCCCTCCATTCCTTCCGGGGATCCTACGGCTGGGAACTATGATTCGCAAAACTGCGAATTTGCCATTGGATCTGCTCGACCAATCCGACAGCCTGGATCGCTTCTGCGATCGACCGTTAGGATCCGAGCAATCCGAGCCATTCTGCCATCTAATCGATCGATCAAACAGCATCCGAAGGTCCTGCTACTATGAACCTTCATCTTCCTCTCGCTCGAGTCTGACAGAGAATCCTTGTGACGACCCCAATATTGAGAATCACTAGATACTAGATTAGAAGGCAGCTAATCCAAATCATTAGATATTGTGTTTGGCCAAGGATTTAGAAGAGGGTATTAAGTTAAGATAGAAGGGAATTTATAAATTTTGTTATGTGAAAATGCATATGAAGATGTAAATGAGAATGAAATAAATTAATCATGTGATACATGTAATTTAAAATCAAATGATATGAATACTTGCAATTCTAAATATGAAAATTCTAAGTATTTAGCATATGAAATATGAGTCTACAATTTTCCAATTTTATTCTAAGTCCTTAAATTCTTATTAATTTTGGTAGAGTTTTCACTGTATTTGGCTAAAGAAACACCTGAAATATAGACATACAAGTCTTCCATTCCAATGGAAGATATAATTGAAAGAAAAAATAACTTAAAACTAGCATGAAATTAATCCATTACATAGGATTGTTTAGTTCCAGTTCTAATATAGAGCCAATCTATTACATAGGATTTGCTCACTTATAATTCTAATATAAAGTCAATCCATTACATGGGATTGCTTATTTTCAGTTCTAAAGTAAAGTCAATCCATTACATAGGATTGCTTATTTTTAATTCTAAAAGTTTAAAGTGGGAAATTACATGTGTAACAATTATCTATCCTAAAGTTTGCAGAATTCACATGACTTATTACATACAAGAAGATTAAGAATTAATCTCAACTTAAATATGTAACTACTTTCAAATTTTATATGAAATCTAGTATACTACTAATTCCAATTTAACATACAAGCAAATATGCAACTAAACTCCAATTTAATATGCAAAGTAAATATGCAACATTATTATGCAACTAATATTTAATTAACATTCAATTATATTCATTCATCCATTCATCTCATCCCAAGCATATAAGCAATTAATTAAACTCCAACATAAGCATAGTAAATATGAAGTAAATGACTTTAATTATTATAAACTATTATTAATTAAAAGGAAAGTAATAGCTCACATGTAAAAAGTTAATAAGATATATTTTTATTATATTATAAACAGAAGCAATTTAAGCTATGCACTTGGTCTAACTCCACTAGCCTCCAAATGTACCTGATCTATCATATTTTGGCATTTAAATATGACAGGGTAAAGCTAAGAAAGAGAAAATCTGGTTAGACTAAATAGTCTAAACATGATTTAAGATTAGGCTAAATATTATATTAGTTCAATTGGATATCACTACTAGTTACAAAATTTGAATAAGCAAGGGTGCAAGAAAGTAAGCATACAAGTGTGAAAAAAGTAAGTAAGAATAGACAAAGTGAGTTAGAATACTCACTTAAATATACATCCTAGCCTGTAATTGAAACAAGGGTAAAAACATCCTAAATAGGTTAGAAAGAAACTAAAGTGCATATGAAAGTAATTGAAATAAAGCATGTATATGTTCAATGAACTTATGCTGAGTAAGTAAAGAGATAGTAAAGCATTAACTAAAATTAAGCAATATATATTGTATTCTAAATTAATTTTTAAGTAAGCAAAACACAATACTGAAGATAGAGAGTGTAAAGCTTACATAGTAAGAAAAGTATCTTAAACTCATGATCTAAGATTAACATAGCTTAGGACTATATAAGGAACACAACTAAAAAGCTATGATGAGTCTTCACAATCAATAAGATTGTTGAGGATCTCACTTCTTATTTAATTGAAGTTATTTTATTAGAAAGGGGTCTCATTCTGCAGGGACTTATAGAATGAAGAGAGGAGTTAATCATGTCTACCTAACTGGTATTGGAAAATGGGGTTTCAAATGTAACTTACACTCAAATATTCACCCTCTGAGACTATGAGGATCCTTATTTCTCCAATTTAGCCTGCCCTTGACTACTTCATTTAGCAACCCCTATTATTTTAAATGTGAAAGTTTTATTTATGCACAAAATCTTATATGAATGATTCAAATGAAAAAGGCACAAAGCTAAGCAAGCATTCAAGAAAAATTTAATAATTGCAACTAAGTGATATCTAAAGTAATCTAATTTTAATGATCTACTTAATGATTGGAGCTAATTAAGCTCCCAATTAACTTTGAGATATTTATCTCAAGTTAAATGTAATTAATAGTAATAATTAGAGTTTTGAAAATAATAGTTTCATTTCATTTATTATGATATGACAAAATAATTTATAAGTATAATCAATGTACATATAAGCTAATTTTAATCTAACCCTAAGCTGTAAGATTTGGTTATTTTAACTAATCATGACTTAGGTGACTAGTAGGAAATGATTGAGATTATGAAATTATTAATATAAGAAATTAGAAGTAAAGATTTAATTCACTAAACTCACTAGCTAGGTTGTAACTTGAAAGTTCTATCTAAATCGAATACTAATATAGCTAAGTTATAGTTTGAAGGATCAAATCAATCAAGTACTAATCTAGTTATGCTATAATAAAATGAAAGGTTTAAAGTAAATAAAAGATAGGATTTAAGAACTACAAGTTCTAAATATTCTAATAGCTACAAATTAATGAATTCAATAGGATTCATAAACTACTCTAAGTAAAATAGGATTCTTATTACTAACTCATAAATGATTCAAGAGAAGTTTTTAAGATTTAGGATGAATAAACTAGGCTCTAATCTAGTAATTAAAGCTAATCCTAGTTGATTCAATAATCTACAATTACAAAAGCATTAAGGTTAACTACTCTTAATGGATGTGACAATTAGTCCTAAGGATCAATTATAAGTCATGCTTTTAAATCAATCCTAGGGTTTCTACCTTAAGGTTCAAATATGAATTAAGCAATTTTGCAATTAATTCACGTAGTTAGAAAATGAGAACTAAGCTCAAACTCAAGTAATCTATTTTGGCATGGGGAATAATAAATGTGACATGTTAGCTATCCTAGGGTTTTATAAAGCCTAAAACATGTTATCTAGGAAATTAGAATTTATGATAATAACACTTAATTAAGAGTGAACAACCTAAAATCACTAATTATTGCCCAATGGAAATGATTTACATATTATTGAAATCCTTATATCATAAGGAGAAAAATTACACTAAGTATGTCAATTTAGGTCAACCTTAGAAAATTAGGGTTTTTATGACTCTTAATTAGGGTTAAGAAGTGATTATGAAAATTAAGTTTCAAATACTAAATTTGATTTCATATTATTGTTCCTCATATTTTTGTAAGTGAAATGGACTATTTGATCATTTAATTTGGACATTAAATGATCAAATTAAGTCACATGAAATGATAAAATTAATTTGTAATTAATTAATTAATCTTAAATATTAACTAATCAAAATATTAATCAAAATAGAAATTAAACTGCATATTATTAATCTATATATTTTTGTGATCAAAATGGTATCTAATATTGCATTATTTGGATTAATATTTTAATAGTTATAATTAATTGAAATTTTCATTTATAAATCATTAATGATTGAATTAAAATCATTAACTCCTTCATTTAAAGAATTAATCGCATGACACGAAAATCTGTGGCGCTCAAAACAACGCCTCGGATTTTGGTAAATGGAGGCTGTCACGCACGGCTCTCGAAAGTCATCAGACACGCATCCCTCCTTATGGAAGACGTGTGCCAAGGTGGGACCCGCAATAAGCCGCGTAGACCAGCGAATGGACCGGGCAGTTCAAACAAAAATGAACCGGCTAGCTCATTAGGTCTTCTTCTTTCCGACAGCCTGCGGAAATCGGAAGAATTAGGGTTTGATTTTTGTATGCAAATTCCGAGTTTTACAGAGCCTGCAGCTTATGGATAGAAAGCTAAAAATAGGTCCTAGCTAAAGGAACTAAAAGCCCTAATTATTGAATTAATTAGCATCATTAATTAAAGGAAATATTAAAAAAAAATTCAATTAGGGATTAGGGTAAAACTAGATGAAAAAGGAAAGTAGGAGTGGAGATCGGGCTGCCTGTGTTCAATCAAAAAGCAGAAAGATAAAATATAACCTCCTTAAGAACCTAAGTTACCTAATACTCAGCAAACAAAATCACAACACCTCCTTAGTTAATTCTTTGGCAAGATTATAACAAACCATGGAGATGAAAGACCACTTCTAAATAGAAGTTCTTAACAGCTTAAGAAGTCTACTAAGCCTCTAGTGCACAGCCTCCACCAACCATAGGTTAGGCACTAAGAGATAAAGATAGCAATACCTCTTTTAGTGCTCAGTCACTAGAAGGACTTCTACAAAAGCTATTACAACTTACTGCCACCCAATAATAATAAAAGAACAGACACAAGTGTAGTTTTTGTAGACTCGTCTACAGCCGGATTTACAGATTCTATACTTATCGTTCACTTTTCTAATATTGGTGAAACTATCATTCTAAACTATACTGGGAGTACAAAATTTTAGGATCCATAAGATCCTACCATCAGAGTAAGCTCAGTTGAACAGTCCTATAAAGGTCAAAGCATTAGAACTCATCAAGTTCTAACTTCAATAAATCAATATTGCCTAATGAAGTTAAATGGCTTAAAACAATCATCTTATTTACATTATGACCAAACCTTGATATAATCCATCAAGATTAAGACTCTAGAGATCAAACCCCAAATATGGTGTTTAAGTCTCTTAACTTACGATTCTAAGCACATAAAGGTTAGGATTTCCAATCACTTAAAACCTAAAGTCCTAACTACCAATTTAGGTAAGGACTTAATAGACTAGCTATCTTAATGCTAATTTGATCTACTTGGATACGATGGCATTTCCCTATTATTCTACCTAAGTAGAGAATTAAGCTAACCCATCTTACTCCTTACTAAGATCTAATCAGATGCTAATGCAGACTCTTTGTTATTCTTACTAAGAAGAAGAGAAATAAGATTTTTATCTAAGCAGCACAAGAATAAGGAACTACTCAAATTATATATTAAGAAGTTAACTTAATACTTAATGCTCCACAATGAAGAATGGAATTGCAAGAAAAAAACTAAGATATGAATGACTGAAAACTTTAGAAATTAAATTTGAAAATAAGCTTGATGCAAACTTCCTTCCTTCATTGGTGATAACAGAAATAAGGGCATGCATCCTTAACAGAGTAGCAAGAAGATTAACTACACTTCTATTCAGATCACTCCTAGGAAAAAAGGAAATGATTTTGCCACAAGAGAAGGCATGATTGCATAAGTTGGAGTTAGAGATTTAATAGGAAATGGATTTTATACTTAGGGATGATAATCAATCTACACCTAAAGCTAAGGTGGTTAAGTCATTAGAAAAGTTTGAGGTGATTGGATTCCATCCTCCTTGACTACTTCATAATCTTCTAAGGAATATAAGGTTTCTTCCTCAGCCTCTACTTCCCTTAATGGTATACTATCAATCTTGCACCTTTTGTCAATTTTGAGAAATTGGTAAAGTGGCAGAATACAAGATGATTCTAAGTCGAGCCTCTTAAACTTTAGAGGTAATGACTAAGTCTAGCTCCTTCAGTCTTTACCAATTCAGGAGAAAAACTTAATTGCATTCTCACTCAGAATTCATCGATTAGGATTCACTTAACACCTTGAGTCGAATGAATTCTACTCAACAATCCATTCTTAAAATTATATCGAAGTTTGTAATCAACATAAAGATAAGTTTGGATCATATGAATTGGTTAAGAATTGGGAGATCTACTAAGCAGAATTTACTAGCACACATTTCAACACTAGATGGCAAATAAACTACTAAGAAATTTCCTATGCTGAAATGTTGAAGGCTAATGGAAGAGGCACAACTCACACATATAAAGGAATAATTAACACCCATGTCAAAGAGTGTGACACAAGATTGAATAACAATAATTAGAGTTCCTATAATAGGGAAAATAAACTCTAATTACAAATAATAGAAATTAAAGTAGATAATACTGAAAATAAATTGCAGAAGAAAATGAAAAAAAAAACAATAATTGGAATAATTAAACTCAGAACATACCAGAAATCATGTTGTTGTCCTCTTGTGCTTTGGAAGAAGGTGAGGAGAAATCTCCAGGTACCACAAGAGATTGGGAAACAGCTTTGCCTTTATCCCTTCTGCTGGGTCGACCTTACCAAGAGGAAGATGGAGGTACACCTTTTTGAGGATGTGTACTTCCACTAGCAGATGGAGGCTTTAAGGCAAGAGGAGTTGCTTGGAAGTTTAAAGGAGCATAATTTTGGATAGGAGATTGACGGTTGATTCTTATCTTATCTACAGTCCATCTAGCCCAGTAGTCCCAATATCTGTGATTGGTTTTGCCAAAGGTGTAACACTGACCACCGGTGTGGTAACACTTTTTGTAGGGGTGATTTAGATTTGGGAAAGAAGCTTGGGGAAGAGTTGGAAATAGTCGAGGTAGAGTAAGAGAAGATTGTGAAAGGGGTACAGAAAGATGACATATGCTTAGCAGCACGAGTTTGTGCTTCAATCATCTCTCACATTAAATCTATAAGATTTTGCATTTGATCAATCTGAGATATGGTAGAAGCAGTGGGTTCTTTCACTACTAGAGGAGTTGGATCATTTGGATCAAGATTCATACTAATAGAAGGAAAAAGAAAGATTAATTAGAAGCTTAAAAATTTTGGAAAAGAAAATTCTCCTTAATTTAGAAGACTTTGAAGATACTTTAATTGAAAGAAAGAAAGAAAAACATAAGTAGAAAGAAACTATATACATTAAACTATTAAGGAAGAAGGAAATAGTGCAAAAAGAAATAACATTATATTTGATGAAATTTTTTATAAAATATAGATTTAAAAATTTCATAGGAAGGAGCTCGTTATAAATGGTTGTACCCATGAACAAGCATATCATAAGTATGATTCCACCAATTTGTTGCATAGATATCAAAGAACTATTCTAACATCAGCAGACGCATAAGATCTGGACATTCAATGGCATCAAATACTAAATTATCGCGATGAAGCCATTCTCTTGCCAATCTAGAAAAATGATCGCCTTTAAAGATACAGCGCTTTAATATCTTATTCAACACATCTCCACTAGTTGGAGGTACTCCTTGGTATACATGACCAAAGGTCAAGCCATACCAATTATCATAATCCCAATAATTGAAGAATGATTTAGTAAAGTATTTTAGCTCAGACACACAATATGACATCTGTAAGTTTGAATAAAATTTGGAATTAGAATTTAAATTATTTGTTAAATTTGAAATGCATTTATTGTCCTAAGATGTCATTTACTTGTCCTTACTATACTGTGTTGTTTGCTTTTGAGATGAATGGATATATTTATCTTAACTTAAAGTTCTCAACTTGGCTCCGATACCAACTGTGATGACCCCAATATTGAGAATCACTAAACTCAACATTGATATGTCACCATAATACGTAATACTATATTAGAAGGAAGCTAATCCAAATCATTAGATATTGTGTTTGGTCAAGGATTTAGAAGAGGAACTTAAGTTAAGATGAAAGGGAATTTATAAAATGTGTTATGTGAAAATGCATATGAAGATGTAAATGAGAATGAAATAAAATTAATCATGTGATACATGTAATTTAAAAGCAAATGATATGAATACTTGTATTTCTAGATATGAAAATTCTAAGTATTTAGCATATGAAACATGAGTCTACAATTTTCCAATTTTATTCTAAGTCATAAATTCTTAAAAATTTCGGCAAAGTTTCTGTTGTATTTGGCTAAAGAAACACCTGAAATGTAGACATACAAGTCTTCCATTCCAATGGAAGATATAATTGAAAGAAAAAGCAACCTAAAACTAGCATGAAATCAATCCATTACATAGGATTGTTTAGTTCCAGTTCTAATATAGAGCCAATCCATTACATATGATTTGCTCACCTATAATTCTAATATAAAGTCAATCCGTTACATAGGATTGCTTATTTCCAGTTCTAAAGTAAAGTCAATCTGTTATATATGATTGCTTATTTCCAATTCTAAAAATTTAAAGTGGGAAATTATATGTGTAACAATTATCTATCCTAAAGTTTGCAGAATTCACATGATTTATTACAAATAAGAAGATTAAGAATTAATCTCAACTTAAATATGTAACTACTTTCAAATTTTATATGAAATCTAGTATACTACTAATTCCAATTTAACATACAAGCAAATATGCAACTAAACTCCAATTTATTATGCAAAGTAAATATGCAATATTATTATGCAACTAATGATTTAATTAACATTCAATTATATTCATTCATCCATTCATCTCATCCCAAGTATTTAAGTATTTAATTAAACTCTTACACAAGCATAGTAAATATAAAGAAAATGACTTTAATTATTACAAACTATTAGTAATTAAAAGGAAAGAAATAGCTCACATGTAAAAAATTAATAAGCTATATTTTTATTATATTATAAGCGGAAGCAATTTAAGCTAGAGGAGAATGTGCTTGGCCATTGGATCAGTCTTGTGATCCAACGGTTCATATTCATTCACACGAATCGACCGTTAAATAATTAACCAAAACACAGGATGGCCCGGATCGCACGGGACTGCTGTCTCGTGCATACCATCTCACAGCGGATCTGCGCCCAAAAAAAAAATAAAGTTGTCGGGAATTTAAATATATATATATATACATATATATATATATATATATATATATATATATATATTATTTAATTTATTCACTTATTTAATTTAATAATTTTACTCATTTTATTAATCAAAATTATATAACCAAATGCACTCCGAAAAATCTCAAAAATTCACCATAACCTAATTAAGATATGGGGAACTCAAAAATGAAATTGGATTTTTGATCGGATGTCAATTTAATTATCTTAATTTTTTAGGTATTTAAATATTATTAAAATATTTGGGGAAAATTCGATGACTTCCAAACACTTTCAAAATACCATCCCTAGCTAATTTGGGTGTGGTGAGTCCAATGGTGGATTCCGTTTTCGATTCTAAGGTCAAAATAAATTAAGCATTCTCAAAATTATCAGAAAACTAGAAAATATTAGAAATTGTCAAATGATCTCCAAATTGTACCAAAATTGAAATGGAGACTCATAATATTATTATAAAGCTAATGGAAAAAGGATTAGAGTCAATTATATCACTAATTGATGGGTAACAATACTAGGGTTGTTACAATCCCTCCCGTACTGCCAGCTGTTGGATCTGTCCCCCACTCCCACTTCCCTCAACAGCATATCGATCCCGATTAGGCCTCGTGACCTAGCCGAGCTCAAATTGGAAATTCGAGAGCTCAGCCATGACCCAATCTCTCGGGCCTCCCCAGCTTGGGCTTAAGGCTCTGGAAGCTTCCCAAACTCCTTCTGAGGCTATAAATTGCCTCAGGTTTACCTTAGGTAAAGCTTGCTGATCAATTGGAGTCTTCCCCTTAATCACCATTGTCGGCCTGCTTAAGCTTCTTCCAGGCATTCCAGAACCTTGCAAACTACTGGTAGTATTTTCTCCTGGTTTTCAGGATTATTTGCACAATCCAGAAGCTTAGCTAGCATCCCCGATCTCCCTCTGCATCTTCTGTGAGCCTCCTGTCAAATCAGGTACTCCAGTTTGCACGGTCTGAGCTAATTAGGCTTAGACTCCCCTTCTTTTGATTCGTTTAGCTTCATATTGTTGAATCAAAATCAATATGGTCATGTCTATGCCCTGAGCTAAGCCCTAATCGATCGAATAGATTGATCGGGCTGAAACTATAAAATAGCCTGGGACCGAGTAGGGTCCCAGCATTCCATCCCACCTCACACCCTTAGACCAGAGGGTTTCGATCTGTTTCACCTCCTTGAAGGTGTAAGGATCAAGCCTTGAGCCTGGCATGGTTTTTGTGGGGAGAATTGTCTCCCCACAGTAGCTTCTTAAGGAAGTTTTCAGGTGAGTAGGGTCCGGCCGATCCGGACCACCTCACTTGGGCTTCAGGCCTCTATCGATGTGTCTAGCCATGGTGAGCATGTAGCGACCTTCCACCAGTCGTGCCATGGTCTGGATGCATGGGAATTGACTAATTAGGTTTTCCCTAATTGGCCAATCCGTTGGGACGAAGCCACTGTGTGGGTTGGGCCGACCCATAACCGGCACGGTGCGATAATCCCGGGTCTCTCAGCCCCAACCAACCCGCGCCTTTTGTAATCGGGTCGAACTCATTTTAATTAAGTCCAATTAATTGGATTTATTTTCCTTAAGGAAAATGATTCAATTAATCGAATCATAGGGAAATTTAATTGGAAAAATGCAAATTAAATTAATGTGATAACTTTCAATCAATTGGTCTAAACTATATGATATTATATACCAAATTGATAAAAAAATCATCAAGAATCAGAATACAAAATAATATTGCACTTTTAATGGTTGGATTTTCTGGATTATCCTAATTATTGCAGAACTTAATTAGTGTGGATTAGCATGTATACTTAGCCAAATTACATGATTTAGGTGGCATTATGTTCCTTATGCCTTGTAAAATGTATGTGATAAGTGGTTATATTTTTTGATTTAAGTATTCTTAATTATACCCTAATCTTGTAATTGCATGATTAGTAAAAATTAGGGTTTCTATTCATTGAATCTTTGTAAACTCAGTCTTTAATTATTCATGTGAATAGATAGAACATAATTGCTAGGTTT
Organism: Gastrodia elata; assembly: GCA_016760335.1. NCBI lineage: Eukaryota > Viridiplantae > Streptophyta > Magnoliopsida > Asparagales > Orchidaceae > Gastrodia > Gastrodia elata. The sequence goes on along the minus strand of CM028676.1, from coordinate 14,706,965 downwards.
CATGAAATTCTAATGGTTAGATTTGTAATTAGGTGCTAATCCTTTTGTGTTGAATTAAGATTTGGTTAGCACTAATTACCTTTTATTTTCGTTGAATTTTTCTGTTAGTATGCCTTAAAATAGTAGTGTGGTTATAAGTATCTCAATTCATGTTAACCAACAATTAATCTATTTAATAACTTGGAATTTAGAAATTGAAATTCTTAAATAACCTTAAGAAATCTTAAGAAGTTGATCAAGTTATTAATACTTGATCTAAATCAGAGATTCCCATCAATAATACATCAATAATATACTGATTTGACATATGATCCAAAAATCAACAATTGGTCTTAATTGGGTAAGGATTGGAGGTTAAACCCCAACCTGTTAGATTAAGATCTGAATTCTTAATCACTTAACCAAATGACTTGATTATAAGATAATTTAATTGATATTACTCCAATAATACAACTAATTTAGTATTGATATTAAATCATTAAATTAGAAGTGTTAATATTATTAATGAAGTTATGTGATTGAATCATCTGAATCTATACTTTAGATCTTTGATTTTCTCTTATATAAGACTATTAGCATAAGATGGTTAATAAAACTGAAATGATTTATGAAATGACCTAGAATTAATAATATCTTTGATTTAATCCCATGATTGAAGAATAGGTGATGATTAGATGGATCTAATCATCTGATCTGATCACTTTCATCTAAGATGATGAGTAAACCCATAATCTTTAAGCTTAAGTGATAGAAGAGTGAGATCATAAAGATCTGACTTTAGAAGGGCCTTAAAATGTTTTAAAGAATGTTATACCTTGAGGTAAGAAAGAATTATTGTGACATATTGAGGTAGGAACCTAGATGATCCTCCTTAATCTTATAAATTGATCTTAAACCTTATGGTAGAATACACATAAAATTATTAGATTGAGATTCTTCTATGTGGTAGTTACCTATGTTGAGTGACCTCTTAGTCACATCCTTAGAGCCTTGTGTAAGACTTACCCAATTAGAATAAGGATTGATAGTATTGGATAAATCCTTGGTGATTAAATAGAACAAATTGAACCTGGATTATTAGTTGAGTATAGTAGTGTATATCCATAAGTGTTGGATCTCTCTAGCAGTATTCAGGAATTATTGAGTCACTCTAAATAAGATTTATCCTGTGGGCTTAGGCAAATATAATCTCGCTTAGACTAAATCAATTAATCTTAAAGAGTGTTATAACTAAGGATTTAAATCTTTAGTTTGAGATATAAACTGCGACCAAGATCTGCCTCCTATCTTAAGGCGCTTCGATAAGTGCAATTTTAAACAAACTAAGTAATTTAAGTTACCCTCTTTAGAACACTATGTATACTTATAATTAGAGTATTTAACAACTTAGTTTGAGGTACAAACTACGACCGAGTTCTGCTTCCTATCTTAGTGCGCTTCAATAAGTGCAGTTTTAAACAAATTAAGTGTTAAATCCACTTTTCTTGGAAACATACCCAATATGTATATACTATCCTTCTAACTGATAATTTTAGTAAAATCCTAAGTTAATCTAATTATTAAAATTAAAATCTAGAATTATGAATCCTTTTTAGCTGAATTCTGCACAATGAGGACATTTGAGCCATAATCCAATTTTAAGCATTTCTGAATTTCTGGATTTAAGTCATGTACAATATGAGCATGAGTATGAGCATGAGTATGAGCATGAGCATGGTGTATGAGTATTAGTGATGATTTATGAGTTACGGAATATTGCATACCTCAACAGGAGAAATTCATAATGTTGAGACATTACGGTAAAATTTCCCAACATTATGTATATAGACTGTGGCGACCGGGGATTAAAGTTCGAAAGTCTTTAAAGAACAATTCATTTCAATTGAAAATATATATATATTTTTATAATTCAAAAAGGACATAATAAAATAAAATAATAATCCACAGTCCTTTTATACATAGAGCCAAAACATATATGAAAAGTTACAATAGTTTGAATTTTACAAAATATGAAATAAAATATCTACATTCTTTTGCTTCTTTAAATTCTTCCTCTTTTAATTTGGCAGATCTTCTAAGTTTTTTAATTATCAAAACCTGAAAAATTCAGTTTACCAGTCATGTAGGAGTACGCAAATTGTTCTTATAAGAATAATTTAGCATCCTATAATAGGTATGAATCACATATGAAAATAACAGAAAGACTGCAAATAAAGTAAGCAATTTCCAAATGTAATTTCTGCCCTGCAAAATAGCTATGAAAATCAACATATATGAAATAAATTTTATCAAAAGCATTTGTAACAATTTGGAGTTAAATTGGCTAACTTATGGCTATTTGAAGTTTTTAGGGTTAAAGGCTTAATTAGGGTTAGGTCCTAATTGTGATTAGTCTCAATTTAATCCAAATACTAAAATAAGCACTACTAAAATATTCTTTAAGTTTTTCTGAGTATTTTAAGACCCATATTTGATATGTTTGGGGTAGTGTATTCAAAGTTATGTTTATTTGATCTTTTGAAATTTTTTCCTAATTGATTAATACCCTAAAATGTCACTATATAAAATATCTGTCTAAATGGAAAATTAATTATTTTATATTATTCCTCTAATTTTGCTGGTAAAAATGGTATATATATTTATAATATTTGGATGAGTATTTTGTAAGTTATGAATTCCAAAATTGACTATTTATATATTAATTTTACTGTTTTAATTAATATTTTAATTTCCTTAATCTATTTTATAATATATTTATATTAATATTACTGTTATAAAAAAAAATTTCTATTATTTATTATTATTTTTAATATGATTTATTAATTTATATTATTAATTAATTACACTTATTATTTTGTTATATATATATATAATTAATTTCTGTATTTATTTTATTATCTGTTTTATTATATTTAAATTAATATATTATTTTATTTAATCTATTTATTAATTAATTAAATATATTTATTAAATATTACTTTATCATATTATTTAAATTTTCTGTTTATATGTATCTTATTATAATTTACTGATTTTATTTATCTATTTTTATTTATTATTTCTAATTTTATTTATTTATATATTTTCATTTATTATTATTTGACTTTTCTGCAGGTGGGGGGCCCACTCGAGACACACGGCAGCTTCTTATTTGCCGTGTCAGAGAAGTGGGTCCCACCGGGAGACAAAGCGCTGACATCGTGCTGTCCCGCGAGACACGCGTCCTCGCGGGATTGGCGCGTCAAACGAACGCGGGGCCCGTGCGATGACAGCGTATAATGAAAACGCTACGTGGAATTTGGGTCGGGCTCGGATCGACCCGGCCAACCTAATCATTCGTCTTCGTTCCGCGTCCGTCCCGAACGCCTCCTCCTAGGGCAGCGAAATCGGGGTCGACGGCAGCAGGTTCACCTCTTGATCGAAAGATCTTGAAGAGATCTTCCAACTGGTACTAAGAACTTAGCAAGAGGGAATATCTATCACGGTGAAACCTTAACCCTAGCAACCTCTGCCGAGACGAACGAGGTTTAACGGTTTGAACTGTATATCTAAACCTAATTGACAAAGATCGAATGCATTTGAGTTCAATCAGATCCGTGGATTTATTAATCTAGCTTATGAAATAAGTAAACGAAAAGGATTTGGCAATTATTAATAGAGATCGAGGTATAGCCAGGTACCTGGATTGAACGGTGGATTTGCCTGGGCTAGCTTGATTTTTACTGGAGTAATTCTTTTGAAAGATGGGATAATGAGTTATTTCAGGATCTTAAATGTATGCAGGGATAGGGTCTTCAGCGGTGGATTGGCACGGGGCGTGGAGGAACGGCGACGCGCATTCTCGCCTTCGCCGCGTGTCCCTGCCTTTGCCGCGTGCGACGATTTTAGGGACGATGAGTCTCGACCGTCCGATCGTTCGATCGGACGAATCGGCTGATCCGTCAAACGGAACGGCGCCGATTTAAAATAGGGTGACGGTGTTACCTAATTGCGATGGTGCCATTTGATATAATTTAATAATTAATTATTTAATTTAATTTAAATCAATTTAATTAATTAAACTTAATTTAATAATTATATTCCAAAAATTTTTAAAATATTAATCCTAACTAATTGAGGGCTTCTGAACACAATGGTGCATTTAGATTTTTGATCCGATGAGTATTTAATTACTCGAATTTTCAGGTATTTAAATAATATTAAAATGTTCATCAAAATTTTACAACTTTCAAATGCGTTCAAAACTTCACCCCTAGCTAATTTAGGGGTGGTGAACTCAATGGCGGAGTCAGATTTTCAATCTGAAGTCAAAATTATTTAAATATTAATAAACAATTGAGAATAAAATTTTGGTATTTTACATAAACATTGGACCATACTGCTCATAGCAATTCAATGATAGTTCAGTTGCGTATCAGTGGCGTACAATAGTGTGGCATATTTAGATGCATGAATTCAATGACATATAGTATAGTTTGGGTTTTTTTACATTAGTTTCAGACCATTCCTTATTTTTTGTAGTTTTCAGTATTTATATTGCAGTTCAATTTCCTTACTCAATTTTGCATAGTTTCAGTTATTCAATTGTCTTTATAGTTTTTTTACAATTTTATTTACTTTATTATTTCATTGCACATATTTATAAAACTGCTTAGTTTAGTTTTGATGTGTTAGTCTTCTTGTCTAACACGGAGTACTTTTGGGATCTGACAATTTGATCCTAAGTAAATGATTGAGCCAGGACATGAGGATTTGCAGGAGATCCAGGAGGAGTACGTGGAGCCTTAGTGGACCCTCCTTCAACCTTATCACTTTTCTGTTTTTATCTCAGTTTGTTACCTAGACTTTACTTCTGTATTATTCAGTAAATAGTTTCTAATAATTTTGGATGCATTTTACTTTTCTTTTCTGAGATGAATGCTTACTATTATTCTATGATGAATGTATTCTGGATGTTTTGCTTTAGCTGTAGCACTCTATTATTCTACTGCTATACTTAATATTGTGATGTGATCAACATATTGGAAATGCTGATATTTGAGAACATATATTAGATTCCTTATTCGCCATTATAATCCAATGTATGTATTATTCTAATACTTAGGATAAGTATCTTACTCTTATCTTAAGTATTGACACTCGGCCCTCCTCTTGGGTTGAGTCAGTAGCCGTTCATATGGGTTTAGTATCAACTATTTGGGGAGATGGTTTACGCCTCCTCGAGTGGCGCACCGCTCTGCCGCCAAATTGATTAAGTTACCCCTTTTGCGTGCGACAACAGAACGGGGAGCTACACTACTGTGGCAAGTTCAAGGTCATGAACAGGGTGATTTTTCTTGTTCAGTTTTAATTGATGAGATGCTTATGCGATAACCTTCTCATCTTGCATTAGCATGCATCCAAGTTCAGATCCCAAACTTGGAAATTCAAACCTTTTTTAGGTAAGGTTAATACAGGGGAAGAAGTGAGAGCTTACTTATGCTTTAAAAATGCTTCTTCACATTCAGGATACCACTCGAATAGTATGACTTTTTTAGTTAAACTTGTCAAATAAGACACTATCAATGAGAATCATTTCACAAATTTGTGAGAGTATCCATCTAGTCCCAAGAAACTACAAATATGAGTTATTGATTTTGGTTGAGACCATTCTTACATAGCACTAACTTTCCTCTGATCGACTCAAATTCCTAGGGCAATGCTGAAACTACCCAAAAATGCCATATAATTGAGCCATAACTTACCCTAAGAGTACTTAGCATAGAATTTATGTTCATGCAATACCTCTAGCACTGTTCTTAAGTAGTTCTCATGTTCCACCTTACTCTTAAAATAAAAGAGAATATTATCAATGAATACGATCACTAATTTATCTAAGAAAGGCATTAGAACTCTCTGCATTATGTCCATGAAGATGAACGATACATGAGTTAGACCAAAGGACATCACTAGAAACTCCTAATGTCCATATCAAGTCTTAAATGCAATTTTCTCTATATCTTCTTCCTTGGATCGCAATAGGTGATAACTAGATCTCAAATCGTTCTTGGAGAATACTCTGGCTTTGATTAATTGTTCGAATAGATCATAAATTTAAGGTAACGGATATTAATTCTTGATCGTCACCTTAGTTAGCTCTCGATAATATATACACATTCGCATAGAACTATCTTTCTTCTTGACAAAGAGAATTGGTGCTCCTCAAGGAGACATACTTTTCCTAATCATACCCTTTTCTAGCAGTTTATATATTTGCTTGTTCAATTCTTGTAATTCCTTGGGCGGCATACGATACAGAACTTTTGAAATAGGCAAAGTTCCTAGAATAAATTCAATAGCCAACTCCACTTCTCTGGTTGGAGGAAGAATAGGCAGGTCTTTAGGAAATACATTGGTAAATTCCTTAACTATACAGTTTTCACCGATAGGAATGTTTTCTTTCTTCTCTCACAACATAGTTACTAAATATGTGTCACATCCTTTTCTAACTAGCTTTTCTACCTTCATAGCATTTATCAGAGAAGCTCGAGTACTGATTTTCCCAATAAATAACTTCACTTGACTTCCATTGTCGAGCGTGGTCTTCTTCTTTTGGAAGTTATAATGGTGTCATGCTTGTTCGGTCAGTTCATTCCTAATATCATATCAAAGTTTGCTATCAGTAGCACAATTATCTTACCTTCAGTTTTTTTATCACTGATAGGTATAATGAGGTCACAGAACTGATGTGCTTGCATACGAGCTCCGAAGAGTAGCCCTATGATCAAGGACTTAGCAAATCGATAGTAATGTAACTTTAATGATTTTACCCAATTTTCAGATACAAACGAATGACTTGCTCCAGTGTCGAATAAAAATTTGAAAGTTTTTCCATTATTATCTAAGGTGCCTAAATGTATGATTCCAAATTTTACTTGAAATGATAGAAAGAAATTAGTTGAAGGCATGTGCAAAATAAAATTTAAAACATACCTGAAACAACTTCATTATCTGCAAGGGTAGTAACTGGAGTGATCATAGACACTTTAGTATGAGTAGAAAGTCAATGATTCCAGTTCACTCAACCATGATAATTCTGAGTAGGATCAAGAGTAGATATCTTTCTTAGTTCCTGAATAGGAATAGGTGGTGGCATAATTGTGAGTGCAAGAGCTCTACTATTCAAGGGTTGGGGGAGGAAGACTTAATCTCTTTAGGAGTTGGTGATGAGAGCTCCATCGATAGTCTTCTCAAAGGTGCATCAATAACAATAGTGACCCTGTCTGCCACAAGTGTAATATATATTTCCTTGATGGTAGCATTTACCATAAGGGTGGGGATGGTTGCACTCTTGAGTAGTTGACAGTGGTTGCTCAGGATCACGATGACACACCTTTATTGTCCTCATGTGTTTGAATGCTTCTTTTCTGGCAGGAATGAATTGAGCTTTCTATTTTATATCTATTTGGAACTGAAAATGCTCTTGAATGTGGGGAGCTTTAACAAATTCAGCAAAGTTTTTGAAGGAGTAGTTCTTCTTCCAGCATAGTTTGTGATAACTGAGGAATGAATTATTCCTTGAAGGCTTCAATGAACAATTCCCATGGGTCTTCATTTTCAAATTATGCAAATTTAGTGTGTGCTCATTATTCCACCAATATTCTGCCTCATCATGGGATAAATCGGTGGTCAAACAAATGGCCTCAGAGTTAGGAGCTTTAATGCTTGCCATTTTTTTCTCTACCAGCTTTAGCCAGCTAATGGTATCCATAGGGTTTAAGGACCAATTAAATGGAGGTGTTCTTAAACAGAGGAAATTGTGAAGTATTCCATCTGTTGAGAAGTGAGAGGCAGATAGGGCAACTACATTAATGATCAGAGGTTGTTGAGTAGCAAGGATCTTTTGAGTCTCTTGGGCTTGGTGAACTTAACATTAAATTAGGGCCTTTACTAGCCCAACCAAGGAATTCACCTCCTTAGATCCAACGCTTGAGCGAACCATGTTCTTAATTGGGGTAGTCCTGGATGGAGAACTAGGATTCATGACTAAAAATTTAAGAATATGTAAGTTTCAGAAGATAAAACATGAGACTTCTTCGTATTAATATTTTTAAATGAGGAATCACATAGGGTAAGCAAACTAATATGAGAAAAAGAAGGGCAAGTGAAGAACATAACAAAGAAAGCAAATATAGCATAATCATTTGCAGAATTTTGTTGCAAAAGTTGTATAGAAGATGTCATAAGTGAAAACACACTATCATTTTTTGCACTTCCTTCCTAGTCTTTGGTATGCTTTGGCCCACCATTCGCCAGCTTTTCCACATAGGACCGTGCCCAGGATTTAGAGACAATAGTCATCTGGGCATGCCATCTGACATAATGTAGTGGTCACACGACTTAAGCACTCTCGAGCAAGTGTTGGGAAGTTAGAGCCTCTGAACATATGGTAGTACATAATCTTATCAAGCACCTCTAAGCCAGCGGGAGATATTCCTCTTATGGTTCTACTAGATATCTTGTCGTCTTGATAGTCGTCCATCCAGTAGTTGTCTTATAGTCTAAGTAGTAATCGAATCCATAATAGCAGTTTTCCATCACTATGTAGTAGAACATTTATGAGATTATGTTTCATGATTTGTCTTAACTTTTAAGTGACTTTTTACTTTTAAGCTCGTTTAAGTCCTAAGGTGTCATTTCTAGATATCCTTATTTTCATTTCTGAAATCAGACTTGATGAATTATGGATGATGTATTTTTACACTTAGTAATTGTGATCATAATTATTTTAAAGATGAACCATTAGGTAGATAGGAACACTCTCCTTATATAACATCTTATGGTTTTCTTTGATACTAATTGTGATGCCCCAGGCTAAACATCGACGGATAACATGGAACATCAGTGGGGAGATAACACACTCTGACCCGTCATCAACCCTACACTTAAGTTGAATTCATGTAGATCAAATGAATTATCGAGCACTAACTCATAGAATAATTATGATTTTTCATCCTAAGTATTAGACACCATATCTCTATGCATTATCGGTATTCTAACTTATAAGGTTCGCCAATAAATATGAGGTAAGATTAATAATATAAAGTTCATATCACAATACTGATTATAAGATAATATGAAATCAAAGTGCGGAAGCTAAACATTCATCCATAACATTTATCATAAATACTGAAAATAAATATTCATCTCAAAAAAGAAAATAAAAATACATCCAGAGTTATATACTTATTACAAACCAGGATTAAATATTCAATAAAATAACTCTCTCATCTCACTAGCAGAAAGGAATAAATCTAAGTTCTAAAGTCAGCAATCCTGCAGCTACGGCTCCTCTGCCTCCTCCTAAAGCTCTTGGATCTTCTCAAAAGCATGCTCCTCAAATTGCTCCAAACGTGACATGTTGGTTTCACATGCTAGGGTCCTAATAAAAAAAAGATAAATCTTATGTTAAATAATAAATCTACGTATATTTTAGGTTGAATACAGAGTTTCTTATTATTTAAGGGATATTATTAAACCATAGAAACAAAAATATAATAAAACTGTAGTAAAATCACACAAAAGCTGAAATTAAGGTTATGACTATAAACCAAGACTATAGAATATAAACCATAATTAAAACTGGATAATACTGAAAATAAAGTAAATGTACTTTAAACAAACTAACTAAAAGTAAAATGACAACTCTATAAAAAGCTTAAAGTGATCTATAATATATGCTAAACAGAATATACCCCTGAGTTGCCACTGAATATGCCATATGTATGCATTACCATGATGCCAAAATGCATCCCACAAATTCTATGTGAGCTTCAAATCGTACCACTAACAGATCCTAGTTGTGCTATGCATCACATCTCTAATGAAATGCTATGCTTATGTGATTCATGTTATCCCAAAATTGAAGTAATTAAATAACCAAAATCCAGAAAATAGAAAACATATCCCATTTGTTGCCTAATTATTTTACCATGACACTTCCTAATATGCATATTTGTTCCAATATCACTATATTCAAGAATTACTCATGAAACTATATAACTTATACACGTTTTAGATCTTGATTACACTTAACATTTAGCACATGTTAATCTAATTACTACCATTAATCAACTGGTTACCTTATCAAATATTGAGTCTATTTTAATTCATCATAAGTTAAGAGTGCATACGTACAACAAGCATGTCTCAAGAAATGTGAAATTACATACTTGGATTGCTTAACTGTACTTATCCTTGTGCACATGGTAGTAGGCATACACCCTTTCACAGTCTATTCTCCCAAACTAAGGTGTACAAAACATAACTCATAACACACATTGGGATTAGGATACTTATCCTGAAATGAATTGTACTTATTTAATTACCGAAGGTAAGATATAATCCCTATAGTTCTTTAGAGGACAAATCAAACAATATTTTTGTTAAATGGGAAATGAAATTTAGATAATAGATATGCACTTCATTCCCATATGATAATTCTATATATCATTAGCAGATTAAATTTTAAAGTCTTTCCAAGCTACAGGAAACTTGAACTGATAATATTTCAATAACTCTAGTACAAAAGTAATAAACAATTAATCCTTTATTTGGATTTAACCACCACAAAATGTATGTTCAATCTAGGTCTCACTTAGATTTAACTACAAGAAGTAGGTTCAAACCTTAGGATTCACATGATAAGTATAAAGTTCTACACAAAGTATTTCAATTAAGCCATCCTACCTGAGCGATTTAGTTTAACTATGGTTCTTAAATCTCATGATAACTTCTTAATAAGTTTTCTTACAATAGTTCTAACTCCTTTTAAAGTTAAGGTGATGATTAACAAAATATAATATATTCTTAAAATGCTATGAACCCTTACAATTATCACTTACTAACTTGACTTGAGTGTTACACACATAAGGATGTTGATTCTTCTACTTTACACTATTTCATTAAGGGTTAATAGGTATTGCTTTTAACTTTCTTAACAATTCACCCAATTATAACCAAATTTAGGGTTTAAGCTATTAAATTACCAATGGCCTTAAATAAAATATATTAGGATTTCCAAATACTTAACTTACTGATTCTTGGGATGAATATACTGATTTAAGGTCTATTATTATATTTTATATTTCATTTAGTCTAATTATTCAAATTAAGGGTCTTAAAGTTCATTTTATGAAATTGAGTTCAAGAGTGAAATTTCTCAATCACAAGCAACTCCTTACTATCTAATGAGAGCATAGACAGTAAGTAGTCTAATGGCTAAGTGATTAGCTTAGTAGTTGCTAATTAAGATTTTGAATAATTCAGAATGATTAGCTAATTAAATATCCTAAAATGAAATATTAAGTTATATTTAGGTTCTACATTGTCTAATGAGTCATTAGACACTAATCAAGATTTAAGTTGATTAGCGAGTTATTATTAAAATTAAATACAAAAAAATATTTTTAATTCCATATTTAAATTTTACTTGGTATAAGGAAGAAAATGAGATCTTAATCATGATAATTGGTAAAGGGTTTTGCCTAATATTCACTAATAATATTTTTTTATAATTAAGGCATAATTTAGAAATCCACTCACATAAAGTAAAATATTATTGCAGATTATTTTTCTTCATATTTTTTCAATCAAATTGTATATAATATCATTAAATTTAGATGCATATTGACTGAAAAGTTACAAACTTAGTTTCCATTTAATTTTTCTTCATATTTTTTCAATCAAATCACATTATTCAATTTCAGCTCTTAGGTTCTGTCGGGTCGATTGGAACATGACGAGCTGACCCAAAATAGAACCGTATAGGTCAACCGGGACCCGACAGCCTGTTACTTTCCAATAGCGCGGGCGCGGGCGGCCCGACTTGCGCTGTTTTCCTCCGTCGTTCGAACAAATACTGTAATCAAGAATTTAGAGTTTAAGAGAAACCTTAAATTCTCGATACACAAAGCACCATACCAATCATTTAATGGCTTAAATCAAAGTTGTGGTGTAGCTCTACCAGATGGAACACCCTATCGACTAAGCCCAAATTCCAACTGTCGAATCCTATGGTTTATTGTGGATGGGGAATTTGCCCTCCATTGTTCACCATTCTGGCACGACTCATTCCTAACATCATCCAGGTGCCATAGCTGATCCAAGGAGCATCTTCATAACTTGAAAGGTGGTCTCGATCAGTCGGGAGCTACTATGGCTCGAGCATTGTACCCTACTATACAGGCCTGAGCCGATTGCTGCTCAATCGAGTTCGTTCTAACCCGATCATCATCATCAATCATTCGAGGCTAGTTTGCAATAACCAATTGCACCCTTAAGCGCATGGAACAGAAGTTCATTAATCATGAAATGGTACCTAGACCGAGAGAAAGAAACGTGAATTTCATGCTAACGGGGGCAATTCATAAGCTGATTTTAATTACTTAAGATCCCTTAGATTGACACCGATCTCCTGGGGATTCAAACACCAAGTCGCACCCACTGTGTCTGGAGTTTGAGCCTATCGAGTTGACTGGAGTGGCAGGGAAGCAGATGAAGGTTCTAGAGAGACTGAGGGAGCTTGGGAACTTCTCAGTGAGCCAAGAAGCTCACTGTGACATTTAGGAGCCCCATTTATAGCCAGAGAAGGCTTGGGGAAGTCGAGTCGTGACTGCCGGACCCGACCTAAGGGTCGATCTTCTTGCTAATGACTAGAGCCGGATCGGGCCAAATTGGCCCGGTGGAGATCCTTTCCAATAGAGGAAATGGATGCAAACAACCTGCTGACGTGAAGAGGTAGTGGGGAGCAGCCTCTGGCGTTGGTGGTACGGGCGGATTTTGCCTGTCGGGGATGGTTGCTCTGGGAATGAAGGTGAACAGTATCGGGTGCTCACTCAGCCATCTGATTGATCGAAGAAAAAGGCGGAATGCTCCAGATGAGACGAGGCGTAATGGTCGATTGAAGGAAGGATATGGATCATCTTATCCACGGAAACAACAACTTGATTGTGCTGAATTCGGTTGTCCCGTCGATAGGGCACCACAGCGGATCGCCCATTTATAAATTCGAGCAATCAGTCAACCGTTGAAGATTATACATTCAAATATTTATATTTAGGGTCCCGTATGTGCAATTCCCCCAATTTATTTTTGATTAAATTTAAGCTTAAATGAGCTCCAAAAATTTTTAAAATTTTACTGTAGTTAATTTAAGTGTGAGGAATTTGAAAATACAATCATAATTTGATTTGGAGACCAATTTAATTTAAATAATTTTCTAAATCATTAAATTGACTTTAGCCAATTAATCCAAACAAAAACATATGTTCAAGAAGTCAAACGAACATGAGAAGAGGGAAGCTGAGCGACTGCGACACGTGAATAAATCGAACTATTTGTTCGCTCGATCGAATCGTTCGATCGAACGTCGATCGAATCGTTTGATCGAGCGAACAAATAGTTCAATTTATTCACGTGTCGCAGTCGCTCAGCTTCCCTCTTCTCATGTTCGTTTGACTTCTTCGCAGAATCCGGCGTAATCGACGAGCTACGCCCCATTTGAGCATAACCGGATTACGCCGTTCTTTTATATACCAGCCAGTAAAATTAAATTCCATCTAAATAGGGAGCTACCTTCGCAGCCGACCATCCCTATCACTATCTTCCAAAATATAATTGCCTAAAAATATTATTTTTTTAAGAAAATAAAAGTTTTATGCTATTATTTATAAATAGAGTGAATATATCAAATTATAGCAGAAAAATATAAAGAAAACGATCTAAAGTATTACATTAAATTTAATATTAAATTGATAGTAATTAACATTGATTAATTATAATTATAATTATACTAAAAATATTATTTGAGTAAAAAAATTTAAGGTAGGGAAGTATAATTCTAATAAAAAATAAAACTGCTAACCTATTTTAATAAATTTTTATTTTATGTTTAATATTTAATATAAAAAATAAAGATATCTACGCATGCAGTAATTGTTTTTTTGAATGATTTTCTATTGAGTATTATTATATTTACATAATAATATATACTAAAATATATAGATAATTTGTCAATCTTATATGTAAGTAGAGAATTGGTTAAATATATTTTTTTGTGGGGCTTATATGTAAAAATTAAAATAAAAAAAAATTATTGATCTCGACTACTTTTTGCTTTATATCCTTGTATAAGTATAGCATTTTTCATTTTTATTTTGCATTACTAGTATACAAATTTAACAAAAAAAAAGATTCACAATAAACAATGATAGTTAAACCAGAAAAATAAAATCCATAAAACCGCTTGCAAAATTGTCTCAAATACCTAATTTATGAGCATAAAATTGATATTACTGCCCATTTTTTAACCCAAAATCCATAAAAACGCTTGCAACAAAATCCAACATTTCTTAAACTATGAGAATAGTATCACTTCTCTTCCCAATAAATTTGGCCTTTGTCCATTACACTAACCTTCATTGGTTAGTTGGTGGGGATTTTAACGTGGTCGTTACTCATAATGAGTATAAAGGCTACGCTCTAAATCATTCGGCATCTACATTTGATTTTAATTCGACTATTATTGATTGTGATTTAGATGATTTTAATTATGTGAGCGCCCCTTACACTCGGTCTAATGGTAGGAAGTTTGCCCGCCTTGATAGATTTTTAATGAATAACGCTTGGTGCAATCACTTTCATGATATCACAAACTTCTCTCAAAATTCTTCCAACTATGATCACAACCCGATCATTATCTGCTCTAGTAACAATCGGCCTAGAATAAATAGATCCTTTAGAATTCAAATTTTTTGGCTTGATAGACTCAACTGCTTGGAATTGATTATGTCTTCTTGGAATGAAAATTGTGATTTTTATGATCTTCCTAGATTTGTTAAAATGTTCAAACACCTTAGGAAAGCTCTCAATGCTTGTAATAATAATGTGGTTTGTAATATCTTTAACAATGCTACCAAATTTGAAAATCTTGTCAATAATTTGGAGAATTTATTTGAAGCCCAGCCTAATGACTACAACAGAATTACCATTTCCAAAGCTAGAGCTAACATTATTTAATGTCACAACAATATTGAAATATTTTGGAAAAAAAAATGCAGTACTCATTGAAAACTAAAATATGAAAAATAATACTAAATTCTATCATAGTTGGGTCAATAAAAGGAGAAGTAAAAATAAAATTCATTCAATCACCACTCAAGATGGCACCATTGTTTCTAAGGATAATGACATTCAAGCTTCGACCATTAACTACTTCACCAAAATATTCTCTGCTGACACTAATTCTTCAAATATTTTTTTGTTGAGCCCTCCCGAATCCATCGTTTCTCAAAGTGATACAATTCTTTAAACGCCATGCCTTTTAAAGATGAGATTTGGAAGATGGTTAAAGATCTTAATCATAACACTTGCCCTGGGCCTAATGGCTTTCCAGTGAAATTTTTCATTAAGTCTTGAAACATTGTGGGTGAGGACATTTGTAATGAGGTTAAAGAATTTTTTTGTAACATTCCCTTCTTAAATTCTTTAGTTATTCCACTATTACTCTTATTCCTAAATATAAATCTCCTAATTGGTGGAATCAATTTAGACCCATTAGCCTTTGCTCCTCCATTAATAAAATCATATCCAAAATTATTGATAATCGCTTAAGAGATCTTATCCCCAATATTATTAAAAAAAATTAATTTGGTTTTATCCATGGGAGGCACATTTAAGATAATATTTTTGCAGCCCAAAAAATATTCCATAGCCTTAACAAAAAAAAGTATAGGTCACAACCTTATCATTAAATTAGACTTGGAAAAGGCTTTTGACAAACTTGATTGGGGCTTTCTTTTTAGAATATTTAATGCTGATGATTTTAATGGTTCTTTCATTACTAAGATTAAGAATTCTACTTCTAATGTGTGGTTTTCAATTTTGCTCAAGGGTGCCCTAGTTAGTTTTTCAACTCCTCTAGGAGCCTTAGACAAGGTGATCCTCTCTTCCCCATTCTTTTTAATCTAGCAATAAACTATTAGTCTTTTAATCTCAATAAAAAAATTTTGATGGACCCTAGCCTCCATTTAAACATTGGTGGAAAACTCATTATTTCCCATCTTGTTTATGCGGACAACTTCTTTATCTTCTCCGATGTTGACAAAAGGAATATTACCAAGCTCAATTTATTACTTAATACTCGTAAGAAGGATTCTGGCCTTAAGATCAACTATCATAAATCAAATTTCTTCATTAATAATAAAGCCAACTCCAATTTAAAGGACTTTATTATAAATAAGTTAAGTTTCAAAGAGGGTAAATTACCTTGTAATTATCTTGGCATTCCTATTTTTAAAGGCCCTAATAAAAATATGATCTATAATGGCCTCATTGATCAAATTTTCAAAAGAATTCATAATTAGGAAAACAATTACCTATTTCAAGGAGGTAGGCTCATCTTGATTAAATACATCCTCAACACAATCCCACTTTATTGGCTTGAAATTTCCTCTCCAATCAAGTCTACTTTAAATAAAATTAAAATTGTCTTCAACAAATTCCTTTGGGTTCATAACGAGGATAATAAATTAATTTGGACCAAATGGGATAATCTGACTTTCCCTATCAATGAGGGTGGGCTTAGTTTGAGGAACCTTGAGGCCCTCCATAATGCCTACTCTACCAAACTCTGGTAGAATTTTATAATCATGAATAACATTTGGGTGGATATTCTTAAAGCTAAATATTGTGCTTCCACTCATCTAGTTCTTATTTTTAAGAAAATTAAGGATTCCTTAAATTGGAAGAAAATGTTGGAGGCTAGAGGTATTATAGAACACATCCTTGATTGGGATAAGCTTGACTCTTCTTCTTCCTTATGGTGTAATTCTTGGAGCACTCTAGGCCCTCTTCATATAATTTGCAACCATATCTTAACTAAGCTATCTTTAGGTGCTTGTATTAATGAAAATAAATCTTGGAACACCAACTTAATTCTTTCTATCATTCAACCTAGTATCCAAAATACTATGTTTAATTTATCTCCTAATTTTGAAGCTAAAAAGCATGCCACTAGTGAGTTAGTTCATAATAACAAATTCAATCTTCATTTAACTTGGAACATTTAAAGGAATCACAAGCTTATTAATTTCAAACCTTGGTTTTGGCATAACATTATCATGACTTTACTTAGCTTGTTTATTTGGAGATTTCACTTCAATTATATTAGTGTTGATGAAGAATTACACAAAAAAGGCTTTCGGCTTCCTTCTAAATGCCATTGTTGTAACTTAACTAATGTTAGTACCGTAAGTGTTACTCCAATGTACTTCAATAATAACATCTCTCACTCTCTTTGGAATTATTTCAATGTGATTAAAGTGCATAATCAATTAGGTGTTTACAATAATAACCTCATTGAGCATTGGAATACTAACATTATTAAAGCCAAGAAACTTCACATTGGTAACCTGGTGGATGCTTATATTGTTTGGCACATTTAGAACACTTGTAATCTCAAAAAATATCAAATTAGTGAGTTCAATTTACACATAATCAAAATAATTATCATTAAGGATGTAAATTTCATTGTTAAATACTTTACCCATCAATACTTTTAGTTATAAAAATATCAAGAAAAGTTTTTTTAACTTTTATTTTAACAATGGAGATTAATTTAGGGGTCCAGTTACCCTTGCGAGAGCTGGAGGTCATTGGGTTCTTCAGTATTGCTGGCTCTTATTGGGGCCTTGCTGTTTCTGGTTTGTGGTGGTTGTGGATGTCTTTGGTGCCTCTGATCTCTTTTCTGATTGGTCGGGCACACTTTTTTTATTATTAGATATCAATTGGCAAGCTTCTCTTATTTGTTGGTTGGGCTGTCATTGCCAATTTTGGTGGCTGGGCTATTGGCTAGATGGGCAGCATTCTGTTCTTGTTTGTTGGTTGGATGGGTGGACAGTTGGTCTTGGTGGTTTATGGTTCCTTTTGTGTCTTTTCTGTTCGTCTTGTCTCTGTTAGAGGTTCTATCTTGCTGGTGGTCGTTGGTTTTTGGCATTATTGGTTTGTTGGAGCTTTGCTGCTCATTTATTTGGCTGGTTTCCCTGTCTGCACTCGTTGGTTTGCTAGAGCTCCTTTATTTTGGTGGTTGGGTTCATGTAACAACCCAAGTTGTTACCCAAGTTAATTAGGACTAACATAAGTCCTAATATTAATCTTAGTACACTAATTATATTATTAGGAGTCTTCCACCAAGACCTTATCGAAATTAGGAGTCAAATTGAACAAATCCTGATTTTTAGAAAATTCAAAAACCCTAGAGTTTGATCTATCTAAATTGACCTCATATCAAAAATTGGACTTTGTCATTGTGTTCATTGCCCCCGAATTAGCTAGGGATGATATTTTGGTGGCAATTGGAAGTTTTCGAAATTTTATTGAATATTTTAATAATATTTAATACCTAAAATTAGGAAAATAAAATACTCATCAAATTAAAAATCTGATCTCACGGTTGTGTTCCTCACCCCTCAATTAGCTAGGAATGAATATTTATGAATTTTTGGAAGTTAATTAATTAATTAATTATTTAAAATTCAAAATTTAAATTAATAAATTAATTAAATTATTTAAATTAATATTTGATTTCTGCAGCCGTTAAGTATTTAACGTCGTCGGCTCTTTAAAGCGCGCATCGTCTGCCCTTCCGTCGGATCTGACAGATCAAGAGCTGTATCGACAACTATAAAAGCAAACTCAACCATTTCAATAACATTATTCACAGTATCAAGTGAATCTCTCTCCAGTATCAACAACATTAAAAGAAGTCTTAGCCATTTCAATAAAAGGTTCAATAACAGGCATATTGACAGTATTAATAACAATCATATTGGTATCCATCTCAATAACAGCATTGATGGTATTAAGAGAATCTTCAGTATAAATAGCATTAAAAGAAGTCTTAGCCCTTTCAATTAAAGGCTCAGGGGTGACCACAATTAAGTTTTTTTCAAGAGACATATCTGAGTTAATCGCATAGGAAACAATGTTAAGATTGGTTTGGTGCTATGAGTTACAGCCCACTATTTCATAAAAAACAACACTCGATGACATCCAAAGGCAAATCAACAGTATGATTTAAAGCCATCATTCCTGCATCCCTAGATTGATTATTTAACAAAGCTTCACCGAGCATTCTATAATGCATGCAATTTTCATTGTCATGACCCATGTCAAAACAAGCAGAGCAGTACTTAGGAAGGTTTTTGAATCAAATGGTTTGAAAGTAACCTTTGTTTGGCGTACCCAACCAAATTTTTTCAATTCTAGGTTTAGAGAGATCCATTTCTATTAGAATGCGAGCGGTATTCTTATCAAGCGTAATGGTTTACCTATAGCACAAGCAATATTGTATAAAATATTTTTCGACATGTATTGCAGCCTAAGCCCAGGGAGGTTAATCCAAACTATAACAATAAGAACATCAATCGTGACATCAATATAAAGGTCCCATTTGCAAATTTAATAATATGCCCATTTATATCATAAGAACCTTTTGCAAAAATGCTAGGTTAATAAGAATCAGAGGAACATTTTAAGAAAATATGTTTAGAATCAAAAGAGCTAATAGAGACCGTTCCAACAAGCTTTAAACGACTGATGAAGTTCATAACCAAATTAAAATTAGGCTTAGTGCAATTGAATTTGCCAACCAAAGTCGGATCAAAGGGGAAGGCCATACGGCGGATCTCTTCCTTAGAGAAAATGATCGCATGGAAACCTTTATGAGATGTGATCGGCTTAAGGTTGTATGGGTTTGAGCCCCACGATATCACGAAAAGACCGCACCACCGGAGGGAGAGCCATTATATTAGAAAAAAAAAACACAAGAGGCAAATTAAAAAAATGGAGAGAGAACACAATAAAGTAGGCAGTGGCTAGAAAATAAAATATAGCCAAAAAAGAAAGAACCAAGAGCCCGAAGAAGGACGAGAGGTGATGTTGGAATGTTAAACCCTTGTTGAGATCTCTTGACTGGATATAGAGTTTCACAATGCCGAACAATAGAGCCTGTAAATGATGAGCAAGATCAAAATAAAGCAAGAAAACATACATGCAAGCACAAGCACAACCAAAAGATAGATTTTCATGGTTCGAAACTAACGTCTACATCCACTGAGATGAGAGCAAACAATATTTCACTATTGAGATGAGATTACAAAAGTTTTAGGGTTTACAAACCCCTATACAACCTCTAGAAGCCTTTTTCTTTTTTGCAATGGAGCAGCCACCACACCCAAAACTAATAGAGGCTGAAAGGATTTTCGAATTTTACCTCTTAACCATAAAAATGGGTTAAGAAAAAATATATATATGCTACTCAAAATTGAGCTGACTGGGCCACCGATGCTACAGTACGCCGCATCGGCAAGCGCCCGAGAATAGTGTTACACCGATGCCACAGCGCGCCGCAGCGGTTGGCGCCCAAGAGGCGGGCGTTCCAGGGCGTTGTAGCGCCCGCAGCCTAGTCTGCCCAGTTTTAAGCAGTATATATATTTTTTATTAACCCGTTTTTAGGGTTAAGAGGAAAAATATCCAAAAATCCTTTCAACCTCCATTAGTCTTAAGTGTAGTGGTTGTTCCATTGCAAAGAAGAGAAGGCTTTTAGAGGTTGTATATGGGTTTGTAAACCCTAAAACTTTTGTAATCTCCTCTCAATATTGAAATTATTTTTGCTCTCCTCCTCGTGCACGTAGTATTAATACAGAACCATGTAAATCTTTGTCTTGTGACTGTGATTGTGCTTGCATGTATGTTTTCTTATTTTATTTTGGTCTTGCTTATCATTTACAAGCTCTTTGGTTCCGCATTGTGAAACTCTATATTCGGTCAAAAAATCTCAACAAGGGTTTAAGATCCCAACATCACCTCTTGTCCTTCTTTGGGCTCCTAGTTCTTTCTTTTTTTGCTATATTTTATTTTCTAGCCACTACCTACTTTGTTGTGTTCTTTCTCCATTTTTGATGCATTTGCCCCTTATGTTTGTTTTTTTTCCTGATATAATGGCTTTCCCTCCGGTGGTGCGGTCTTTTCGCGACGTCGTGGGTGGCTCAAACCAATATAACCTTAACCTGATCACATCTAGGGAATGATCACTGGCAAGAAGTGATGGGGATATTTTGGTACCTAAAAGGTACAATTAATGTTGGCTTATTATTTTAGAAACAATTTTCAATAGTTGGATAAGTTGATTATGAGATTTGGATCGAAGAAGATCAACGACTGATTATCTATTTACTTTAGCAAGAAGTTCAGTATGGTGGAGATCAACTTTACAGTCTACAGTTACCCTATCTACGATATAAGCAGAATACATGGTAGTCATTGAAGCATTCAAGGAAGCTATTTGGATGAGGAACTTGCTAGAAGATTTGGGTGCGAAGCAAAAAGAGGTAGTAGTTCACTTGATAGCCAGAGCACTATATTATTAGCTACTAATCTGGTCTGTCACGCTCGCACAAAGCACATTGATGTTCGACATCATTATATTCGAGATGTTATTGAAGAATGTGAGATCCTACTAAAGATCAACACCACAGACAACCCTACTGATATGTTGACAAATGTGCTCGCAATTCAGAAATTCACCCATTGTAAAATCTTAATGAATATGGAGAATCATCCATATGCTCCTCATTTGTTGGAACTACGGGCGACTAGATTCCCTTATGAGAAGGATACGTAGGCAACCAAGTTGGTGCAGTAACATTGATTGTAAGCATAGGAGATTCAGCTCTCATGTTGAACACATGAGATATGATGTGAAGATTATTGATTTATTTGGAGTTGTGTTATAGTGCACCACAGAGCACCATAGCACGCTACAGCAGCCTAGCACCCGAGAGGCGGGGGCTCCAGCGTGCCGTATGGCTGGCACCCGAGAAGCGGGGGCTTCAGCGCACTGTAGAGCTCGCGGCCCATTCAGCCCAATTTTGAGCAGTATATATTATTATTCTTAATCTGTTTATAGGGTTAAGAGGCAAAATCAAAAAATCCTTTCAGCCTCTATTAGTTTTGAGTGTGATGGCTGCTCAATTACAAAGAATAGAAGGCTCCTAGATGTTGTTCAAGGGTTTGCAAACTGCGCATTGTAGCACCCGCCTCTCAGGTGCCAGGCCACAGTGGCGCGTTGTAGCCCGCCTTCAAACTGTTTCTTCAATCAACATGTGAGGGCTTAGGCCGCCCACCGGCTGCACTGAAGGATTCCTAACAAGCGCCGAATCACTTACGAACCCTAAAATGAGAGCCCAAGGGCCGGATTTATATATATAAATATATATATATATAATAGATTATGTGAGAATAAATAATATATATTATATGTATATGAAGACACACATATAAGAGGCTATTAGAATAAAACTGTGGTTTGGATGAAATAATTCTCATATTATTATTATATTTCGAGGGATAAGATTCCCTCCCTTCCAAAAAATTTTCTTAAAATATAAAATACCTAATTCATTCAAACCGAAGACAAAGCTCTTCAATTCGTTCGAACGAATGCGAATGAATCGAAGACGAAGCTCATTAATCGGGCATGAATGTCCGTCGTACAATCGTTAAATCAGAAATGAAGCTTCTTCGTCCCGGCGAATCGTTCACAAGAACAAAGTCCGACGAAGCACCTGAAATGAAGCTTCATCTCCTTCCAAGGAGAATGAGAGCGAATCTGTTCACAATCGGAGCTTCCGAACAAGAACAAAGTCCTGCTCGCGATCTAAGCTTGCGAACCAGAACGAATCAAGCGGTGATTCCCCTCGCGCGGCGTTCTGCCGACTCAAGCGGCGCCTCCTCCGAAATCTGAAGATGAGAAGCTGATTTTTTTTAGAATAAGAGTTATAATAATGTGGACTTGAGAGAGAAGATGTGAAAACATAAACTAAGTACCGGCGGCTTCAAGCACGGATCTGATAAGGGTAGAATTTGAAAGCTAATAATCAAGAATGGCTTGTTTGTCGTATTTTTTTTTATCGATGCTACGCATGATTGATGAGATTTGAAAAAAAAAAGAGCATATTTAAGCCCAAAATTTTATAGCAGAGTAAGAGTTATTCTCAAATTTGAAGTTACATTTTAGAGCCACAGAATTTGAAAGGAATTTTGCTTTCATCCCCCAATAGAGAGAACAGTAAGAAAATTTACATTTAAATTAATTTCTTCTGAATATGATAAAATGGTGCACTATATATAGATAACTTATTTAAGTATAAGAAAAGGAGAGAGGGAGTCTTGATTTACCTTTTTGTCCATCTCCCGGCTTTTAAGCAGGGAGGAAACTGCAGAGAGGAAAAGAGAGAGAGAGAGTAGCTCTAAAACTAAACTGCTGCAGCAGCAGCTGTTGATAGTAAATACCAAGTTGCAGTTCCCTCCGATTCCCATTATAAAATCATAGTTTATTATGTATGCTCTTTCTTTATCTTTATTTACCCGCGAAATGTCAGAGCGAGAGAGAGAGAGAGAGAGAGGACCATGCGGGACGAAGGGGGAACTGACTGGCGTAGCAGAAAATCTTTCCTTCCCGATGTATACAAAACCAAATGGAAGTAAAGAAATTGAATATTTAATGCACTTATCTTCCCGCCTCCTCGTTTATTGCACTGTCACTGCTTTTATATTATTTAATTTCCAGCAGATAAGAAAAGGGAGGGAGAGAGTCCGGCGAAGCAAGCTTTGCGAGCTGGAAAAGAGCATCCAGTGGACAGACTGAGGTTCCAAGAAAAATAAAGAGCAACCATTTGCAGGTTCATTTTAGGGAAGTCTATGAACATGATTTAAACACATAAAGATTAATTACAAAAATCCAACTTGAAGAAGATGCACTGTCATGAAGAACACAGTATGCCTTCACCGAAATTGTGAAAGGTCTCCTTCTTCCTATTGGGTTTCTCTTCTCTAAGCCTTCAAATTGGCTTACAATGTTCACCCTGATCTAGCTCAAGCCCTGAGCGCGCTAAAGACACTGCTCAAATAACACAGAAGCGGCGCTCACGCCGCGCCAAGAACAGCAGGCCTAGCACTCAAGTGCAACAAGCCCCAATGTGCACCCCGTGAGAGTTAGATCAAATAAAATTACTCTCTCCAGCGCTTTCCATCAGTTAGATCAAGTAAAATCCAATAATTTGGGAAATTTTAAAATGAGCAAAAATGAAGGATAAATTGTTATAATTTTTGTGAATTTTTATGAACTTTTGAAAGTAAACTAATTTAATAATATAATAAAATGAATCAAACAAAAACTTTTAACTGTTCATTCTAAACATTTTTAATGATGTCTTCTCACTTGGCCTAAGCTAAAAGTTTTGAAACCTAAAAATTTGTGTAAAAGTCAATTCTTCCTTATTTTAAAAAAAAGTATTACTACACTTATACAATAGTATACATCAAAATATACAGATAATGTGTCAATCTAATATGTAAATAAATTATTAATTGAATACATTTTTTTGCGGGGTCTATATGCAAAAATTTAAAAAAAAATTTATATTGATCCTAAATATTTTTAGTGTATATTCTTGTGTAAGCATAATATTTAAAATAAGAGGTTTTTATGGTGCCCTACCCATGACTTACAAAATCTTTGGATTAGCTCCAATACTATAAATGGATGGATACTTTTATTATCAACACTAATGGATATCTAAGTAACTAAAAAAAATATATATATAAAAAAAAATAAGAATTTTAGTTTCCCGAATTATCATGTAATAATAATTATAATTCGAAGCATTAAATATAACTGAGCAAACATTCATCACTGAGTGCGGAAGCCATAATAAAATCCATCAATTCATCGCATTCATGTAATAAGAAAAGAATAGTAAAATGGTACATCTCAGATATAAAGGTGAAGGTAAATAAACATACAAGTACTTAATTAATTATTTCAAATCAAAATAAGAGAATTAAAAACTAAAGATCAATCTCTCCCAACTAACATGGTAACTATAGTTATGCAGACGCTGAAAGATCATCTTCTTGCTCTTGCTCTTCATCTGGCACAAACTTCTCAAGAAATTATAGGTCTCACATATTTATTTTTACATACCAATGCCCCAGCTAAGAAATTAAAAAGATATTGTATTAGATAAAATATCTAAGTACATATTAGGCTAAATAATATATTACTGAATTTAAGATATCACAAATTAACTTAAGCATTACGTGCAACTAGCAACAATAAAATGAGGTAAGGCAACATACCTCAAATCCAAATACTATAGAAAATATTAAGCATTTAAATAAAATATAAAGGCTAAAACAAGTACAATAAAAGTTCCTAAGCAAATATGATCAAAATTGAGCATGTTGAATGTACAGTATTATACAAAAAAACTGAAAATTATAGTAACATAACATGCAGGAAAATCTGCTAAGAAGATAAAAGTGTCGGAAATAACTAAAAATATGAAAAACAGAAACTGAACTCTGTGTATATTTGTACTGGAATCATCATCTTATTAGTCACATGCCTAGATTAGCCTATCATAACAGTAAATGGCTAAACATAGCCACTGAACAGAAAGTCTAACATGTATCATCTAGCCAATCACAGGACAAGATATAAGTTAGACTATAGAATCGTACATGTATCATCCAACGAGACTCATGACTGAATCCTAGTCGATTATACACAATAAGAATTGAGGAGGGGTTCTATAAATACTCACTTAAGTAGTAATAAGTTAAACTCTTAAATATTGAGACGCCTTTTTAGATAACGGTGGAGTTCCTGATTAGAACTCCAAAGTTAAGAGTGCTCATATGGAAGCACTCTCAGAATGGGTGACCTGCTAAGAAGTTATCTTCTAAGGGCAAAATCGTGAGGCCTTTCAGGCCAAAGCGAACAATACCTTAGTGCTTAAGAGTTTGGGTTGTTACAAATTTTAATTTATTCATTTTAACTATTATGAGAATATACAAGCTCAGGATCTCCAATATCCCAATATCTAGAATAATCTCAGAGTCATAGTCTTATAAAATTAATTATTAAAATTAATCAAATTCTGATTCAAAATCAAACAATATTGCTTACTAAAACTAAATAATAAAATTAATCATCCTATTTGATAAATTTTATTATCCCAAACCAATCTTGATCAACTTGAATCAAGATTCAAATATTAAGAACTTAAACTACTACATCTGGGGTTTTAGCCTCTTAACTCAATGTTCTAATCAACTAAGGTCTAAACTCATTCAAACTAAACACTCCAAAGCTATAATTAAGGGAAGTATTATTTAGTGTAATCAAACTTAAACAAGGTTAGAATTACAAATGCCACTAATAAGGAACAATTTATGATGATAAAAAAAAAAAAGAATTAGACCTTACATCTAATAAAGCTAAGATTTGATATAAGCTGAATCTTTTTATTTATTGATTAAGACACATTTTATTGAGTCAAACCATTAATCAATAGAAACTACAGTAACTTGAAATATTGAATATTAGACTTAAGAGGAACATGATGGATTCTCAAAATTGTGAGGCCTTTCAGGCCAAAGCCGATAATACCTTGGTGCTTAAGAGTTTGGGTTGTTACAGGTTTGAAGGTCTGATATTCTTTGTTATCTAATTTATTTATTTTAACTATTCTAAGAATATACAAGCTCATGATCTCCAATATCCCACTATCTAGAATAATCTCATAGTTATAATCTTATAAGGTTAAATATTAGAATTAATCAAGTTCTAATTCAGAATCAAATAATATTGCTTACTAAAATTAAATAATTAAATTAATCATCCTATTTGATAAATTTTATTTTCCCAAATCAATCTTGATCAACTTGTATCAAGATTCAAAGATTAAGAACTTAAACTCCTACATATGGGGTTTGAGCCACTTAACTCAATGTTTTAATTAACTAGGTCTAAACTCACTCAAACTAGATTCTCCAAAGCTATAATTAAGGGAAGTATTATTTAGTGTAATCAAACTCAAACAAGGTTAGAATTACAAATGCCACTAATAAAGAACAATTTATGATGATAAAAAATCAAAGAATTAGACCTTAAATCTAATAAAGCTAGGATTTAATCTAAGCTGAATCTCTTTATTTATTGATTAAGACACATTTTATTAAGTCAAATCATTACTTGATAGAAACTATAGTAACTTAATATACTGAATATTAGACTTAATAGGGAAATGATGGATTCTCAAAATCGTGAGGCCTTTCAAGCCAAAGAGGACAATACCTTGGTGCTTAAGAGTTTGAGTTAGTACAAGTTTGAAGGTATGATATTATTTGTTATTTAATTTATTTATTTTAACTATTTTGAGAATATACAAGCTCAAAATCTTCAATATCTCACTATCTAGAATGATCTCAGAGTTATAGTCCTATAAGGTTAAATATTAAAACTAATCAAGTTCTAATTCAAAATCAAATAATATTACTTACTAAAATTAAGTAATTTAATTAATCATCCTATTTGAAAAAGTTTATTATTCCAAACCAATATTGATCAACTTGAATCAAGATTCAAAGATTAAGAACTTAAGCTCCAACATATGAGGTTTGAGCCTCTTAACTCAATATTCTAATCAACTAAGGTCTAAACTCACTCAAACTAGACTCTCTAAAGCTATAATTAAGGGAAGTATTATTTAGTTTAACTAAACTCAAACAAGATTAGAATTACAATGCCACTAATAAGGAATAATTTATGATGATAAAAAATAAAATAATTTGACCTTAAAACAAATAAAGCTAGAATTTGATCTAAGCTAAATCTTTTTATTTATTGATTAAGACACATTTTATTAAGTCAAATCATTACTCGATAGAAACTACAATAACTTGAAATACTGAATATTAGACTTAAGAGGGAAATGATGGATTCTCAAAATTACACATAAAGTTCACTTATACGCTAAGTTTTAGGACAAAACATAAAGTTTAGTCTATATGAAGGATTTATAGATTTAAATAAACATACTTATTTTATATACTTTAAAGTATTAAGCAAGCATTTATGAAATTACTGTGTATTCTAAATTCATATTTTCTCACTTTAGGAGTTACATATTTTTAATTAAGGTCAATCTAGGGTTGAAGCTAATGAAGCTATTAATGATTTAAATTGAACATAATCGAGGTTATAAACATTTTGCTTACTGATTTTAAGAGTAATGGACAGATTCCGAGGTTCTAATTTCATCTTAATCATGATTTAACTCAAAATATCTAAAAGTTCATTCTTTAAGGGTCAAAAAGTTGACTTTTAAGATTTATGGTTCTAAATTAATATTCTTAATGCCAAGAGATTCCTTACTGATTAAGAAAAAAATTAACACCTTAAATACTAAGATTCTAAGATTGATTAAGAAATTGGCTTAATGAGCACTACTTTTAGTATATGCTCATTAGGGATTGATTAGAAAATTAATTTTTAAAAAGTGAAATTTTAAGTTACAATTACGTTCTACACTATTTAAGAAATCATTAGACACCTTTAACACTAAAATCAGAACTCTAATGGTTTAAATGTTCATAAAATTAAATTTTAGGGTGATTAGTGAATGATTAACAAAATTTGACACAAGAAAATATTTTTATTTATATAATTAAGTTCTCCTCTTTCTAATGAATAGATTGAGAATTTAATCATAAAATTTGGCTAAGCATTAAGCCTAATATTCACTAATTTATTTTTAGGATAATTAAGGCTTAATTAAGAATTTTAGTAATATAAAGGTAAATATTATTATAAATTAATATTCTACGTATTTTTCTGATCATAATGGTATATTAGATCATTAACATTAAATTTGAATTTGAATTGAGCATTTTATTTCATTAAAATATTATTATAGAACTCTGGCTCCTTTCACTTTCAAGCTCAGGTACCCTCTTGTACTTCTTCCTTGTACCTCTTCTTGTACCTTATTGATACTTATATTCTCAATGTTTAAGTTTAAATGCTTTATGTTCATCCATTGTGTATCGTTAGGATTAATTGTCGAGCATCCACCGAACTTGAATGAGTCCGATCGAAGCTCAATCTATTCATTAGAAAACTTTGTCAAACAATAAAAATCTCTGCATAGGTAGATAATGTGTCACTATTTGTGGCGTTAGAGTACTTCTTTCGTACTGATTTTGGTACCCATAGAAAGGTATTGGAAAGACCTTTCTATCGATATATGGCACCACACTTGTGGTGCTCCAAATTGAGAGCATTTGAGTGAAAAAGAAGACACGTTCCGTTTACGCCCAGGAAAAATCATTGCTGAGCGCTACAGCGCACCATAGTGCATGACTCTCAGCCAGGGAGCGCTGCAGCGCGCCGCAGCACCCGCATCTCAGAAAATATGGTGCCGTAGCACCTGGCTCTTGTCTAGGAAGTGCTCTAGTGTGCCGCAGCACTTAAAAGCATTAACGCGCGCCACAACACCCCTATTTCAAAAGTTTGGCACTGTAGCACGTCGCTGTGCCTAAAAGCACTGTCACACATCATAGTGCCCATTTTTTAAAAGTTTGGTGCCGCACGGCGCAATGCCTGCACTGCGCTTGAAAGCGCTGCTGCGCCGCAGCGCCCGCGCCTCAGGAAATATGTTGCCATAGCCCGCCATAGCGCCTGGCTCTCAGCCAAACAAGCGCTATAGAGCGATGTAGCTTGCAGAACTATCCAATTTTGTCTTAACTTCATATTTTTGCAGTGTGACAGTTCCAGTACTTTAATAGCATCAAAATATAGCACAATAAAAATAGGATTTGTGAAAACAAGCATTTTGCAATTATCTGTGTGATTTTTGAATGTGAAACTTTATTTATGAACCAATTGGCACGAATTAAGTCAACAGTCTTGATATGGATATTTTGATATTAAAAATAGTAAACTATAACTATTAGATCTTGTGATTTATGCATTTAATCATGAAGCTTATAGCTTGATCTTAACTAAAATTTGATGATTGAATAATTTAAACCACAACCTTCTCTTATGAGTTGTTAATGATTTACTATTCGATAATTACATAATTGTTTCCCTTAATCAGGTGGTTGTACAATGAATTTGCATAAGAATTTATAGATTCATTTGATTGAATTTGTTGATCTTTAGATTATTAAAAGTCTTAAGCTTAGACAAGTTAAGATAAAATCTTATGATTAAGGCAAGATGGAAAACATCCCTTAAATAGGAATAATTTTGATGTAGGAAGAATATTCATGATTATTTTGAGGTAGAAACTTTAGATGAACCATCTAACCATAGATAAATTAAACTTATATCCTTGTGGTTAGTAAACTTATGAGAGCTAGAATGGAACATCTTGTTGTAGAATTCTCATTAATTGAGTGACTCTTTGTAGTGCCCCGCCCCGTTGCCGTGCCAACTGAAGTATATATAATAAAACAGTCAGTGGCGGAGCGGTGCGCCACTCGGGAAGGCATTACCCATCTCCCCGAATAGGCTAAAAATAAATCCATACAAAGAATTGCTGACTCATACTCCAAATAGAAGGGTCGAGAGTTAATACTTAAGATAAAAGTAGTGTCATTATTCCAAGTACTAGACAAATGCATATATTGGATTTACATACGAAATGAAGAATCCAATATATGTATAAGATATCAGTATTTCCATTATGCTGATCATATCGCAATACTAAGTATAAGTAATATATAAACAGAGTGTGGAAGCTAAGCATACATCCAGAAACATAATGAAAATATCATGTATTATAATAAATCGAAATTAAAGTTGTAACTGTGGGTATACATAAATTATGCAATTTTTGATAGAAATTTTAAATGAAGGAATGGGCTTCGATCGGACTCATTTGAGTCCGATTGAGGCGCGACGATCATGCATAGAATTCATACAGTAACTTAATGAAAATATCATTTACAACACTTTGCTACACATTAAGAGAATAACACAAGGAAGAATTTAGCAAAAATGTAACTTGGCCTTAGGAATGAAAGAAGAAGACTTGGCTGGTTCCTTGAGAGCTTGAGAACTTGAAGGATCTTTCAACAACAACACAGCAAGAGAATGAGAGGAGCTCAGCTAATAGCCAAATGGAGAAAAAAAGAGTGCTGAGCCTCCATTTAAAGGAGAAGAATATCATGGCTCTCCCTTTAATTCTCACATCAATTATGAGAGGAAGAGGGAAGGTATGAGTCTTTTTTTTTTTAATTGTGTGCATTAGAGAAGAGGAAGGGAATTTTGGTTGAGAGAAAAATAAATAGTTAGATTTTGATAGTTTATTAAATTAATAAACTATTTAACAATCTATTTAAAGTCATAACCTAAATCAAAACAGCCATTAGATTAAAATCGGATGACTAAAATTTCTCGAGAACTCCAAAAACTACAAATTTAATATCAAAATGAGCGTCTCAACGAGATAAACGCACACATCCAAAAATCATTAAATTTAGATGAGTATTTTATTTTATATTAATTTTTAAGTAAAAAATTTTAAAAATTTGCTACGATTAATCCGAAACTTAAAAATTTGTGAAACATAAACTATATCATCCTCTTATAATGCATAACTTAAATATACAAAAAATTTTAAATTCTAACTTATATTTTATCTATTATAAACTCTATAAATTTAAACTTCACGAATTTATTTAGGACAATCCGGGATCCCAATTGCACTCAAATTTTCACAGGAGGATCCCCTTAATATGATTTATTTGTGAATATTTTTATTTAATTTTTATTTGACTTAAAATTAAGATTTTGATTTTTGACTTAATTTGATCAATTTATATTAAATTGACTGGGGTAACAACCTTGGATTGTTACACTCTTAAAGTCACATTCCTTGTTTAGAACCTCAAATAGAGAAAATGATTCATCTAGTTTACAAATTCTTGGTTATTAAACTAGTCGGTTTAGAATGATAGTATTATCTTATGGAATGGAGTACTGGTTCATTTGACTAATTTAATTCAGTAGGACATGGGAATGGTTATTTTTGTCCTAAATAGATTTGTAAAAAGGTTTCGTCCTCTTATCTTTGTGTGCATTAATAAATGCATTTCAGTTCAGGATAAAACATCCCAACTCAATAGTATGTTATGATTAAGGTATTAAGCTTCTTAGTTTGGGAGAATAAATAGTAAAAGAGTTTCACCCTATTATCTTTGTGCGCATCGATAAGTGCAGTTAAGTAAACTAAGTGGTTTAGAATACTTTCTCTAGAATATATGTAAGTTATGTAATGATTAGGGTGTTGAATATTTTAGTTTGGGAGGATAAACTATAAAAAGGATTCGTCCCCTTATTCTTGTGCGCATTGATAAGTGCAGTTAAATAAACTAAGATGTTCAGCTTACCCTAGTTAGTACATATTTCATATGTACATGTACTATACATATATGATAATTTAAGAATATATGATTGAAATTATGCCAGATTCTAAATTCAATGAATACAAGCATGAGTACTTGTTAGGATGATTATGAGAATCAAGAATTATGTTAAATGATTATTTTCTTTTATTTTTTGATAGTTTACGAATTATATTGATTGATAGCATTTGACATGAATTACATAAGCATAAGTATTAAAAAGTATTGTGAACTATGGAATGCAGCATGCATCAATTTGAGTAGGACCTATGGGATGCAGCAGACATCATGGATATTAAGATTTCTTAGGGTGCATGAGGCACCAAATGCATGATGATAGCATAAATTAGTGGCATAATCAGATGTATATTTAGTAGCATATAACATAGTTTTATTTCAGTTTTTATTCAGTTTCAGTTCCTTTACTATTTTTTGTTTTCAGTACTTAGTTTTTCGACCACTCTTTTGCCTCACATTTCAGCTTTGCACAGTTTCATACTTTTCAGTTGTTTTAGTGATTTTCTATATTTTTAAATTGCTTAAATGTTAAACCTTAGATAATTATAGTAATTTAGAGTAATTTTTGATAGGTTAGACTTATTGTCTAACACATGGTACTTTTAGAATCCGGCAATTTGCTAGATCTAAAACAGCCTGTGGAGCTAGTTCAAAAGGTGTCACAGGAGATCCAGGAGAAATTTGTGGAGCACTAGTGGACTCTACATCAGCATTTACCTTTTTGCATTAGTCTACTTTTAGTTCGGCTATTAGACTATTTTCTATTATTTCATTGAAATAAACTATTTGTAATAACTTTGGATGTACTTTCTTCTTTTTGAGATGAATAATTTATTTAGCTTCTATGATAAATGATCTGGATATATACTTTAGTTTTCATACTCTGTATTTATTACTACTTATATTTAGTATTATGATGTGATCAACATACTAGAAATGACGTTATACACATATATATATATATATATATACACACACTGAGCTTTGGCTCGTTGCGTAGCCCGTATAAGCGTATTTGGCATAACCTTGAGAAGCTAATTGTTGACCTAAGGCAGAAACTAAAATAAGATAGGATTTAATGGATCCATACTAAGAGCTGCAAGAATAAGACAGGATTTAATGGATTTATCGGTCCCTTAGGTCTCTTTTTAGTGTTCTTATAATTTTTTAAAGAAATGATCCATATTTTGCATTCATTCATGAAACCTAAAATTCTTCGAAACACAAAAAAAAAAAAAAAAAAACAGTCATGAAAACGTGTGAGAAGTAGACATGACGCCAAGGGCTCAGTCAGTCCGGCTAGAGATAATATTTATGATCGTAACCTATAATATATATATACGGCGATAATTAAAAGATACGCGTATATCTCTTCAGTAGTCCGTCCGCATACATACAGACTGGAGCAAATAAACCGACAAAAACATAAGATGATGATGATATAAAGCTAAAAAGCAAATGCCCTCCCTCTTTCTCTCTCTCTCTCTCTCTCTCACTGTGTGAGTGTGGAGTGTGCGAGAGTGTGAGTGTGGAAATGGAAAACTGGAGCGGAGGGGGAAACAACCCTCTGATGATCATGCCTCTGCTGACATGCTCCTCCGCCTCAGCCAGCCACGTGGTGCTCCCCAATCCGCCGTCTTCATCCGACGGCTACGACGCCGCCCTCATCAAAGCCAAGATCATGTCCCACCCCCAATACCCCCGCCTCCTCTCCGCCTACGTCAACTTGCACAAAGTAAATAATACCTAATGAAAGAAATCCTTCTCAGTCAGAAGAGTGAGTTTTGTGTATCTACTATATCTATTGCAGGTGGGCGCGCCTCCCGAGGTGGTTGCCAGGCTGGAGGATGCGTGCGCCTCTTCTTTGATTTCCTCAGCCGGCGGTGGCGGCGGCGGCGGCAGCAGCAGCAGCAGCGGCGGAGAAGACCCAGCCTTGGATCAGTTCATGGAAGCTTACTGCGAGATGCTCACAAAGTACGAGCAAGAGCTTTCTAAGCCTTTTAAGGAGGCCATGCTTTTTTTGGCACGCATTGATTCTCAGTTCAAGTCCCTCTCCCTTTCTTTCCCTCTACCTCCTTCTCAAGGTCTCTCTCTCTCTCTCCCTTTTATATATCTATATATATATATATATAATGTATATGTATATATACATATATATATATTAAAAGAAGTTTTAAATGAAAATTTATTGCATGCTAACACCCTTCAGTCTATCTCTCATACTCACACTCTCTAAAATATGGAGATTGGGAGGATTTTAAAGCTTGCTTTTTGATGATTTATGGATACTATTTGTTTCATTTTGTTTCGTTAGGTTTTGGTGAAAATGATCGATATTTGATGTATATTTTTGTGTTTGTTGACAGTGTTTCTTCTTTGTTTACTATCTTGTTTTTGTAAGTATTATTGACTTCTTTTAAGTTTAGTTCTTTGTTTTGAAACAGTTTGAAAGAATGTGAGCTTTGATTATCCATTAAAGGAGGATTTCAAAGCCTGCTTTTTTTAAGATCGATCGATGCTACTAATTAAGTTTTTTTTTTGTGGATTTTTTTCCAAGTTTTTGCAAAGTGATGCTTTTTCTTTCTTTTTTATCATTATCTAAGTTTAGTATCTTGCTTTTGTAAGTATTATTGATTTTATATGTTTTTTTGCTTTCGTGTAAGTTATAATATAAATATATGGACTTTCATATGCATTATGGGGATTCTCTTAAATTTTGGAGGTTTTAGGGATTTGTTAGTTTACATAAATGTTTAGTTGCTAATAAATTTGAATAATCAATGATTTTGTTACTTTATATTATTAATATTATGCTATATTGTATTTTCATTTAGATACCATTACCAAACCTATGCTATGTTATCTTAGTTTTAATAACAAATAACATTATCTTATGTAAAAATATTTTCGCTTTTATTGATATAAGGAAACATGTTTACTAAATGAAACTTAACCTAAGATTTATGTCTTCACATTCTTAACATGTTTACTAATATGATATATGGTTGATTTTTGGCAAAACACACTAATCATCCATCAAGCGTTGTTAAGCCTCGAAAATGAAGGATGATGGCATTTTCATCTTATATACTTAGATTAGCTTTCTTCTAGCTATACTGTTCTGAATTCAAATCAGCACAAAAATTCTCGCAACATGAATGATGTGCTCGATATATTAAGCGGCATCAATTGCTACATGCTTCTGATGAGCAAGTGGTTAGACTGACTATTGAGCTTCGGGGGTCTATAGCTGCATGTTCATGGTTAGACAGACATTGCCATGATTCAGTCAGTATATTTGATGGTGCATTTTCCATCTTGCACCATCAAATAAACTCTTTTTTATTTTTTTCTTTACTATGAAGCATGTTGCACTGATAGCATCATCCATCCATTAAGGTGTATATATAGATGGATTTGAATGGGAGCCTATGTTGAGCTTCTTATGATACATTTGCATGTGACATTGTTATAATTATACTCTCATTAGGTCTCTATTTTTCTTATTAATCAAGCATCTTGTAGCAATGGAACAAGGCATCATGATTTTATGGCATAATGAACACTTAATGGCATCATCAAAATTACCTGATTTCTGCATAGATTGCATATATT
This sequence comes from Gastrodia elata, assembly GCA_016760335.1. Taxonomy (NCBI): domain Eukaryota; kingdom Viridiplantae; phylum Streptophyta; class Magnoliopsida; order Asparagales; family Orchidaceae; genus Gastrodia; species Gastrodia elata. Next base: position 14,670,971 of record CM028676.1, on the reverse strand, counting down.
TTTAGTATAATTTGATTTTGTATAATTAAAACCCTTTATTGATTCTATTTTATTGATTGCATAGATAGTCCAAATTACTATTATGTGAATGCTAAATATGAACTCATGCTTGTATCTTATAGTTGGGTGTATAATGCACAATTAGATTCTGATCTTTAGGTTATGATCTAAACTCAATCTTGTGAGTTCATTACAAGGCTATTAAGATTTGTTAATTAATAACCTAAGTATTAATATATTATATATATATGTATAATATGTTTTCAGATTGAGCTTTCCTTTGTCTTAATAATTTTGCCAACTCTCTCATTTAATATCAATATAAGAACACAATCAGTCTATAGAAAATGCTTTCTGATCACACAGCCTTTGTGACCACAACCATTGCACAGAGAAAAACGGTTCATCCGAGGACGACATCGACTTGTGTGACAACTTCATAGACCCGGAAGCCGGCGATCGGGAGCTCAAGGGCCAGCTCCTCCGCAAGTACAGCGGCTATCTCGGAAGCCTCAAGCAAGAGTTCCTCAAGAAGAAAAAGAAAGGGAAGCTCCCGAAAGAGGCCAGGCAGCAGCTGCTCGACTGGTGGACCCGCCACTACAAATGGCCCTACCCTTCGGTAAGCTTCAATTCTCGCATTCCCAATCGAACCGAAGCAACCTACTAATTGGCTGACCGCTGCAGGAGTCTCAGAAGCTGGCGCTTGCCGAGTCGACGGGCCTTGACCAGAAGCAAATCAACAACTGGTTCATTAATCAGAGAAAGCGTCACTGGAAGCCCTCTGAGGAGATGCAGTTCGTTGTCATGGACTCAGCTCATCCTCACTATTTCATGGACGGCAACCCTTTCGCAATCGACTGCGCTCCGCTCCTTTGATTTTCGCCCACTTGCGATATATATATTTATATATATTTGTATGAGATGCTTCATTAGCTTATAGCGTGTAACAACTGCATTATATATCATGAATGGCTGGCTGGCTGGCTTACCCCATATCACTAAATGCTACACTTGTCTTTATATATTTAATTATGGTGTGCTTCGTATGTATAAAATGTTCGAGGGATATTATCCTGCTGCATTGGCTACAAGTTCCAACAAGTTAGGCTATTTTTTTAGTACATCCTCTTTGTTGACATTGAACACTTTCAGCTTTTGGAATCGTTCTATTCTTTAGCTCTCGTCTCTCTTTCAGCATTTAAAGTTGCTTCTTTCTATGCTTCTGCTTTTCGCGCTGGCAATGGAGCTTGTATTGTCTTAATGGCTGCTGCTATGCTTTCTCATATGCAGCCCCTTCAACTTTGAACTTTCACAAAATAGACCTCCCTTTGTGTTTTAGGTGGTTCATTCTGATGTGGAGAGGTTGGTTTTTGTAAATATGAAATCTTTTTTATTTTTTCTTTTATTTAGTGTAATTTTGATTAGCAAATTGTATATACATTCATAGTTCAATTTTTTTCTTTAAAAAAAGATATCATATATTGGTTTAGTACTTAAGATCCAAGATTTGTTATTTTATATTATCATTTACATATTTAATCTGTATTAAAATTATAATTACAAAACAAAATTAAACTTTTATATTTTTAATTTAAACATATTAAATAAAGATTTTAAAAATAATTGTTGCTATAATTCTGTATATTTTCTGTGATATTATGAATAATTTGTAAAGAGATTTATTATCCTATGTATTATATTCATTCAAATCTCTTTAATTTTGTATGCTTTATTTAGTTTTCATATTATTATCTTATTTTAATATGCTAGGTAGTAAATTTTATTATCATATGATGCCGCCTCTCGCATGATGATATTCTTTACACAACCAAATTTTAATATGCCTGATATTTTTATTACAATATATAGAAGTGGAGGCTAATTCCTGATCGTATTCCACTGTTTATAAGGATCATCTTTGTGTGGAGTGCACCTTAACTTCCAATATCAGATCTTAACTAAGGCTTTATCTGTCATATCTAGAGCTTGTAAAGTGATTTCTTGTATTATTCCTCGACTACTCATGGAGTGATTTCTTGACACTACCGAAATATTGTTAATGTCTTAGCCTAACCACCAATATTTTGAAGACGCGTCCGAGCACAAGATAGAGATGTCCTGAGCCGCTAGGTTTGAAGATGTGCTCAGCGCGAACACATGACACGCCAAAGCCCGAAGGTGCTGATTAAAGGTAGCTTTTTATATGGACGTGCCTCGGCGCCTGGGCGTTCGAAAGGAGGGCACCATGGCGCCCGCGGTTCAGTAGGCCCATTTTTGGAGCGCCTATAAATTCCTTGCAAATCCTTTTTAAGGTTAGAACAGTGAAAAGAGACCTCTATTTTTGTTTTATAGTGTGCAGTGGCTGTTCCATACAGGAGACTTAAGCTCCTAAGATTTAGGTAAGGGTTTCTAAACCCTAAAAACATTGTAATCTCATCTTCAATAGTGTAATCTTCTCTGCTTCCATCCTCGTACATAGGTGTTAGCATCGAACCACGTAAATTTCTTGTCTTGTGTTGTGATTGTGTTTGCATATGGTTTCTCTTTGTTTTATTTTTGATTTTGCTAGACATATACACGATTTGTTCTGAATTATTTGAACCCTATATATATTCCAATAAGTAGTATCAGAGAGAGATTAGTTTGGTTGTGCTAGAGTGTCAGGGTTTTGTTACAAGCTGTGTATTATTTGGGGTTAAGTTTTGTAAAGTAAAGAAAAATATGGAAGATAGAGTAGAAGAAGTGGTTGGTACTTCGTCATCATCGATGGTGGAGAGTTCTCTCCACCAAGTCGTGACATATCCAACGAAGATTGATGTGGTCAAGTTTGATGGAAATAATAGCTACGGTATGTATTGATGCAAGGTGACACGTGGACAATATGAACTAAATATGGAAGATGTTCTTGATGTTGAAGAAAAACCAGAAGAAATTTCAAACAGGGATTGGATCAAAGTGAATCGTAGTGCATGTTGTTTGATTTAAAACTGTTTAACCCAAAAGATCAAGTATGCAGTGATGGTGGATACTTCAGCGTGTACTTGATGAAGAGTGAAAAATCAATTCCACATGAAAAGGTGTCTCTATCGGTTATAGATGAGAAAAGGAATTTTCATAGATGAACACCTTAATGAGTTCACAAAGTTATTGGCAGATTTATTAAATCTGGATGAAATTATGGAGGATGAAGATAAGGCTCTGCTTTGGTTGAACTCATTGCCATATGAGTTTGAGAACTTCACCACGATATTGATTCATGGGAAGAATTCTTTGAGGTACGAGGAGGTGACTGCGGCTCTTGTGAACTACAGTATACCAAATCAGATATGGCAGAGGATCTTATAGTTCATAGAGGAAGATCAAAAAAGAAAGAGAAATAGCCAAACAAGAGTGTTTATTTCCAGATGAAAATTCAGAGGATGGGGCATTGGGCACAGTTAGTGTGCGTTCTGTTTGGAGACCAGACACTAGAAGAATATTTGTCTAAAGTTGAAAGAAAATCATCGGAAAAATGGATCTTCGCAAGCAAAGATTCAGAATATAGTGGAGGGTTCAAACTCATAAGTATCTCTTGTTACTATTTATATGGGTCTAATAATTGATAGCTCCAGTTGATTATGAATACGGATGCAACAGATCATATATATTCCCATAAGGATTGGCTTTGTTTATATAAATAAACAGATAGTGGTGTAGTCATAATGAGGGATGATGTTATATGCTAGATTGCAGGAGTTGGAAGTGTGTTGATTAGCACACATGTAGGGACAGTTCAATAATTGAAAAAAGTAACATGTGTCATAGATCAAGGAGAATCTTCTATCTATTAGGGCCATAAAAGTCAAGGGTTTTAAAGTAGCAATTGAGGCAGAAGTTTTGAAGATCAGCAAGGGTACAATGCCTTACTTGAGAGTAATTAGACAACAAAACTTCTACTATCTTCAGGTAAGTACAATGATAGGTTCAGTAACTATGGCTAAAGATTCAAACGATGCCATGATATTGTAACATATGAGGATGACACATGCAGGAAAGCCTTCACTGAGATCTTTGGAGAGAGATGAACTCATAAAAGATAAAAGTTTTTGCAAATTACAATTTTGTGAATATTATATATATAATGCATGCTACTATATTTAATATATTAATCTAACAACGAGTGTTACGGTAGTATTTAATACTAGATTTGGGATTTCTAATCGGCTATTAAGTACTACATTTGAATAGCGGGTTTATGGGTAGAAGGAAACTCATCATTCATAATATGGAAATATATAATATGAAAGAATAGTTTAAACATCACAAAAATATTAATATATAAGTTTGATAAAGTAATCACTCATCCTCATATATATTAAATATAAAAGAAAGGTAAATAGAGTCTTCAACACACATCTACAGCTCGGGCTCTCCTTTAGGCACCAAGTTTTTTTCAATCTCCTGATCTACTATATTTGGTTTATAATATGGTAGGGCATAACCAATTAAAAGAAACAAGTTGTTAAACTTTAAGGAGTCTAAGTATAATTCAAGATAACTAATTACAATTTTGTTATATGGATATCACGTTAGTCATTTATAATTTAACATAAGCGGAGCATTTGGCATGGAATGAATAAAATGGTAAACAACTATTAAAAGTTTGTAAAGTCAGAAAGGCTTACATAACTCAATTAAGGTATTCATTATTGCATCAAATATGTTAGTAATATAGTTTATAAAGTATGCATTTAAATAAGGGAAACATGAATATGTCCAAATGATTCATATGTTAAGTAAAATAGTGTAAATAATTATGTATGTGACAATCAAGAAAATCACACTGCATGAATAAAGCTGAAATAATAAAATGCAATAAGGTAATCAACAAAGCAATTTTAGTCTAAAAGATTGAATAAATAAAATCATAAGATAATAATAATCATTAATAATTAATAAGATTGTGAGGTATGCAATTTATGATTTATTTATCTTGTAATTCTATTCTATAGGCGCATAACAAGTGAGGAGTTCAGTACATCTACTTAACTTTAAGTAAGTGGGGTTAACTGCAAATATGTAGATTCCCCTCATAGGAATTATGTAGTCTTATAATACTCCTATAGTCTACCCAAGCTCAATAACAGCTATACTATAATCCACTAAAATAAACTCCTCTGAAATATATTTTAAATGTTCATTATTATGCACAATATCTTAATGTATGATTTCAAGAATTTGATCTCAAAGTATTGTAGCATTTTAAGGATTATCAAATTATTGTAAACCACATGACATATATATATATATATATATATATATATATATATATATATATATATATATATATATATTTAATATCTATCCTAAAGATTGGGATTAATCAAACCCCTAAATTAACTTAGACATCATAAATCCCTAAGTTAATTTAATACATATGGATAATGATATAATAAGGTGCATTTTGAAAAATAATGATTTAATTAAGCTTTAAATAATGACAAAATAATTTATAGATAAAAAAATTATATATAAGTTATTGAATAATCTTTTTATTTACTTAAGATAATAATGATTCAATTACCATTGTTGAATGTGAGTTTAGAGTTTTATCAAATAGATTGTTTCACAATCAATATTTATCTACAATTTATTTATGTTGCCAAGTACAATCTCATGGTTGTTAACTCTATGTTATCATAATTCTCAAGTAATGATGCCTTTGAATTATATTCTAAAGTTTAGTTTATTCTAATATATCTAATATTTTCTAACATTATTATTAATAGCTTAGATCTATACTTAATCTTTTTTTTAAGGTTTTATACTAACTACAAGTCCATTAGAAATCTTAAGGTTTATATATTCTTTATTATTATCCACACACTAATGATTCTAACGAAGATCCCTTAAATGGAGAGTTTAATAATAATAATAATCCTTTAATCTATTAATTTGGTAATCCCATGGTTAATATATGACTAGGTTTTAAAGTTCTCAACTCAATTATTACTTTATAATATATCAAATGGCTATAATAAGGGAGTTTCTTCTTTACATCTAAAAGGTATATATGATCTAATAAAGTCTCAAGATTCTATTTTTGAATCTATTGTAATTTAAATGAAGGTTATATTATTTTCTAATTATCTATGATAAGTTTAGATTTGATCACAAGATTTCAAACCTAATGTTCAATATTTTAAGCTCTTAATCTCACTATTAAGATTATATATTTACTCCAAATAATATAATGAATCTATTATTAATTAATCTCTTATAATAGAAGGTTTTAAGGTTCACCTAAGCACCAAGTTAAATTAACCCCATTATCTTAGGTTCTAGGATGCAATAATACATTAATTAAATACACATGATTTCCATTTGTTCACAATAGAATGCTACAATTACAAGTTTTCCATACAAAGTCCATATTTAAAAGATACAAACATCATAAGTAATGAATCCCATATTTATAGCCACTTCATATTTAAAATGTATGTTAATACTAAAGTGAGCAGATTGCAAAAATTATGACGTTGTGGAGAACTGGGCACTGTAGTGTGCTACAACGCGCTACAGCGCACTTCCATGCCAAAAGCCCTGTGTCTCAAGCGCTGCAATGCATCGTACCACTCTCGGTTCGAGAGCCAGGCACTACGGCGCCACACGAGTCGAATCAGTGATAGTCAGGATGTCTTCCCTAAGGCATCCAAATTCTTCCAATTTAGGATACATCATGCTTCATGCAATATACCGATCGAAATGTCTCTGAGATACCTTTCTATTGGTACCTAAATCATCAGAAACTGACCACTCTAACACCGCACACGATGATACCTAGGGTTTTGATGGGAGAAAAAGGAGTACCTAGGGTTTTGATGATGGAGATCTTCTTAGCTTATGTACAAGGCTTCTTTGGCTCCCTAATGATTCCTTATAGCATGAAGAGTGATCCTGATCACATCTAGATAAGGAAGGAGGGGAGATATTGGCTTGATTAGGGGATAAGTAGTGGGGAAGCCCTCCCATTCGCTGTGTGTGCGGCAGTCAGCACCATGCCGCACATGCGGTTGATCGCATGGGGAAAATGCCTCTGGTCCATATGGTCAGGGTAGACTCGATCACATGACCCTTATCGAGCCACTCGATTGAACAACCCAACCCGATTAAGGGTGGTGGGCCCCACATGCTTGATTTTTTTATTATTTAAATATTAAATTTAATCCACTTTAGTAATTAAAATTGAGTTATTAAATGAGTTCCAAAAATTCTCAAATATTCACCCCTAACTAATTTGGGGGTGAGGAAATAAAAAATGAAGTCATATTTTTAATTGGAGGATAATTTAATTATCTTAATTTTTTGGGTATTTAAAATATATAAAAAATTTTGAAAATTTTTGAAAACTTCTAAAATTTTTTAAATTTTCACCATTAGCTAATTTAGGGGTGAGAAGTTCAATGGTAAATTCCAAATTTGATTTGGAGATCAATATAATTAGCATAATTTTCTTATTGGATAAATACATTAAAATAATCAGAACATTCAATTAAGCTCCGAATCGCTTCAAATTTTCAGGGTTTGCTCTAAACACCCTTTGGAGACAATTGGAGATGATTGCAAGTTAATTTATTTGATAATAATGGTTTAACAACTTTTGGGTTGTTACAGTATATTTGGTAACAAAACATGCAAACCCATTGGTGTTGAACTCCACAACACCAAAGATATACTTGACTATATACACACAAATGTTTGGAGTCCTATGAAAACAACATCATTCTATGGTTGTAGATATTTTGTTTCTTTTATAGATGATTAATCCAGATATGTATGGGTGTATACAATGAAGAGTAAAGCAAATATGCTGGAGGTTTTCATAAATTGGAAGAAGTTGGTGGAAAATCAAAGTGGCAAAAAAATCAAAAAGGTCTCATCGAATAATGGTGAGAACACACTTTTGATTTTTTTGTAAGAGAATGTCATAATTCAGGGATAGAACACCACGTCACAGTGAGAAAAATACTGCAACAGATTGGGGTAGCAAAAAGAATGAATTGTACATTGGTGGAAAATGTACAATATATGTTGTCCAATGTTGGGTTGGAGATAGTCTATTAGACAGAGGCTTTAAGTTATTTGATCTAGTTGATAGAAAGATCGTGGTGGTCAGAGATGTCACATTTGATGAAAAACTTTTTTTTGAGACTTATGAGTTCATATCAGATGGAGGATAATACAAAAACTCCTGTAAGCAGGCAAAGAGTGGGGTTTGATGCCACCCCTTTTGCTCCACATAAGTCTTTACATAACATTAAGGATATTTATATATATAAAGAACATATTGGTGATATGGAAGAGCAAATTGACATTGTTAGTGAGAGTTCAATTTTAGAGTTGATTGCGAAAGATAGACATAGAAGGACTGCAACACAATATCCCACCTGGATCAGAGACTATGTCACATATGCATTATCTATATTGGAGGATGAAGTTACATCCCATTATAAAGAAGTGATGACAGGCTTAGAAGGAAATTTAAGGAGTCTGCGATGGATGAAGAGATTGAGTCTCTTCATAAAAATGAGGCATGGAGGTTGGGAAACTCCCTCTAGGTAGAAAGTTTATTCGTTGTAAGTGGGTGTATGAGAAGAAATATTTGGTTTAACCAAAAGGGGTATTTATAAAATATCATGAAGAAGTTTATAATTTATGACTTTACAAAGTCTATGAGTATACCTCTAGCACCTTATTTTTATCTATAAAGCTATGTCCAAAAACAAATTTTGAAAAGGAAAAAATGCACTCAATGTCTTATGCTAGTGAGGTTGGAAACTTGATATACGCCATGGTTTTCACTAAAGCAGATTTGGCCCAAGTAGTTGGAGTTGTGAGCCAGTATATGCACAACCCGGGAAAGGATCATCGGCAAGCAGTGATGGGAATATTTTGGTACTTAAAAAGTATAGTTGGTGTTGGCTTACTATTTCATAAGCATTCTTCAATAGTTGATTTTTGTGTTGGATATGTAGATTCCGACTATGCAGAAGATTTGGATTGAAGATGATCAATGACTGGATATCTGTTCACATTAGTAGGACATCCAGTTGGGTGGAGATCAACTATACAACCTATAGTTTCCCTATCTACAATAGAATCTGAATACATGGCAGTTACTGAACCATTCAATGAAGCTATCTAGATGAAAGACTTGATGGAATAATTGGGTGCAAAGCAACGAGAGGTTGCAATTCATTGTGATAGCCAAAGCGTTATATTCTTAGCTTCTAATCTGGTCTATCACGCTCACACAAAGCACATAGATGTGTGATACCATTTTGTTTAGGATCATTGAAGAGAGTGAGATCTTACTGAAGAAGACCAAGACTAAAGATAATCCATCATACATACTAACAAAAGTACTAATAGTTCAAAAGTTCACCCATTGTAAGACCTTGGTGAATTTGGAGAAGCATTCTTATGCTTCTCATTTGTTGGAACTATGAGCAAATTTATTTCTTTGGGGGGGGATACAATGGTAACCAAGTTCGTATAGCTGCAATGCAGGAAAGCATATTTGATTCAGCTCTCATATGGTGCACATACGATATGAGGTGAAGATTGTTGATTAAAGATATTTTTGTTTATAGCGTGTGTGTGGGGTTCTAGGGACACGCCTCAGCGTGTCACAATGCCTGGGCGTTCGACAGGAACGTGCCACGACACTCTGCAGCACCTGGACGTTTTACAGGAATGAGCCACAACGAACCACAACGTTTGGGCGTTCGATAGGAAGGGGCAACAACGTGCTGCAGTTCCTGAGTGTTCAAATGGAGGGCGCCACAACGCGCTGTGGCACCTGCAGTTCAGCATGCCTATTTTTGGAGCGCCTATAAATTCATTGCAAACCCTTTTTATGGTTAGAATTGTTAGAACAGTGAATAGAGGTCTCCATTTTATTTAGGGTGTGTGGTGGCTATTCCATAGAGGAGACTAAATCTCCTAAGTTTTGGATAAGAGTTTCTAAACCCTAAAAATATTGTAATCTCATCTCCAATAGTGAAATCTTATCTATTTTCCTTCCCGTTGATATAGGTATTTGCACCGAATCACACAAATCTCTTATCTTATACTGTGATTGTGTTTGCATGTGATTTCAGTTTATTTTATTTTAATTTTGCCCAACATAAGCATGATTTGTTCCGCATTTTTTTTGAACTCTATATATCCCTATAGAAGGGAGCTAAAACACAATACATAACTACTCACACACTTAGACACTCAGTGAAACCACACCAAAACATGTAATGAGTCATGTTTGGAGTCGTCGTTAAAATGAACACGTTGTGTATTAATTAAACTGCCATTTCATTAATTAGGTTATTTATGATGGGCTTCTTATGATTGGACTTGGAATTTTAACTTGCTTATATGTGTATGGAATGAAGTTGTTCATTAATATATTTTATGAAATTTATGATTTTCTTTCTTTAGTACCTTCATTAATAATAAAGTATGTATACACATGTTTAATAGTTTGAGAAAATCTTGATATGCACATTCAGTTTCATGCATTTTAGGATTGTTAGAAATAAAGATTCTCTTAAAGTTTTAGAAGGAAAAGTTAAAATTAATCTATTTGTAATGATTGAAATTTTCCTATTTGCTTTATTTAACATGCTTTATTAATAGAGATATAGCAATGCATGTATATATAAGTCTAACAATTTGAGAGAATTATGTTATTTTGAGATAATTTGTTACTTTCTTGCTTTCTATAGTTTGAGAGATCCTTTAAGATTTTTAAAGTATTTATTGCATTCAGATATATTTTGTCTATACTTAATGTACATTTTGAGAAAAATACTAAATATAAGAGAACTAACAAATCTATATTTTGTTAATGTTTCAAGGCATTATGTTCTCATGATTTGTTAGGATAAAACAAAACCTACCATATTATGATTTCTCTCAACAAATCTATGCCTTTACTTACACTTGCATACTAAAGTTAGAATTTAGGTTTCAAATCATATCACTTAAAACAATATCTCTAAAATTCTAAAAACTGATTGGTAATTAACACTCACCTCTCTGAGGATAATATTATAAATACTTACCATATTATATTACTTGATATTAAGTGCACTTGCATAATTTGGTTTCATGGAGGTTGGCATACGCACATTATTACCTAAGCATGAGCACGATAGCCCGCTTGACCTTGTAGGCTTGATGCAATTAACTACCGAGCTTGGGCGAAAGTATGGAGCCCGTTTCAAGTATCCGGCCGGGTCAGCGCGACCCACAAAAAAATTGTTAGGTACATGTCCTTAGCTCAGCCCTACCAGCAAACGAATTTTTCTTAAAACAACAGATCATGGCCCCATCTGTGAAGATTGAGGAACACCTGCGCACGAGCTGCTATTTAATATGCTATTACATTTTTTGAAGAAAATCTTAGTTCCACACATAGTCTGTTATAATGGCACCTTTCTACAATGCAATAAGGGAAGGTTGTCTTCTTTATGATGTAAGTTGTTGATTCATTTTTCATTTTTGTTACTCCATTGATGGAATATGTATGCTAGTTTTTTACTTTTCTTCATAAGAAATTCTTTTCATCTTGTTTTCATTTTGTTATGCTAATTTTTATAAATTTTTTACATTTGTTAATTTTTCTTTTTTAGATCAAAGGAGCTGATTCATCTTTTTTTCTTCAGCTTATTCATCCTTTTTTTTTCTTTATTACTATTCAAAAATAGAATTTTTGTCTATTTTTGTTTTAATGTTTGATATTTATCAACTTTGATAATGTTAACTATTAACTATTCTTAGTTCCAATGAAGGATATAATATACTACAAAGGATTACATACCCTTCTTAGTTATGTTCCATTTCTTTCAACTTTCATGGCAACTCGAAGAAGAGTTAGACATCATGCAGGTCTTCATCAAGGAAATTATTGCGGCCTGGCTCGACTTGACCCGAGCCTAAGCAAACCGGGCTTAGGCCACAAACAAAAGCTTGATTGCTAGTTTCCATCTAAATTAATAGTGCTAGTTTCCATTCATAAGATAGGGAGCATAACCTATACTTTCTTTTTTTTCACACTTATACTATGTGTGTGTAAGTATATATATATATATATATATATATATATATACTTTAGGGAAAGCTATTTAGGCGAGATTTTATTTCACGCAATAAAAAACATACAAACTAGGGCTGAGAGGTTACTAAATCCTAGAGCATATAAAATCCTGAAACCAACCCCAAAAACAAAAACCCAAGATATAACCTGAAAAGTCCAATGACACAAAATAAGACAAACTAAAATAAACGGTAAGAAATAGAAACAGCTCAGAAAAGAAGAAAAGGAGACGGAACAAAAAGACATACTGAGAAGAGGGTAGCTCCCGAAGTACCTGCAGAGGACAGTGCATGACTACCAAAGCAGTAGCCACATAAGCACAACTGACAAAAGATAAGCACTTGCAAACCAGGTGACAATTATAGAATTGAAACCAAAGGGAGCAGCAAGACACCAAGCGCATAGCCTGTACAATCAGCACTTGCTAGAACTTGCACCAAGAAGAGGACACCAAACGAACCCTACAAGGATCGAGCCAGCATAAAACAATAACACCAGCAGGTTGACAAAATCAAAACCATAGCAACTCCACCAAACAAAACCAGCAAACCAACAAAACCACAATAGCACCACAGCCACACCAGCAGACACCAAGGGAGAAACAACAGATCTGATGCCAGAATCAGCTGAAAACACCCAAGAGCAATGTCATTACAAAACTAAAAATGCCAGAACACAACTAAAGCCGACATACTAGCCGCCAGAACACTACCATAATACAAATCAAGAGAACAACAATCCAGAACCACAGTTCAAAGCCACAACAACAAACAAAACAACCCAGAAGCAATGGAGCTAGGAGCAAGACAAACTGAAACATCCAATAGACCAAAACACTACCAGCTAACCAACAATCAAGCAAGCCACCAACAAACCAAACCAAGACAAAGCAAGGCCACCATAAAAAGAAGAAGCCATCTAACAGAATGAAATCCCCAAAGGAGATTAAGAAAACTACAACCAGGAAAGAAAATATCTAGCATACCGTAAGCAATAACAAGGCCATTAGAACAAGCAAGGGTAGATCGGTTGCCACCAGAAATAGCCATAACCACCAGAAATAGCTATGGGCACCATAATCAACTAGTAAAAAAGAGATCACTTCCAAAGAACCAATAGAGGCAATGGACCTTCCATAGCCAGTCATAGTAAGCGATAAGGAATGCCGCCCTAGGACAGCCACAAAAAGTGACCACTTCCAACGGCCAAACCCCTGAACCTGGCTAAGAGCAGCAGTAAAAAGTGGCAAAGAACCACAAAGCAACCAGAAAATTAATCAAGAGATAGTAAAAAGCACAAAATTCACTCCAATATGAGTCTATTTTTGATATTAAACGCATTAAGATTTTTTCAGCTGAAGGATTTTGCATCATAACTGCTAAGACAAGTGTTAACATCCTCTTTTATATTATTAATAGTGGCAGCCGAATTGAATTTAGCATTCATATATTTAGCTTTGTTTCTAACATTCCAAATGTGACAAAGAGTAAAGGCATCAAAAAGATTTCCAATGTGAATTTTAGTACCTTTAACTTTCATCCAGTAAAGAAATATGTTTCTAATATCAGCAGGAATGGAAGGAGAATTCAGGCAGGTAGCGGTTCAAATTGTTTTGCTGAAAGTACTATCAATGAAAGCATGGTTTATGGTTTGAGTATCACTGCAACAATGGTACCAGGAAGCTAAGTTATAGCACATGCTTTGCATTTTAGTGTCAACGCTAATAAGGTTGTTATGAAGCCTCCATAGGAAAATGCTAATTAAGTTTGGAATTCAATTGTGCCAAATCCAATCCAGGAAAGAAGGGGTAACATGAGTTATGCAGATTGGAGAGGCTAATTTTACTATTATGCAGCAGTTCCACAGATTGGAGAGGCTAATTTTATTGTGCAAAATTAATAAGGTTATTATGCAGCAGTTCCACAGATTGGAGAGGCTAATTTTACTGTTGATGCAAAGAATAGAGTTTGCGGATTTTATATTTTCAAAAATAGGTTGGAAGGCAATGATGTTATTAAGATCAGTGGTGGGGAGAATTTCCTAGAGCAGGGTTAGATCCCAACCAGCACTTTGGGAGTAGCAATCAGCAAGATTCAGCTTGGGGTACTTAATTTGCTAGCAACTATTGAATAAGGCTTTGTTGTTATTCCAGCAATCATACCAGAAGGAGATAGAAGGGTCAAGTTTCTCCCATCTTTTGGTTTCCTCAATAGTGTTTTTAAGAGCAAGGCTTCTTCTTCAATTAGGAGAGTCGGTGATTTTGTTCTTGACCACAACAGGATGAGAATTGGCACAATAGTTAGTAAAAAGAATTTTAGTCAAAATGGAAGAGGTGGTTCTAAATTTCTACTAAAGTTTAAGAGAGAAAGCACTGTGAATATTTGAGAGGCATCTTACTCCAAGACCACCTTCCTTATAAGGGAGGGTGACTTGGTTCCAGGAACACCAAATAATTTTACTATTTTTAGGATGAACGAATAAAAATTTGTTAAAAATGGTAGTGAGCTTTTTCATAATAGAATTTGAGAGGAACAAACCTCCAGCCAATAAAGAGGGATAGTATTCAGCACATGCTTGATAAGAATAAGCTTACCCCCTTGAGATAAATACTTATTTTCCCAACCTTGAAGCTTTTTAAAAATATTATCAAGAAGACCTTTATAACTTGTATTCTTGTTGTGCACAGTGAAAATAAGAATCCTAAGGTAAGTAAAAAGAAATTTTTCTTGCTTAAAGTTAAAGATATTTGTAATTTTAGTACAGTTCCTTTGAGGACTTTTGTTCCTAATAAAAAAATTGAATTTGGATCTATTGATGTTAAGCCCAGAGTCAGTTTCAAGAGAAGAGAGGATATTAACTAATTTTTTTATGGATTTACTACTGCAGTTTATGAAAATAATAAGATCATCAGCATAAGCAAGGTGAGATGCCATAATTTTACCACCAATATTGAAAGCCTTAAAAAAGAAGATTTATATTATGGGACAAATAATTCATGGCTAGTATGAAAAGCAGGGGGGATAGAGGATCTCCTTTCCTAAGCCCTCTTATAGAAGGGAAGAAACCAGAAAAGTTACCATTGAGGATCATAGAGAACCAATTGTAATGAGTTATATTTTTGATTTTAGTGATGAATTTTTCATTTAAGCTATAAGATCTAAGTAATTTAATGAGAAAATTATAGTTGAGTTTATCAAAGGCTTTTTCAAGGTCTAATTTAAGAATGAGAATATGCCCCCAATTTTTTTTTTTCAAACTGTGAAAGAGTTCTTCGGTTGCAATGATGATGTCTTGAATGTGTCTACCTGGAACAAACCCAGATTGGTTTGATTCAAATAGGGAAGGAAGAAAAGTTTGGATCCTCTTTGCTAATATTTTAAAAATAACTTTGTTTAAAGTAGTGCAAAAGCTGATTGGTCTAAAGTTTGTCCACCAAGAGGCTTTGTAAGTTTTAGGGATCACTGTAATCATAGTGTGAGTAAGGAATTTTAGAAGATGCACATCACAAAGAAAATTCCTTGATCCTATTGCAAACATCTAGCTTTAAGATATCCCAAAATTTTTAAAAAGACTCCCCAGGGAAACCATCAAGTTCCAGGATAGGAGTTGTCCTTGAAATCCATAATAATTTCTCTAATTTCCTCTTCACTAAGTAAATGATTTAGCATGTCATTAACTTCAGGGGTAAGTTGGGCATTAGGGACATACAAATTATTGGTGTGGGGAATGGAAGGAGGTATTTTAAAAATCTATTTGAAGTAGTTAATAACAAATTTTTGCAAATCCATGAGATTAGAGCTTTTGAGGCCATCATGGGAGGTGACTTCATTAATAAGGTTGTATGCCTCCTTTTTTTACCCAATTAGGATAAAAAGAGGTGTTACATTCTCCTTTCATTTTCCAATTAATGGAACATTTTGTTTCCAAAAAGATTCAACATCATTATAGTTCATGATAAGATTATCTTTAGCTTTAGAGACCGCCATTCTATTATCATTAGTAGGGTCCTTATCAAAGATAATTTCCAAAGTGGTGACCAAATTTTCTTGACGAGACAAGTTAGAAAAAATATTTCCAATGGAAGATTTATTCCAGATACCGAGAGCTTTCCTAAGTTTTTTGAATTTTTATAAAGGCCATAGGTTTGACAAAGTTTATTCCAAATGGAACTGACAATGTTGTGGCATTCTTCTTTTTGAAGCCAAAAAAGTTGAAACCTGAAGGAATTACGAAACTTGGTGGTATCATTCTAAGAGGATAAAGTGATTGGTTTATGATCTAAAACTGTATAATTTAGGGATGAGTGGATGCAGTTGGAGAACATATTACACTAAGTGTTATTAATCAAATATCGATCCAAACGAGCAAACTTGCAGCCGACATACCAAGTAAAGGGAGCACTAGTGTATATGAAATCATCAAGACCACAATCGCATTGCAGAGTTGAAATCAAAGGATGAAACAAATTAGTCAGAAGAGTAACTTTTTTATTTATTACTTTTCATTTTAGCATTAAAATACCCTCCAACTACCCAAGGAATGGTAGAAGTACTACACTCTTTAAGAAAGGTCCACACAAAAATACTATATTGTCTAATATTATGAGCATGAACAAAGATGAGGCATAAATTATGATTTTTCATTAAAAAATCTAAGGTGAATTGCTTGGTCACATTGATCAAGAAATTCAGCATTCCAAAGATTCGATCACATGACCCAAATTTTATTAGAACAGGAAGAGACATCATTATCAAATTTAGCAAAACGACCAATGGGAAGGAAATTGTCAGCCGCCATCTTGGGTTCTAGAATAGCTGCAATGTTAATTTTATTTTCAAAGACAATATACTTAAATCTATTTTTTGATGAGACATTACCAATGCCTCGAATGTTCTAGCATAAAATATTCATAAGAAAACTCTTGAAGTACCCTTAAGGGACCTCTGATTGATTTTATTCACTGAAATTAAAGTGTTCATTTGGCTATCATTATCAATATCAATATTAATATCAGTTAGAGTAGATAATGATTTGTACCTGTTCATGACTGTGGTGTTGGGATTTTTTGTGGTGGATGATCTACATTGCACAATCTATAAAGGACTCTTTGGTTTGTGGTACATATCCACCTGATCTTCAGTAAGCTATAAAGAGCCTTGGGAATAAGTATTAGAGTCTCTAACAGACATAGTTTTTAGGATTGTGTCACAACAAATTGTGTTAGCACCAATCACAACATTATCAATATCATCAAACAATAGAACTACAATGTTCCTCATTATTACAATTGCCAACAAAGATTGTGTCAGCAGCATCAACAACAACATTCATACTCACCTTCGTTTTAAACACGTTATAAACATTATCTGCATTTAGAGAAGCTGATGCATCTGCCCCTAATTCATTAGATGCAACAGTCAAAGTAAGATCAATTATAGTAACATTGTCAAATGCTAAACAAATATCAGAAATATTCACATTGCCAAAATCAGAATCATGAGCATTTAACATAGTAGTATTTTTAGTATATGTAGTAGCAACATCAATATGAATAGTAGCATTTCTAGCCTTAGATTGATCAGTATAAGATATAATGGGATCTTTATTATTAATTTTAATGACATCAAGAGGGTAACAGTAGGAGAAGAATCCATTCCAATAGCAGTAGTAACATCATTCCCTACATGGGAAATAATTATAGCAAGAGTATTATCACTGCTCAAATCATAGGCAGCTTTAGTAGTGTTGTTTACCTCCAAATCAGCATAACTAGAAAGCAAGAGTTGACTATTTTTAACTTGATCTAAATTTTCCTCAGTTGGTTGAAAACATTCTAACAAGTTAACATTATTAAGAGGAGGTGCAGAGCCAACCCAGTGCTTAGAGTTGTTAGGATTATTATGATGGAATGTGTAGTTATCCATGTTATTCCCTAAAGTACTACACCAATTGCAAAAAGAAGGCATATTTTCATATATGATTTCCGACAGGTATCCTCTTTCTCTAGAACCCAGCTAAATGAAGTTTGGAGGGGAGGTAGAGATGTTCGATTATATTAACATTCTAGGAGCATCTATATTCTTGAGATTAGTTGTGTTTTTATCTAATTTAATATGCTTACCTATAGCTTTCCCATTTACAAAATCGCATAGTATTTCATTTAAGATAATACAAACCTTTCGAAAACACCCTTGCATAATCTAGATCATATTTAAAAGTAAGGAAAACTCAGTGCGAGTCACAGGATTTAATGTTCACCGGAGCAACAAGATTTAAGCCTTTAATAAAACCATTCACTAGCCCAAAACTAGTCTTTGATATAGCAAACTTACCAAACAACGTTAAGGCATGAGGGCTGGCAAGGTTTCGTACCTCCTCATTAGAAAAAAATGACGCTGGAGCACCATTAAAGTTTCAATAGGTTTTGAGATGTTCGGGGAAGAAGATTCCACTAAGTCCTTAAAGGGACAAACAGTAGGAGGAAACTCCATTACCAGCACATAAAGCAAAACCACAGATCTGGAAAGCAGTAAAAGTAGCTAATAAACATAAATTAGAGCAAAAAATAGGAAAATGTCACCAGATTAGTAGAGCTTCATCGGCAAAGCTGACGAAGGCAAAACCCTAGATTGCCTTCCTCGTGGCCTACTTGAGAGCTGAGGTTGAGAGAAAAAAGCACAATGTATAATATATATATATATATATATATATATATATATATATATATATATTTTAAGAAAACTAGAAAATTTTATTGATATAAATCCAAAATTACAGAGAGGGGTTGGGAGGTTACAAAATAACTCCTAAATCTAAAAAACCTAAAGCCAACCCCAAAAGGGAGGAACTCAGGGAATATCCTAAAAGGTTCCTCCGGAAAAGAAAATAGAAAAGAAAAAAAAAAGAAAAAAGGATCCAAAAAATCGACCGGGACCGCGACCACTAGCAAAATCTCCGAAACTCTAGCTTTGAATACCTACAAAAGAAGCTTCCAACAACCAAATAGGATCAAGCAAGAAAAAGCGCGTACCTTGAAGCCAAGCAAGCCAGAAGACAATCGAATAACAGCTTGAGACCACTCGAAAACTGCAAAACTAAAAACCGTAACTATCTTTCCGAGTAAAAAAATAACATCAAAGTTGCCAAAAAGATCACAAAATCGCCAAGCGAGAGAAATGCAAACATAACCTTGCAACCGAGTCACAGCTTCACCATCCAAAAAATACCTTTCAGGATACCAACCGTAAGATAAAACCCCACCAACAATCTCTGAAGACCACAACAAAAACACACCAAGACGCCAACAAGACCTCCCCCAACGAAAGTAAAATCTGCTACGCACAGGGCTCAACAACGAGCTCAAAGTTTTACCCATCAAATAATTATCCAACCCATTAAACTAACACAAAAACAGAATCACATTTAAACCACGCAGCCACCACCAAGTAAGAGGATCATACACATAAGCCAATGGCATCAAAATATGCCCACCGAAAATAAAGATCTGGGCGAAAACATAAATAGTGGAGGCAAACAAAATCTTCAAAACCTGTAACCACATGATTGTCCAGCACGGACAAAACCAATCCAAGGAATAATAGAGCCACTGATTACCGAAACAAACTATATATATCTGGATAAAGTTATATATATATATATATATATATATATATATATATAGACATGAATGTAAAGATATATATAACGATATATATGCAATGAACAATACATCCCAGTAATTAAATTCCCTAACACCCTCCCAAATCTTAAAGAAATTGCAATTAATTTAATAACCACCAGCACAATCAAGCAAACAGCCATCCAAACAATAAAAAATTGCACAATGCTTGAACAAAAAAGCTTCTTCCCAGCCAAAAGACCAAAGAAAGAAACCAGCTGCTCAAAGTACCAAACCAGCCACAAAACACATGGAAAAGCGTCAAACATCAAACATAATAGCAAAGGAAGTTTTATTAATGTTTGCCCAACTGATAGCCTTCCTTGGAGAATTTTGAACAATAACGCTGATGTCATTAATAATTGTAAATCCTGCTTTAGAAATATTCAATTCGATATCTTGATGCTTTTTGAGATTGCGCGCGAACCAAATATTCCAAATAATGTAAGCGTCAATTAAATTCAACAGATGAAGCTTTTTTAAACTAGAGACACCAACGTTCCAATTATACAAAAAGGTAGGAAGATCCACGATCTGCCTACTATTAGCCCCAATAATATTGAAAGAGTTCCATAAGAGCACACAAAATCACAGTTGAAGAAAACGTGATCCAAGGTTTCAGCGCAAGCAGAAGCGAGCTTACAGCAATGACATTTAGAAGGCAGCTGAATACCCTTGAGAATAAGGACCTCATCCACACTTAAGAATCTACAATGAAATCTCCAGATAAAAATACTTAAAAAAGTTGGGATGGAATTATGCCAAAACCAAGGTTTAAAAGTAGAGGCTTTATGCTTACAGTGGATATGCCAAGCTATATGCAGATTAAATTTATTTTGGAGGATAAAGTCAGCGGAGGCAAGTTTTTCATCCCCCAACCTAGGATTAACCTTTGAGATCAAATCAAGGAATCTGGGCTCAATTATATCGGTTAACAGATTAATATTCCAAGAGCTATCCTCATTTAAACAATCTCCAATAGAAATCTTGGGCTTTTTAGGGGAACACAGCAGATGAAGAGGACCAAGATCACTCCAAGAGTCACACCAAAAAGAGGAAGAATCATCAATCGATTTCCAATCAATCAAATGTTCCACTAGATCTCTAGAATCCAGTATTCTTTTCCAAGTTAGAGAATCGCTGATTTTGTTGGAAACAAGAATCGGATGATTGCTGAAGCAGTATTTAGCTTTAAGAATATCAACCCAAATGTTATTCTTGGTTCTAAAATTCCACCACAGTTTGGCGGATAAAGCTTTGTAAATGTCTTCAAGGTTTCTAATCCCAAGGCCACCTTTAATCGTAGGAACGTGAGGTTTTCCCATTTAGACCAAATCAAATTGGAGCCTTTATTACTAACCCAGAGGAATTTATTAAAAATGATATATAATTTAGAAAGAATCCCTTTGGGAGGAGAAGAGACTTCAAGTTAGTAAGGAGGAATTGTGTTGAGAATATATTTAATAAGCGTAAGCCTACCTCCTTGAGAGAGATATTTATTTTCCCAACTCTTAATTTTCTTAAGGATATTTTCAATAAGCTTTTGGTAGAAACTGAGTTTATTAGGGCCTTTAAAGATTGGGATGCCAAGATAAGTGCAAGGATATTTGCCTTCTTTGAAACCCAATTTAGAGAGAATAAAATCTTTGAGATTGGAAGCTGCTTTGCTATTGATAAAGAAGTTAGATTTTGCACAATTAATTTTAAGCCCAGAGTCCTTCTGTAGATTCTCTAGTAAAAGCTTAATCTTGGAGATATTTCTTTTGTCCGCATTAGTGAAAATGATCAAGTCATCAGCGTAAGCTAAATGGGATATGAAAAGATTTTTCCCCACTTTAAATTGAAGAGTATTGTCTAACTTAAAAGCTTTATTAATATTTATGGACCAATAGTTGATAGCAAGATTAAAAAGAATTGGGGATAAGGGGTCTCCTTGCCTAATGCCTCTAGAAGATTTAAAATAACCCACCGGCGAACCATTAATTAAAATAGAAAACCAAACATTAGTTATGAGAAATTTAATCTTGGTTACGAAATCAGAGTTAAAACCGTACGCCAAAAGCATTTTGAATAAGAAATCCCAATCAAGCTTGTCAAAGGCTTTTTCAATATCCAATTTAATGATAAGATTATTGCCTCTACTTTTTTTATTAATGCTATGGAATAATTCTTGAGTGGCTAAAATGTTTTCTTGAATTTACCTTCCCGAAATAAAACCACTTTGATTCTGTTCAATTATCTTTGGAAGTAAATCTTTCAGACGATTTGCAATTAGCTTTGATATTATTTTGTTAAACGTAGTGCAAAGGCTAATTGGTCTAAAATGGCTCCACCATTGAGGATTAGCAACTTTAGGGATAAGGGTGATGGTAGAATGGGAGAAGAGCTTTGGGAGCGGGACACCACAAAAAAATTCTTTGATACCATTACAGATGTCAGTCCCAATAATATCCCAAGATTTGATGAAAAATTCAATCGGAAAACCATCAGGACTGGGATAAGAATTTTGTTTAAGCTTTTTAATGGTCTTCCATATTTCTTCATTTGAAGGCATAACATTCAGATTTTGGTTTTCTAGATGAGAGATAGATGGTTCAGCAGTGCTCAAATTTAAAGTGATAGATTGATTGCTTTCTTTATTAAGGATTTCAGAGAAATAATTAATAGCTGACTCTTGGATTTCTTCTAACTTAGAATAGGAAACACCTTCCGGATTGGTGATTGAGTGAATTTTGTTTTTGGTACGATGTTTATTGACCCAACTGTGATAGAATTTGGTGTTTTTTTCCCCTTGGATTTTCCAGCGAATGTTACATTTTTGTTTCCAATAGCTTTCAATATTGTTATGACATTGGATTAGGTCCGCTCTAGCTTTAGAGAAAAGGATTCTATTTTCATTAGAAGGATGGTCCTCAAAGTATTTTCCAGATTGCTAACCACATGTTCAAGCGAGGAAGCTTTAGAGAAAATGTTGCCCACAACATTGTGATTCCAAGCTTTTAAGTCTTTACGAAGGCGTTTAAATTTTTCTACAAGTCTCGGAAGCCCAAAAGAGTTGTAGGAGGAATTCCAAGAAGTGCGAACCACCTCAGAGTAAGACGAAATATTCAACCAAAAAGTTTGGAATCTGAAGGATTTGTTATACGAAGAAGGAGGAATTTTAGCACAAAGGAATATAGGTTTATGATCCGAGTTGGAAGAATTTTGGGAAAGTTTCTGATTTCAAGAAATTTATTACACCACTCACTATTCATTAAAAATCT
This sequence comes from Gastrodia elata, assembly GCA_016760335.1. Lineage (NCBI taxonomy): Eukaryota > Viridiplantae > Streptophyta > Magnoliopsida > Asparagales > Orchidaceae > Gastrodia > Gastrodia elata. Next base: position 14,647,894 of record CM028676.1, on the reverse strand, counting down.
ATCAAGGCGAGCAAAATTTCTACCATTGGACCAAGTAAAAACCGCACTCGTGTAATTAAAGTCATCAAGGCCGCAGTCAATAATCGTGGACATGAAATCAAAGGAAGCCGCCGAATGATTGAGAGTATAACCTTTGTACTCATTGGTGTTAAGGACAGCATTGAAATCCCCACCTACTAACCAAGGGATATTATTAAAAGAGTTGTTTCTCAAAAAATTCCAAAGGATCATTCTATCAGATCTAAGATTGTTAGCATGGACAAAAGTGATAATGCAAGAAAAATCTTGGTTATGCACCTTTAAATTAATGGCTTGATCACATTGATTAACAATCTCCACGGACCACAAATTATTCCAAAAAATCCAAATCTTGTTAGAAGAGGATGAGGTACAATTTTCAATATTGAGAAGTTTCATTATATTAGAACATTCAGTGATTTGAAGTTTTGGTTCAAAAATAGCAGCGATATCAATTTTGTTATCTAAAATTAAGTGTTTTAAACGATGTCTGGAAGATATGCTACATATACCCCTAATATTACAGCAAAGAATATTCATTTATCAACAGAAGAAGGTCAGCATTGAACCTTCTGAGTATTTATATTAGCTTTAGGGAGCTTTTTCGTGATTTGATCAAGACTTTTCATTTTGGTGAGACCCGCGAGATCATTTAAGCACACTAAAGGATTAAATTTATTGTTACTAATGATTGGGGAAGGCACGTTACTTTTAATAATTGGACCATTGAGATCGGAAATTGAAAGAGGTTGAGAACAGTTAACTTTACCCACAAGCAAAACATTCGAAGAAGGCGAGGCAGGTAACTCAGAATGAATACCCGCTAAACCAACATAATTCTCAGAATGATTAACAATGAGACTCACCTCAGAACTAACACCAATCAATAAATTATCATTAGAATTAATAATCGAGGAAAAGGAAATACGATCAAGCGCTTTAGAGATACTATCCAAACGTTTGATATCACCAATATTATTAAAATCACCTGCATCACAAACAGGGGCAATGCAATCATTCGAATTTGACAATTAACTAAGGGGCTAGAAGCTTGAGAAACCTCATTAACCGAAACAGACTGGATCCTCTCAAGATCAGTCGAATTTTGAGCAACAATATCATTTCCCATTAAACAATCAATATCAGATTCAACTCTACTTAGATTTAAAATAGCATCATTAGGAGATGAGTGCGGGTCAACCAACTTAACAACAGAAACAACCGTAATAACATCAGCAACATTAGAATCAACAAACTTTGCAGCGGAATCAGCAATAGTAAAAGTATTCAACTCCAACTCGTTTTGAACATTATTAAAAGTTTGTAAATTGATAGTACTAACCTCAGCCAAATGTCCAACAGTTAGATTTTCCAGCACAGCCAAGTTTTCACCAGCCTCCATGCCAAAAGAAAAGGTGTCATTAGGTAAGTTCATAGCGCCAGTTGAGAGGGAAACACCCAACTGAGAGCAGCCAGCAACCAAAGACCCAGCTGGATCCTTCTCAAGATTAACCACTTCAACATTTTGTATAACATTTTTGCCAAAAACAGAATTCTTTGAAACATTAGCAGAAACCAAATTATCAGTTTTTGAAGCAGCAATTTCAGAACGTAAAATATTATCGCAATCAACATTAAAACCAGAAGTAAAACTGATATTAGTTTCTTTGGAAACATTTTCCCGAGGTAAAGCAATTAAACCTGCATTAACACTCTCCAAAGATTGATGATTTAAAATCTCTATATTAGGCGAGGCGAGAGCATCAGAACAATTAGCATATTCAACAATATTCTCAGAAACAATATCCGCAGCATTAATTGGACTAAAATGCAATTGCGATTCAGTTTGAGATCTAGGAATCTCAGTAACAACCCCAGGCAACTCATTAGTATTGGAAATATTATTTTCAATCAACAAATTTTCATCAGCAGCTGAAACAAAACTAGTGTTAAAACCTACGACAAAATCAGGAGAGGGAACGGGAGGACCGCACAAATGAGGGCAAACCACAGCCATATTCCCAAAAGTATTACAATGCCTACAGTACGAAGGTAAGTTTTCAAAAACCACTTTTTGGAAATAGCCTTTTGACTCCGATCCCAACCAAATTTTATCACTTGTAGGTTTATCTAGATCAATTTCAACAAGAATACGAGGAGCGGCAAAACTACGGTGCAGAGCCATATTTTTGTCTAAATGCAGGGGTTTCCCAAACACTTTAGCAGTGTTGTAAATCACCTCTTTAGAGGTATACTGCAAACGAAGGCCAGGAAAATTAAGCCAAACAGGCGCAATCGGAGCATCAAAATTAATATCAGTATGCGAACACCACTTGAAAAATTTCATCGTGTGACCGTTAATATCATAAGAGCCTTTGGAGAAGCATCTAGCATAGTCGAGATCAGACGTAAAATTAAAGAAAATACGAAGAGAATCAAAGGATCGAATGGAGACCGGGGCGAGCAGTTTTAATCTGTTGATAAAACGCTGGACAAGGGCAAAGCTCAGTTTCGATCGAGAGAACTTGCCGACCAAAGTACGATCAAAAGGGGCAGCCAGGAGATCTATCTCAGCGTTAGAAAAAAAAATGGCTGGTAAACCATTATGGCAAGAGATCGGTTTGATGGGTAAGGCGTTGGAAGGAGAACCTTCCAACACCTCACGAAAGGATCGAGAAAGAGACAAATCAGCCATCAAAAACCCATTAACTAAAAAATAAGCAAGAAATACGCTACCGAGTGAAAGCAGCAGCCCGCAACCAGGATGAAAGAAGCCAGCTTCGACAGGGAAGGGGGAAATGGAGCCCAGAGAGCAGCCTCAGCAGGCCGCACAGACCGTCGGCCAAGCCGACGGGTGGAAAAGCGAACCTGAAGATTGCCTTCAGAGTCGCCTCTAGAACCCTAAAACCAGCAGCCAACCCTACTTTAACATGTTTTATTAATTAAGCCAAAATTTTAGGAAAACCTATGAATTTTATTAATTAAGCAAAAAAAAATGGCACAGATCGGGATTGGGAGGGTATAAAAATCATAATAATCTAAAAGCCAAAAGCCAACCCCAAAACAATAAAAGCCTAGTGAAATAGAACTAAGGGAAATAGATATCTAAACTCAACAATATATTTACTGATTCAAAATCCTGATCTTCAATCCCAATAACTCATAAATATTGCCACCGATCAAAGTGAACAGCATTTGCACCCATCGGTGATTGTAGAACAAGATCGAAAGACATAGAAAATAAAACCAACACAATATACGAATGAATATAGAACATAAAAAATAAAATCCATTAGAAATCCCAGCTGTGGGATCGTGGATGCGATCAGATAATTGATGGATCATCCAAGCACTGAAGATCAAGGGTCGTTGGATCTAGGTCACAGAAGGCGCTGACAGTCTGAATCTTGTCTGCCTTATTAAGATTTAAACTATTGGATAATTTAAATGATTAATTAATTAAATTAATTCAATTAATTAACCTAATTAAAATTAAACCCAATTTAGGGCTAAATTACTTTCAAAAATTTCTAAAATTCACTCTTAGCTAATTTGGGTGCAAGAAAACTCAAAAATGAAGTCAAAAATTAATTTTGAGATCAATTAAATTTTGCTATTTTCTAGGGTTCTAAAATTGGAAAAATTGCCAATTTAACCTATTGGATATCATTCAACTGATATTTATCCAAAGCAAAATAGTCAAAGGGATCTTCCAATTTCCAAAGCAGAAACTATCATCATAAATTGGAAAAAAATCACCTTTGTCGAAATTATAAACTAAATAATTAAAAACCAAAAATCTTAAACTTGCAGAAACAATAACTTCTTCACAATTTCAACATGCAACCACCAAATTAGGAATCAACCAAAATTTAATTAAGGTCAACAAACCTTCAAAGTACTCCATAAGGTAAATTCAAACCAAAGGCATACCTTGTCAGAGATCTGATGGGTTCCCAGAAGAATATTTTTGCTAAATTATGGGATATTATAAAATTTGATGTTTGTAATGGGATTAAAGAGTTTTTTTGTAACATTCCCTTACCTAAATTATTCTCTCATACTTCTATCTCACTTATCCCTAAAGAGAAAATCAACACTTTGTGGCCTAGCCTTAGACCAATTAGTTTATGTACTTCCATTTGCAAAATCATCTCTAAAGTTCTATCCAACGGGCTTCAAAATGTTCTTTCTATTATTATTGAGCCTAATCAATCTAGTTTTGTTCTTGGAAGACATATTTAAGATAACTTTTTAGCTGCTCAAGAGCTTCTCTATATTTTCAATAAAAAAAGAAGAGGCATAACCTCATTTTAAAACTAGACTTGAAAACAGCCTTTGACAAAATTGATTAGTTTATATAGTGTCCTCCGGTCCTATGGATTTGATTATTCCTTATTCATAAAATAAAAAATTCAATTAATAACATTTGGTTCTCTATTCCTATTAATGGTGCCCCTTGTGGCTTCTTTAAAACATATAGGAGGCTTTGTTAAGGTGATCCTATCTCTCCAATCCTTTTTAACCTTACTATGAATTATTAGTCCTATAACATAAATCTTATTTTCTTTCAGGATCCTAGTATACATTTCAACTTGGTAGGTAAATTTATGGCTCCTTACCTTGCATATGCTAATGATCTTATTATCTTCTCTATTGAAGATAACAGAATAATCTTAAAGCTTAAAAATCTTCTCAATGATCTTGAAAAGAATTCTGATTTAACATAAATTTGAACCAAACAAGTTTTTATTTAAACAACAAAGCTTCTCATAACTTTGCTAATCTAATTTAAAATAATTTGGGTTTTAAAAAAGGCAAACTTCCTTTCAAATATCTTAGAGTCCCTATTTTTAGAGGTCATAAAACTCATTCCCTTTTTAAGGACCTCTTGACTCCATTTATAGTAAATTCAAGGGTGGGACTAAAAAATCTTCTCTCAAGGAGGGAGGTTGACCCTTATTAAGTATATTCTCAACAACATTCCTCTTTTCTAGTTTAAAGTGACTTCCCCTATTAAAAGTGTTTTAAAAAAATTAAATTTCTTTTAAATTAATTTCTAGACTCACAACAAGGGCTCCAATATGATTTGAACTTCTTGGGAAAATATTTCTATCCCCATAGCTGAAGGGTGTAATTATTAAATGTCTCAAAGATATTCATGACGCTTTCTCTTTAAAATTTTGGTGAAAATTTAGAATCTCCAATTGTTTATGGGTATTTAACCTTAATGCCAAATATTGTGCTACTATCTACCCTTCTTTGGTTAATCACAAAATAATTGATTCCCCTATTTGGAAATGTTTGCTTGATAATAAGAAGCTAATTGATGAGATTCTATTTTTGGATATTCTCGGCCCATCCATTTATTTCTTGTTTGATAGGTGGAATGATAATGGGATTCTCACAAATATTTGGAATGTTACTAATCCAAAATTACTTTTAGGGGATTTGAATAATATGTTATCGAGTTGGAATGTTCCTTTATTGAGCAATCTCCTCCCTAGACACATTTAAATTCCATTATTGGCTCTACCCCTACTTTGGAGCCTCTCAAATTAGCCAATTCTAATTTATCTGTCAATAATAAATTCAATCTCACTTTAGCCTGGCACATTTGTAGAAACCATAGGCTGTCGTTTACACCTACCTTATTGGGACAAAATTCTCCCCTCATTTATTTGTCTTTTCATATGGAATATCTATAAGAAATTCATCATTATCGATTTGGGATTACTTAAAAGAGGTTTCTTCTTAGCTTTTAAATGTTATTGCTGCTTTGATTTTGAATAAATCAATCATCTTTTTGTTATTAACATCCATAGCTACAAGGTTTGGTATGATTTCAATATCTATGAAAACAACAATAATATTATTTATCATTTGAATGATCTTCTTGAGAGGTGGAGCTCTACCAAAAAAAATAAAGATTAATGTGGGAAACAATTTTTATGCTTATACGATTTGGAATATTTGGAATACATGTAATAAATTTAAATACAAAAATATTCCTTTTTTATATGACACCATTATTGGGAGAATTTTGTTTGATGTGGACGGAATCCTAAATGCTTTCCTCGCTAATTCTTTTAGTTGAAAAAATGTTAATAAATCTAAAGTTAATCTTCTTCTGGTGGGAGTGGGCTTTCATACCCTAGGCTTTATTTTACCTTTTCTTCAATTTTGCTTGGGTGATGATTGCTTTAGCTCCTTGGTTTGTTTATTTATGATTTGAAGAGTTTGATCCATTTGACACCTAATTTGGACCAAAACTTCAAGGAATGCTCCTAATGACTTATTAATAGTGTTGGAACCAAGATCAGGACTTGGTTAAGTCTTGATTGACTGGGGTAACAACTTTGGGTTGTTACAGACTCCCCGACTTAAGAACAATATTGTCCTCGATGTCACTTATGTAGGAATAATGATGCAGAAATTATAATGAATGCAAAGTAATCAAGGAAAGGTGGAGAAAGTATCAGGATTATCAAATAGCCTTTGATACTTTGATCGATTATCTGATTCTTTCTCCTAGGTGGTTTCTCTTAGGAGAACGACTCTTCCACTGAACTTTGAGCATATAGATTGACTGGCTTCTTTGCTGATTATGATCCTTACCCAGGATTTTGACAAGCTTTTTAACAAAAGATAGATTTGATTAAATTTTCACTACAGAAGATAGAGATAAAGTGATGGGGTTCTCTCAATCACTTTTTGAGTGAGGGAACACAGAACACATTATTTGATGCAGAGAATTCATTGGGCTACTTTAGTTTATTGACTGATGATCTATATTTTATACGAGATCCAGAAAATGTCCAACAAGTGTTGGGCCGAGCTTTTCTAGCTATGCCAGGATGGTAGATTCTTTTTATTGAATTTACTCTTTTAGACGAGATCATCTCCTTGGATTTCAAGAGAATGATGACAATGGTTATGATATCATTTCTCTTAGAAATGATCGCTTTTAGAAAGGTCGAGCAGCCTGATAATTTTCTTGATATAGATTCTGTCCAACTTCATTACAAAAATTGGCTTGACAAATTAGAATGAAAAGTGCTGACTTGATCAGTCAATTGACTACAACTAAGATTGAGTCAACACTGGATCTTGACTCATGACAAGGCTTATGGGAATATCAAACCACTTCCATTTAGATATTCTTCTTTAACTAAGCTGAAATAATGTCACTTGGTAGCAGATTTGGCAATGCATTCCTTGGTAGACTGCATTGCCCTTGGAATTGGAGGTCAAATCAGTGACCACTTGATATATTTGCCATAAATTTGAGAATTGATTCTCAGTATAAGATTTCAAACTACTCAATGGAACTTAAGGCTTAAGGGTATTTGAAGGCTCAAAGATTCAAAATTTAGAATTCAACATCAAACTTTAAAGTTTAAGGCTGGACCTTCAAAATTCTACCTTACAAGATAAGGCTCAGAAATTTTATCATAGGTTTTAAGCTTGAGGAATCTAACCAAACTAAGTGATAACCATCACCCAATAAGGAAGGCAATAAAAGAAGGAAATGCTAACATTAAACTAAGGTGAATGTAACTTGAAGGGATTAAAGGTTAACTCCTAACACATGACTTAGCACTATAGAATAAGACTACTACTTAGCAGGTGACATCACATACTAAGCACAGGATAAACTAAGGATTAAAAGATCCTAAAGGTTCTATACTTAAGTGATATTCATCATTTAAGAAAGCTTAGTCAAACTAGTTAAGTCACTATAAGACTTAACTAGGACTAAAGGATAGTAATGATTCTAATTTAGTGAATTATAATCCAAAAGGCTTGGCATCAAAGAACTAGAGTTCTTTGACTACTTACTCTAATATAATATAAGATTAAAAGATAGCTAAAGAACCATTCTTAGACTAAGTCTAATAATGAAGCCAAGGCATTTTTTTGCTAAACCCTACTTCAATGATAAGATTTTGATGAACTAATTGTATGAATAAGTCTACACTAGGTTTGAACTAATAAGAGACATTCATCTCTCATTAACAGGTTTTACTAATGCAAGAAGGATCAATATCCATTTCTAATACATAATCTTAAGATTAAGGGAGAACTTAAGACATTAAGTCACACATGATGACTTAACCCCAATGATATAAGAGGTTAAAAAAGGCTACTAATACTAGTCATAAACTATGACTTGGTTAAGGCAAGGAACTCACTTATCCATGAGAATAAGTGCTAGGAAGCTTAATAGGAACTAAGGCTACAATCATAAGTCATATTTTATGATTTATGCCAAATGTTCTAGAATTAGATGCTAACATCTAAGTCACATGATGTGACTTAGATCACTAAGGATCTAATGGCTAAACTTAACTTAGTTTGAAAGAGAGCTTATTCAAAAGAAATGATCAATCAATGCTTAATTCATATTTTGACCTAGGCACACATTCGTGGGCTGAACTTAAACTACTTGGAGAGGGAGATTTTCTTATTCAAAGAGAATATGATCTTCCATAAATGAGCTATTACGCTTAAGTGACATTCTTCACTAAATGAAGATTATACTAAAGGAAAGGGGATTACCATCCCATCAAGAAGGACAAGGTAAAATGCAAGGCTAATTTATTAAGTCACCATAAGTGAGTTAACTAAAAAGGGTTTCCAAAGGATAACAACAAATTCGAATCCAAGAAATAGAATTTAAATGCTTTGCAACTTAAAGAAAGGCTTAATGTTCACATAACAAAGATTCTTTGACTTAGAATGGGTTTTATATTTAAAAGTATTTATAACACCATTATTAGACCAAGTCCAGTAATGAGTCAAGGTTTACTATACCTATACTTATGAGCTTATATACAAAGGTTAGAACAATCTAACCATGACATCACCTCACACTAGGAAGGGTTAGGGTGAACTAACCATAAGGTTAATACATCCTAAGGCTTCTATTTTTAATAAGATATTTATCCTTCACTAAAAGAGGGTGATTATCTAATTAGGATACTTAACCTCAAGGGAGAGGGAAGTCTGATGCATCAAGTCAAAAAATGTGACTTAATACCTTAAAATTGTAAGAGTCAACAAAATAAATCAAGGCTATGAATTCCTCATCCAACAAGGATGAGATACTAGGAAATAACTCCTAAGGCTACTACTAAGAGTCAAAATTATGACTCAATTAACTAAGGTGTTATGGTTACGATTATCTACTCCAAAGGATATGGAAATACTCATCCCAAAGGAATGAGGTGTGGCGCCCCAACCCTTAATTCACAAGATTAAGCTAAGGGCTGGTGTGTCACTTTGGCAAATCCCTCATTTAACATTGAATTAGGTGTAAACTCTATTCCACTAGTAAGAAAGAGATAAGCCAATGTATACATGCTATGTAATTAGTCACTAAGCAAATATAGAATTAGAGTGCCAAAGTAAGGTAAAGTAAACATACATCTAATTTACCATAATAAATAGAGAAAATGCAGCATACAACTCAGAATAAATAGTACAATAAGGAAAACACAGTCAAATAAAACCTGTACTATTATAACATTAGTTAAGATAAATGAGCTAAAATGAAATCACTCATCCTCATAATAAGTAGAAAAGACTAAGTAGCTTCAGCTCCTTCCTGATGCTCCTCTTCAAGATATGGCTCCACTTCTAGATAAGGCTCCTCTTCAGCACCAAGCTTCTCAAATCTTTCCGATTCTAATATTATCAGTTTCACAATGCCAGGGCCCTAGCTAACAAAAGAAAGTTCTTATTAGATAATTGTCTAAGTGCATTTTAGGCTGAATATTTTTCATATCCTATTAATGTCACCATTTTACTTAAAAAAAACAAAAATCCTAACTAGCATAGGAGTAGTAAGCATATAAGGAGAAGGATAAGTTATAAATACAGCATTTGTAACTAAATAAGATTTGAGGCAAAAATGCACACCTCAAGTAAACTAAGCTAGAATAGGCATACATGTAAAATATAGTAAGTAAAGGTACTGAAAGAAACTTATAATCCTAAACATACTGATGATCATATGACATATATTGATTTAAAAGAAATTAATCTAATAGTGGTATATATAAGTAAGCAACAAAGGTCTAGCATCCGATAATATACAAGTAAACAAGTAAAGCAAGGTAGACTAAAGTCAAGTACGATGATAAACAGGAAACAATGAATAGTAAATAGTAAATGGTAAATAATAAACAGTGAACATTTGTGTAAGTACAGCCATATCAGAAGAGGGCTAATATGGCTTGCTGATATCAAAAAGATTCTTAGCGTCAATGCGGAAGCTAAGGCAAAAAAATATTCCTAGCATCATTTGAGGCTAGGCCGAAATAATAGAACTAAAACTGAACTAAAGAGATAATAATCACAAATGCAGTAATGTTTTAATTATTTAATTTACTTTTGTGGACATATCCAGATGTAGTTGAGGAGTCAATCACTTTTGTAAGACTATACAAGTTCCAAACTTAGCACAACACTCCTCAATGAGTAATGCCAAGTACCCCTTAGTTCTTCTTACCCCTATCCATTAGGGTAAAATATGCTAGATCAACAAGTAACTGAACCCAATGCAAATATTATCATAATATTCTATATTTTTGTTTCATATAATAACATTATCTTGTATGACATGTTAAAAGAATAAAGCACAAAATACAAGGAATGTGAAAGCACAAGTAAAATAATAGTGAGCAATAGACTCTACTACACAAGGTGATATCAATTGTTATTTATTAAACAATTCTAACTATTCCAAGTTACATAAGTTCAAGATCTCCAATTCCTATTATCAAGTATAACTTAAAAGCATGACCTTATAAGTTAAAAGTAATTAGAACTGATCATGTTCTAATTTAATTCAATAATGATTATAAGTTAAATAAGAAATCATTATGTCCTAATTAATGAATTTAGATATTCTAAGCTAAGATCTGATCAAGATCTACTAAAACTAAAAATTATGCATTAAACACCATGAATTGGAGTTAATCACAAAATCTCAAGGTAATAGTTAAAGACTATGGTTTAAATCTAAATTGTGAACTGATGATTAAGGTAAATCCTATCAAGCAAAATCAAGGCTTAATAGAATGAATCTCCTAGTCTTAATCTAAAATTGAAAGATAAAATAATCATAATTAAAGTATGAAAACTTAGAAATTAATAAAACCAAAGTTTTATTTATTGAATAACCCATTACTCAATGAATGAATTCTAACACAGATTCTACTCCTAATCTTAAGGGAAAATGTCTTAAGGTGCAGTGAAGTTCCTAAGGAAGCTCCTAATAAAAAGACTTAGAGAGATTCTAAGAATTAATTGAATTTATTTTAATTTAACTTAATTTATTATTTTTATTTAATTATGGAAGTTAGGAATAAATTTTAGCTAAGGCATATTATCCTTAAAAAATTTTAAGCCTAAATTAGGATGTTTGACAAATTATTCAAATTATCAGATTTAAAACTTAAATTGATCCTAAATCAGTTTTATTACTGTTTTTAATAATTTAAGAGATACTTTAAGGGTTAAGAGCACTTTACCTAAATTTTGAGTAAAATGACCATTTTGCCCCTACTTAAGGGTCCAAAAAGCTACTTTTGATTTACGGCTCTAAATTGAATTTTTTTGCTGCCAAATAATTTCTTACTATCTAACATGAAGATAAAAAGTAACTACACCAAATTTTGATAAGCAATGGGTCCTATAGGTCCAAATTAATGAATTTGACCCAAGGGGCAATTTAGTAATTCTCTCCTAATGGAATCTAAAAATTTGTATAGTTTATTGTTGCTTGCTATTCAAGAATTCCATAGAGTCCAAGAACACTAAATTCTGAGGTCTATTTATGAGCGTTCTAAGTTTAAGGGTAAATGTGTCATTTCTAGGGTTAAGGTCAAAAACTGTAACAACCCGAGTTGTTACCATAGTTGATTAGGACTAACCCTAAATCTTAACTTGTTATTGCATTCCTTGACCCCAAATTAGCTTGGGGTGAATTTTTCATGTCAATCGGAAGTCGTCAAAATTTCGACGAATATTTTAATAACAAAAATACCCCGGAAATCGAGGCATCAAAATACTCGTCGGATCAAAAATCTGACATCGCCATTGCGTTCCTCACCCCTCAATTAGCTAGGAGTGAATATTTGGGATTTTTCTGAAATCAAATATTAATTATTGAAAAATCACTAGGAAATTAACTAATTTAAAAGAATTAATTAAATAAAATAAGTAATTTAATTTATCCTACGACGCCGTCCGCTTAACCCGCGTCGTTAGAGCCCAGCCGTCCGAACCAACGGCTGCTCTGAGCCGTCTGATCGAAAGATCAAACGGCGGAGAGCTATCTCCCTCGCGGAGATCGCCCTTGAGTCGCCCGCAGCCACGCGGTGCGTTCGCCGTGGCCGATCGCTCGGCGGCCTCACAAACTCCGTCCCGATGCCTTCTAAAGCCTCCCCATCGCTCGGTTAGGTGAAATTCAGCGATCGAGATCTCGAGCAAGTGCAGTCGAACCCCTAATCCGTCCTTACAAGCGTTAATCAAGTACCTCCCCCTTCACCCTCTTTACTATCTCGATTGCTAAGGGTCTATGTCCAAAGATGATTGCATGCTATCAATAACCTAAATCCGTATCCTGATCGAAAAACGATAGGCTAGATTGACTGAATTTGGGGGATGATCCATAGTACTTATCGTTACCCGTGGATCGTCTGCCCGTAGGACCTAGGGTTGAGCGCGCCGACTGCGTCTGACCTCCTCCGGCGCCGGCCAAGTCACCAAAAGGAAGGTCTCTCTGAGACCTTACCGGCGGCATGCGGGCCGAGGCGTGATGTCGCCGGACGGGCCCCCATTTTGCGTGCCCTAGCCAGCCGTCACGGGAAGTCCCGCAGCGCAGCTGGGTCGGTCCGGGTCGACCCGGGCCCGACCCGTAGGGTTTCGGGTCTGCGTCTGCAGATCGTGGGGCCCGCAGCGCGTGCTGGCCCTACCCACACCCGATGCGTGGCGGCCTCTGCCGCAGCCGCAGAGGTGGGGCCCGCCTCCGCCTCGGGCGCCAATGAGCCACTGCCACGTGGCAGTGGCGGGTCCAGCCGCCGTCCTTCTCTGCAGAAATAATAATTAGTAATAATTATATATATATATATATATAATTATACGTATAAAGTGCTTAGGGAATTAATTAGGGAATAAATAATTTAGGATAGATGCTGTCAGCAGATTAATTAGGACAGTTAGTTAGGGACTCATATGTAATTAAGTTAAAATTAAAACAGTAATTTAGAATTTAATTAAGTTCATATATATGTTAAATCTAAATCAGATTGATAAATATTATTATATGAATAGAACTTTAGAATAACTATATATATATATCAAAACAAAAAATAATTATATAAGGATAATTATCTAAATTAATAGTAATTAATTACATTAATCTTTTTGTTAATAAAACTTAAAACAGTAAGAAGAAATTAATTGATATTAGTTACCTAATTAAATAATTATTAATGATTAATTGATTAAGTAGTAACCTATAATAATATTATAATTAAAAATATTTGGATTAATTAAATGACAATATTAATTATTATTTAATTACTAATTAATATTAATTGCAGGTCAAAAATAATTAATTGATTGACTAATAACTACAGAAAAATATATAGTAATTAATACAAATTGAACAGTAAAATAATATTAAATATAATTTAATTAGTTAATTAACAGATTAATTAATGTTAATTAATAATTAAGTTTAATTAATTACAAATTAATTATTAATTAATTATAGAATAATTAAAGGATTAATAAATTCAAAAAATATATATATAAACTTTAGGAATGAATATTAAAATTATTTAATTTGAAAAAATGAATAGTAAATTAATTCAAATTGTATTTTTTAATAGTAAATCTTAAAAGCTTAATAACTTTTTATAGGATGATCCAAACTTAGCCAATATGGGTCTCCAAATACTTAAAAAAATATAAGGAATCAAATAACGTAATGTACAAATTTATTTCGGGGTACGTATAACGAGGTAGCATTTTAGAACCTCTTTAGAACCCCATAATTTTTTACTCAGTTATCGAAATATAGTCAATATGGGTTTTAAAATGCTCAGGAGAGCAGCCCCATCACCGTAGTAGTATTAGATTTCTCATTTGGATATCAGGATAAAAAGTCAACCCTAGAATTTAGAGTTGACTTTAGTGAAAAATGACCAAATTACCCCTAGAATTCAAATGACTATAACTTGGTCAATTCAACTCCAAATTCAAAAATTCAAGATGCTAAATAGTTTAAAATTTTGATGTCACCAATAAACTAAAATAAAATTTAGGTTATGAACCCTAGAAATTTAGAAAATGACCAAAATACCCCCAACCTTAGTTAGGTCATAACTTGACCATTTGAGGTCCAAATTGGGTCTACTCCCTACCAGCATACTCAGTACATTATAAAAAAGCTATAGAAACTGAGTTTGCTGAAATTGGACTTCAAACGGGAAAGTTTGATTTTGTCACCCGTTGACCGACTCGAATTTACCAAATTGCCCTTCGGACTTAAAACATCAATAACTTAGTCAATCGACCTTAGAATGCAGTGTTCTTAGATTCTATGGAATCCTTGAATAATAACCTACCATAAACTGTATAAAAACTCAGTTTTCAGTAGAGTGAAAATTACTTAAATGCCCTTAAGTCAAAAATCTTAATTTGAACCTGTAGGACCCGTTTCTCGTTCAAATTGGACATACTTACTGTCTATCTTCAAGTTAGACAGTATGAAATCATATGGAAAATAGAAATCTCATTTTGGACACTTAAATCAAAAGTTGACTTTTCGGACCCTTAAGTGGGAGCAAAATAGTCATTTTGCCAAAAATTTAGGATAAACACCCTTAACCCTTAATTAGTCTTTTAAAACCCTAAAACTAACATTTTAACCTTATTAGTGGCATTCAAGAAAGTAAAATCAACAGTTAGGTCAGATTTTAGAATTTTCCTAAGTCTTTAACACTACACCTAAGGACCTTTCTTGAGACTAGGACTAGATCATAGGCTAGAGTTCATTTATTGGGTAAATGGGTTACCCAATGGGTGAAACCTTGGTTTTATTAGTTTATAGACTTTTCTTTTATTTTACAACTCGTTCTGACTATTTTGTCTTTTAACTTTAGATTTAGGATAGGAGATTCACCCTATTAAGTTTGATTACATAGAATTTGCCATAACTAGTAGATCACTGTTAGAATGAAACATAGAACTTAGGTCTTATCCTTTTGGATTATGTGATTAAACCTAAAATCTCATAGTGTTTAATCCATAATCTATAGGTTTATAAGATCTTGATCAGATCTTAGTTAGAACATCTAAATTTACAAAATTAGGACGTATGATTTATTGATTTAACTCGTAGTTGTCTATCTGATTAAACTATATTAGAACCTGATCAGTTCTAATCCTTTTTAACTTATAAGGATGAATTTTTAAGTAACACTCGATAGTAAGAAAACAGTGATCCTGAATTTGTGTAACTTGGAATAGTTAGAATGGTTAAGTAGAAAATAAATGATATCACCATATTTAGTAGAGTCCCTTGCTTCCATTTGATATTTTGTTGCTACGCGTTCCTTGTACTTTTGTGCTGTATTTTTTTGAGCATATCATATAAGACTGTTGATGCATAAATAAAATATTAGGAAAATATGGAGACTCCTTAGATTCTTTGTGAAAATATTAAAGTGATTAATGGAAAAATGATAATTATATGAGCTGCCTCTCAGATATGTCCTTATTTCCTAGCCTCCTTATGTCGCTAGGGGAAGGACCTATTTTGTTGTGTAACTAGTTTACTAGCCTCCTTATGTCGCTAGGGGTACACCATTGGTTCCTTAGCCGTACTGGTGTAAGGTTGCCTTGTATGCTTAGTTTACTAGCCTACTTATGTCGCTAGGGGCATACAGTTGGTGCCTTAGCCGTACTGGTGCTAAGACCCTACGCTTGCTTGTGTGCTTATTTGCCTAGCCTCCTTATGTTGCTAGAGGTACACAGTTTTATGACTTAGCTGTGATGGTGCTAAGCTTCTTTGATATTCGATGGGCTAGATTAGCTCTTTTTTGTATGGCAGTCGATGCACGAATATTTATATGCAGTTGTGTCGTTTCGTTTACTTTTCAGCCTTCTTATTTAGTCAACTATTTCTTTGTACTACTTTTATATATATTTAGGATATTAGAATCTTGTTGCTATTTATATGTACCACTGCTGAGTTCTTTTCTTTAATTAGCATATTTCTTTTGATCACCAGCATATTTAGGATGTAGCATTTTTCTTACTGCACTTATTTGTTTATGTATATTTATATGCCTTACCTTGTTTAGGTCGCATGCGAGGCATGTCTTAGCCTCTCCTTTGCTTAAGTTATAATTGATGGTTTATAGCTTTTCCTTTTCTTTTGTACTGCTTGCTGCTCCTTTATACACATTGTTGCTTAGAAGTCGTAGAATGGTGATATTACATAACACATAAAACTTATTAGCTTAAAATGTACTTAGACAATTGTCTAACCAGATTTTTCTCTTTTTGGATGGGGCCCTACATTGTGAAATCGATAATGGCAGATCCTCTTCAGTTAGATGAGCAGGAGTTAGGAGTGGAGCCATACCCAGAGGAAGAGCCCGTGGAAGAAGCCGCTGTTTAGCATTTATTTTATATGTGAGGATGAGAGTATTTGCACATTCTTTTATTTAAACTGTTAAATGATGTAATAATACAAGTACCCTTGACTGTGCATTTGGACTTATATACTTATATTCTGAGTTTTATTTTGCACTTATGTTATATTGTGATGCTTGGATGTCATTTATTGCTTCCGCACTCTGTACGTTTACTTATATAGTGTATGTTAGATTGATTCTGTGTTAATTCTTCCCTAATCAGGTGGATTGTGGAGTTTATCCTAATCCAATGGTAAGTGAGGGGTTAGCCAGAGTGACACCCCACCCTTAACCTAATCCTGTGGCAGATTAAGGGTGCGGGGCGCCACAAAAACCTAACTTTTCTATTTGAGATCCAAATTCAGTAAATCTAACGCACCGTCCCATCATCGTGGGCAAAAATATGAGTATAAATCATAAATTGGCGGCGGAACGGTGCGCTACTCGGGAGCGGTGGGCCATACTGAAGGTCGCTGACCCGAGCCCTAAGAGTAGGCTCGAGAGCCAATATCTAAGATAAGAATGGAACCCTTATCTTAGGTATTAGACTTAGTACGTACATAAGGTGCAAGGGAGGGGAGAAGGACCCATGTACATTATAAAATATATCAGCATTTCTAGTACGCTGATCACATCACAATACTATGTATAGTAATATAACAGAGTGCGGAAGCTAAAGCAAAAACATTCAGAATACACTTGTCTCAAGCAGTAGGAAATATCCATCTCATAAAAGAAAAGTAAAAGTACATCCATAGTTTTATTATAAATCATAATAATGCAGAAATATAAAGGGTCTAGCCAGACTACTGAAAAGAACTAGAAAGTAAAAGTAGGTGCTCAATCCCCTATAGCTCCAAGTGCTCCTCCTGAGGCTCTGGGATGTCCTCCTGACCTATCTCCAACAACTGCTCAGGATCTAGCAAATTGCCAGATCTCAAAAATACCCCGTGTTAGACAAGAAGTCTAACACATCAAAGCTAGCTATACAAGCTAAACTAAACATAACAAATATGCAAGAACGTAAAGTAAAAATGCAGGAAAAACTTTAAGGCATCAAGTAATTGAACTGTAAAAACTAAGCAAAGTAACACTGCATCAACATTAAATACTGAAAGTAAATGAAAGTATCAGATGCTCATAAGTCAATGTAAAAGGAATGCCAAATGCTGCACTATATGCCACTAAAGTAATGCACACAAATATGCTACACCACTGTGTATCACAGAACTATCACTGAAAGTTTATGAGTAGTACGGTTCAATGTAAGCACAATAGTTAGGAAGTCAATATGGTGACGCAGATGTACCCTGTAGTTCCCCAGTCTGTGTATATAACATTTTGTATCTCATACTTTATTTGTTAATAACCATGTGTCACAACAGAAGGAATGAGTTCAACTCATGTCTATGCTTATGCTTATGCCATTATATGATATGAATAGAAATTTCAAAATCCATGAAGAATATAGTAAGAAACAAAAATGAAACCTAAGTCTCCACTGTGCAGAATCCTGCTAAAAGGATTTTGACTCCAAATCTCTAGATAGATATTTAGTTAAAGTTGCATATTTACTTAAAGATCACTAGGCAGGGTGATTGTATACACATATAAATATGCTACAAAGATAGGACACAACATTTAGTTTAATTACGCCACCCTAATAAAGCGATCTTCATTAGGAGGCACCATCTGATGATGATCTTGTATCTCAAACTAAGCATTTAGTCACTAAACTCACAATCATACTTAGTATCTTAAGGAAGGTAATTCCCCTTTACTTAGTTTTATTTAAGCCATAGCCATTGAAGCGATCTTCGTCAGGAGGCATTGCCCGATGGCAACTGTCCTTCAATAAGACTAAGGAATGGGTACCCGTTTAATACACTCTTAAGATCGATTAATTTTCTCTATGCGAGGTTATATCCGCCTAAACCCGCAGGATAGCAATAAAGATAAATCTTACTTAGAGTGACTCAACCCATCTAGAATAGTACTGGGGACCAGTAATATGGGTATATTATACTACACTTACCTAATAATCCTAGTTCAATCAAATCTATTTAATAGAGCAAGGATTTATAAAGACTACAAGTCTTAAACTAATAGGTAAGTCCTATACAAGGTTTCACTAATCAAATGTGATCAATGATCACTTAATATGGATTCTACCACAAGGAGATGTATCTCTTCTAATGTCTCAAGGGACTACTACCACAAGGAGAATAGATCAATTACTAAGGTGATGGGATCTTCTATGCTTCTACCACAAGGATTCATACAAGGCCTCCTACCTCATGATATGTGAATTTAGGTTTCTTAAATAATTTAAGAAAATCTTATGAAGAGAATATCAAGATCTCTCCTCTAGGTGTTGATATTAGACTATTAGGTTCTGGTTCATAATTAGATTTATAATGATTAGATCAGATGATGGAATCATCTGATCATACTTAGACTAAAATTATGGGGTGTGAATCAAACATATTGTTAAGGATTTGATCACTTGTTAAATCAACCTAGTATTAAGGACCTTATTATGCAAGTTTGTTACTTAAGAGAAAATGAAGGATCTTAAGGTTCGATTCAGATTGTGAAATCACAAGAGTTATTATTAACCTTACTTTGTCTAATTCAAATGTTTAGAATTAATAGTAAATTAAATGCATAGTTGGAAAATGTTCAATTCAAAGTCTTGTAATCAATACAGTTGAGTTAGGGTTATTATGGTTTTAGATTTGTCTTAAGTAGATTAGGGTTTGACTCCTTCTCAAACCTTAAGCCAAATCAAGTGTGTATTTAAAGATCAATGTCAAATCAGGGGATTAATTATGCATTATTGGTGGCAATCCTAGATCTTGATCAAGGCTTAAAAGCTTGATCCAAATCTTAAGATTTCTTAAGTTACTTAAGATATTTAAGATTTTATAGTTTTAGATTGATTCAAGTATAATAAATAAGTTTATGAAAATTGATTTCCTTTCATTTAGTGTACTGTCATAAATCAAAATAATGATTAAAATTTAATAAACGGTGATTACTTAATGCTAACCAAATCCTAATTCCAAGCAAAAAGGATTAGCATATAAGTAAACATCCAACCATTCATATTACATGAAATTTAATATACAAGTTCTAATTAATCAAACAAGTAATCAGAGACTGAATTTGCTATGATCTAGTGTGTATAAACCCTAAAATTTACTAATTATGATTTGACAAGATTAGGGCATAACTACATTTACAGAATTCAGAAAAATGTTATACTTGGCACATGCAATCTACTTAACATTAGTGAACTAATGGCACCCTAAACATGCAATTTAGAGGAGTAAATTTACTAATCTGCCCTAATTAAGGTTTACTATAATTAGGCAATAACTGCAGATCTAACCATCAGATGTATGATTTTATTCTATATTTAAGTTCTTGAGATTTTTCTAAATATTTTCATATATGATATCATAAAATTTTACCCAATGGATTAAAAGTTATTAAGAAAATACATTCTATTGAATTTTTCCTAATTTCCTTAAGGAAAATAATTAATAAAATCTTTATTAAATATTTTAAAACGGCGCCAGCCCGGCCCAAATGCGCGGGCCGTTCGGGCCTAAGGGCCCATTTCTGTTGGACAGCGCGGGTCACGGGTCGACCCGACCCGCGTTGTCATCTTCTTCCTCGCGCCTGGCCCCAAGGGAGATCGATCAGGGCGAACCCTAATCGCCAAAATTCTCCGTCCCCGAGCCAAGCCAGAGTGCAAGGACGACGACTACACGTTCCTGGGACCATAACCCACCTTTAGAACCCTAAATTGCTAGCTAGGGTGGACTAATTCCTCTGGAACCCATTCCCTTATTTCAATACGAAGGCGCTCACTGTGAGGAGAAATTATCCTCACAGAGGGCTTATCAGGGATAGGGCTCGATTCGATCACCTTCAGGGGGTGAGGACGGATCGAAGCCCCATTTTAGCAGGTCCTGGGAGGCTCTAGATCCCTGGGACCTTACTCGGTCCCTGAGCTCTGAGAGGTGAAAAATCCGTTCGATCGATACGATCGAACGAACCCTTCCAGCTCATCAATTTGATTGCAACAGGTTCGCCTTAGTTAGGGAAAAGTTTAGAGATAAGAATTGAACATGAACTGAGCCCGCACGACTTAGTCCAAAATGAGGGGTACTTGGTTTTATTGGCCTGAGCTGGCCAGGATGGCGGAGCCTAGCACGAAGCAGTAGAGGGGCTCTTAGGGGTCCTGAACTCCAGGAGTTACCCTCTATCAGCTGTATGCGATCTTAGGTGCGTCTGGAGAAGGTCAGGCCAAGCAGCAATGGCGAGCGAAGGAGGAATTGGAAACAAGCTCAATTGAATAGAAAAATGCTCCTGAGGTGAGGTCTGAGGCTATTTAAGGCCTCAGGGAGGTGTGAGAGGGAGTGCTGGGGCTGGGCTCGTCTTGGCTTGACCCGAGAGCTCGGGTTAAGAAGAGCTCTCAGTGCTTCCAAACTCGGGGGTACCGGGCTGGAGAGCCCAACTCAGAGGCCTTACTGGAATAAGGAACCTTTAATGGCTAGGCTGAGCTGGCGGGGGAGTGGGGGACATGCTCTGCCTATCGGGGATTTGATTTTCCCTGTCGGGGATTTGCGCGGAGTGAAGAAGATGATGAACAGCGCGGGGAGTTACGGCAGCTGTCTGATGGATCGTTCGTTGGGACGGGACGGTCCAGATCCTCGGACATCTAACGGCCGAACGCGGGGAGCAGATCGTCCATTGGATTCAGATCACTGGATCTGACGGACGGATCACGCTATTTACTGCGGGCGGATCGCTACCGTCCGATCTTTCGATCAAATACCGGAACAGTCTGGATTGATAGATCCTGATCTAAAATGTGGGCCGCACGATCTGACCTGAAGAATGGAAGGTTCAGATCGCGCCCGCTATTTTTAAAAATGACCGAAGGTATAAATGCAATTTTAAATTGTATGGAACCCTTAAATGCAATTGAACCATTTTAAATTAAATTGAATTATTGCCCAGAATTCCAAATTACACCAAAATTTCACCCTTAGCTAATTTAGGGGTGAGGAATTCAAAAATGCAATCAGATTTCAATTCTGAGATCAAAATATTTTGGGTCTAGACTTGAGTATCTAGACTGATCAAATTGAATTTTTTTGACTTAGAAAAGTCCAATGGACTTCAAATTTTCCAGATAGGCTTATCTTGATGTTCTAAAAGCAATGATGCTAAGAATTGAATCAATCAATATTTATTTTGCATGGTAATAACCTAGGGTTGTTACAGTAAACTCAGTGGCTATAGCTTTTTTATATCACACTAAGTACTTTAATTAGGAGTAGACCCAAATTGAACCTCATTTGGCCAAGTTAAGACTAAATTAGGGTTAGAGGTATATTTGTCAACCTAGGGTTTCTAGTGGTTAAAACCCAAATTTTATTTCTATTTACTGTTGGCACTAAATTTCTAACCTAGTTAGTATCTTGAATTTCTTAATCTGGAGTCCAAATGATCAAGTTGTGGTCATTTCAATATTAAGGTTCTATTTTCTTGAAAGGGTCAATATTCAATCTTTTCCATATTTAAAAAATCACATACAATTTTATACAGTGCTCAATTTCGGGGTCATAGGGTCATTAAAATGTGAAAAATATAATGTTTTGGCCATTCCGGACTATTCTGGGAAGTTCCAAACAGCTCTGGGCGCTACGACGCGCAGTAACGCCTTCTGGCCGAAAGCCAGGTGCTGCAGCGCATTGTGGCACCTATTTCTCAGAAGCGCGGTTGCTACGGCGTGCTACAGTGCTTTCAGGCGATGTGGTGGGTAAATTTAATTTCATCAAAAATGTTATTATGCTTCATCAAACTATTATGCCGCTGCGGCGGACCCAAAATCGAAACTTCAGGCGCTGCGGCGCCCGACGGTGATTTCTCCTGTGCGAAAACTTTAATGGGTCAATTTTTGGGCTCAAATACTCTCAACCTAGAGCACTTCACATGCAGTTCTATATAGTGTTGGAAAGTTATTTCCAAGATATTTCTATTGATATCAAAATCTACACACATCAATCATTCTAACGATGCAAATAATGGAGTTAAATATTCATGTGTGCAAAAAGGAAGAAAATAGAGCTGTTACAAATTCCTAAAATCACAAGCCTAATGAGCTCTAAGAAACTCCATAATCTCAACACAGATTCTTTAAGAGTGGAACATAAGCTCAAGAGTAAAATGAAGTAGCCATTGAATCTATTCAATGGGGGAAGGGAGGTACCTTGGCTTTCAAATGGAAGAAGATAGAGGAAGAGAGCTCTATTTTCTGCAGGAACTTGGGAGCTTGAGGACTTCTTCAGCATCACAACAATGGAAAAAGGAGGAGAGGAGGGGAGCTCAACTTGTTTTAATGGAAGGGAAAGCCTGCCTTTAGATGGGATGGGCATGAGTTGTCCCATCCCAGCTGTGGAGATAAGGAGGGGTGGTAGGAGGTTGAGAGGAGAGGGGGAACAACCATGGCAGGAGCAGAGGAAAAAAAAAGTGGGAGGCGCCAAATTTTCAGAAGGAAATAAAGGAGGCGGGGTCCAGCCAAAGAAAAAAAAGGAAAAAAGAGATAAAAATAAAAATAAATTTTAAATAAACTAAATTAATTAATCTCTAAAATAATATTTTATAAACGATCTCTAAAAAATCCTAAAAATTCACCCCTAGCTAATTTAGGGGTGAGGAATGCAACGGCGAAGTCAGATTTTGATTCTGACGAGTATTTAATTTTTCTATTTTTTGGGGTATTTAATTACATTAAAATATTCGTAAAATTTTGATGACTTCCAAACACGTGCAAAACATCACCCTTAGCTAATTTGGCGGTGACGAGCACAATGGTTAAGTCAGATTTTGATTTCAAGATTAAACTAAATATCTTAATTTTCTAATTAATTAAATATTATTAAATATTCCAATTATTTGATTCAGCTCTGAATCACTCCAAATATCTGGGGATTGATTCTAATGACTAGATGAACTCAATAAAATTATAATTAAGATGTGATTAAGCTAAACTTAAGCTAAGTAACAACCTAGGGTTGTTATATGAGGTGTTTGAAATCTAAGGGATAAGCTAGGCAAACATCTTAAATCATAATTATGACTTATCCAGCCATAGATTCAATGATCAAAATCAATTAACCTAAGGAATGAGAAGTTATTCACCCAATTGGATAAGTCACTTCTCAAAAGAGGAACTATTACTATAAGTCACAAGAGTGTGAATTAACCATATAGATTATAAGGTTTGACTGACTAAGCTAAAGAAGAGGTAATTGCCAAATCAAGGAAAGGATGCCTTGAACACAAGATTAGGCTTACAAGCAATAGATTCAAATAAAAGGGTGACCATAATTAGAAATTTATCCTACTAAGATAGGGTAGAATTATTTACACCAAATATAATATTTGGGTTAAGTCAAGCTAACCCAACACCAAAGCTTAGAAGTGGTCTAGACAATAAGAATCAGAGTCTAAGCCATTGGGATAACTTAATATAATCTTTAGGGTGAAATGGTCATTCTCAAGGATAGGGTTATTTTGATCAGTAAGAGTCCAAATCTAAAGTCACACATTAATTATAGTTTAATCTAGTTATATAACTATTAACAAGGTCATTTATAGAATCCAAACTATTATTATATTCTTAGATTTTATAAGCTCTTCTGGGATAATTATGCCTGGCTTCCAAGCAAAGCCCCTACAAATTCTCTAAGAGATTTGATACCTTTAAGTTGTTAGAAGGTAAGTTGATGCCCTTATTCGTGGTTCTTGAATGAATAAGATAGTGCAATAGCTTAACAGTGAGTTGATAATAAGGTTGAGGGGGATAATAGGTCATAGGGACCAGGATATGGGTGATGAGTTTTGGTTGCTTTGAGCAATAAAAGGTATTTCAATTTAATCCTTCTATTTTAGATGAATATCTTTTAAGATTCTAATAGTTCAACCAGAGCATTGATCTCTCCAGAAGGATGTGGGATACAATTGGAGTGGAAAATGAATGTCTAGGATTCACTTCTGCTGGATTTTAAACATTACATTTTAAACTTTGAAAGAGAATACCATTGGACTTCATGAATCACGAAAGGTAGATTGTGCTATCATTATGATATGGATGACAATTTAGAAAATGGAAGGAAATTACTTAGAAATGGTAGGAAACAATCTTATGCATTTTACAACTAAGGCGAGATGGAAGTTAGTGTAGGTGTCACTACGAAGTTCTCTTCTTCATTTTTTTGATGAGTCCTTAAGAAGTAGAATTTCACTAGACTTTCGCTTCATTTTGTAGAGGGAAAGTTACTAGTGAAACACGAATGTGATCGAGACACTCAATTGTATCTAAGATAGATTCTATGCCCTTTAGCCACTACTTATTTAAATGGAAACATCTAGTCCTCAAAAGATGGTGTGAAGGAGTTTGTCTAATACATGAATTCTCCTTTCTGAAACTCCTTCAACCAACCTTCCATAACTTGATCTATTTGATAATTGAATTCCTATAGTGATTCAAATCTCTTAGTATAGAAGTTAAGGTCTGACATTTCAGCTTCTTTGATCCTAGGGATTTTATAAATGTTTATTTAAGTTATTAAACTATTTACCACTCTCAAATTCATTCTCACTTAAGTTTCACTATTTATGGAAGTATTTTCCATTCATGCCTTTCATTATGAGTATTTAATTATGGTAATATGGATGTTTTCAATTATTTATTTAGTGAATGTATGGCAGAAGAACAATCCATTAGGTAGATATGAATACAAATTTCAATCTAACACCTTATGGTATTCTCTGATACCAATTGTGGTGGCTGCCCCTTAATTAACTAAGATTATGTGGTGGTCATCATGAAAATTCACTCACTTATCATTAAATTAGGTTTTCATCCCCAATCCACTAATAAGGGAAGGATATGCAATATATAACAATTGAAATATTCACTAAATGAGTATATAGGAATATCAGAGTGCGGTAGAAAAGAATATCAAATTTTAACTTCCATACATCCATAATATAAGATAGATTAACATAACTCATAATAAAGTAATAGTAAAGAAAATACACAATTAAATGTATTATTACACTTTTAAATTGAAATATAAGCAGAAAGAAAGAACTCTCATCCCAAATTAAATAAAAAGCAACCTAAACTAAGGCTCATCAGCTCCAAGACACTCCTACTATAGCGCCCCGCCTCGTCGCTGCGCATAAAAGAGATAATCAATCGGTGGCAGAGCGGTGCTCTACTCGGGGAGGGATTCTGCATCTCCCTGAATAGCTGAGAATAAAACACTGAAGGCTGCTAATGTAACCTCATGAAGGATTGAGAGCTAATACTTAAGATATGAGTAGTATTCTTATTATAAGTATTAAGCTACTACATACTTTGGATTATGAGTATAAGAAAGAGAAATTCAATATATGTATAGTAACATCAGCATTTCCAGTATGCCGATCACATCACAACACTAAGTATAAGTAATATAAAGACAAATTGCCAAAGCTAAAGCATACATTCAGGAAATATTCATCACAGAAGTTGAATAAAACATCCATCTCAGAAAAGATAAGAAAATACATCTAGAGTTATTACTAACTATTTATTGAAGTACAGAAAAGAGTTTAAGTTTTGAACTGAAAAATAATGAAGTAAGATAGTAAGGTTTGGAGAAGAGTCCACTAATGCTTCATGAACTCCTCCTAGATCTCTTGACTATCCACCTGATCTGGCTCCACTAACTGCTCTGGATCAAGCAAATTGCCAGATCCCAAATGTACCATGTGTTAGACAATAAATTTAACACATCAAAAGCTATTCTAAACCGTTATAGTAAAAAACTTAATATTTAAATAGTTTAAATAAAACTGCAGAAAACTGTAAAATAGCTAAAAATCTGAAAATAGTATAAAGCAGAATTAAAATAAAACTGAGCTGTAAACGGAATACTGAATGTAAGTAAAATGGTAAATGATCTAAATCTGAGCAAGTAGTGCTATAAAACTATGCTGTATATTACTAAGACTATGCATCTGGATATGTCATTGAATTATATGATGCAAATATGCATTTTGTGCCACATGCACCCCAAAAATATCCTAATATCTATAATGTATGCTGCATCCCATATGTCCTACCAACTTTGATATATGCTGCATACTGTAGTTCACATTACTGTTGATGCATGTTGTATCCCATAGTTTATAATTCTTTCATGTTTATGCTTATGCAATCATGACAAGAATTTTAATCTAACACGATTCATAAAATTATCAAAAATTGCTTTAAAATCACGTAATGATTCCATTGTCTCTACTGTGCAGAATTCATGTAAATAAAATTTGAATGAATTCTAACTCCTAGTTCTAATTTAAGGACTGATCTTAGTTAAGATTATACTTAGAATTATCAACTGAAGAGGTTGTATACATATGGTTAGTATGTTTCCAATAAAGGCAAGTTCAACACTTAGTTTGTTTAACTACACTTATTAATGTGCATAAAGATACGGAGATGAATCCTTTTACAGTTTATTCTCACAAATTAAGTTGTTAAATACCCTAATTATAAGCATACATAGTATTCTAAGAAGGGTGACTTGAGATACTTAGCTTGTTTAACTGTACTTATCAAAGCACACAAAGATAAGGGGACAAAACCCTTTTATATTTTATTTTCTCAAACTAAAGATTTCATTTCTCTAATCACATACTCTTAAGATTGGAAGATTTACTCTAAGCTAGACTGCACTTATCTAATCACATAGGATAAGACTGAGACTCTACAATCCTACTTAGAGTGATTCAACTAATCTTGAAATATTGTTGAAGTGAGTTAGCACTATAGACATGCGCTATCACATCCAACTAACAATCTGGGTTCTAACAATTCAATTTAATAACTGAGGAGTATCAAAACTATGACTCTTTACTACATTGAGGGAAATCTTACATAGGGTTCTAAGGATGTGACCAAGGGGTCACTCAATATAGGTTACTATCATATGGGAGAAACTCATTCTACATGTTTTTGGTAATCCTATCACAAGGGTCTAAGACCAAGCATTTAAGGCTAAGAAGGAGCATCTAGGCTCCTATCTCAAGTTTCAACAATAAAATCTTCCTACCTCAATAGATTACCTAATAAGAAGACTTAGAAATTAATGAATTATTAATATTAAGGCAGGATCATAAGATCTTGCACTAAAGTATAAAAGTACTACTTTATGATTTAGGATTAATTATCACTTTCACCATTCTTACTTCCTTAGATTGATTTAATTAAATCAGATGGATAACCCATTTGGTCACCTCCTATGCTAAAATCAAGGGGTTCAATCATGTAGATTATTAGGAATTTGTCATTTTGCAAATCAATATAGTATTATGATTTATTACATGCTAAGAGTTTTACTTAAGAGAAAATTAGAGAGTTAAAGGAATAAGTTTAGACTTACAATCGTGTGAGTTTATTAAAGACTTTATCACTTCTAGTTTAATGAATTAAGATCGATGTCCAATCAAGGCACATTATTGGAATTATGCAAATTAGTCTATCTTTTAAGTTAAGTTGATTTATTTAAAGTAATTAAGGGTTTAGATCTTAACCAAATAAGCTAGGGTTTGACTCCTAACTCCATCCAATCAAGATCACTTATAACATTTATGGATCAATGATAAATCAATGATTCATTATCATATTATTAAGGTACATTTCAAGATTAGGATTAAGTACTAATTACTTAATCAAATTCATAAGATTCTAGGTTCAAATACTAATTTATGCCAAATTCATTAACTCAAGGTGTCCAAGTACACACAATAGTTCTCTAACATATACTATAATATTATGAAAGCATAGGAATATAAAGTTACATAAAATAAAAGTAATTAAGGCTAATCAAATCCTAAATTAGACTAAAAAGAAATTAGCACTTGATTACAAATTTTAAAAAACCTAAATTTCATACAACTTGGTTATTATGTTCTATTAATTTATGTAAGCAATCAACGACTATAATATTTCTATTTGGCACAATATATTCAAGCAAATCTTTATGAAGTTTAGAATATGGCATTTAAGGTAAAATGATAGATTTCACATTTGAAATTCACCTCCAAATTCACACAATGCTTAATTTTACTAAATTCATATTTAGTTTTGATATATATTGGCCCCAATAGGGTCCTAGAGTTATTAAAATGTGAAAAATTACAAATCTGGGCAATTTCGAAAAATTTTGGGTACTTTCGGACAATTCTAGGCGTTACGTCACGATGCAGCATTTTCAGGAACTGCGGCCGATTTCAGTGCGGTGGTACACTGTAGCGCTTTCAGACACTTTGGCATATTATTGCACAAGAACTTCCTGAGATCTAGGTGCTACAACGCATGTCAGAGCTTTCAAGCACCGCGGCACATTGCGGGGATTTCAGCATTGTGGCGCGCTGTGGCGACAAACTTACGAGTCGAATTCACTACAGCGCGCGGTAGCAGATTTAATTTAATTTCATCAAATTTTTATGCCGCTGTGGCACGCTATGGCGCCCCATGGGGATTTGACTCGAGACGCGGGCGCTACGGCGCGCTGTAGCTCCCGACATGAGCTCCATGGGGATTTCACCGTCGCTACTCCTTCACTACTCTCCCGACGGTGAATACACTCTTCCTTCGCTACTCTCCCATTTGCATGTGCGAAAACTGTAACAGATCTCCTTTCGTACTCAAATACTCTTAATTTTGGGCACCTCATGTGCGGTGCCATATACCGATAGAAAGGTCTTTCTGAGACCTTTCCATTGATACTAAAATCAGTATGAATAGATCATTTTAACAAGTAGAAAATGATGCCCTAGCTACGGGTATGCAAAAATCTTACAACTTTTGACAACATTTTTAATAGAGAAATGAGCTTCGATTGGGCTCATTTGACTCCGATTGAGGTTCAACAATCACGCCTGGACTCCATAAAATATCTAATGAATATGCCATTCACAATACTCTATTAAATTAGATGAAGAGAGTAGCGAAGGAAGAGTGTAGCAAATGGGTACTTTGGCCTTAGAAGAATGGAGGTTGATCTCTGCTGGTTCCATGGGAGCTTGAGGGCTTGAATGAGCTTCTTCTTCCTTCGCTTGGAATCTAGTTTGGGAAGAGAAGAAGAGCTGAGATTGACAACAAATGAAGCAAGGAGGGCCGAGGCCCCATCTTATAGGAAGATGGAGACATGGCTATGGGATGGGATGAGACTGTGCCATCCCATCCAAGGCATGGAGGAGAAGGGCTTGAGCAGGAAAATGGAGAATGGAGAGGGGCTTCAGCCCTTGCATGCGTAAGGGAGGATAGGGGCAATAAATGCAGGAATGGGGGTGGGGTTCATGCGCAGGAAAGAAAAATGGAAAAATTGAATTAATTAAATCAGTTTGCTAATATTATAATTAAATCAACACATTTAATTAATTAAAAACGGTTCGATAGATGAGCTCCAAAAAATCTTAAAAATTCACTCTTAGTTAATTTGAGGGTGAGGAATTCAATGGTAAAGTTGGATTTTGATTCCGATGATTAAATAATTATTCTATTTTTTGGGGTATTTAATTACATTAAAATATTTGCGAAAATCTAACGACTTCCAAATACGTCCAAAATATCACCCCAATATAATTTGGGAGTGACGAGTGTAATGGCGAAGTCAAATTTTGGTTTTGAGGTCAGTTTAAATATCTCAATTTTCTAATTAATTCAATATATTAAAATAATCCAAATATTTGATTGAGCTATGAATCGCTCTAAATCTCCAGGGATTGGATCTAATGACTAGATGAACTTAATGGAATAATAATTAAGATGCAATTAAGCTAAGTAATAAGGTTGTTACACCTCCACCTAGAACTACTCCTCCTTAGGCACTAACTCCTCCAAATGATCAGAAGCTGTCATTGTCAGTTTCACAATGATAGGGCCCCAGTCAAAAAAGAGAAAAACTAGTCAGACAAATTATCTAAGTACATTTTAGGTTATTATTATTTGCATTTTGTGATATCACAAACAACCTAAGCATTTTTAGGAGCAATAAAGCAACAAAAGAAAAGGGATAAAAGCCATAATTATACAATTATAACTTTATACAAATATATAAGCAATATACCTCATCCTCAAAGCTGCAGAATGGATTAAGCAATGTATATTTAAAAGAAACTAAGTGCAAGAAACATCTTAAGTAAATATGATTAAATTTGCTTATGCTAGTTTAATGAATAATATGAAATATGAATAAAGCTGAAATAAATCTAACATCACATATAAATATTGAAAATTTATTGGAAATACTACAAATAGATATAAGCACTGTATAAATGATGTAAGACAATACCAAACTATATATATATATATATATATAAAGAAAATGCTATCTCATTATTAGACATATGCCTACTTAGACTTGCCATAACAAAAAATGGTGGCTAATCTAGCCACAATATAAATCTTCTGAAGCATTTAGGATCAAACACTTAGATCAATAGGTCCATTGAAATATACTATATCATCATCCATGATCAAACACCTGGGAAAATATCATCATCTCAAATATACATAAATATCCTCTAAGATCAAACACCTAGGTACTGAACTACATCTGAATCTCAATATGTGAAATAATACTGTAGAGGTAGACTAAGTAGGACAAATTCAATTTCAAATGTTTTATAAATTTATGGATTTATCTTTATTTTCTTTTATTTAATTATTCATGAATATGCTTTATGAAATTTTCAAATCTATCATAGAACATTCATCAAATATTCTATATTTCACCTATTATGTCACAAATATAAAGTCCAAAACAAGGAAGCAAAGCATACAAGAAAATATATAAATAGCACTATATAAAACTCTGTGATATCATTTATTTTCTAATTTAATCAGTTCTAACGAATCTAATATTATACAAGCTCAAGATCTTCAATATCCTACTATCCAGTATAAACTCAAAATATCAGTCCTATAAAGTTTAAAATAATCAGAACTAATCAAGTTCTAATATAATTTAATAAAAAATGCTTACATAAGTTAAATAATAAATCAACGTCCTAATTGATTAAATTAATAAATCCCAAACTAATCTTGATTAATACAAATTAAGATTGAGGAATTAAGGGAAACTCAAAATATTGGGATTTAACCACTTAATTCAATAGATGATACTAAAGGCTAACGTTTAAATCCTAATTCTCATGAAATATAATTTAGGGCTATCTTATTAAGCAATGTTAAGCTTAATAAGATGGATCTTCTAAACTTAGACTAAAGTTAAAATACAAAATAATCATAAATAAAGGATGAAATTCTAGAAAGCTATAAAACCAAGGTTTCATCCATTGAGTAACCCATTTACTCAATGAATGAAATCTAACCTAATTTCTATTCTTAATTCGGAAGGAAGAAGATCCTAAAGATTAAAGGAACTCCTAAGGAATTAAGTTAGGATAAAAGTGAAGATTTAAACATTGATGGTATTTTCCCCTAATTATTTATATTTTTCTGATGCAATTATTTGATGGAAGGCATAAGGTGAATTAAGTTCACCTTATAAAGCTTAATTCAAAACTTAAGGAACTTCAAGTGAAAATTAAGGTTTTTCTTAATACATCAAATTAATTAGTCTAAATTTTCCAAAATTACTTTTAAATCAGCTATCTTACTGATTTTAGTGATTAGATTATATTTCTAAGGCTTGAGGATACTTAAACCTAATTTTGGGCAAAATGACCAATTTGCCCCTACTTAAAGATTCAAAAATATAACTTTTTGATTTAGGGTTCCAAATTTAAATTTATTTATGTCAAATGGTTACTTACTGTATAAAATGAGGATATACAGCAAGTACACTCATATCGGACAAGGATTAAGCCTAATGAGCTTAATCTTAGGATTTAACTCATTAAAGGCAATTTAGTAATTTTACAAAGTGAAATCTGAATTTTCAGTTATAATTTTGTTTTTTATTATCTAAGGATTTCATAGTGTCTAAGATCACTAAATTATGATGTCAATATTATGGTCAAAATAATATTAGGGTCTAATTATGTAATTTAGGAGGTTTAGGGAAATGCCCAAAAATCTAATATTTCTAAATAATGTCCAAATTTAGTAAATTTAGTGGCTACAACTTCCCTATAACACACTGAGTTCCATGATTAGGAGTATACCCAATTTGTACTCCATTTGATTAATTTATGCACTAATTAAGTTTTGGGGTAATTAGGGCAAATTAATAAATATAATTATTAAAACCTAATTATTTTTATAGTTTAGTATTTATTAAGTTATTCTGATCAGAATGGTATATTTAGATAACCTAATTTAGAGTTAAAGTGATTAAGTTATGGTAAATTGAAGTTTCTAGATTTTAAGAGCAATTAAGGAAGGTCCTAAAAATGTCATTAGCATTTGACACTTCCAGAATATTCCTTATAATTTTTTGAGCAAAATGATATACATTTGTTATGATTGGATTATTGGATTGCAAGTTATTAATGATTGAAGTTTCATAATTAGTGAATTAATTAATACTATTTAATTAATTCAAATTCCTAATTTCCTTCAATAAATGGTGGCAAGCTTGACTACATTAAAACATACACGGGTCCATACGGCACTGGCAAACGGGCTGGCCCAAAAATGGACGGTCTAGCACACGGTCAGATTGGGCTACAATGTGAGCACGTGCGAAGGCGGCCCAGCCCAACACGGGGTGACTTGGACCAAATTGCGCATGCAAGAAAGAGAGCTGAAGTGAAATGGACCAGTCTAAACAAAAGCACGATGAGCTGAGACAAACTGTATGGACTGGGCTGGGCTTGACTTGGCCCGGCCCAGGAAGCTTTCATCTGTTACAACAGGTATTAGGGCTTCTTCTAGTGTGGGCGTAGGGCTTTTGTAGGCTCGCGACATATGCCAAATGACTGCTTTCAGTGAGGCATAATCATACTACCTAAGAGCCCTAACTTAATCTTCCTATTTTAGCATCAGGATTGGTACCCTAGCAGGTTAGCTTTTCGATGGGACTCACACTGAAGCATGACCAATAATTGCACAAATTTATGCTTAATTGAGCTCAATTTTAATTTGATATTAATGGTTCAAGTATATAATAAGGATTGAAATGAAGTAAGGGTAAAAAAATGGTGAGGTACCTCACAGGGATGTGCTGACGGTTCGAGGGGCTGAACGAGAGGTGAGGGCTAACACCCGGAAGAATGACTCATGATTCAATTTGATATCCAGCAGAACCACTTTATGAAATGGAAAGAGAAAGGTTATAGCCTTGTTAAATGCGAGCAACAAGTGTCGACAGAGCTCCATGCGTAGGCGGGCGGCTGCCGCGTATGCAGGGATTCGACACGTGCCCACAGATGCTCTCGAGCGCAAGGATGTTGATTCTAGGCCTTCCGATCAGAACAACCCGATCTCTTGGTTTGGGGTGAGCCGTTCAGACTCAAGTGGGCCAACCCGATAACGTGCAAAAAGCGGACCATGATTTTAGGAAAGATGGGAGATGGACCAGCTCGATAGAGATTAATTAAATAGCTAATATTAATTAATTTAAATTAAATTTAATTTATATCAAATCAAATTCTCTAATTAAATAAGGATTGTTTAATGGGCTCATAAAATTTCAATAATTCACTTCTAACTAATTGAAGGGTGAAGAATGCAATGATGAAGTCAGATTTTGATTCTGACAAGTATTTAATTTTCATATTTTTTTGGGTATTTAAATATATATTAAAATATTTGATGAAAATCCAACGACTTCCAAACACTTCCAAAATATAACTCCTAACTAATTTGGAGGTGATGAGCACAATGACGAAGTCTGAATTTTGATTTAAGGTCAATTTAGATAGGTCAAATTCTAGGGTTCCTAAAATTCTCAAAATCAGGATTTAATCTATTTGACACTTAATTTGGGCTAAAACTTCAATGAATGCTCCTAATGACTTATTAATAGTGTTGGAACCAAGATCAAAATTTGGTTAAGTTCTGATTGACTAGGGTAACAGCCTTGGGTTGTTACATGGACTTTCTGTATAGTGGTCCTATTTTTGACAAAGTCAGATTTCATTTTTGTTATGGTAGTATTAATTTAGGCACACTTCTACTTTTCAATGACAAAGTCAGATTTTGTTTTAGGCACACTTCTACTTTTCAATGATGAAGATCTTTTTGATACATAATAATGACGAAGTCAGATTTTGTTTTTGTTATGGTAGTATTAATTTAAGCACACTTCTACTTTTCAATTCAGTAATTTCTTTAGCTATATATTTTAGTTATGTTCTTGCTATTTTATGCATGTTTTTATAGCTCATTTCAGTTCAGTATTTTAGTTCAATTTTTCTTAGTTCTTGCATGTATTAAGATGCTAGTTTTACTTCAGTTATTTTCTTACTTCATTCAAATTGTTTCAGTAAATCAGCATGCATTTATTTGATCATAAGCATATTATGGTGACTTTACTTTTAGCACTTTATGTTATTATATATTTTTTGCTTAACCTTTTCTGCAGCTTAGGGTTGAGGTATATTTGTTTACCTCACATTTTGTTTAGTTATAAATGTCTTTTTATTTATAACTATTCTATACCTTTGTCGCTTGTTGCACCTCTTTAAATGCTTGTATGTTTAGTAAAATGTGATATCTTAAAATATGTAATTTCATTTAATCAGTATGAAATGTACTTAGACAATATGTCTAACCACTTTTTTTTTTCTTGGTTGGGGCCATGACATTGTGATATTGATAATGTCATATTCTGAGCCATTCATGGAGGTAGCTTCAGGAGAGGAGCTTAGTCAGGAGGAGGATCTTACTGCTACTGAGGCTTAACTATGCTTTATTTTTATGCATGTGATGATGAGTGTTCCTTTTTCATTTAATTTGTCATAATTAAATATTCTGGATGTATTTACTTTTTTCTACTTTCATACTGAGTTGAGTTACTATTTTTGTTCTTAAGCTATGGATGTGGATGTTTCATATACCTTGCTTCTGTATTTTGATTTCTTTGTATATGTTGATGGATGATTTATAATTTTTAAGAGACAAGTCTTTTGGCTAAAATGGGTTGGGCTGATTCCTAACTCGATTATAGTTAAGAGATTTGCCTAAGTTGGCAATCGTCTTCACCATAATCATGTTAATATTTGTATTAGCATGACACAACGGGGATGGAGCGCCACACCTTGGCTTTGGAAAGGGAAACCCTATTCTTAGTGGAAAGGTTGGTCTCAAACAAATTTTCAAGATTGGAGGTTAAGCTTTCCTACCTAGTAAGATTAATGAAAATTTTCCCCACTTAATTAAAGTTCTAATTTTGTAAGGCTTAAGGATGATCTTAAAGTTTTCCACCAACCTAGAGAGATAAAAAGCACCACAAAGTTGCTCCCAGATCAATTTAATGATTCCTTGAGAATCTTTATTAGCAAGCTAAAAAATTTGGAATTTAAAGCTTTTATTAGGCAACAGGGTGTTTGAGTGCGCAGCGTAAGCATTTTTCTAGACATGATACATTGATGATTACGAAGAAATAAATGAAATTAACCAAACACAAACAAAATAGAACCACAACACAATCACATCATAAACCAAAAGTATCCAAACACAAGATATTTTACTTTAAAAATTTAATAATGGGAAAAATCACAGAGCCACACCATATAAAATTTTTTATTATTAATATGATAATTACAGATTTACAAAGAGCTTCACCTCAAATGAACAGGAATTATTTATTTCTTACGAAGTCTCCCGATGACTTCTCTTCCTCCAAAAATCTTTAGCTCCCACACTAGGTTGAAGGAAGTTGGCAGTAGTCACCACCCAATTTAGGGTTTATCTCCAACATATGAAACATCTCAACATGTTTTATTATATATATAGGCTTTATTTTGACCTGAAAAAACCCAAAATATCCTCTAAAACACTTAAGATAACACATAAATCTGAAATAGGTCTCCGGCGAGCGCTACGACATGTCGTAGCACACAATCTCGAGCTACGGGGTGCTAGGGCATGTTACGACACTCATGCTTGTATTGTGGGGTGCCAAAGCATGCCACAGCACCCACACAACATGTGATAACGCCAAACAGCATGCTACGATGGTAGGCCCTCAACAGCAAATTCTATAGGGCGCATCAGGCACGCTACATCGCTTGAACTTCCCCTGATTTGTTCTAAAACACCTCGAGACCTCTCAGAAGCCCACTAGAGCTCTATTGACACTTCTATGATGATCTAAATAGTTTCCACATTCCACAAATCTCCCACTTGAATACATATTGGAATCATCTCTTGTTCAATCTTGGATTTTCATTATTTTCTTCCATCCTTATTAAGAATACGGTGTGCCTCACCCCCACTCTCTCATCACATGCCAAGGCCAACTGAAGCTACACTTAGCCTTAGTTTCTCCACTATTATATCTTTTATGAACATGTCAACGGGATTCTTTAAAGTGTGAATCTTCTCGAATCCTTAATGACATTTTTCCAACAGTGTTCCAATGAAATAGTACCGAAGATGGATATGATTAATCTTGGCATGAAATGTAACATTCTTTTTGAGGTGAATTGCACTCATACTATCATTGTAGAGCTTCACATCCTCATGATCCTTGCCCAATTATGTCATAAAGCTCTTCAATCAGATCATCTCTTTACTCGCTTTAGTGATGGCGATGTACTCATCCTCCGTGGTGAATAAAGCCACAATGTCTTATAGTATGGAGATCTAGCTCACCATTGTACCTCCCAATGTGAGCACATATCTGGTAGTGCTCCTTCATTTATCAAAATATCTTATAAGGTTAGAATCTACAAATCCATGTAGTGTGATATCATACCTACCAAAGCAAAGTGCATTGTTCATTATTCTCTTCAATTATCTCAAAATCCATTTGACCACATTCTAATGGTGCTTCCCTAGATTTTCCATAATTCTATTGACCACTCCCATTGCATGTGCAATATCTGGTCTCATGCAGATCATCATGTACACCTGGCTCCCAACCGCTGAAGTGCAAGGAACCTTCTACATATGTTCCTTCTCCTCTTCAGCCTTTCATATTTAAATATTTGATAAGTTGAAGTGATTTGCTAGGGGAGTGCTCACTATCTTTGCCTCGCTCATATTGAATCTGTTCAATACTTTTTCAACATGTTCCTTCTTAGCCAACTTCATAATTCCTGCACTTCTCTCCCTGTAGATTCTCATTCCAAGAATCTACTTGGTTGGCTCTAAGTCCTTCATGTCAAATTTCATTGACATTAGCTCCTTCAGCATCTTTATATCCTCCACATTTAATCATACAATAAAAATATCATTCATATATAGCAAAAAGATGATAAAGGAGAGCTTACATAGTCTCATATAGCAACAGTGTTCCACCTGGCACCTCTTATACCCAGTTTCTAACATGAACATATCAAATCTCATATACCATTGTCTAGGCATATATTTTAAACCATAGAGGCTCTTCTTGAGTTTACACACAAGCTTTGCTTTCCCTTTTTCTTGAGCCTTGTACCCTTGTGGTTGTTGCATATTTAATTTCTCTTCCATCTCTCTATGATGAAACACAGTCTTTACGTCCATTTGCTTCAAGTGAAAATCTTAAAGTACAACAATATTCAGTACTACATTGATGGTAGTCATCTTCACAACTGAAGCAAATAGATCACTATAGTCAACTCCATACCACTTTTGAAAGCCCTTTACTACAAGCTTTGCCTTGTAGCATTTGCTTTCAACATGTTCTTCCTTCAGTCGGTAAGCCCACTTATTCTGAAAGGCCATCTTTCAGCTAGTAGTATTGCCAACACTCATGTCCAATGAAATGAGGATGCTATTTTATCATTCATGGTAGCCTCCCACTTGATTTGCCTCTTCAAATCTTTCTTTTTCACCACCATCCATTAGTAATAGATAAAATAGAGAAGTATAGTACCTTTGTGGTGGTCTAATGACTCTTGTGGACCTCCACAATATGAGTATTTGTGGTTCAATCTACCTAACACCCTCCTAAGCTACTTCCAATACATACTCCTCTAGCTCAATGCTATTATTAACTTCTATGTGCTGGGGCTCATTATCTGAAGCAACCTCATAATCAGTCCTAACTCTAAAATTGTCCTCATACATTTCACTTTTATTAAAAGTGACATCTCTATTTCTAATAACCTTTTATTTTGATTGTCCCAAAACTTCTAGCCAAACTCATTTGTAATTATCCAACAAATGTGCAGTTGATGACCTTTGTATCAAGCTTGCTCCAGGATCCTGCATCAATATGCACATAAGATGAACAATCTGATACCTTGAGGTGATTTAGTTTCACCTCTTTTCTACTCCAGGCCTTCTTGTGAATCCCTTTATTTAGGAGTACAAAAGATCCTTGATTGATCAAATATACCACCGTGTTAATAGCCTCGGCCCAGAACTTCTTTGGGAGACCTACATGCAATCTCATGCTCCTTGTTCATTCTATGACATCCTGTTCATATGTTCTGCAACACCATTTTGTTGTGGTGTTCTTGGAATTGTAAATTCTTTCTTGATTTCTCTTAAGACACAAAACTTCTTGAAATCTTTATCATGATACTCACCTTCATTTTCAAATCTTAAGCATTTAAGCTCCAGTCCCATCTCATTCTCGACCAAATCAATCCATTTTGTAAGCACATCAAATACATTAGATTTGTGCTTTAATAAATAAACACATACCTTCTTTGTATGTTCATCAACGAAGGTAACAAAATATGTGGCTCCACCTATGGAGGAAGTAGGAGCTGGGCCCTATACATTTGTATGCACCAAATCAACCTTCTTACCTTTTAGCTATCTTCCAACTTTAGAGAATGTAACCTTTTTCTCCTTGCCCGGTACACAGTCCTCATGGAAATTCAAGTCCACTAACTTCAGTCTTAGAAGCATTCCCCTTAACTATAGGGATTTCAAACCTCTCTCGTTCATAAAGCCAAGCCTCCAATATCATAGACTCATGTCTATCTATTCTGCAATTGCAATGGAATCAAATACTTTATTAAAAAAGTAAAGTGTACCTTCCACATTACCCAATGCAACAATTAGTGCACCCTTGGTGATCTTCCATGATTCCCTTGCAAAGTTTGTACTGTAGCCCTCATTGGCTAGCTGGCTAACTGAAATGATGTTCCTCCTTAGACACGGCACATTCCTAACTTCTCCTAGCTTTCAAACTGCACTGCTTGGTAGTTGAACGTCCACATCACCTTTACCTATGATATCACATTCATTTTCATCTCCTATATACACATTCCCCAAGTTACCCTTGGTGTAATTTTTAAAGGCACATTTTGTAGGAGTAGCATGAAAGGATGCGCTCGAGTCCACCACCCAGGAATTCGTATTGATAAATGACAGGATCAATTGTGCTGCTCCAATGCTAAGTTCGTCAATTCTAACATAAACTAAGTGTTACCATGGTGCTTAACACTGAATTAGTATGAATCTAACTCACTATTAAGTACTATGTGTTTAAGGATCCTTTTGAGATAAGAAAATTGTATTATTATGAAAGATAAATTACATAAATATGTAAGAACATCCATATCCATTCTCCAAACCAAGCATATAAAGAGGAATGAAAAATATATTCAACATAGAAAACAAAAAAAAAAACGTCCAAAGTCTAAGTTATTACAAATCATTTATAAATGTATTAAAATGCACTCATCCTCATAAATAAAAGAAAAAGATGCAAGTCTTCAAGTGCTAATGATGGCTAGTGCTAGATACCACTTTAAGCTCCACAAGATGCTCCTGATATACCTATTTGATAGCTAATACGGTAAGACATGATAATAAAATAAAAATAAGTGATTAGACTTAAAAAGTCTAAGTATATTTTAGGGTTACATTATTTGATTTAAGCAGAGCATTTTAGTAACAAAAGGAATGAATGTAAGAGTATGTAAAAATAATAAAGTTAGTAAAAAAGGTAAGGTACTTATAAATAGTTTTCTTTAGCATGCATCAAATATGTAAGTAGGAAAATCAACATATAATGGCTAAACTACTAGTGTGCATGTGAAAGCATGAAGAAAGACATGAATATGCTCATTTGGAATCATGCTAAGTAATAATTAAGAGAAAGCAATGTAAGCATAAATGAAAGTAAGCAAACAACATACACTGCAAGTGAGTAAAGTGAAATTGAAATGTAAGAATAATAAAGGTAATGTACAGTAAAGTAAAGTGAAGTTCAATCATAAGGACTAAGAAAGCATAGCCAAAAGACTAAAATAAGTCATTCACAATTAATAAGATTGTGAAATTGTGATGTTAAGTTATTTATATTATTTAAGGTTTTATTTTGCAAGCAAAATTACATAACAAATGAGGAGTTAATCACATTTGCCTAGCTAAGTAAGCGAGATCACCCATAACACATACACTCCCCCTCTAGGATATGTGCAATCTCCATATCACTCCTAGCCCCCTAGCATAATAGTCCACCATATCAAACCCTAAGTTTAATGTTTTAAAGTATTCATGCACATGTCTTAATGTATGTCCAAGATTATAATCTCAAAGCATAATAATATTCATGGAGTTCAAGATAATTATAAACCATGTGATATCCATTATTGCTAATTGAGTCATATACCTTAATGATTAGGGCTAATCAAGCACCCAATTGACTTAGACATTAACAATCTCTTAGTTAATTAAAGGGTAATTTTATATGTAGTTGTGATTTTGGAAAATAATAGTTTGATTTAGAAGTTATTTAAGTGACAAAATGATTTATGTGTATATATGCATGATAAAAACCAATCCTATCCTACTACTAAACCCCCATTATCTCAAGCTACTATATTCAAACTAGTGCTAGAGTTCTTTTACTATAATGTAACTTATAGGATTTCTAGCCTTAAGCTTACTAAGGAATCTTAGGGATTAGAGTGGTGCTAATTCATCAACTACACTAAGTTAACTAACTACAATAAAATGTAGTCTTAATATGCAAGGTGCTAAGTGAAGGTTTTGAAGTCACTAGCTCTTAGGTTCTAGTCAAAGCACTAAGCATCCTAGAGTTAGTTAAGAAATTAGGTTACTATGGTGAGCTAGTAATACTAAGTTACATACTAAAATGATTAGGGTTGAACCTACACTTGAGAAATGTAAGGAACTAAGCCTAGCTCAAACTATTATTTTGAGGGTCCTAAAAATGATTCTTACTAACATGAGAAACTAAACAAACTAATATATACTA
This sequence comes from Gastrodia elata, assembly GCA_016760335.1. NCBI lineage: Eukaryota > Viridiplantae > Streptophyta > Magnoliopsida > Asparagales > Orchidaceae > Gastrodia > Gastrodia elata. The sequence continues at coordinate 14,605,773 of CM028676.1, read as the reverse complement.
CTACAATTAAAAGTTAATTTAAGTTCTAAGAGTTCTCACTAACCTTCATTCTCTATGTTTATGAACCTTTTTATGTTTGATAAAAACTAGACTATCAAGTGTTATCCTAAGTTTCTCTTTTACTAGAATCATACTCTAAGGTGTTATAAAGGCTCAATCTAAGTTTAGGTTTGTTGTCCTAGAGTTTTAGAAGACCAGAACATATAAATTTATAATCATGTAAATCATTTATTAAGGAATTTGAAATGCCAAAAATGCAAGTTTTTCAATTGATGCCCAAATGGAGTAAAATTAGCATATATGTGATCCTTATAGCATAAGGATTAGAATAATATTAAGTACGTTCAATTTGGACATCATTTGGCTTAAATTAGAGTTTAATTACTTCTAATGATAATTAAAAAATGATTAGCAAAATTAACATCCCAAACTAAAATTAAATTATATATTATTGTTCCACTTATTTTTCTCATCAAAATGATATATAATTATGTTATATTTGGACAAGTAAATCAAAAGTTATTAAATTATTAAAATTGGAATTAATTTAAATAATGCAGGTTACTATTCCTAACAAGGCTACCCACATGCATAGCCACTTGGCATACAGGCCTGCTGTTGCACATGCTTGCGGGTCAACCACGTGCGCAGACCCGTGCACATAGACCGGTTGGATGCGTAATGCCCAACACAATGTTGTGTGGGTCAGTTCAACCTGCCCAACATTGTTTGTCTCTGTCGGGAGAAACCGAGAAGGGAGTGCTATTGTTTTTCTTAACTTATTAGTTCAGCAGTTTCAAGTGATGTACAACCTATCATTGGATAGCTGGTGATGAGTACTACATCATAGGATTGAAAGCTCTCTCCAAATTTTCTTATATCGGCTTAATTTCAAGGGAAACCTAATTAGGGTTATGGTTACTATGGGGTCGCTTTACAACACCTGGGTCGCTTTACAATGCCCGCAGTAAACCCTAGACCTTGCAATTGGGTCTAAACCCCTCTTGGGATCACAACCATCCTTTAGAGGTGACTAGGGATATCATGATATAGAGGGCAATGAGTTGAACCCTTGGGTTCTCTCAGACATTGTATACTACTATACAGGTTCAAGCTCACCCGAGCTAGTCAGGCCCTATCATGGCCTCTAACCAGTTCCAGACAATACAATTAATGGAATGAAGGAATGCAATGCAAATTCTTGAAATTAGGGTGGAATCAATGGTGAAAATTACATACCTAACAATGATGTTCACTTCCTTCTTCACTCAGAATCCTTCATTTACAAGCAATCTCGCAGCTCCCAAATGCGCACAAGGCTTCATTAGCAAGGGTTAACAAGGCAGAAGATGGGCTAGCATGAGCTCCCTGTACGACCATGGCACGGAGCATACGGCTCCTGTGCACATGATCGCGCTGCGTGTGAGAGACATATAGTAACATTGTAGCTCCCACGCTGTAGCCGTTGTATCCAATGGTTTCAGGCAATGGATGGTTATGATCGATCCCACCATTTATTCAAATGATAGGTCGACGCTGTCAGCTCGAATAAATTAAATAAATAATTAATATAAATTATCAATTTTAATAATTCAAATTGAGCTATCAAACAAACTGTGAAAAATTCTAAAATTTACCTATAGTTAATTTTGGTGTGAAGAACTCAAAAATATAGTCAGATTTTTAATCAGAGGTCAATTTAATTTCTTAATTTTCAAGCAAATTAAAATGCTCAAAATATTCGTCGAAAATGAACGATCTCCAAATTGCACAAAAATTCATGGGTTGACTCCTAATGTCATTAGGAATCTAATTACAATAATTTTAAGTTAAATGGACTACCTAATAATGGGTAACAGTACTAGGGTTGTTACCTTCTTCTATTGAAACATTTACAGTGGAGCTCATTTCCTTACTCCCACCACATTCCTTTTCAGAATAGGGCAATTCTTCTTGAAATGTCCTTTTCATAGTTCCAGCAATATGGCTTTGATTTTTCAGGTCATTATTTTCCTTACCTTGACATTGACCTATTTATATTATGTCTATGGTCTACACTTTTTCCTAGACTCTTCGCATTCAATGCTAAAGTAGATGCCCCCCATGAGATCTTTTCCTCACCTCTTCATAAAGCATCAGCCCGATAATGTCATCGAACTTCAATGATACATTTCTTGATGAGTTGATGATGGCTGTCACCAGCCCATCCCAACTATTTAGTAGTAAAGAGAAGAATAATAGTGTTGACTTGATGCCCACCAAAGTCAACTAACTTGTCATAATCTTGAACCCATTCAAATGTTGCATCACTAAGCAGTCGTCCATCATCTTCATATTGAATAATCATTTTATTAGAAAAACTTTTTTGGAAGCTAAAGGTTTTTCATACATCAGAGAAACCATAAGATCTTTAGTTTTTTTCTCATTTACAATGTTAAATGCAACATAAGAATACAATGAAAGACGAATCAAACCCAACGCAGTTCTATCAAGAACTTCCCAATTCTTATATGAAATAGTGGTTGATTTCTTGATAGCTCTATTGAGTGGTAAATACAATTGTTTTTGGTAGAGTGGATCTTCCATTTGTATCTTCCAAAAAGCAATATTAGTTCCATTAAACATCTCTATTTTGTGTCTTATTTTGTTGGCCATTGCTCCCATTCAAATAATAAACCCTATAATAAGAATGATCTCTCTGATATCACTTGTAGGAACATGCAGCAGAAGCAATTTTGTGGATAGGATATGTTGATGGTTACTAAAAAATAGACAAAATTAACCAACCACTAACAAATTAGAACCACAACACAATCACAACATAAATCACAAGTATCCAAATACAAAAAATTTTATGTGGAAAACCCAATGATAGGAAAAACTACAGAGCCACACCACATAAAAATTTTTACTATTAATAATATGATTACAAAGTTACAAAGAGCTTCAACTTCACATGAACAAGAAGGACCACTTATAAACCTTCCCGATCACTTCTCTTTGTCCAGAAATCTTCAGCTCTCACTCTAGGTTGAAGGAGACTAGAAGAAATGACCACCTGATTTAGGGTTGATCACTAACATAGGAAACATCTCAAAATTTTTCCTTATATATCTAGACTTTATTTGGACCCTAAAAGACCCAAAATAATCCCCAAAATATTTAGGGTAACACATAAATCCAAAATAGGTCTACGGCTACGTGGCACCAAGACATGCTATGACTCTTAAGCTAGTATTGCAGGGCACTAGAGTGTGCCACGATGCCCATGCAGTGCTCCATGGAGTGCTATAGTGGCAATCCCTCAGCCTCAAATTCTACAAGGCATGTCAGGGCGCACTGCAGTGCCTGAAAATCCCCTGACTTGTCCCGAAACACCCTGGAACTCTTAAAAGCCCACCAAAGCTCCATTGGCACATCCACAATGATCTAAATAGTCTCCACATCCTAATACAATGAAATTCTCAAGGAGGAAAGAATGATAGGTTTGTGATTATAGATGGTATAGTTTAAAGAAAAATTTATAATGGAAAGAAAGGTATTGCACCAAAAGTTTATTTTAAGGAACCGGTCAAGATGGGCAAACTTTCTCCCATTAGACCTAGTAAAATGGGACCCCTTACAAATAAAATCATCAAGGCCATAATCAATAGTGGCTTCATTGAAATTATAAGAGGATAAAGAGTGATTTTGATTGTATTATTTATACTAATTTGGGTGAAGAAAAACATTAAAGTCACCCCCAACCATCCAAGGTAAAGTGGGAGCACTACAAGATTTGAGAAATTCCTAAAGTAAGAATCTTTCATTTCTAGAATTATTAGCATGAACAAATGTAGCAACAAAATACACATTAGAACTGTCAAATTGAATATGGGTTACTTGAGCACAATTGTCTAAAATTGCAATTCTTCAGCCATTGGACCGAAAGAGCTAGATTTTATTGTTGGAAAGGGAAAGGCAATTATCAAACTTGATAATTTTTTGAATCTTAACATAATCAATAACACCCAACTTGGGTTCAATTAAAGCATGAAATTAATTTTATTGCCCCTCACAATATGTTTCAATCTATTTTTTAAAGAAGTGTTTCCCACCCTTCTAATGTTCCAACAAATAATATTCATTATTTATGATTAGAAGATCCATAATTGATCTTCTAACTAGTGATGTTTGATTTATTCGAGCATTTGGACAATTGGCTTTTTTTTTTGTTCAGTGCAAATCATCATCATTTACATCAGTTAAGGGGTTGAATTTATTGGATGAAATAAAACTTGGAGTACATTTCCTTGGAGAACCATCAATAGAAGTCCAGGGAGATCGAATTTACCAAATTGCCCAAAAATAGGGGATTCCAAGATCAAGGAACTTGGAAATCTTTCCTTGAGTGAACAAGGAGAGCCCAAGCTAAGCCGAGCATCTAACTTTATAGAAAAATTCAAATTACTATCCTACAAGGAAGAAAGGTTAGAAAGAGGGACATCTAAATTCTTAACTGCCAAAATTTCTTCGTCTTCCGTAGTACAATTTTTAAAAATTTCTAGATTAACACTGCTCGAGGTCACAGAGCTTTCCTACAAACAAAAACCTTGCACATAAATAATAGCAACATTATTCAAAGTATTAGATAAGTAAAGATAAACTAATTATAAGGACTGAACATTGAGTTTATCAACAAGTTTATCATCAGCCAAACCATTATCAGCAACCAAACTATTATCAATAATTTCAATATCAACAATATCAATACTAACTGAATTCTCAACAACAAACACATTAAATGCAATGTCTATTTTAGGAAAAATTTTAATGGTAAAAACATCATCAATATCAACTTCAAGAAAATTATCAACATCAAGAGAAATATCAATATTATTAATAGCAAAATTTCAGATGCTAACAATATCAGCATCCTTGCCAAGATTGGTATTAGTCTCTATAAACACAAACACATAATTAACATTGCAAATATATTAGAAGCAACAACAAACTCAATAACAAACTTCTCAACATTATCAAAAATAACACAATTAACTAGATCAACAGCAATGACATACTAGTATCTGCAGTAAATACATTATGCGCTTCCTTACCAGCCTCACCCACAATATCAATATTAACATCAAATGTAGATAAAACATCATTAGCCATTATAGCATAAGTAACATTAGCATGATTATCAGAAAAAGAATTAATTATTATATCAGTAGTACCTTCCTTACCACCCATACACACAATAAAATCAATATCAATATCAAAAGAATAACCAACATCTAAAGCAGATGACTTAGTAACATTAAAGTCATTTAAAGCATTATCAGGTTTAGCAACTTGATCAGCTGAAACAAAATTAAAAACATTATCAAGAAGAATGTGATGAGGAGTTATCAACTTCATAGTAGCACCAGTAGGATCACTTGTCACATTTTCTGGCAGAACAATAGAGTTTTGGTAAGGAATAATTTTGTTTGTATTAAAACCAAATACGACAAGGGATCTAGTGGAAGAACCCAAAACACAGTACGAGCATTCTTGAGATCATGCCCCAACTCAAAGCACCACGTACAATAGAGGGAAATATTTTAAGAAATAACTTCTTGTTGTAACCCTTGCTAGTAGATCCCAACCAAATTTTATCAGGAACAGGCTTAGAAATGTTAATCTCCAGTAAAATATAAGCTGATACTAAATTCTTAATGGTGGACGTGTTTCTATCTAATTGTAGCGACTTTTCAAAAGCCCTCGCTATGTTGAATAAAGTGCACTATGAAATATACTATAAGCGCAAACTTGACAAATTTATCCACATTGGGACTATAGGTGCATCAAAAGTAACATCAATGTGTGGATACCTTTGCAAAATTTTAGAGTATGCTCACTAAGATTGTAAGATCCCCTAGAGAACAACCAAGCATAATCACATCAGAAGTGCATTAACATAAAATCCTCTTGGAATCAAAAGAGATAAGAGACACATTACCCGCAAGCTTGAGCCTGCTAATGATGCCCATACTAAGATTAAATCAAGGTTTAGTTATATTAAATATACTAATCAAAGTAAGATCATGAGAAGAAGCCAAACTCAATATTTCCTTATCCGAGAAGAAAATGGCCAAAAAGCCATTAGAGAGGGAGATCAATATGGAGATATTTAGGCTAGATCCACCCACAACATCTCGAGAAAGAATGAGAAGAACGCAAGGCCAACAGAGAAAAAAGATACTAGGATGAAGCCAAAAGGAAATCAAAATTGAGCTAAGGCCTAAGATTCATCGATAGAGCTGACAGTGCAAAAACCCTAGATCGCCCCGAGTCGCCTTCAAATTGCCCTAGAAAATGAGAAGCTCGATTTGATATATATATATATATATATATATATATATATATATATATATATATGGAAGCTCGTAAATTTTATTCATTAAAAAAATCAATTACAAAATGGGGTTGGGATGTTACAAACATCATAAACACTAAATAGCTGAAAGCCAACCCCTAAAAAAGAGAGACCAGGGTATAACCTAAATGACTATTCATGATAAAACCAAAACCAAGGAAGAATAAATAAGCATAAAGCATAAAATTCAACCAAACACATACAACTATATACTTCAACAAATGTATGAAATATAAATGCAAATAATAGAAATCCGGCCTTCCAGAATTAGGTTAGCTCTAATTTTCTTCTTTTTTATCTCTAGGCCCTCATGATCAAATGTCAGCAGTGTGACCAACCATATATAATACCTCCTAATGATAAGTGTGTAGTAAATACATAGAACAACCCAAAATATGCATATTGAAACAGATGAGTGGAAAGCTTGCTACAGCTAACAACTTGCTTATTCAACCTTAACAAGCAAAGATAAGACCAACCACACAGCCTGACAATACTAATAACACAAGTAGAATTGACCTACAATAATAAACAAAAACAACACATCTCTAAGGCAGCAATAAATTCAAAACATTCCACGACATACCACTGCAAGGAGCAACACAACATATATATAGGCAGGCTGAGCATCACAATATATGAACAAAACCATATAACAACACAACATGTCAAATCCTCGAGTTGCATAAAATAAAAAAAATGACCCTCATCACACAAGCACATACAAATGTCAAATCCTCGAGTCACAACACTGCCAGCCACCAAACAAGCCTACATAACATGCTAAAAACCCAGCCAACCCTAAACAAATTTAGCATGATTAAACTTGGCTTGAAAAGAGACTAAATCAGTGTTTCCTAGTTCAATTTTATGGATTTATTTGACATAATTCTTTTAAAAAACATATCCACCACAATCTAAATCCAAGTAAGAATCTAATTGGAATAAAAAGGTTTATTTACATGTGTAGCTTGGTTCCGATAAATTCATAAATCCCAAACCATCTTTTACCCACCTTCCTTAGTCCACATAAAATTAGTCATGATAGGCCTAAGACTTTTACTTAACCACTTCATAGGAATGGAAATATCTAACAATCATATATTAATTGAATTTAGAACATGTTTAATAAGGATAAGCCTACCTCTCGAGGACAAGTAGCTTAATTACCACCCCCTAATATTGCTAAGAAATTTATTAATTAGGCCCATTAAGTGAATATTTTTGATATAGCCTTTGACGATAGGAATACTAAGGTGAAACAGAGGCCATTTACATTGTCTACAATTAATTCATCATCAATCAAAGTAGCCTTCCTCACATTAACCTCTTTCTTAATATAAAATATAGATTTAATTTTATTTATGTTGAGCTTAGTCTGATGTTTTAATACATTCAAAGTTTTAGCAATAATTTTTTTATGGACCTATGAGCCACATCAGTAAACACAATCAGGCTATTAAACTAAGTGACAGCAAATTAACTTACCACCAAAACCAAATTTAGGATTTTGATCTTCACACATCATCGAGTTGAGTTTCTTCAACCAAACATCAAAAACAACAAATGATAGACCACAAAATAGTGTCTTTTGAATAGATGTAAGTGCACATGGTCAGAAGTAATAAAGGAACTATGAGTTTCAGATTTATTATCCTCATGGATCAAGTAATGGTTACTAGCCACTAATCTCTCTACTAATGCCTAAATTATTTATTTATGGTTTTGGTTTTAAGACATGTTACTTTATGATGCAAATAAGGTAAGTCAAAGATTAATTGAGGATCTCAACAATATTTTAGAAGTTTGAGAGAATTAGGCCAATAAACTATAGTTCATGATTTTCAGTACATGTATGGCTTAATTTGAATAACTTGTTGGAATCAAAATTAGTATTTTAAGAGGATACATAATTGTGAAATCAATAGTAATGTCTCACTTACATGGGTCACTCACCACACTGAACACTAAGGTCATTTTTAACTGATCTCCATAAGAGATTCCTTGACTTAAGACCTTAACATCATAATGGTAGTTTCTTGATGAGCTATATGCAATTCCTATATAGTGTAACTTGAACTAGATTTCTATCTCTGTTCTCACATTCATATAGATAGACTTATGTTCAAAAGGGATGCATGTAGATATCTTTACTCAACATGCCCTTACTCAATATAGTCTTATATATAAGTGACATAATACATTTAACTAGAACACAAAATAACAAGAAATGTTCACACGCACATAAAACTCTTGATCATAAATTTTGCTTTGATTAAGAATTTAATACAACAAGAAGGACAAACATATATGCACACATACCCCTTGATAAGAACTTTGGATTAAATCAGGTCAAAGAGTTTCATGAATGATGTCAAGTAATGATAATGACTTTGTAAAACATTTATTCAATGATTTGATAATAACAACATGGATTCATCACAATATTATCACAAATAAAAACTTACCATTGCACATCAAAAATTACATAGGTCTAGCCTAACCCTCTCTAAAAGGGGGCATTTAGGCTGCCATTATAATGAAATCACAAGCAAAACATATTTAAATGGCAAAAAATAGCATGATTTTACAATTAGAAATTCAAAAGAGGGAGAGGATAAATGTTACTAAAGGAACCCCCCCTTATGGGTTCTCTTTGTCTTTTCCTTCTTCTTCTCCCCGCTTCTTTCGCCTTTTCCAAATGGCCATTTTTAGGGTTTAACCTTTTTTCTATTAAGGTGGCTCTCTATTTTTCACCCCAAGTGTCTTCTAATGACTCTCCAATTGATCCTTATGCTAGGGCTTAATTATTTATTTTTATACATCTTACGAACTTTCCATGGGATGCCAAACATTGCCCTTTGTCATGAATAGAATAAGATAATTTGCATTCTGGATTGCATTAGGCTCCTAGGTACGCTTGAGAATGCATGGTTCAGGTTAACAGGCGCCAGAGGTGCGCCTGAGTGCCTATCGCTCATTTTGGTATATGCATGTAAGGCACCCATAATTTGCCTAAGCTCTTCATTCTCAATCTGCCAAGCACCTGAGGCACACCTGAGTGTGTGGTTATGTGGGGGCCCCTGTACTAACTATAGGGAGTACGGTGCTCCAACTATGGCAAATCTCAACCTTAAGTAAAGTCAGGTGAAACCCAACCTATCTTAAGCCAAGAACTTATCACCTGAGTACTATAAACATTCATCAATATATACATATATCAAAGTGGTGGAAGCATAAAATATGAAGTAACATCCATAGGTGCAACATAGTAGAAATAAAGAAACAATATAGTAACTCAGCTCAAGTGCAGAAAAGTAAAATACATCAGAATTTAATTATTACAAATTGGGTTAAATGAAAAAAATATAAAAGTCTCTCAATCTTACTGAAATAAAATGAAAAGTCTATCTAAGCTGCAGTAGAACGATCCTCCTCCTGCACTGGCTCCTCTCCTGCAGCACTGCCTATGAACAAGTCTGAATCTAACATTTATCGATATCACAAATGCCAGGGCCCTAGCCAACAAAATAAAAAGGTTACAGTTAGACAATTATCTAAGTACATTGTAGGCTATTTAAATGGACTGAATATTTAAAGATATCACATTTAATTATTTTAACATGCAAGAAATTATGGGGTGCAACAAGCTATAAAGGAAATGGAGTAACTATAAATTAATCATTTATAACTAAACAACAAGTATGTGAAATAACATACAAGAAAGCAAGGTAAAGCTAAAAGCAAAAATGACTGCGAATATTAAAAATAAATCTGATCTTAACATGCTTATGATCACATGGAAACATGCTGACTATAAAAGAGCACAAGTGCTAAAAATAATATATAATTCTAGTATCCTAACCATCCCAATATATATAATAGCTAATCCATAAGAACATACATACAACATGCAAATTAATATAAAAAGAAAGGCCACTGAAGCATTTGAAAAAAGCAAGCTGAGTAAAGTAAAGTAAAGCCACTGAGACATGTGGCAAAGCAAAACAAAACAAATAAAACTGAAGAATTAAACTAAAGTAGCAGTAAGCCTAAGACATAGTGCTGCCATAATAGAAATAGGCCATACAGGGCCTCTTAACTGAAAGTTCAATATGTATCCATCCTAGGCATCCACAGAGCTAGGTCAAAGTTAAACTTTATAGAATAAGACATATATCCATCCCAAAAATCCGCAGAGCTAGGTCCAAGTCTATTCTATTACAATATTAGAACTGAAGAGGCAGACTAAGCTAGGACATACTCTACTAACTGAAAGCACTAAAAGAAATAGGTGAATGCTATGCTTTTCAAACACTAACTTAGGATGTATCATCCATATCCTAAGTTCTCCTATTATGCTCAATAAATAAGGCTCAATATTTAAGGTGTGCAGAGCAATCAAGTCAAGGTAAGCAAGAGACTCAATCTAGACTTATGTGATATTTGTTATTGTCTAAGTTATCCAACTAACTATTCTGAGAAGATATAAGCTTAGGATCTCCAATATCCAGCTATCGAGTAAGATCTCAGATTAACGACCTTAAGGTTAATATTAGAACTTAACAAGTTCTAATTCATAATCATATGGTGACTATAATGTTTAAATATATGAATCAACAATCTAATTATTAATGAATTTCTCTTACCCAAATCTTGATTAAGTAAATCAAGATTTAAGGATTTTGGATTTAAACTCCACTTTGGTGTTCAAATCCTGAATCCAATGTGATCCTAATAAGGATATACGATTCACACTTAAACCCAAATTAAAATTCATGAGTCCTATAAGCTGAAGGATCCAAGAATTAAGAGCTTAATGAAAGATTACTCTAGTGGTTATAAGACAAAATAATCAATTAAGAACTTGAGAATCTAAGATCTATATTCAATCTTTAAAATAATTTCGTTATCCTATAGATTGAATCAGTTCTACACCTACATGGAAAGTTTCAAAAGAATTAAACAATAAATCACTTAAGGAATTTCAAAAGGAGGTAATTCAATTCAAAGAGAAGATCTAAAGTCTAAGATTTAAGATCTAAAATCTGATGTTTGATCACTTTTAGACTTAAGCTAGGTTTTCAACTTAGGATTTTGCAAGAGTGTTCCTTTTAGAAGTCAAGCTCTTGTACTAACTTAATTGACTTATGTGATATATGTTGTTGTCTAACATGTCCAACTAACTATTCTGAAAAGATACAAGTTTAGGATCTCCAATATCCAGCTATCGAGTAAGATCTCAAATTTACGACCTTAAGGTTAATATTAGCACTTAACAAGTTCAAATTCATAATGATATGATGACTATAAGGTTTAAATAAATGAATCAATGATCTAATTATTAATATTTTTCTCTTTTACCCAAATCTTGATTAAGTAAATCAAGATTTAAGGATTTTTGATTTAAACTCCACTTTGGTGTTCAAATCCTGAATCCAATGTGATCCTAATAAGGATATACGATTCACACTTAAACCCAAATTAAAGGTAATGAGTCCTATAAGCTGAAGGATCCAAGAACTAAAAACTTAGTGAAAGGTTACTATACTAGTTATAAGACAAAATAATCAATTAAAAACTTGAGAATCTAAGATCTATATTCAATCTTTAGGATAATTTCGTTATCCTATAGATTGAATCAATCCTACACCCACATGAAAGGTTTCAAAAGAATTAAACAATAAATCACTTAAGGAATTTCAAAAGGAGGTAGTTCAATTCAAAGAGAAGATCTAAAGTCTAAGATTTAAGATCCAAGATCTGATATTTGATCACTTTTAGACTTAAGCTAGGTTTTCAACTTAGGATTTTGCAAGAGTGTTCCTTTTAGAATTCAAGCTCCTGTACTAACTTAATTGAACTATTAAATTAAGATTTAGCATTTGAGATTGTTAGATTCAGCTATTAAGGCAAAGTGATTCCTTTATGGTCACTTAAGATCTAAGTATCTTAATTAAGACTAAACTAAGATTTCTTTACTTAATATTAATATCATTAATCTAAGGGTTCAGAAGGGTATTAATAATCTACCTAAGGATATTTTTGCTAAATTTTCAAGGCTTAAGGGGCACTTAAACACATTTTGGTCAAAATAGTCAAAATGCCCCTCTTAAGGCTAAAAAAAATGGAATTTTAAGATTTAATTGCCCAAATTGATTATAATATATTTTAATGAGTTACATGATGATTAATGAAGTACAAAATACACTTATCTTAGGTTTTGGCAACCTAATTAGTCTAATTAGCACTAATCACATTTTTAACCCAATAAGGTTATTAAGGAATCTAGGGCATTCTAGGGCAATCCAACCTTATTCATAGGTCCTACTACACTTAAGGAAGCATTAAGAACTTATTTTATCAGGATCAGGGGTTTAATTAGGGTTTAATTCATTAATCCTTAATTAAAGTTATTAAAGAGTGATTAACAAAATTAAATATCTTAAATTAGTTTTAAGGGTTCACAATTGTTCTTTGGGATCTTATGAGCAATCAGAGCCCTTAAGCAACATATTTGGGTATTTATTGAATTTATTATGATTTAAATAAGAAAAAAAAGGATTGAAAAATTATTAAAAATCTAACCATTAGATCTGTAATTTTATTATATATTTAGATTCCTTGTATTTTTCTGATTTAAATGGTATATTGGATCATACCATTTGGACAAGTATAGCTAAGGTTATTTAAATAATTTAATCTATATTTTTATTTAAATCAAACCATAGGCTAATTAATTAAATCTATTTATCACTGAATTATTAGAAGGAAAATCATTCTTAAATAATTTAAATAAAACAGCGGCCCGAATTCAGAACCGCGCGGGTCGGGGTCTGACCCGGCCCAAAGCGCCAGTGCATCGTCTTCCTCGCGTCTATGCCCGATACCCACTCGCCTAGGGTTAGCTTCAGTCATGAAATTCTCAGTGCACACTCCACGCCAGACCTTGATCTCAACGGCTACACCTTCAGGAAACTAAGATGCGTCGATTGAGGTAAGAACCCCCATTTGGATTGTGGTGGATCATTGGAGTGCTACTCGACTGAGAGGCACTAAGGGAAGGAACTTAGGGTTCCCTGTGAGTGAGAAATTTTCCTCACAGGAGCCATCAAACTAATGGGGTTAAATCCCTACACCATCAGTGAGGTGAGGCGAGTCTAGCTCCCAAGATCTCACAACTTGGCTGTCCTGGATCATCGGGTCCTTACTCGAGCTCGGCTGTGAGCTCGCGGCGCAAACCAAACGATCGAACAATCAAAATAGGCTAGCCCAGACCCTATGGACAATCACATTGGGTTTCTTAAGTGGCTACGACAATCTAGACGACATCCAGAGGCTCAATCCAGAGACTGAATGGAGACTGAACTTAGGAAATTCAGTGGGGGAAGGTTGTACCTGAAGTCGAGGTCGCAGGCTCAGCCAAGGGAAATTGGAGTGCTTCCGAGCTTCCCAAGCGGCAGAAGCAGGTTGGTAGGGAGTCTGAACACCAAATGAACCCTCAATCAACGGTTCTAAGCTCCAGAAAATGCTGAGAATTTTCTGAGTGTGACGGGAGCTCCAGGGGACTTCGACTGGGGAATTGAGAGTTCACAATGAGCAAAGGGACTCACTATGAGTCTCTGGGGGTATTTATAGGCCGTAGGGAGTCCTAGGTGTAGATGCCATGGCTCAGGCTTGGAGAATGGCTCGGCCCAAAGCAATGGGGTGGCTGGAACGGTCAGGGGAAATTTAAGGAGAAGGTAGCTGGCAAGATGAACGTGCCGAGGGTAGGAGAGGAATTTTGACATCTTACTGTACTGCCATGGGGGCTGGAGGGGATATGGATATCGGGGGGGACCAGCGAGTGATGGGTGAGAGGAAGGGGATGATCCACAGTGCTCAGGGTGCTCCAGGCTGTCTGATTGATCATCCATCGAAGCAGGACGGATATAATCTCCCGACACTTAACGAATGAATGCAGATAAGAGATCAGTCATTGGATCATATCGGGTGATCTAACGGTTGATCGAGGATACTTGCGGCAAATAGCTAGATGCCATCGGATTGAAGTCTCGAAACCGCGGAACGGTTGAGATAAGACGGATCCGATCGATAGTACGGGTCATTGGATTAGATCTACAGAATGAACGGCCCAGATGGCGCCCGTGGTTTGGGGTCAGCCGACCGTTGGAGGGAGGGTAGGAATGCAATTATAAATTGTTTAGAACCCAAATTTGCAATTGAACCAATTTAAATTAAATCCAAAATACGCCTAAATGACCTCCAAAAATTCCAAAAATTTCACCTTTATCTAATTTGGGGGTGGGGAATTCAAAAATGAAATTAGATTTTAATTTGGAGATCGACTTAATTTAGGTATTTTATAGGGCTCAATAATTAGGCAAAAATACCAAAATTTCCAATTTAGCTCCGATTGATTCCAAACTTCTATGGTTAGGTTTAAATGGTCCATTGAGTCTAATGGAATCAAAATCAAAGCTTTGTTTGACTTAATTAATCCAAATTTTGCTAGGGTAACAACTAAGGTTGTTACAGACTCCCCCACTTAAGAACGATGTTGTCCCCGACATCACCTAAGTGAAGAAAGTTCTACTGGAACTAAAAATTTAAATACAATAGATGGGAAAGAAAAGAGCAATACCTGGGCTTGCAAAGAGCTATGGATATTTATTGCGCATATCCACCTCTTTCTCCTAAGTAGATTCTTCTAAGAATCAATTCTTTCATTGAATTTTGACCATAGGAATTGAACGGTTCCTTAGCTACTTCTGATCACGAGCTAAGATTCTGATAGGTTCTTCGGCATAAGAAAGATCAAGTTGGATCTTTATTGCTGGAAGTTGAATGAGGTGAGAAGGGTCTCCGAGACATCTTCTTAATGATGATACATGAAACACATTATGGACAGCTACAAAGTCATCAGGAAGATTTAACCGATAGACAGATGATCCTACTTTGGCCAAAACCTTACAAGGTCCAACATAGCAGGGACTGAGTTTCCCTACTACATTAAATCTGTAGACACCCTTCATTGGACTGACTTTCAAATAAGCAGAATCTCCCACACTAAATTCTAGGAGACAATGATGGGTGTCATGATACTTGCTCTGACGATCTTGAGCTGAACGAATTCGTTGCTGAATTAGTGGATCTTACTGTTGGTTTCTTCAATTAACTCTGAACCAAAAAGTTGAACACTCCTTGTTTCTGACCAAGCTAGTGGAGTACTGCATTTTCTACCATACAATGCTTCATAAAGAGCCATTTTAATACTGGCTTGAAAATTGTTATTGTAGGCAAACTCCACTAACAGAATCTGATCTTCCCAGGAACCAGCAAAATCAAGAATGCAAAGTCTAAGTAGATCCTCCAAAACTTGACTCACCCTTTAAGTCTGACCATCCGTTTGAGGATGAAAAGCTGTACTCATGGCCAGTGTAGTACCCAGATCTTGATGCACAGTTTGCCAAAACTTAGAAGTAAATATAATATCTCTATCAGACACTATCATTTTTGGAATCCCATGCAGTCTGATAATTTCCTTAATATAGAGCCTTGCTAACTTCTCTACAGAGTCAGTCTGACAGATAGGAAAAAAGTGTGCTGATTTAGTCCAACGGTCTACTATAACCCAGATTGCATCGGCACCAGATTTTGTATGAGGCAATCCCATGACAAAATCCATATATATGTAGAACCATTTCCACTCAGGAATTTCTAATGGATGCAGAAGACCACAAGGTCTTTGGTGCTCGGCCTTTACCAAATTGCAAGCATGACATTTAGCCACAAAGTTGGCTACATCTTTCTTCTTGCCGGGCCACCAAAACGATTGCTTTAGATCCTGGTACATCTTAGTATTGCCTAGATGAATATGATACCTAGAATTATGGCCTTCAATCAACACTTAATAATGCATGGATTTGAGAATCCACAAACGATTACCTTGGTAAATTACACCGTTATGCAACTTCAAATCATGACGATGACCACCTTCAATATCTGCTTTGAACTTCAGATAATCATCGTCTTTGGTTTGTGAGATATAGACATCTCTGTGGAAAGTGGGTTCCACATTGATATTTGCTAGAAGCAAGCTTAGCATATCGCCACTAACTGGAGAAATTTCAAGCTTGCAAAATTCGTGTTCTAAAGAACTGGATGCAATCATCGTGGATAAAGTAGCACGACAGCTCAGAGCATCGGCCACTACATTTGCTTTTCCTGGATGATATTGAATACTGAGATCATAATCACTAATGAGCTCTAACCATCTTCTTTGATGATAATTCAGTTCTCTTTGAGTGAAGATATACTTCAAGCTTTGATGATCGATGAAAATCGAACACTGCACTCCATATAAATAGTGATGCCATATTTTCAAGGAAATGATCACAACGGCAAGTTCGAGATCATGAACTGGATAATTTTTCTCGTGGGGTTATAACTAACGAGAGGCGTAAGTGATTACCTTACCCTCTTGCATTATCGATATATATCTGATAGTTCAAACCTTCCTTAGGTAGAACAAGAACTGGAGCGGTACATAGTGCATCCTTCAGAGTTTGAAATGCTCCATCACATTCAGTACTCCAAATGAATGGAACGGCTTTCTGGTTAACTTATTCAAAGGTGAAGCGATCTGGGAAAAGCCCTTGACAAACTTTTTGTAATATCGAGCTAATCCCAAGAAACTTCTAAAATCGGTGACTAACTTAGGTTGAACCCGGTCCTGAATAGCGCTCAGTTTGCTCTGATCCACACGAATACCCTGGGCATCGACTACATGCCCCAAGAACACAATGAACTTAAGCCAAAACTGACACTTGGAGAACTTGGCATACAACTGATGTTTACGCATAGTTTCTAGTACCAACCTCAAATATTCTTCATGATCTTTTAAGGTTTTAGAATAAATAAGGATATCATCGATAAAGACGATCACAAATTTGTCTAAGTATGGTTTTAGAACGCACTGCATAAAATCCATGAAGATTGATGGCGCATTAGTGAGTCCGAACGACATCATTAAAAATTCAAAATGACCATAACGAGTACGGAAAGCGGTCTTTCCTACATCATCTTCTTTTACTCGTAATTGATGGTATCTAGACCTTAAGTCAATCTTGGAGAATATGACAGCTCCAGATAACTGGTCAAATAAATCATCAATTTTAGGCAATGGGTATTTGTTCCTTATGATAACTTTAGTTTGCGATAATCTATACACATTTGCTAAAATCCATCTTTCTTCTTAACAAACAGAACGGGTGCTCCCAAAGGTGACATACTTAGCCTAATAAAACCTTTATTCAAGAGCCCTTGTAATTTCTCATTGAGTTCTTAAAGTTTCTTAAGTGCCATTCTGTATGGTGCTTTGGATATAGGCTGGGTACCAGAGATTAATTCAATAGAGAACTCCACTTCTCTAGAGGGAGGTACACTAGGCAGATCTTCCGGGAATACGTCGATGAATTCTTTAACTACTCTATAATTAGAGAGAGGGATACTTTCTTTTGTTTCACCCATCATAGTGACTAGATAATCATCACAACTCTTACTGATTAACTGTTCGGCTTTGATTGCATTTATTAGTGATAACTGTGTACTAGTTTTTTCTGCAAAAGTTTCAGACTTGCCCTGGGAATTGAGAGTGACCTTCTTCTTAAGGTAGTTTATCACGACATTATTGTCACTGAGCCAATCCATCCCAAGGATGATATCACAGTTTGCTAATGGTAGAATGATTAATTTATAATGAAATTCCTGACCATTTATTGGGATTTTGATGTTACAAAACTTATGGGCACTTAGTTTGGCTCCAGAGGGAAGTCCAACACTCAAAATTTTGCTAAGTTGTTTGAGTGTAGTTTAAGGATGTTGGTGAATCGTTCAGAGATAAATGAATGACTAGCACCGGTATTGAATAATACATTACAAGGCTGGTCATTGAAATAAAGTGTGCCTACTTTATATGAATTGCATTAACAACTTGCAGAAATTTAAGGTATAGAAATGCAATTATCAAAGGAGAAGTTCAGATATGTGTACCTGAAAGCACATTGTTGTCTTCTACGGCTTCGATAGGCGTTAAGGCATAAACTTGCGCAGGACCAGCAGGATGGTTGTTTGCCTACCTCCTCAGATGGCTTAGGGAGTTAGGAGCTGATGATGGCACTAGAGCAACTTTAGATGCAGGTGCTGGCATTATTGCCAGATTTAGTTCTCTCCTGTTTAGCGGAGTTACTCTGAACACTTGGTTCTTTTGGTAGGGCTTCATTGGAACCCCATCCACTGTCTTTGTGTGGGTACAGTGGTAGAACATGTGGCATGTATGCCCACAATTGTAGCACTTATGGCTGAAGTGGTAACACTTGCCATATGGATGAGGCCTGTTACAGCCTTGAATGGGTTCAATGGTTGGTGCAACTACCAGTTGATAGACTTTAGCAGAGTTGGGTTGGTGTCTCTTAAAGGTTTCAAACTGGATGGGAGTTGGTTGTGCCTTTCATTTGAGATCCTTCTCAGATTGATGGTGCTCAATCACCTTGGCTGTCTCCACTAGCTCAAAGAAGCTGATCTTTGATCGAATCTTTGAGTCCACTGAGAAAGCGGTGGCACTTAGTAGATTCAGAGTGGGTAATGGATGGGTCAAAGCGAATCAACCTACGAAACTCCCTTTTGTAGTCAGCAACTGCATGACTTCCTTGAGTTAATCTTATGATTGTGTCCGCGATGATGTTTTGTGTCGATGGAGGAATAAATTCAGCTTTGAAGGCTTCAACAAACTCAACCCAAGGGATATCTTCTAATTCATAGTCGATGAACTTAGTGTTTCTGTTCTCTTCCCACAAGTATTCCGCTTCAGTGTAAAACAAACATGTAGTGAGACGGATAGCTTCTGAATTTGGGATCTTCAGACTGATCAGATCCTTTTCTACAGCCTTCATCTAGTCGGCTATGTCCATTGGAGATAGATTTCCACCGAAGGTGGATGGCCTTAGCCTTAAGAAATTGTGGAGAAGGTTATCCATGGAGTGTTGAGGAGGAAAAGTATGTTGCTGAATTGGGATAGCAGGATAGCAACAGCGGCTGGAACAGAATGATCACTCAGCATCTTCTACATAATGATCGCTTGTTGGGCTTGGTTTCCCAGCAAGGTTGCTACCATTGCCCGCAAATGAGCCACTTTATCAGTAAAACTACTGGATGTGACAGTATTCTTGATAGGAGTGACAACAGGTGGTGATCCAGGATTCATTCTAATTAAACAATGTAAATCGTATTTTAGAATTTTCTTAAATGAAGACAGTCGATGGATATTAAAAATTTTCATTACTTGCTGAAATAAGGGATTACATAGAATTTAGAAAATGCCCAAAAAATATAACCTTACTAAAATCATGTAAATTAAAGGATGACAATTGTTCTAACTAACACTCAGACATCCTTAATATACTCAGTCCTAAAGGCTACACGAAAGTCCTAAAATGTTACTTCATGACGCTTCCTCTTACGCCTCCTTTCGAGCCTTGTAATGGTATCATACCACCAGAATCCTACATAATCCAGCATCAGATCCATCATAATGTCCATGTAGAGTGACTCGGGACACTCTATATGTATCAAGATTGACTCCACTCAGCTCAACCATTCCTTTTTGTATATAGGAAAGTTAAGCCCTCGGTACACTGCTTGATGTAGAAGCTTGTCCAAGACCAGGGTCCCTCTTGTTGAAACTCCTTCAATCTACTAGTTACTCTTCTATCTCCATTTGAAACTATAGTTCCAAGCTAACTTGAAGGCATGCAGATAGTAGTCCACGTCAAACTCTCCAGAATCTATTTGACTCTAAGAGAGAAGTTACTAAGTTTTGTTAAACTAGAGATAATGAGATTTTCAAGGTATGAGTATTTTTCCTTCTACAATTGTTCAAGAGTTACTGATAATACTATGTTATGGATGTTACATATTGATATTTGCATCTCAGAAGAGCACTCCATTAGGTAGAAAGGAATCATAGATTCCATTCTAACACTTTATGGTGTTCTCTGATACCAACTGTGGGGCCCCCCATACTAACTATAGGGAGTACGGTGCTCCAACTGTGGCAAATCCCCAACTTAAGTAAAGTTAAGTGAAACCCAACCTGCCTTAAGACAAGGACTTGTCACCTGAGTACTATAAACATTCATCAATATATACCTATATCAAAGTGGTAGAAGCATAGAATAAGAAGTAACATCCACATGCACAACATAGTAGAAAGAAGGAAACAACATAGTAACTCAGCTCAAGTGCAGAAAAGTAAAATACATCAGAATTTAATTATTACAAACTGGATTAAATGAAAAAAATATAAAAATCTCTCAATCTTACTGAAATAAAATGAAAAGTCTATCTAAGCTGTAGTAGAATGATCCACCTGCTGCACTGGCTCCTCTCCTGCAGCACTGCCTATGAACAAGTCTGAATCTGACATTTGTTAGTATCACAAATGCTAGGGCTCCAGCCAACAAAATAAAAAGGTTACAGTTAGACAATTGTCTAAGTATATTTTAGGCTATTTAAGTAGCCTGAATATTTAAAAATATCACATTTAATTATTTTAACATGCAATCAATTATGGGGTGCAACAAGCTATAAAGGAAATGGAGTAACTATAAATTAACCATTTATAACTAAATAATAAGTATATGAAATAACATACAAGAAAGTAAGGTAAAGCTAAAAGCAAAAATGATTGCGAATATTAAAAATAAATATGATCCTAACTTGCTTATGATCATATGGAAACATGCTGAGTATAAAAGAGCACACGTGCTAAAAATAACATATAATTCTAGCATCCTAAGTATGCCAATATATATCATAGCTAATTCATAATAACATACATACAACATGCAAATTAATATGAAAAGAAAGGCCACTGAAGCATGTGGCAAAAGCAAGCTGAGTAAAGTAAAGTAAAGCCACTGAGACATGTAGCAAAGCAAAACAAAATAAATAAAATTGAAGAACTGAACTAAAGTAGCAGTAAGCCTAAGACATAGTGCTGCCATAATGGAAATAGGCCATACAGGGCCTCTGAACTAAAAGTTCAACATGTCTCCATCCTAGGCATCCGCAGAGCTAGGTCCGAGTTGAACTTTATAGAATAAGACATGTATCCATCCCAGACATCCATGGAGCTAGGTCTGAGTCTATTCTATCACAATACTAGAATTGAAGAGGCAGACTAAGCTAGGTCATACTCTACTAACTAAGAGCACTAAAAGAACTAGGTGAATGCTATGCTTTTCAAACACTAACTTAGGAAGTATCACCCATATCCTAAGTTTTCCTAGTATGCTCAATAAATAAGGCATAATATTCAAGGTTTGCAAAGCAATCAAGTCAAGGTAAGAAAGAGACTCAATCTTGACTTATGTGATATATGTTGTTGTCTAACTTGTCCAACTAACTATTCTGAAAAGATACAAATTTAGGATCTCCAATATCCAGCTATCGAGTAAGATCTCAAATTTACGACCTTAAGGTTAATATTAGCACTTAACAAGTTCAAATTCATAATGATATGATGACTATAAGGTTTAAATAAATGAATCAATGATCTAATTATTAATATTTTTCTCTTTTACCCAAATCTTGATTAAGTAAATCAAGATTTAAGGATTTTTGATTTAAACTCCACTTTGGTGTTCAAATCCTGAATCCAATGTGATCCTAATAAGGATATACGATTCACACTTAAACCCAAATTAAAATTCATGAGTCCTATAAGCTGAAGGATCCAAGAATTAAGAGCTTAATGAAAGATTACTCTAGTGGTTATAAGACAAAATAATCAATTAAGAACTTGAGAATCTAAGATCTATATTCAATCTTTAAAATAATTTCGTTATCCTATAGATTGAATCAGTTCTACACCTACATGGAAAGTTTCAAAAGAATTAAACAATAAATCACTTAAGGAATTTCAAAAGGAGGTAATTCAATTCAAAGAGAAGATCTAAAGTCTAAGATTTAAGATCTAAAATCTGATGTTTGATCACTTTTAGACTTAAGCTAGGTTTTCAACTTAGGATTTTGCAAGAGTATTCCTTTTAGAAGTCAAGCTCTTGTACTAACTTAATTGAACTATTAAATTAAGATTTAGCAATTGAGATTGTTAGATTCAACTATTAAGGCAAAGTGATTCCTTTATGATCACTTAAGATCTAAGTATCTTAATTAAGACTAAATTAAGATTTCCTTACTTAATATTAATATCATTAATCTAAGGGTTTAGAAGGGTATTAATAATCTACCTAAGGATATTTTTGCTAAATTTTCAAGGCTTAAGGGGCACTTAAACACATTTTGGTCAAAATGACCAAAATGCCCCTCTTAAGGCTAAAAAAAATGGAATTTCAAGATTTAATTGCCCAAATTTAATTCTAATCTATTTTAATGAGTTACATGATGATTAATGAAATAGGAAATACACTTATCTTAGGTTTTGGTAACCTAATTAGTCTAATTATCACTAATTATATTTTTAAGCCAATTAAGATGATTAAGGAATCTATGGCATTTTTGGGCAATCCAACCTTATTCATAGGTCCTACTACACTTAAGGAAGCATTAAAAACTTATTTTATCAGGATCAGGGCTTTAATTAGGGTTTAATTCATTATTCCTTAACTAGAGTGATTAACGGGTGATTAACAAAATTAAATATCCTAAATTAGTTTTAAGGGTCCACAATTGTTCTTTGGGATCTTATGAGCAATCAGAGCCCTTAAGCAACATATTTGGGTAT
Organism: Gastrodia elata; assembly: GCA_016760335.1. Lineage (NCBI taxonomy): Eukaryota > Viridiplantae > Streptophyta > Magnoliopsida > Asparagales > Orchidaceae > Gastrodia > Gastrodia elata. The sequence continues at coordinate 14,582,566 of CM028676.1, read as the reverse complement.
TTATTAAATTTATTATGATTTAAATAAGAACCGAAATGGATCAGACAATTATTTAAAATCTAACTATTGGATCTATAATTTTATTGTAAATTCAGATTCCTTGTATTTTTCTGATTTAAATGGTATATTGGATCATACCATTTGGACAAGTATAGCTAAGGTTATTTAAATAATTTAATATGTGTTTTTATTTAAATCAAGCCATAGGCTAATTAATTAAATCTATTTATCACTGAATTATTAGAAGGAAAATAATTCCTAACTAATTTAAATAAAACTGCTGCCCGAATTCAGAACCGCGCGGGTCGGGGTCTGATCCGGCCCGAAGCTCCAATGCATCGTCTTCCTCGCGCCTATGCCCGATACCTGCTCGCCTAGGGTTAGTTGTGAAATTCTTAGTGCACACTCCACGCCATACCTTGATCTCAATGGCTACACCTTCAGGGAACTAAGACGCATTGGTTGAGGTAAAAACCCCCATCTGGATCATGGTGGATCGTCGGGGTGCTACTCGACAGAGAGGCACTAAGGGAAGGAAGTTAAGTTCCCAGTGAGGGAGCAATTCTCCTCACAGGAGCCATCAAACTGACGGAGTTCGATCCCTACACCATCAATGAGTTGAGGCGAGTCGAACCCCTAAGATCTCACATCTTGGGGTGTCCTGGATCATCGGGTCCTTACTCGAGCTCGACTGTGAGATCGCGGCGCAAAGCAGACGATCGAACAATTAAAAAAGGTTAGCCCATACCCTATGGACAATCACATTGGGTTTCGTAAGTGGCTGCGGCAATCTAGACGATATCCAGAGGCTCAATCCAGAAACTGAATGGAGACTGAACTTAGGAAATTCAGTGGGGGGAGGTTGTACCTGAAGTCAAGATTGTTGGCTTGGCCGAGGGGAATTGGAGTGCTTCCGAGCTTCCCAAGTTGCAGACGTAGGTTTGCAGGGAGTCTGAACACCAGACGGACCCTCTATTAGCGGTTCTAAGCTCCTAAAAATGTCGGGAGTTTGCCGAGTTCGATGGGAGTTCCAGGGGACTTTGGCTGGTGAATTAAGAGTTCATTGTGAGCAAAGGGACTCACTGTGAGTCTCTAGGGGTATTTATAAGTTGTAGGGAGTTATGGGAGTGGATGTCATGGCTCGGGCTTGGAGAATGGCTCGGCCCAAAGCAATAAGGTGGCTGGAACGGTCAGGGGCAGTTCATGGAGAAGGCAGCTGGCAAGACGAATGCGCTGAGGGTAGGAGAGGAATTTTGACATCTTCCCGTACTGCCACGGGGCTAGAGGGGATATGGCCGTCAGGGGGGGGGGGGGGGCAGTGAGCGACGAGAAAGAGGAAGGGGATGATCCACAGTGCTCGGGTGCTCCAGGCCGTCTGATTGATTATCCATCAAAGCGGGACGGCTCTGATCTCTCGACACTTATTGAACAAACATGGATAAGAGATTAGCTGTTGGATCAGATCAGGTGATCTAACAGTTGATCGAGGATACTTATGGTGGATAGCTAGATGCCGTCGGATTGAAGTCTCAAAACTACGGAACGGTTGAGATAAGACGGATCCGGTCGATAGCATGGGCCGTTGGATCAGATCCGCGGAATAAACGGCTCGGATGGCGCCTGCGGTTTGAGGTCAGCCGACCATTGGAGGGAGGGTAGGAATGCAATTATAAATTATTTATAACCCTAATTTGCAATTGAACTAATTTAAATTAAATCCAAAATGTGCCTAAATGACCTCCAAAAATTCCTAAAATTTCACCCCTAGCTAATTTGGGGGTGGGGAATTCAAAAATGAAATCAAATTTTAATTGGAGATCAATTTAATTTAGGTATTTTCTAGGGCTCAATAATTAGGCAAAAAGACCAAAATTTCTAATTTAGCTCCGTTTGATTCCAAACTTCTACGGTTAGATTTAAATAACCCATTGAGTTTAATGGAATCACAATCAAAGCTTGGTTTGGCTTAATTAATCCAGATTTAGCTAGGGTAACAACTAGAGTTGTTACAAGTTACCTATTTAGTTAGTGCCCATGGAACACTTGTGTGCAGTCTTCTCTGTATTTTTGGCACCATGGGTTCACTTGAGAGTGATCCTCTCTGTTGGATTGGCACCTGGGGCGCACTTGAGCACGTTGTTATTTGTTTGGCTACTGCTCAAGTGTTGCTTAAGGTGTATAGGTGCGCTTGAACGCCTGACTAGTCTCATTGACAAATTTCAATGATTGCTCAAATTGCTATAAAAATCATAAACACAAGCAAAACATATACACATATATAAATAGTAACTCATTCTGACACAAATTTATGCAAACATTTTGGGTTAAATGAGTAAAAATACATGCTTATTGTTGACAAAAATAATGGAGGATAGAGGATCACCCTATTGTAAGCCCTAGTGGGATTTGAGAAAACCTTCAAGGGAGCCATATAAAAGAATAAAGAACCAATTGTTGTTTAGCTTCAAAATTAACTGAATACAGAAATCATCAATCCACATGGCACCATGGGTTTTTTCCAATAAACACCCAGTTGAACTTAATGTAAACTTTTTCCAAATCAATTTTAAGGATGCAATTTTCACCTCTAATTTTCCTTTCCATATTGTATATCAATTCCTAAGTAGCCAAAATGCCATCTTTTATATTTTGATTTTAAATGAAGACATTATGGTTCAACTTAATCAAATTAATTAGCATAATTTTTATCCTATTAGCAAAAATATCAAAAATAATTTTGTTAAAACAAGAGCACAAACTTGTATAGTTAATAAAGCTGTTGGAGATATTTTAAATTTTGTTGGTTATTGATATTAAGCAAAAATTTATCTAACCTAGAAAAATTACACCCATTGGACCATGTGAATGTAGCAGTATAATAACTAAAATCATCCAAACCATAATCAACCGTGAGAGTTAATTTAGTCGTAGACCTTGAATAGCTGCAAGCATAACCTTTGTAGTCATAATGCCTTAGCACCACATTAAAATCCCCCTCCAAGTAACGTTAAAAGTTTCACACGTTCTCAAGAAATCCATTATTTTTCTCTATCACTTTTCAAAAAAATTTCATGAAAAAAGGTTAACCCTACCTAAAATTGGGACTTTTGGGCTATAACAACCCAAAGTTGTTAATAATTATTATTTTTAGTTTAATCAGCTTGAAAACATCTCTATTAGTCACCTAATATCATCAGATACCAACCTCTGAAATTTGGTTCGACTTGGAAATTTGAATTGCTTGAATATTTAATATAATTATTTAATTAGAATTTTAAGATTATTAAATTTACCTCCATTTAAAAATCTCACTTTATTTTTGAGTTCCTCATCCCCAAATTAGCCAAGGGTGAATTTTTTGAATTTTTTGGAACTCGTTTGATTGCTTAATTGCAATTAAATAGAATGTAATTAATTAATTAATTAAACTAATTAAATTATTAACATGTCATCATACTTAACAGAGCATGACCATTCGATCGAATGATCAGCTCTATTCGATTAAACCAGCCGCACAGATTGGACGACTGGCACCCGTCGTCTTCGTTGCGACGCACGTGTGCAGCATTTGGCAAGCTACTCGCACACGTGGCCTGCGTAGGCCATGTAAGCTGCCATTTCACCACTTAAACTGCCTTCCCGGCCTTCTTATCTGCTCCATTCAATATATAATGTTGGCTTAGATTAATTAAAGGCATAATTGTGCAATGAGATCCCTTGTTGTGCCTTCTTGAACTCGCGAAAACCTCCCATCATGAACTGAGGTACTCTCTACATTCCTAACATTTTAGATATCAAATTTACTTCTTAATAAGTTATTTTTCTATTTCAATGCATGCCTTAATAATTGTAGATCTCCAATCGAGCTCAAGTGAGCTGGATTGGCGCTCGATATGCATCGACTGTACAGTGGCATACTGTCATAAGCATGAGGGACGTTCCGGCCTTCCACTGCATGCCTTGGCTTAGGTTAGGTTTCTATGGGTTTCCCTTGACCCAGGGAACTCAATGGTATGTCACTCGATGCTTGAAATGCTCTGTGGAGGGAGTAATCTCCCTCCATAGTAAACCCTAATCAACTGATAATCATGAATGCAATTACGATGATAGGGTAAGGATGGCATAGTGATTTTTGGGGCAATCAAAAGACCTCTGTGAGAGCTCCATTTTTATATGTGGCATGCTGGCGAAGAAGCCTGGAGCTAGAAGTATTTGAATTCCCTAGATCGGATCTTTCATTGTACCGATGGAGAAAGGCTACAGTGTTAGGCGGGTAGAACCTGGCCCGCACAACACTGCCCCGAGCATGCACACACACGAGCACTCTGCATGCATGAAGGAGCTGCCCATAGCCGAGCACAGCTAGCTGGCATGCGTGCGATTCATTAATTCTGGTTTAATTAATTTAATAAATTCAAATTGTTCAATATTTAATATCTTTTTAATTCCAAATCCAAATATAATGATATTATATATTAAAGTGATCAAAAAAATATAATGAATATTACTATGCCATTATCTTTCTATTTTGATAAGTAATTCACTAATCACTTTTTTAATTATCATTAAGGGTGATTAAACCTTTAGCCATTTAATGTCTGAATTAAACTTGCTTAGTATCATTGTACTCCTTATGCTATAGAGAAATTATAGCCACTTTTTTTGTGTCAAATGGACATTATTTGGTGAATTTGCAGTTTTGGCACTTCTCTTCCTAAACCTTAAAACAATAAACCTTAACCTAGATTGAGACTTGACTAAACCCTAGGGCATTCTTATGAAAGAGATTAAGTACTTTAGAAATTGATTTGACTAACTTAGAATAAGTTCCAACTTTAGAGATGAAGATGAGAATTTCTTAGATATGAAAATTAGGATTGATCATTGAAAGCTAATCTAACCTATTAAGTACAATTAGAATAGCATATATCTTATGCCTAAATTTCAAAAGATTTAATTATAGTAAATTGAAAGAATAAATTTTAACATTATATGTCATTTCCATCTCTTAGATGTAGGAATGACCCAATCACTTTAGTAATATTGAATATTTTTAGCTAGCAATTATCAATGATTATTAGAACCTAAATTTACATGCTTAGTCTTGAGATATCCAAATCAGTAAATAATTAGAATTTAGAAACTTATTTTAGTAAGACCTTTACTTAAAAGAACCTTTATTAGAAACTGATAGTGTATAGTTAATATTTAGTATTTTGAAAGAGATAGGAAAATCTAAACCTTAGATATTTTAGTAGACTTGAAGCTTAGTAAATCCTAAAGCCAAAACTTAAAATGTTGACTAGAAAGCTTTAGTATAAAATATAATCCATTGAGTGGGACTTAAGATAGTGAACACTAAGAAGAATGGATAGAATATCTTAGAGCAAAATTCAAAGCAATCTAAACTATATAAATATAATAACCTAGAATGAGCAATTATAATTCTATAGTTGGTAATTTTGGATGAATTATTATAAAAATTAGTCACATGAGATGATCCAATAGGATACATTTTTGAATTACATTCAATATTTATACTTATAAATTATTTTTCTATTTATATGATACTTAATTAAACCATTATTTTATAAAACCACAATCCTATATTATTATACAGCAATTGACTTAGGGATTGTATGATATATAAGTTAATTAGGGGCTTGATTAACCCTAATCATTAATATAAATAAATAAAGTATAAAATAATAGATATCACATGGCTTACAATAATTTGAAAGCCTTGAAATACTACATCACATTGAGACTAAATCTTTGAAGTCATTCATTAAGACATTGAGCATGAAATTAAACATTTAAACATATTTCTGAGAGATTTTATATGGTGAACTATGTTATACACTTGTTATTAAGCTAGGGTAGGCTATGGAGATCGAATGTGTGTATTTACATGAGACCTCGCTTACATTATTATTGAGCAGACAAGGTTGACTTCTTACTATTTTGTGTAGTGCCCACATAACAAAATACATGTTTAAAAGAAGATAAATTAACATAAAATTGTATATTTCACAATCTTATTGATTGCGAATACATAGCCTTACGATTATACTCTTCATATTAATCAGTTCATGAGACTGAATATACTTTGCATACTTTACTTCAGTAGTTTACTGCAACTTCATATATTGTTTGTGTAGTGTAGATTTTCATATTTATTACTTACATATTTTCTTACACTGCCTTTACAATTACTGTTACTTAGCACTTATTTCATTTGAACATATACATGCTTCCCTTAATTGTTTAGATGCATATATAACACTTAAATACCTTATTAACCTATTTTGATGTAGAATTGAGCATCTTATTAAAATCATACATTTTTACATACTTTATAGTTATTAGAAATTGTTTGTACTTTTGGTACATTTCCTTGCATTTTGCTTCACTTTTATTAAATTGTAAACATCTGTTGTGATATTCGTTAAAAATAAAATAATATTATTTACCCTTAAATTGTACTTAGACTTTTTAAAGTCTAACCTCTTTTTTTTTGTTGACTGTGCCCTATCGTATTATAAACAAAATATGTAGATCAGGGGCTTGGATCAGATCTGGTACGTAAATATTATAAACCACTTTTTTTTTGAAGATTGCATTTGCTTTTTTTCTTTTATTACTATGTGAGGATGAGAGATAACTTATCTGTGATGTCTTTCTTTTTATTTCTATGATGACTTTGGACTTTCTTTCATATTATGTAAATATACTTTGGATGATGGATATTTATAGGATAATGGTTTTCTTTCTACCCATAGATCCACAATTAAAGGTAGTACTCAATAATAGATTTGAATACACTAATTCAGTATTAAGTATTACCGTAACACTAGTTATTTGGTTAAATTGCTTAATCTAATAACAGAGTGTTACATGGGCTCTCACATGAATGTCTTGATCACATTCACTCTAAATCTAAATATCCCAAGCCACCTTCCAAAACAGCCAAATATTATTACTAGGACTAGCTAACACATCATCAAAACTAACATACTTGCTAATATTATTACTTCGATTACGATTACTTTTTGGTTCAATAATAGTGCAATCTCAATTTTATTTTTGAAAGTAATGTGTTTAAATTTATGTTTGGAGGAAGAGTTAGCAATTCCTTTAACATTCCAAACAAGGATGTTACTCATTAAGAATATTTACACACCCTTTAAGAGCTTTAGAGTAAGTTTTAGATTTCATGCCTCATTTTGACTCCACATCATACCCCTCTTTTTTAGCACCTCTAGTACTCAAACTAAGAGAGCCCTTAGGCCCATCTCCAGTTATGTAACAAACCTTGATCGTTATCCGATTAATTGATCTTAATAAGTATCTTGATGGCTTAAAATTTCTCATTTTATTTCCTTAGGATGAAATTGTAACGAGAAAAATATAATGAAAAATTATTTTTGAATATCTTTATAATTTCAAGAATTTAATAATTAAGAAAATTGGGAAAATTATTTTGGCATCAAAACTAAAAAATAATTGCATACTTTGATTCGCCACGTCAAAATATGCAAAGTGAAAATTTTTCATAATTTTTGAAGTGACAAATTTTTCTAAAATAATTTTCAAAGCTTTTACCTTTAAAAAATTAAATATAAATTTATATATATATCCAAAATCAAAATTTCTTTGATGAGTATGTTCGTCTCTTCAGGATACGCAACTGACCAAAATTTTATAAGATTTGGACTTCAAATGACGAGAGAATACACATAAATTGAAAGTTTAAATGGTAATAATAATTTTAATAATTTAAAGTTTCTAATTTTTCTTATTTTTGTTTCCCAATTTCCACACTCTCTCGTATTAATGTTCACCTTCATTTTATCCGCCTCCCATGCGTCCATAAGATGCAGTCACGAGGCACACTTCAGCCACACGTCGCCTCATCGTCACACATTCCCCTTGTCAACTCCGTCGAGATCCATGTGGTTGCAACTGCGACCACAGTAAGGATAATGGCGTGCAATCCCAAGCAAAGAACTATTGCCAACCACGCATTAGCCATGGTGAGTTTGACTCTTCATTCTAACCCCTGAATCTTGATAATTTAGAAGAATACGATTATGATATTAAGTCCCCTCTCATATGCATGAGTTCTTTTACACCCATGCATACTCTCAAAAACATTCTAAACCTTAAAACTTTCTCCTAATCGAAAGTCTCAACAACCTTCTTCTAGAACTGTTGCCAACCACTTCATGAGTACTCATGGAACTTGAGCCAACCTATAGAAGCTCCATCAAGCTTGGTTAGGACTCAGAGGCTGTAGTAGTTCCCTCACTCTTCTCCTAACTGAGAGCTTTACTCGTACCTTTGGGGAGCTACCGCCAGCCATCCATAGGACCTTCACTGATCCCAGTACATGTTGTAGAAACTATTAGCACTTTCTTACTACACTGAGTAAGTTCCTAAAGCCTGAGAATTTCTTATTTAATTTAGGCTACCTCTTATTAGCTTTGTTAATCCCACTCTTCCTTCATGGTTAGAGTTGAGTTCCACACATTGCCATTGCTGTCAAGTTCATGGAGGTTTAACCATTCTTTTTTTAAATCAATTGGAGTTATGGTAAACTCTCCCTCAGGATCTAATTGCATGTTTCTTAATTCAAGTCTAATCCATTATAACTAGCTTAGGCTTGTCCTAGGTTTACCTAAAGAGCAAACTTGTGGGTCCCGTACTCTCTGTGGTCTTACTAATACTGAGATTAACATAATTACTGTGAATATGGTCTCCAACTATTTCAAATCTCCTAATTATAGTCAACTCAGGTATAAACCCAACTCGCCTTAATTAGAAGACTTGCCACTTGAGACTGAAAATCATGCATCAAAATATCAAAGTAGCGAAAGTAGAAAGAGTACAACATCCACATCACAGCATAGTAAGGAAAGTAAAATAATAACGCAGCTCAACATGACAATGCAAAAAGTAAATACATCCAAAATATGAAATTACTATAAACTAAATTTAAAAGAAAAGGAACACTCGACATCATAGCTGAAAATAAATCTAACTAAGCTAAACCAGCAGGAAGGTCCTCCTTCTAGCCGAGCTCCTCTCCAACAGAAATCTCAACGAATAGCTCCAAATCTGATATTGCCGGTATAACAATGCTATGGCCCCAGCCAAGAAAAGAAAAACTTATAGTTAGACAAATTGTCTAAGCACATTTTAGGCTAATTAAATTAAAACTAAACATTTTAAGATATCACATCTTATAATAAGCATAAAAGTAAGTAAAGTGCAACATGCCATAAGAACATGATAGCTATAAATTAATATTTATAACAAATAAAGCAAACTACATAAATTAACATACTTCAACCAAAAATTATAATAAATTTAGGTAGTTAATATATAAATAACTGAACAATACTGAAAGTAAACTCATCATAACATGCTTATGCTCATATGAATACGTGCTGATTTACATAAAAGAAATTTAAACTAAAGCATAAGGAAACTAAAATAAGACTAGCATTCTAAATATGAAATACTAAACTAAAAGTACTGAACTGAAGTGAACTAAAAAGCATACAAAAAATAGTAAAAATGCAAGTAAAATATATGGCTAAATGAGCCACTGAACTGGAATTGAAATGAAAAGTAAAAGTATGCCTAAAGTAGTACTGCCAAAATAAAAATGGGCCAAAATAGGGCCACTGTACAAAAAGTTCAACATGTGTCTTTTTAGGCATCCTCAGAGCTAAGTCCGAGTTGAACTTAAAGAATCAGACATGTATCCCCTTAGTTAAGCACAGAGCTAGGTCCGAGTCTAATCTATATCCAAAGAATTGAACTGAAGAGGTAGACTAAATTAAAACATACTCTACTATACTGAGAACTGAATGAACTGAATGAAGTTAAATCACGTTCATGCAATTTCAAATTTAATATAGGATACTCATCAAATATCCCATGTCCTACTTATGCCCAAGGAAAAAAGCTCAAACATAAGGTGTGCAAAATAGTAGTAATCCAAGTAAGCAAGGGACTTAACTAGACATATGTGATATCTATTATTATTTAATTTAATTCATTCTATCTATTCTAAGCTAGTACAGGCTTAGGATCTCCAATATCTAACTATCATGTAAAATCACAATGTTACGGCCTTAAAGTTAACATTAGAACTTAAACATTCTAATTCATAATCAAAAGTGACGACTACAAAGGTTAAGTAATTAAATCAATGACTTAATTAATGCATTTTTAATAACTCAAACCCAATCTTGATTATTCCAAACAAAATTAAGGATTCTTAGTTTAACCTCCAATTTGGGGTTCAATCCTAAATCCTAGGGATGATTTATCAAGACGATCAAATCGAGCTAGCCCAGACCCTTGGGACAATCACATTTGGTTTGGTTAGCTCACACAATCGATCAGCAAATAGAATTAGAAGAAATTGGGGCTTGTGACTCCAGAAAAGTGTCACCACTTCCTCGGGACCGAGTTCCATCTCGACAGTGAATCCTCACTGTCAAGATTGAATCGGCTCAATCCCGATTGATCCCATGCATCCTAAGGACTAGGGAAGTGCATCCAGAACATCATAGAGCTACTCTAAAGCATGGATTAAGGAAATATAGCTCACACAACTTAGTTGGGAGAAAGTTGTACTTAGAAATGGAATTGTATGCATGATAGAGAATAACTGAGGAGGGCTAGAGCTTTCTGAGGATTGTAGCAACCTAGCAGGGGGTTTGAATACCAGACCACACCCTCTATCAATGGTTCGCAGCAACTAGAAAGCTAAAATTTGTCGAGATCATGGGAGGAGAAGAAGCTTAAATTAAAGGATCACAGTGAGCAAAGGAGTCTCACTATGATTCTCAGATGGGTATTTATAAGTGTAGGAGTGACTAGGGGTGGCTGCCGAGGTTAGGAAGCATGGCACGGGCTTGGCCCGAAGGTGCTCTATCAATTACCTTAATTGGAGTGGGTTGGGCCTCAACTGCAAGTGGGGTGCTTGGAAGGAGAAGGCAAGGATCACAATGGCCTCCCTGACGTGGCACGAGAGTGGCATACCAGCCTGGCGATGTGGATGTATGAAGGGATCTCTCTATTAAGCGTGAGCTAAGGAAGAAGATGATACACAGTTGCGGGAGTCTCCAGGGTCGTCTGGTTGATCTTTGGTTGGAGCGGGATGGTCCTGATCCTCAGACATCTAACAGCTGTGCGCGGATGCTAGATAAGCCATCAGATTGGATCAAGAGATCCAATGGGCGATCAGGGATACTTAAGGCAGATGGCTAGATGCCATCGGATCCCATCACAAAACCACGGAACTGTCGAGATGAGATGGATCCGATCGAAGACGCGAGCCATTAGATCAGATCCACGAGATCAACATTCGGATGGCGCTCGTGGCTTGGAGGTAGTCAATTGTTGGAGGGAGGGTAGAAATGCATTTAAGGAATGTCATAAACCCTAAATTTTAATTAAATTACTTTAAATTAAATCCAAAATAAGCTTAAATAATCTCCAAAAATACTTAAAATTTCACCCTTAGCTAATTTGGGGGTGAGGAATTCTAAAATGCAATTAGATTTTAAATTTGGAGATCAAATTATTTTTGCTAATATTCAAGATCAAAAAATAGGCAAAATAGCCAAAATGCTCAAATGAGCTCCGATGAATTTCAAACTCCTAGGGTTAGGTTTAAATGACCCATTGAGTCTAATGGAATGAAAATCAAAGCTTAATTTAGCTTAAATTAACTTAGTTTGGCTATGATAACAACTATGGTTATTACAGACTCCCCCACTTGAGAGCAATGTCATCCCCGACGTCACTCAAGTGAAGAAAGCACTATGCAAATGAAATATTTAATAATAACTGAAAAGAAGGGAATAGGAAAAGGTACCTGAGTTTTCAAAGAGTTGTGGATACTTATGGCACAAATCCACTTCTTTTTCCCAAGTAAATACTTCTAAAGATTAATTCTTCCACTAAATTTTAACCATTGGAATTGAATGATTCCTTAGCTACTTTTGATCATGAGCTAAGATTTTAACTGGTTCTTCAGCATAAGAAAGTTTGAGCTGAATTTCCATTGCTTGAAGTTGAATGATATTAGAAGGGTCTTTGAGACATCTTCTTAATGATGACATATGGAACACATTATGTATAGCTATAATGTTATTAGAAAGATTCAACCTATAGGCTGATGATCCTATCTTGGCTAGTATCTCATAAGGTAGAACATAACGGGGTCTGAGTTTCCATGCTACGCCAAATTTGTAGATACCCTTCATCGGACTTACTTTCAAATAAGCAAAATCTCCAACATTGAATTTTAAGAGATAATGATCAGCATCATGATATCTGCTATAATGATCTTGAGCAGAGCTTATTCTTTGCTGAATTATATGAATCTTCTTATTAGTTTCCTCAACTAATTCAAATTTATAAAGCTGAACGCTTCCTATTTTTGACCGTACCATAGGAGTACTGCACTTTTTGCAATATAAGGCCTCATAGGGAGCCATTTTAATACTAGCTTGAAAACTGTTGTTATATGCAAACTCCAGTAGCGGGATATGATCTTCCCAGGAACTGATGAAATCAAGAATGCATAGCCTTAGCAAATCTTTAATAACTTGATTTACTCTTTTAGTCTGACCATCTATTTGAGGATGAAAATCTATACTCATAGCTATGGTAGTTCCCAGATCTTGGTGCACTACTTGCTAGAACTTAAAAGTAAACATGCTATCTCTGTCAGATACTATCGACTTTGGGATACCGTATAGCCTGATAATCTCTTTAATATAAAGCTTTATAAGCTTCCCGATAGAGTCAGTCTGACAGATAGAAATGAAATGCATTAATTTAGTTAATCAATTGACGATAACCTAGATTGCATCGGCACTAGATCTCATGCGAGGCAATCCCATAACAAAATCCATTGAGATATCACACCATTTTCATTCAGGGATTTCTAGAGGATGCAAGAGACCAACAGGCCTTTAGTGCTCAGCCTTCACTAGATTGCAAGCATGGCACTCAGCCACAAAATTGGCTACGCTCTTCTTCGTACTATGCCACCAAAAAGACTACTTTAAATCCTGGTTTATTTTATTACTGTCTGGATGAACATGATATCTGAAATTATGACCTTCTACTATAATTTCATGATACATGGATTTAGGAATCCATAAATGATTCCCTTGATAAATTACAGTACTACGCATCTGTAGATCCTAACAGTGACCTCCTTCGATGTCGACTTTGAACTTCAGATAATCTTTATCTGTAGTTTGTGAGATGGAGACATCTCTATGAAAAGTTGGTTCCACATTGATATTAGCCATAATAAGTTAGCATATCGCCACTTGCTAGAGAAATCTTGAGTTTACGGAACTCTTTCTCTAATTAACTTAAAGCAATCATAGCAGATAGAGTAGCACGATGACTAAAAGCATCAGCCACCATATTTGCTTTACCTAAGCGATATTGAATACTCATTTCATAAATGCTGATGAGCTTTAACCACTTTCTCTATTGACAATTCAATTCTCATTGAGTGAAGATATATTTCAATCTCTGATGATCATTGAAAATAGAGCATTAAACTCCATGTAAGTAATGACACCAGATCTTTAAGGCAAATTACATCAGCAAGTTCAAGGTCATGAACTATATAATTCTTTTCGTGCAGTTTTAATTAACAAGAGGCATAAGAAATTACCTTACCCTCTTGTATTAATATACAACCTAACCCAATTTTAGTTGCATGAGTGTACACTTGATAGTTAAAACCTTCTTTAGGCAAAATAAGCACTAGAGTGGTAGACAGTGCATCTTTTAGGGTTTAAAATGCTTCCTCGCATATAGGACTCCAAATGAAAGGTGTGGCTTTCTGAGTCAATTTAGTTAAAGGCAAGGCGATCTGAGAGAAGCCCTTGATAAACTTTATGTAGTATCCGACCAATCCAAAAAAGCTTTTGACATCTGTAATTGACTTTGGCTATACCCAATCTTGGATTGCACTTACCTTCTTTTGCTCTACACGGATACCTAGGGCATTGACTATATGACCCAATAATGCAATAGATTTTAGCCAAAATTTGCATTTGGAAAACTTGGCATATAACTGATAATCGCGCAAGAATTCTAATACTATCCTTAAATTGATCCTCATGATCCTTTAAAGTTAGAGAGTAAATGAGAATGTCGTCGATGAAGACGATAACAAATTTCCCCAAATACTGCTTAAGGACTCACTGCATCAAATCCATGAATATCGATGGCCCATTAGTGAGTCCAAAAGACATCACAAGAAATTCAAAATGACTATAACGAGTACAGAAAGCTATTTTCTCAACATCGGCATCCTTTACTCGCAATTGATGGTATCCAGATCTTAAACTGATTTTTGAAATATGACAGCTCCAAATAGCTGGTCAATAAGACCATTAATTCTAGGTAAGGGATATTTATTCTTGATAGTGACTTTATTTAACTCACAATAATCTATACACATTCACATAGATCCATCATTCTTCTTTATGAATAAGACTGGAGCTCCCCAAGTATACATGCTAAGCCTAATGAAGCCTTTGCTCAAGATCTCTTGTAACTGTTCGTTAATGTGAAGACCCACTTAAGTAGTAATAAGTGAAACTCTTAAACATCGAGGCCTTTTCAGATAACGGTGGAGTTCCTGATAAGAACTCCAAAGTTAAGTGTGCTCAAGTGGGAGCACTCCTAGGATGGGTGACCTGCTGGGAAGTTATCTTCAGAGGGCAAAACTGTGAGGCCTTTCAGACCACAGCGGATAATATCTTGGTGTTGAGAGTTTGGGCCATTACAAATGGTATCAGAGCAAACCATAGGGTGTCAGATAGGAGCTAAGTGTCATACAGGACAAAGTACCACCTCAAGTGAGTAACCACTTGAACCCATAATGGTTAAGGTGCTACATGGTTGTGGGTACCTCTTGAGCCTGTAGTGGTCACCTCTAGTTCTATCTACCCAATGGATGGTTCTTAGATCTGTGTGGGATACTAATGAGGACATCAGTTACTTAACTTAGGGAGATTGTGAAGACCCACTTAAGTTAGTAATAAGTAAAACTCTTAAATATAGAGTCACCTTTTCAGATAACGATGGAGTTCCTAATAATAATTCCAAAGTTAAGTATGCTTAGGTGGGAGCACTCCCAGGATAGGTGACCTGCTGTGAAGTTATCTTCTGAGGGCAAAACCGTGAGGCCTTTCAGACCAAAGTAGATAATACCTTGGTGTTAAGAGTTTGGGCCGTTATAGTTAAGATCTTGCAGTTCCTTATGTGCATTTTATAAGGAGCTTTAGATATAGTTTAGTATCGAGAATTAAGTCAATAGAGAAGTCTACTTCTCTAGACGAAGGTACTCCTAGCAGATCTTCAAGAAATACATCGGCAAAATCTTTTACCACCTTACAATTGAAGATAGAAATGCTTTCTTTTGCTTCACCCATCATAGTGACAAGAAAAGCTTCACATACTTTACTGGTTAATTTCTCAACCTTGATAGCATTTATTAATTACAACAGAGTACTAATCTATCCTACGAAAGTTGCAGGCTTGCCCTGGGAATGAAGAGTGACCTTCTTCTTAAGGAAATTTATCACAACATTATGACTACTGAGCCAATGTATTCTGAGAATGATATCAAAATTAGCTAATGGCAGAACAATTAATTTAGAATCAAACATCTGATTATTCAACGGAATCTTGATGTTGCAAAATTATGAGCACTGAGTTGGGATCCATATGGAAGTTCAATATTTAACGACTTAGGTAGTTTATAGGTAAGCAGAATAAGAAGATTGACAAAATGTTTAGAGACGAACGAATGACTAGCTCTGGTGTCAAATAGCATATTATAGGGTTGGTCATTAAAATAAGGCGTGCCTAAAATTATTTATACGAATTACATTAACTAATTGCAATATTTAAAGTGTAAGAAATTTAAATCAGAGAGGTTCAGAAATGTAATTTAATCTATAAAATAATCACATTATTCTATAGGTTGAGCCAACCTAAACCCATTAAAAAATTTTAAAATGATTCAATCAGATAATAAATTTAAGAATGAGATGATACAATTCAAATGGATGATTAAGGATCTAAGTCTTAAGTTTAATCACTTAAAACTTCAACTGGATTTAGACTTAGGGTTTTTATTAAGGCATTTTCTTAAAAATAGTTACTATGATTAATTATTGATAAAACACTTAGGACTAGTTTTATAAGATTAAATTTCGTTATTCCAGATTAAGGGAAGAGTCTAAGATCACATTTAAGATCTTAAGATTTACTTAAGAGAATTTTAATGAGAATTATGCTTAAGCCATTAATTAGGTCTAAAAGCTAAGCAAATGATCTTAATACATTAAATTACTTATTAGAAGCACATTAATGATATTTTTAGGGTTTAAGGGCTCTTAAACCATCTTTTAGTAAAAATGACCAAAATACCCTTCTTAAGGCTAAAATTATGATTTTGAGATTTAAGCATCCAAATTGATTCTAATTAGTTCTAATATATTTAGAATTGATTAATAAGAGAAATGAGGCACTTGGATTTAAGTTTGAACTTAATATTTGATTAATTAGTACTAATCACTTCTTAAGGCTAAGAAAAGTGATTAAGAAAATTAGGGTTTAAAAAAATGGGAATCTAAACATATCGGCAAGTTCTAATACATTTAAGAAGATAATAGGAACTTGATTTACCAAAATTAGAGGGTTAATTAGGTCATTAATCACTAATTAAGATTTAAGGTGATTAAGGGGTGATTATTAAATTTTAAGCTCTAAAATTATTTTTAAGGGCATAGATAGGTTCTCCTCTATCTTATGAATAATTAATGACCCTAATCATGGATTTTTGACATTTAATGAATTAATTATATTAAGATTAGAGAAAGATTAGGCTAAATCAAAAAATCTAACCATTGGATCTATAATTTTATTGCATATTATTGGTCCTTATGATTTTTTGATCAAAATTGTAAACTAGATCATACTATTTGGATAAAAATTGATTAAGTTATTCAATTCATTAAGTTTGAACATTTTTAATTAATCAAACCATATGATATTTAATTAAATGAATTTAATATTTAATTTTCAGAAGGAAAATAATTCATAATTAAATTAAATAGCCCGGCCCAATAACCAAACCGCGCTGGTCAGATCGGGGCCCGACTGGGTCAGCACTGTCGCCCGCGCGGGAGTGGGCCGGCCCGGCCCAAAGCAACAGTGTCGTCGTCCCCGCTCTCATCTTGCAACATGCCAATTAGGGAGAACTTAAATCACAAAAATCTTAGCTGATACGCCATCTCAAGGTCAAGACTCAATCGGTACACCATAAGTGGGTCAAGGCATATCGACTGAAATTAAAAGCCTTCACTGGGAGGTCCTGGATCGCTAGATGGCTACTCCATGGCTTCGGCTCTAATGAATCATCTAGAGTTTACTGTAAGGAGTTGATTCTCCTCATAGAGGTAACCATTGGGCCATAACTCAATCCCTACACCATCCTAATGGTGAGGTGGATTGAAGTCCTATAATCACGAGGGTTGGGGTGGCCGCATAATCGGGTCCTAACTCAAACGCAACTGTGAACCCTCAGCAGAACCTGATCGATTCAGACGATAAAATTGAGCTAGCCCAGACCCTAAGGACAATCATATTGGGTCTGGTTAGCTTGCGCAATCGATCAACAAACATAATTAGGAGAAATTGAGGCTCAGAACTCCAGAGAGGTGTCAGCACTTCCACAGGACTGAGTTCCATCCTGACAGTGAATCATCACTATCAAGATTAAACCAGTTCAATCTCAAATGTACCCATACATCCTAAGGACTAGGTAAGAGCATCTAGAACATCACAGAGCTACTCTAAGGCATGGATTAAGGAAACCGAGCTCACACAGCTTAGTTGGGAGATGGATGTACCTGGAAATATAACTATAGGCACGGTAGAGATGAACTGAGGAGGGCTGGAGCTTTCCAAGGATTATAGCGACCTAGCAGGGGGTCTGATGTAACAACCCAAGATTGTTACCCAGCTTAATTTGAGCCTAATCATATCTTAATTATTATTTTGTTAATTTCATCTAGCTTTTAGAACCAAACCCTGAAGGTTTGGAGAAATTCAGAGTTAAATCCAATATTTTGGAATATTTTAATATTTAATTAATTAGAAAATTGAGGTATTTATTTTGACCTTAACATCAAAATCTGACTTCGTCGTTGTGATCGTCACCTCCAAATTAGCTAGGGGTGATGTTTTGGATGCATTTGGAAGTTATCGGATTTTCGCCAATATTTTAATACAATTAAATACCCCAAAAATTAGCATAATTAAATAATCGTCATAATCAAAATCTAACTTCACTGTTGAATTCCTCACCCCCAAATTAGCTAGGGGTGAATTTTTGGGATTTTTCGGAGCACGTTTAATTAATCCGAATTTTTTTTAATAAATTAAAAATTAGGAATAATAATTAATTATTCCTTAATTTGCATTTAATCCCTCTTTCCTCCTTTAATTTTTGGCTGGCCATTCCCCCCCCCCCCCCCCCCCCCCCCATGCAAGTCACTTGAGGCCATCCCTTCCCTCTCCTCTTAGCTATGCCCTCCCTAGGTAAGTAGGATGGCTCTTCACATTCTAGCCCCTAGCTTATGATGGCTCCTTACTCTCCCTCTCCTCCTTTAAAAGGAGAGCTCAGCCCATCTTTTTCTTCTTGCTAAAATTTTTCATCTCCTCCCCCTTAATTGCTAAGTCCTTCTACTAAAGAAGAAGGCTCCTCCCAAGGTCTTGAAGAAAGCAAGGGTCATCTTCTTCCTCTCCTTCCAAAGATAAAAAGGTACCCCTTTGCTACTCTCCTTGCCATTATCATATTGTTACATTGCTTGAATGTATCTTTAGAAGTCCATAAAAATTGTATGGAAGCCATTAAGGCTCATTGATGCAGCTCATTTCCTTTAAAAATGTATGCTCTGTTTTCATTATTCTGCATACCCTTGCATTCATCACTAGTTTTCGTGTAGTTAGGATGTTTCGTTTGTCTTGATTTTGATGTCAATGGAAAGGTATTGGAAAGACCTTTCCATTGATATATAGTACTGCTTAAGGAACACTCTGGATTGAGAGTAATTGAGCTCAAAAACAGGCCTTACAGTTTTCATCCTGGTGAAATCGCTGTCTGGCGTTGCAGCGCCCGAATTTGCGAAATAGGCCGCTGCAGCGCACCGTAGCGTGCTGCGGCGGGCTGCAATGAGATTTTGGTGGAATATATAAAAACATTAATTTAACTATTTGAACAGTATTTTGCAAAATGGACTGCTCTAGCGAGCAGCAGCAGAAATTTTTGGAAAAACTTAGGGAAATATGAAAAATAAATTAATTGAACAGTAATTTTTGCAAGTTGAACCGTTACAGCGGGCCATATCGCACCGTAGCAGGCCAGAGCGCACCCCCAGTGATAAAAGCACTACAGCACACTGCCGTGCGAAAAGCGCTACCGTGCGCTGCCGCACTAAAAGCGCTACAGCGCGCTCCAGCACGCTGTAGTGCCCAAACTTGCAAAATTCCCAGAATTGTTTTAAAAACTATCCAGTTTTGGCTGAAATGGCCAAAACTTCACTGTTTTAGTTTTTTAAGGTTCCTAGGACCCTTGTGGGGCTAAGTTATATCAAATTTGAATCTATTTTAGCTAAAATTAAACATTACATAAAAAGTGCTTAAAACCTACTTTGTAACTTTAGATGTTTTATGCCAAATGCTATGTAATGGAATTTTTAGTGCTTGTATCGAATATGTATGTCTTAACAATAAAATGGCATGAAACCTAGATCTTTTAGATTTGTGATTAAGTACTAATCTCTTTGGCTTGATTTAGAATTTGATTAGCATTAATTACCCTCTTAATTCTATGTCATCTTTACATTCATACATTTTAATAACCTTATGGTGTATGTTAGAGAACCTTAATAATTATTTGGACTCTTAAATGTGCTTAGTGGACATTAAACTAAACTTGGATATAAGAATCTTTATAACTTGATTAAGTAGATGACACTTGATCCAAACCTAAGTTTGACATCAATAATACACTAATAATACATTGATTTGTCATTGACCTTTAAATTAACCTTTGTTCTTAATGATAGGAAAGTTAGGGGTTAAACCTTAACTTTTCTTGATTGAGATCTAAATCTTAATCACTTAATTAATCAACTTGATTGTAAGATAATTCAATTGACATTATTCCAATAATGCATATGATTTGATATTGATCTTAAATCATCAAATTAGAAGTGCTAAGGATAATATTGAATATGTGTGATTGAATCATCTGAATCTAAACTTTAGATCTTTGATTTTCTCTTATATAAGATTACTAGCATAAGATGGATAATAAAATTGCAATGATTTATGAAATGATATAACTCTAATAAGATATTTAATTTCATCCCATGATTGTAGAATAGGAAAGGATTAGATGGATCTTATTCATCTGATCTGCCAAACTAGTAAATAAACCTTGAATGTTTGCTTAAGAAGCAGAAAAGTGAGATCTTAAGGATTTTTATTGAAATGGTTAAAGACTTTAACTAATGATACATTGAGGTAGGAAGGACTTTTGTAACTTATTGAGGTAGAAACCTAGTTTATCCTTCATAACTTTAGAAGTTGAACTTTATACCTTATGGTAGAAATCACCTAAAGTACTTAGAATGTGGCTCATTCCTTATGGTAGCAACCTATGTTGAGTGATCCTTTGATCACATCCTTGGAGCCTTATGTAGGATATACCTACTTAGAGTAAGGATAAATAGCTTTGATAAATCCTTGTTAATTAAATAGAACCTTCTGAACTTAGATTATTGGTTGATTCACTCCAATGCTACTAGAGTATTTCAGTAGTATTCAGGATTGGTTGATTCACTCCAATGTGGACTTATAACTAGGTGTTATCCTGAGGGATTAGACAAATACAGTCCTGTTAGAGTAAATCCTCCAAGAATAAGAGTGTTACAATTAGTGAATAAGATACTTAGTCTGAGATGTAAACTGCAACCAAGTTCTGCCTCCTATCGTAGTGCGCTTCGATAAGTGCAGTTTAAGCAAATTAAGTAACTCAAATCACTATGCGTAAGACACTAAGTATGCTTGTATTTAGGTTATTTAATGGCTTAGCTTGATATGTAAACTATGACCGGGTTCTGCCTCCTATCATAGTATACTTTGATAAGTGTAATTTTAAACAAGCTAAGGGTTAAATCCACCTCTCTTGTAAACATACTACTATGTGTATACCATCATCCCAGCTAATGATTTTCAAGTAAACTCTCAACTTTAACCAATTATCGAAGTTAGAATTTTATGAGTCAAATAGCAGGATTCTGCACAATGGCGACCTAGAATTCATTATCAGATTTTAGAGCATTTTTTGGATTTTTGAATTTATCTTATATAGTTTAGAAGCATGAGCATGAGCATAAGCATGATGTGTGAGTATCAAAATGATGTATAAGTATTAGTGATGATCTATGGGTTACTGAATGTTGCATACATTGTCTGGGGAATTTCAGGATGCATCGGCATCATCAGTAAACATTATTCCCAACTAGATGTATGTATATATTGGACCATACTACTCATAGTTCAGTGATATTTCGGTGGCATATCAGTAGTATGCAGTATTGTGGCATATTCAGGTGCACAGTTTCAGTGATATACAACATAGTTGTACATATGATTACTCAGTTTTAGATTCAGTGCTGTTTTGATTTATTTTCAGTATTCAGTTACAGTTTAGTTTTATTTTACATTGCTTTAGTTTTGTACAATTTTAGACAGATTTGTACTTTCAATTACCTTTACAGTTTTTCTACAGATTTACTTGTATTATGTAAATGTTAAAAGAATAACTAGAACTATTAGATTAGTTTCGATATGTTAGACTTATTGTCTAACATGAGTTACTCTTGAGATCCGATAATTTGCGAGATCCTGAGCAGTATATTGAGCTAGGTTAGGAGGACACCCAGGAGATTCAGGAGGAGCCCATGGAGCACTAGTGGACCCTCCTTCAGTTTTACTTTTTGCTTAGTATTTTCAGTTCAGTACCTAGTTTTATCACAATATTTCAGTAAATTGTTTGTAATAATTCTGGATGTATTTTCTTTTCTTTTTTGAGACAAATGTTTTATACAGTTTCTGTGATGAATGTTTCTGGATGTTTGCTTTAAGTTTCTGCACTCTATTTTTATACTACTTATACTTAGTATTGTGATGTGATCAGCATACTGGAAATGCTGATATATTATACATATATTAGATTCCTATTGTATTCTAAATCCAATGTATGTATTTGCCTAATACTTAGGATAAGGATACTACTCTCAACCCAACTTGAGGTTGAGTCAGTAGCTCTCCAGATGAGCTTAGTTTTCAGCTATTTCGGGGAGGCAGGTTATTCCTCCCCGAGTGGCGCACCGCTCCCTTGCCGAACTGATTATAACCGTCTCTTTTGCACGCGGCAACGGGGCGGGGGTGCTACATCTAAACACTAGACCATGCCCTCTATCAGCGGTTCGCAGCAACTAGAATGCTGGAATTAGCCAAGAGCACGGGCGGAGAAGAATCTTAAATTAAAGGATCACAGTGAGCAAATGAGTCTCACTGTGATTCTCAGATGGGTATTTATAAGTGCAGGATTGACTAGGGGTGGCTACTGAGGTTGGGAACTATGGCACAGGCTCAACCCAAAGGTGCTGCATAAATTACCTTAATTGGAGTGGGTCGAGCCTCAATCATAACTAGGGTGATTGAGAGGTAAAGGCAAGGATCACAATGGCGTCCCTGACGTGGCACGAGAGTGGCAGACCGGCCTGACAATGTGGCTGTATGAAGGGATCTCTCTGTCTGGCACGAGCTAAGGAAGAAGACGATCCATAGTTGCAGGAGTCTCCAGGGTCGTCAGATTGATCTTCAGTTGGAGCGGGATAGTCCTGATCCTCAAACATTTAACGACTGAGTGCGGATGTTAGATCAGCCGTCGGATTGGATCAAAAGATCCAACGAGTAATCAGGATACTTAAGTAGGATGGCTAGATGCCGTTGGATCCCATCTCAAAATCATGGAACGGTCGAGATGAGATGAATCCGATCGAAGGAACGAGCCGTTAGATCAGATTCATGAGATCAATGGTCCAGATGACGCCCGCAGTTTGGAGGCAGCCGACCATTGGAGGGAGGGTAGAAATACAATTAAGGAATATCATAAACCCTAAATTATAATTGAATCACTTTAAATTAAATCCAAAATAAGTCTAAATGATCTCCAAAAATTCCAAAAGTTTCACCCTTAGCTAATTTGGGGGTGAGAAAATCAAAAATACAATCAGATTTTAAATTTCAAATTATTTTTGCTAATATTCAGTATCCAAAATTTTTTGCTAATATTCAGGATCTGAATCTAAGATGTTGGATTGGGTAGGGCGATGGTCAGATGTAGCGGGGCTTTACTGTCGTGCAACCCGGGCTCCACAGTGGATTGCTCGCGGTTCGCACAGTGGATCACAAACAGTTTATTCAGTTAAAATTATATTTGCAATTTTAAATTGTTGGGAATCCCTCTATGCAATTTTTTTAATTTAAATTAAATTCAATTATAGCCTAAATGATCTCCAAAAATTCTCAAACTTGCACCCCCAACTAATTTGGGGGTGACAAATTCAAAACTGTAAACATATTTTAGATTGGAGATCAAATTATTTTAGCTATTAATAATGGTATCAAAATACCCATTTGATCTAGAGAAGTCCGATTGACCCCAAATTTTCAGGGTTAGCTTCTAATTATCTATTAAATGAAATGGGATTAAAATAAGAACATGATTTGCTTATGTTTAAGCTAAGTAACAACTAGGGTTGTTATAGAGAAAAACTATAGAGCTACACCACATAAGAATTTTTACTATGTAAAATAAAGAATACATAGTTATAAAGAGCTTCACATTCTCAGAAAATACTTAATATTACTCTAAAATGAAGGAGAAGAAAAGTTGTCACCACCTGGTTAAGAACTTCTTCACATGCAAGAGCTTCTTTACACAACAGCTCTCCCTTAGGGTTCTCCCTTGGTAACTCCTCCAACAGTAGCCAAAGCACTTAAAATCACTTATGCCAACCTTGGAAACTCCTCCTTAAGTTTCTCTTAAGTACACATATCTATTTTGGAACCCAATCAAATAGCTTAGAATGTAACCTAGACCAAAGCTAAAAGCTGTCAGGTGCTACGGCGCGCCGTAGCGCCCAAGCCTCTGGTAGCCAGGTGCCCAAGGCATGCTACAATGCCCTTCTCTCGAGTGCTCTACCACTGGGATGCACTATAGATCCTTGCTCTTGGAATGCCTACTATTGAGGTGCATTATAGTGCCCCAGTCTCTGTCTGCTTCTGCTATGGCGCATTACAGTGCCCCATGCTCTAAACTTCATTTGTCATGGCATGCTGCAGCGCCTTCCTATCAGGTGCTAGGCGCCATGGCGTGCCACGGCGCACTGTGGTGCCTATGTTGTAACTGAACTTTTAACCTTGTTCTGAATTGCCTCAAAACCTCCTGAAAATTCATCGGAGCTCCATTAGCATCTCCATGATAATATGAATAGTCTCCACAGCATAACAAAATTGAGACATGGCCTCGAGCCTGATCCCAAAGGTTGTTATCCTTATTGTCATTTCAGGAAGCTTTGGTAGAGGTTTGTGCCACTTTAGGGAACCCATTAGAGATAGTTAGAGGTCATGGGGACAAGTCGAACAATAGTTATACAAGTGAACTCTTGCTGTTGGGCCAAGGTGTTCTAAAACAATGATGAATAGTATTGGGTGCATTAAGAACCATTTGATATTGCAGTTTAATAATGCTACTACTAGGATCTTCTAGATCGCAATGGCCAGATGAGGATCAAATTGTAGCTCTTAGATCTAATAGCTGGATTCAGATTAGGGCAGTATATGATCTAGGTCATCTAATCAGATCAAAGGAACTGCTAGATGGATCCATATTTGACATCACATACTTGGGGATCCACAACCAATCCTCCACTATTCAAATAGAGGATTCCAACCCCTCTGCCGACCATTGAAAATTTAGTTAATTAAATTAATTAAATAAATTCAATTTTTCATTAGTAAACTTAATTATATTAAATTCAGTTTTTAATTATATGATCTCTAAAAATTTACTCTTAGCTAATTTAGGTTTGAGGAATACAAAAATAAAATAAAATATTTAATTGGAAGTTAATTTAATATAGTTAATTTTTAGGTCAGTAAATTTATTAAAAAACCAATTAATTCAGTTTTGATCCAATGGATCCCAAATTTATATGATTTGACCATAATAATGATTTGAACCTACTGATAACTTATTTTTGACTTAATTGAGTACAAGTTTAGCAAAATAATAACTTAGGATTGTTACAAGCTATGATTGAGTAGCAGAAAAACTACCACCTCCATCAATAGTTAAGGACATAAGAAGTTTTCTAGAACATGCTGGCTTTTATAGAAGGTTCACTAAGGATTTTTCAAAAATAATCCTTCCACTGTGTAGACTTCTAGCAAAGGATGCAGAATTCAAATTTGATGCAGCATGCTTAAATAGGTTCAATAAATTAAAAACTACAATAATTTATGCTCTTATAATTTCACCACCTAATTAGAAACTCCATTTTCAAATTATGTTTGATGCAAGTAATTTAGCAATAGGTGTTGTCTTGGGACAATGAAAGGATAAGGTCTTCTATTCAATTTACTATACCAACAAGCTTTTAAATGACGCCCAAATGAGCTATCTTACCACTAAAAAATAGCTTTTGGTTATAGTATTTGCATTTGATAAATTTTGATCGTATTTAATAGGCTCCAAAATTATTTTATATATTAATCATGCAATCATTAAATATTTATTGCAAAAGAAGGAAGCAAAATTGAGATTGATTAGATAGGTGTTATTGATACAATAATTTTATTTAGAATTTTGAGACAAAAAAGGTGTCAAAATGTTATAGCAGATCACTTGTCTATATTAACCCACCATAATTTAAACCCTGCAAATGAATGTGAGATTTTTTTCTGATGAGCAGCTCTTTGCAGTTGCAACATCAAAAGCACCCTAGTTTACTGATATTACTAATTATTTGTCCTATGAAGTTGTGACGCCCCATCCCCACCGTGGTCATGCTAATACTAATATTAACATAATTACAGTGAAAGCGATCACCAACTAAGGCAAATCTCCCAATTATAGTCGAGTTAGGAGCCAACTCAACCCGTCTTAGCTGAAAGATTTATCTCTTGAAAATTTTAAGTCATTCATCAACATATAAAAAGAAATCAAAGTGCAGAATCAAAGTAAATGTAACATCCACATCCATATCATAAGAATAGAAATAGTAACTCAACTCAGTATGAAAGTATATAAAAGTAAATACATCCAAAAATTTAATTATTACAAACTGAATTAAATAAAAAAAAAGTGATACTCATCTTCACATGCAGAAAAGAAAGCCTAGCTAAGCCTCAACAAAAGCAGGAAGGTCCTCCTCCAAACTAAGCTCCTCTCCTGAAACTACCTTCACGAATGGCTCTGAATATAACATTGTCGATATCACAATGCCAGGGCCCCAGCCAAGAAAATAAAAACTTATAGTTAGATAATTATCTAAGTACATTTTCAGCTGAATAAATGAAACTACATATTTTAAGATATCATACTTTTACTAAATATACAAGCATTTAAAGAGGTGCAATAAGCGACAAAGGCAAGGAATAGTTATAAATAAAATATATATAACTAAACAAAGTGTGAGGTAATAAACATAGCTCAGCCCAGAGCTGTAGAAAAGGTTATGTGGAAAAAATATAATAACTGAAAGTGTTGAAAGTAAACTCATCATCACATGCTTATGATCAAATAAATAAATAAATATTGATTTATAGAAAAATAATTTGAACTGAAGTAAGAAAGTAAAACTAGCATCCTAATACTTACAAAAATTAAGCAAAATTGAACTGAAAATACTGAACATAAATGAACTATAAAATGTGTAGAAAATAGTACAAATATAACTCAAACATTTGGCTAAACAAGCCACTGAAGTGAAACTAAACTGAAAAGTAAAAGTGTGCCTAAACTAGTACTGCCATAATAGAGACATGCCAAAACAGAGCCATTGCACAGAAAGTTCAACATGTATCATCCAAGCCCTAACATAAGTGGATATGAGCTGGACTATAGAATAATACATGTATCATCCAAGCTCTATCATGGGTGGATCCGAGTTGATTCTATATCAAAAGAGCTGAACTGAAGAGGCAGACTAAAGTAGGACACACTCTACAGAACTGAGAACTAATTGTACTGATTAAAGTTAAATCATATTTATGCAATTCTAAACTTAACATAGGATAATCATCAAATATCTTATGTCCAACTAGTAAGTTCAAGGAAAAAGGTGCAAACACAGGGCATTCATAGCAATAATTTCAAAGTGAGCAAGAAACTCTACTAAATATATGTGATATCCATTATTATCTAATTTTAATTTGTTCTATATATTTTGAGATAGTACTAGCTTAGGATCTCCAATATCTAACTATCTAGTAAGAACTCAGAATTACTGTCCTATAAGGTTTAAGGCAATTAAAACTAATCAAGTTCTAATATAATCCAATAAATGATGCTTACATAAGTTAAATAATAAATCAACATCATAATTAATGAATTAATAAACCCCAAGCCAATCTTGATTAATATAATTCAAGATTGAAGGATTAAGAGTTAAACTTCAAATAATGCAAAGGCTCTAAAGACTAAGGGTATAAGGTTAATCCCAACTCTCACATTCTATAATTAAGGCTATCTTATTAAGCAAAGTCAAGTTTAATAAAATGAATCTCTAAACTAAGACTAAAGTTTAAATAAAAATAATCATAATAAAGGATGAAATCTAGAAACAAATCAAACTAAGGTTTCATCCATTGAGTAACATATTTACCCAATGAATGAATTCTAACCAAAGTCTACATCTAATCTCTAAGGAATGTTCATAAAGAGCAGATTCCTAAAAAGAAAAGATACTTAAGGATTTCTTTAAGGAACAATTCAATTATTCAGCATTAAGGTTAATTAACTCTCAATTATACTTTCTTTTACTGATATAGGAACTTAGAGATGACATAATATGAGATGAATCTCTCATTATGAAACATATAAATTACTTAGAAATATTTTGGGTGAAAATTAACATTTTACTTATAATTTAATTTAATAAGTTCAAAATGATTTAGAAATGATTCCTAATCACTTTATTCACTGATTTTAATGAATATTTCAAGCTTCTAAGGTTTAAATGTGCTTAAACCTAATTTTGGGCAAAATGACCATTTTGCCCCTACTTAAGGGTCTAAAGTGCAATTTTTTAACTTAGGGTTCCAAACTATAACTTCTCAATGTCAAATTGTTACTTATTTTCTAATATGAAGATAGATATTAAGTACATCAAAATTGGCCAAAGATTAAGCCATATGATCTCAAATTAGGGTTTTAGATCATTAATGATAGATTAGTAATTTTACTAAGGAAAATATGAAATTTCTAAGAAAATTATGTTTCTTACTGCATAAGGATTCCATAGAGTTCAATATCACTAACTTCTGAGATCATTTGGCCAAGTTATGGCCAAAACAACTTAAGGGGTCTAAAAGGGTAATTTTTGAAGTTTTATGTATGGTTAAAAAATCTAACTTTTCCAAATAATGTCCAAATTTAACAAACTCAGTAGCTATAGATTCCTTATAACACACTGAGTATAATGACTATGAGTATTCCCAATTTGGACCTTATTTGCTTAACTTATGCCCTAATTGGGGTTTAATGTGATTAGTGGGTGATTAGTAATATTAATCCCAAAAATGAAAAATTAACTTCACTAAGGTGTTCTACTCTACTCTAGGAGTCTACAACAACTTAAATTTCTAACTTTTGATAATTAATTATGCTAATATTCACTAATTAAGATTTGGGGTGATTAGGGCTAATTAGGAAAACAAATCACCAAATCCTAAATACTTTTGCAAGTTACTGATACTTAGGTTCTCCTAATCAGAATGGCCTATTGTATGGCTAGATTTAGAGCTCAAATGATCAAGTTATGGCTAAATAAATTTCTAGAGTTTAAGGGTATAATTAAAGAAGGGTCCTAAAAGTCATTAGCCAAATTACACTCCAAACAGCAAAATTAATACTATCAGAACAATCTTGGCATTCTCTTGAGCAAAATAAGATATATATTGGCTATATTTGGAGCTAGGGGTACAAAGTTATGAGCATTTGAAATTTCTAAGGTTTTATAAAATTTAAAATGACCTAAAACATCATTTTATAGAATAAGCACACTATAAAAAATTTGATAATGCCATAATGCTCCTTACATTTTTTTGAATAAAATTATATATATATATATATATATATATATATATATATATATATGATATATTTGGACAAATGGATTAAGAGATATGGATGTTTGAACATCTAGGATTAATTGAACTGATTAAATAATTTTAACTTAACTAATAAATTAGTGATTTAATTAATCATTAGATTACACAAATGGTAGGACCCACAAGGCATGACAGCATAGCACAACGAACCCACATACACGGCGCTTCGGCGTCGACTGCAGCGAATGGAGGGTCCCACCGACGCAACGCCTCTATACGGACGAGCCCACCACACCAAATGACAATGCAATCGGGCACGTGGGTTGGGTCCCGGTTGACCCAACCCAACCCGGATATCTATCCTCCCCGATGCATCTCACAGAAAGATCGGCTATGGCATTGGATTTTGGTGACATTCCGGCAACATCAGGCCCCGGCCCGCTCGGCGATGGAAAGAGTATGCTAAGACCAACCCAATGATGGTTGATCCATAGGCGAAGATGGCTTGAGATGCCAGCGAGATCAAACCCTAAATCCTAGGGTTCAGTGAGAGTTACTACTGTAGTCAACTGTGGAGTCTCTTTCAAATTGGATAGATCGAGCTTGATCGATCCCGATTGAATGCTAATCCGCAAGATGCAATAATTATTCAAAATGTGAAAATATCAATTGCATGAACATATTCGAAGTTAGGAGTACCTTGATGGACAATTGGGAAGCTTTCGGGTTCGAACGAGGTTCTTTCGATTTTTGTGGCTCACGATTCATGAAAATGGGCCAGAAGATTGAGCAAAGGGACTAAATCGAGCCCGAGATCGGCACCTATAGCAGTGGACGATGCCTAGCGATGCAGCTGGTTGCTGCGCGTCGCCGCGCGCGACACGCGAAGTGAAGGCAAGGAAGACAATGGATCATGCATCCGATCAAACAATTAGATGGCTGGATCAATGCACTATCTGATCAGATGGCGCCGCAAGCTTTTCAAAGGGTGCTGAGTCATTTCAATGAGCTGTTAAATAGATATTTAATAAAAATTACTTAATTATTAGTTTCATATTTCCTTAATTAAAAATGACTTATTAATTGGCTTCAGAAAAATCCAATTAAATCACTTCTAGCTAACTGGAGGGTGAGGAACGCAACGACAAAGTCGAATTTCGATTTTGACAAGTATTTAGTTTTCCTATTTTCCAGGGTATTTTAAATATATTAAAATATTAGATAAAAATACAACAACTTTCAAATACTTCCAAAACATCACTCTTAGCTAATTTATGGGTGATGAGCGCATTGACGAAGTCCAATTTTTTATTTGAGATCAATTTAGATATTTTATTTTCCCAATTATCAGGATTTCTATATTTAGAGTTTTGATCCAAACAACTTCTGATTTGAGCCAAAACATCAGGGCGTGTTCCTAATATCTTATTAAGAGAGTCAAAACTAAAATCATGACTTGGTTTTGTCCTAATTGACATGGGTAATAACCTTGGGTTGTTATAGAAGTCTTATTCATGGGGATTAGTTATCAGCAGAAGAAGAAAAAATTCATTAGAAGTAAAGCAATACTTTTGGTATGACCCTATTCTCTATAAATATTATGTTGATCAAATCATGAGAAAGTGTGTAACTGAGAATGAGGTAACTGTGATTTTATTTCACTATCATGCTTCATCTTATGGAGGATATCATA
The DNA here is from genome assembly GCA_016760335.1 of Gastrodia elata. Lineage (NCBI taxonomy): Eukaryota > Viridiplantae > Streptophyta > Magnoliopsida > Asparagales > Orchidaceae > Gastrodia > Gastrodia elata. The sequence goes on along the minus strand of CM028676.1, from coordinate 14,551,323 downwards.
GATTTTAACGAACAACGACAAAAATTCTACAATCTAGATTCTTTTGGCCTACTATTTTTAAGGATGCAGCTGATTATGTGAAACATTGTTACCAATGCCAGAGGACCAAAAATATTAGTAAAAGAGATGAGCTTCCTCTTCAATGAATTTTTGAAGTATAAATTTTTGATGTTTGGGGCACTGATTTTATTGGTCCTTTTCCCACATATAGCCTAAATAACAACATTTTGGTGGCAGTCAATACATATCCAAATTGGTTGAAGCAATTGCTTGCACTAACAATGATTCTAAGATAATAATTGCTTTTCTCAAGAAGAATACCCTAAGCTGATATGATGCACCTAGAATTCTAAACAGTGATGGATGTAAGCATTTATGCAACACATAACTTGAGATAGTACTGGAGAAATATGGTGTGAAACATAAAATAAGAATTGATTATCATCCACAAACAAGCAAACAAGTGAAAGGTTCAAATTGGGAATCAAAGCAAATTCTTGAAAAAATTATGAAACACAATAGAAAGAATTGGGCATTAAAACTAGATGATGCCTTATGGGCTTATAGAACAACTTATAAATCCTCCTTAAGAATGTCTTCTTATAAACTTGTCTATGAAAATTTATGCCATCTAACCATAGAGCAAGAGCACAATGCATTTTGGGAAGTGAGAAAGCTTAATTTTGGTTTTAGGCAGGTAAGAGAATGTTGATTGCTATAGTTATACAATCTAAAGGAAATCATAATGAATGCTTATGAGAGCTCAAGAGTTTATAATGAGAAAACTAAGAAGTTGCATGATAAACTGATTAGATAAAAGAACTTTGAATAGGGGATGAATGTATTATTATTTAATTCTAGATTAAAATTATTTATAGGGAAGCTGAAGCCTAGATGATCGGGATCATTTACTATGGTCAAGGTGTATCACCATGTAACAATTGATATCTCATTAAAAGAAGGAATATTCGAGATAAATGAGCAGCATTTAAAACTTATGAAAGAAAAGGATGAAATTCATCTGCATGATGCTCCTGCTGAATTCAACATTTAAAAAATATAATGGTTTGATTGAAGACTTAAAACCAAGTACTGCTGGGAGACAACCCAAAATAAGGTTAATCTTCTATGTTTTATTATATTTTGCTTTTTGTATATCATCCTTGTAATTTGCTTGTAAGTTCAAAATGTATGTTTAAATAATAATTGAGAAATTCTGATAATGATGAAAACTTAAATTTTTTTTAATCTAATTAGAAACTAATTGTGATTTTATGGATCCATTATTTAGAGTTTGTGACAAATGACTAATTAGAAATTAAAATAATAAAAATAAAGTTTGATGAAACTAACCTGACAAACTGGCCCACACTCAGTCTTAATTAAAAGATGAAATAGATTAAGTGTGGGGATAATGGCTGTGAAGAGAGAAATGAATGGTAGTTTATATGGAATGCATTAGTGTAACAACTCTAGGTTGTTACCCTAGCTAAAACTAGATTAATTAAGCCAAACCAAGGTTTGATTTTGATTCCATTGGATTCAATGGGTCGTTTAAATCTAAACCTAGAAGTTTGAAATCAATCAGAGCTAAATTGGAAAATTTGATATTTTTGGCTATTTCTAAGCCCTGAAAAATACTTAAAATATTTTGATCTCCAAATTGAAATCTGATTTTATTTTTGAATTCCTCATACCCTAATTAGCTAAGAGTGAATTTTTGGGAATTTTTGGAGCTCATTTGGCCCTAAATTGAATTTGGGGAATTTTAGAATAATTAAGAATTAATTATATAATTTTAATTAATTAAAAATTAAATTTTATTTAATTTTATTATGTGGGATTTGCTGTCGGGACCGCGGCAGATCCGCTGTGGGGTCCCGACAGCGGCGCACGCGTGACGGCCACTGGATTCTTCAGCACGCATCTCAGCGCGCTTAATCCAACAGTGCTTATCTCGTGCGCTGTGATCTAATCCTACCCGCCCGATCGGCATCTCAGATCGGACGTGTAGGATTAATCCGCCGTTCTGTTATTTGAATCCCGGATCAAGCCGTCGATCCGCAACGGCTTCGCCATCAAACGGTTGCGGTGAGCCCCACACTGTTCATCTTCGTTCTCGCAAGGATTCGGCCCGACAGCGGAAAATTCTCCGTACCCAGCCACGTCGAACCTGTCTGCCATCTTCTCGCCAGGTCAGCTCGACCGTTGGTGCCTTCCCGCAAGTGGCCGAGCCTAGCCGGCTGAGCCAGGAGATCGGGCTCTTCCCAATTTTGAGAATTTAGGGTGGAGCTTCGAGCCGAGCCAGCTCCGAGCCTGAGCCCCGGCATCCACCGTCCGAGCCCTCCTAAGCCTATATATACCCCCGTTAACCCCTCAGTGAGCTCCTTTGCTCATTATCTCCCTCTGCTCCTCTCTCCCAGTGCTTTCAGATCCCCCAGTGGCCGGACCTGCTGCTTCAGCTGATAGTGGGTGTGCGTCTAACGTTCAGACCCCCAGCTTGTTCCTGCAATCACTTGGAGCCCCAAAGCAGTCGGCATTGCCTTCGTCGCAGCAAACCAAGGTACAACCATTCCTATCTCCTCTGTCGAGCTGAATTCAGCTCGACTTGCCTCTTCTCAAGCCTAGATGCTGTGATAGGACCCCTCCCTTAGCTCCTAGCGGTCGTCCAATGCTTCCAGTGAGCTTTGGTAGTGCGCTAGACGGCATAAGCACCCTCTGAAATGCACACTGCCAGCCGGGCCTCTTTGGCTCGATCTTAGCATTCCCTCGAGCCATTGGGCCTTCATTCATCATCGATACCCCTCAGTAATGATTGTAAGTGGGTATCGATGGTTGGGTGCGACCAGATCGATCGATTCGACTGGAATCGATCGGTCCAGTCGCGAGCCTAAATGGTAGAAATTGCCGAGTAAGACCCCAAGGATCTAGACCACCCCAGAGCCTCGCGTGTCACCCTATCGCTTCCTCCTTGATCTCTGAACGTGTAGGGATCAAGATCAAGGCGACCCGTGCTCTCTATGAGGAGGATTTACTCCTCATAGGTGCGCCAGCTCGAGGATTGTGGCTAAGTAGTCATCCAGCGATCCCGTACCTCCCAAATATGGCTTCATAGGTCAATCGACGCGTCTAAGGTCAGGGAACGTGTAGCCGTCGAAATCGCGGTGTGGCGTGGCCGGAGCGCGGTGGATTAGGCGCTGGAAGCCCGCCTCAGAAATTAGGGCTGCGGATGCGTCGGGAGGAAGACGAAGATCGATTTTGGGCTGGGCCGAACCCCAACCCGCACAGTTTGGAATCGGTTAATTAAACGATTATTGGAATATATTTTTAATAGTTATGATTTAATTTAATTAAAACCTAAAGTTCTGATTTAAATAAAAATACATAATAAATTAATTAAATAACTTTACTTATACATGTCCAAATGGTATGATCTAATATACCATTTGAATCAGAAAAATTCAAGGAATCAGAATATAAAATAAAATTTCAGATCCAATGGTTGGATTTAAAATATTGGCCAAAACTTCTCTATCCTTAAATAAATCATATAAAATCATTTAAACATCCAATCTATGAGTTTAAGGGCTCTGATTGCTTCTTGTACCCAAAGGAACAATTCCAGACCCTTGAAATTAATTTTGGATAATTAATTTTCTTAATCACTCCCTAATCACCCTAATCAAGGATTAGTGAATTAAATCCTAATTAAGCCTTTAATTTGGGTGGGGATGGTTCCTAATATCATATTAGACCTAGTATAGCCTATGTATAAGGTTGGATTGCCCTAAAGTGCCTTAATCTCACTAATCATCCTAAGTGGTTTAATTAAGTGATTAGTGCTAATTAAGACCATTTAGGTCATCAAAACCTAAAGTAAAGGTGTTTCCCACTTCATTTAGTCATATGAAATGCTTTAAAATAGGTTAGAACAATTTGGACAATAAAACCCTAAAATCCCAATTTTAGCCTTAAGAGGGGTATTTTGGTCATTTTGGCCAAAATGTGATTCAGTGTTCTTTAAGGATTGAAAATTTCAGTAAGCCACTATAACATAGATTGGAAATGTTCTCTGAAATCCTAGAACAATAATAATCACTAATCCATAAGATCTCATTAATTCCTTAATTAAGATACTTAAATCTAAGCATTCCTTATAAAGATCATTGGACCTTAACTTAATTAAGTCTAATAATTGAAATGGTCAGTTACCTCATTATTAAGTTCAGTTAAGATAATATTAGAGTTAAGTGTTAAAAGAAAAAGGGAACTAGAAATGTCTAAGTAGAATCTTAGCTTAAGTTCTAAAGTGATCAAAACTCAGACACTTAGATCTTAAGTAGCCTAAGAAGATCAAAATGGGTTTAATGTTAATCTAATACTTGAAATTTGATTTTAAAGAAAATCACAAATGGAAACCCTTAAGTCAAAACTCTAATTAAAAGTCTAAAGTGATCAAATTTCATATCTTTAGATCTTATATCTTAGACTTACGCTTTCAATTTGAATCAAACCACCTCTAATTGAAATTCTTTAATGATTTATTGTTTAATCTTTTGAAACCTTCCATGTGAGTATAGGATGATTCAATTAATAAGATAATGGAGGTATCTTAAAGATTGAATATAGATCTTAGATTTTTAAATTCTTAATTGATTATTTTATCTTGTAATCTGCAGAATAGCCTTTCACTAGGATCTTAATTCCTGAATCTTTCAACTTATAGGATTCTTTACCTTTGGGATTAAGTGAGAAACCTAGATCCTATTTAGAATAGCACCTTGGATTTGAAATTTGAACCCTCATAGGTTTAAGTTCTAAATTCTTAAATCTTGATTTATTTGATCAAGGTTTGGGTAAGAGAGTAAAATATTCATAAAACTAAGTCGTTGATTTGCTTATTAAACCATATAGTCGTCACATGATTTTTGGATTAGAACTCGTTAAGTTCTAATTTTTGACTTTAAGGACGTAAATCTGAGATTCTACTCGATAGCTGGATATTGGAGATCCTAAGCTTGTACCTTCTTAGAGTAGTTAGATTTGGAAATTAGACAACAACAGATATCACATAAATCTAGATTGAGTCTCTTGCTTACTTTGACTAGATTGCTTTGCATACCTTGGATTTTGAGCTTTAGCCCTTGAGCATAATAGGAAAACTTAGGATGATGTATCCTAAGCTAGTATTGAATTTACATATCATTCAGTTTTGTTTTGTCACAGTTAGTAGAATATGACCTAGTTTAGTCTGCCTCTTTAGTAGTAGTATTGTATAGACTGGACTCATACCTAGCATTTTTGGATGGCTAGGCTGGGGATTGACTGATTGATTGATATTGGAGGTCATGTATGGCCTATTGGCTGGTATGGCAGTACTAGAACTTAGGCATATTACTACTTTACCTGTATCGTATTGTTTTGGTTTTCTGGTTTATTTTGCCACATGCTTCAGTGGTCTTATTTTTCAATATTTGCTCGCTTTGCCACATGTCTCAGTGGCTTTACTTATCATATATTGCTTTGCTTTTGTCACATGTCTGAGTGACATTTCTTTTCATATTAATCTGCATGTTGTATGTATATTTTATGGCTTAGATATATATATAAATGACATATTTAGGATGCTAGAATTTTATTATATTCAGTACTCGTGTTCTTTTATACTCAGCATGTTTTACTTCGATCATAATCATGTTAGGATCATGTTTATTCAGTAGTTGCAGTTATTTTTGCTCTTAGCCTTACCTTGCTTATTTTGAGTTATGTATGTTACTTCACATACATGTTGCATGCTATAAATAGATAGTTTATAGTATCCCAGTTCTTTCATAGCTTGTTGCACCCCTTTTCTGTTGCATGTATAGTTAAATTTAAATGTGATATCCTTTAATATTCAGTTCACTTTAAATAGCCTAAAATTTACTTAGATAATTGTCTAACTGTAACCTTTTTATTTTATTGGCTGGGGCCCTGGCATTTGTGATACCGACAAATGTCAGATTCAGACGTGTTCGTGGGCAGTGTCGCTGAGGAGGAGCCAATTCAGGAGGAGGACCTTCCAGCTACTATCTAGCTAGCTTTGTCTTGTTATTCCAGTGAGGACGAGAGTCTTTCATTTTCAGTTATTCATTTCAGTTTGTAATAATTAAACTTTCTCGATGTACTTTACTTTCTGCATTGTGATGAGTTACTATATTGCATTTTCTTTTCCTACTATGTATGCTTGTGGATGTTACCCTATTTTTATATTGCTTCCGCCACTTTGATATTTATATTGATGAATGTTATAACACTTGGTGACAAGTCCCCGCCTTAAGGCAAGTTGGGTTCGCCTAACTTTACTTAAGTTGGGGATTTGCCATAGTTGGAGCACCGTACTTCCTTATTGTTAGTACGGGGGGCCCACAATTAGGCTTCTGTAGGACATTATGAATGTAATGCATGTGCAAAATTTGGCATATAAAAAACTTAAATGAATATAATATGATGAAGCAAAATGTCTCTCCCATCAAAAAAAATATATGAAAGAAAAGGGATGAATAAAAATATGTATCCCTATAAAAAAAACATTATATTTCATAAGAAGAATTACATATTACACTTAAAAGTTTTCTGCAACAATCACTAAACAAATTCACTCAATAATAATCAAAGTTCTCCCAATCTATGTTTAAAAGTAATCACAAAATTAAGTACGAGTAGTCAAGGTCAGGTAAAGATAAGCTTCTAAAAAAAAAAGAAAACATCTAGTAAAACTTTTACCTATAATTAATCATATTGACCCAACATTTGATTCCATTGAATTTCTCTTTATAATTAAATCAAATATGCAAAGAAAAAGGAAGTATTCACTCATTAACCTTGATGACGAGTTAGAATTCAAGTGTGCGGTTATAAAGAGCCCCAAATTTATATATATTTTCCTAGTATATTTAACTATTTTAAATATAATTATTTATTATTTCAAGTTCAATTTAGTTTATTTTATGAATTTTTTAGCTCCAAATCAATTTTGTACAAAAAATGCATTTTAAGAAAAATCAAACGCCACATCACGCTATAGCACCAAGGCCTCAAGAACATGAAGTTATAGCGCATCGTAACGCCATCATATGGAAGGTCAGCCGTCACAGCGCGCCATAGCGCCCAAGCTTTGAGAGCAGTACGCTATAGTGCACTATAACAAAAGCTCAAGAAATCAATTAAGATAGCGGATGCAAGAGCGTACTGTAGCGCCATACCACGGAGAGCGCAATACTATAGTGCACTGCATCGCCAAACCACTGAGAGCGTGACACTATAGTGCGCTGTAGCGAGGAACAAGATAACTATTATTCAAGGTATTTAATTGAGGACTGGTGCCACAACACGCCACATCTACCGACCATCGTAAGTTAAGTGCTACAGTGCATCGTGACTCCCATAATCAAAATTATGGAAAAAAAGCTGAACATTTGGGAGTTCAATGGGTTTAATTCAATTAAACCATACAAATCCCAAAACTAAATGAGGAAAAATGAGAGAACCCTTCAACTTTCAAGGAGGAATAAAAGAATAATTAGTGCATATGCATTAAAAGAGTCCAAGCTTCAAGAATAATTAGGAGGAGAAATTTAAAGTCATAATTAAATCCTATTGATTAGAGAGGAAGTCTATTTAAGAGAAGCTTGGATAAAGAATCAAGATCTATTAGACCACTCTAAAGGGAAGGAATTCTAGTCACCACATAACATATTAGGAGTTCCTAAGGATGATGGCTGCAATAGAAAGAAGGATGATAAACGATGTATTTAAAAGACCTTCATTATAATAAAAAGTTAAGATTTTTGAGCTGAATGTTTTATTTTATATTTGAAAAAAGTAAGAATATATCGTTCTAACATGGAATCATTAAATGAATTAAAACTTTAATTTTTAAAACCCTTCTGAGCAAGATGACCACTCCTCATTTAAATCAATAGCATTACTAGTATCTAATCATGAACGAAGTGACATAAGTTCACTAAGCTTGACTACACGTGAGCTTGCATGAATTGAGAAGTTTGATGCCATAATCAAGCCGCAGGGAATAATTTTAAATAATCTCTGAGCTCCAGGGCTCAATTCTAGACACAAGGAAATTAGCATGTAAAGTAGTGGATGATGTGACATAAGTTCACGTAAGCTATTGCTAGTTTCTTTATTAATACTAGAATAAGGCGTATGTGAGTCGAGGACTATTCACTAAGCCCTACTGCTCATTTGTGACTTGTGCAAGAAAACTCAAAGAATGCAAGTCATGAGTGATGTGACATAAACTCACAGAGCTTCAACGCTCATCTCCTTAGCAAAGTTAGAAATAAATGTGCATGAGCCTTGAATGGATTAATAATTTGTGATCACAATGTCACAATGTAAATTTTATTACTTAGACATTAATTAGAATAATAACAAGGTTGTCTATATGCTTATTAGAACCCTTGAGTGTTCATGATAACACTAGATAGAGCTAGCATTTAGAATTAAGTTAATCTTGACATACGACCCCTTGATAAATGCAAAGATATGAGAATATTAGATGAAGAGTCTTATGCATAGATATATGAAAAGTCATATGTTGAAATTAAACTATCCCCAGTTTTATCCAATCAATCATCAAACAACTTAAAATAATTTAGAGTAAACATTATGACTAAAAAAAAAACCAAATATTTGGTCATTTAAATATTGTTAAAAAGAGGAAGTACTTAGTAACAAGCATACACTATTTTTTTAGGATGATAAATCTTAGGAACTCACCTTCCTTTATTACTTCGAACCACGTGTACTTATGTATAAGCACAGACACACATTATTGGTCGGTTAGTTGTCAACAATTTGGCCCACATAGACCATATTAAGATGACCCTACTTGACTCAAATAATTAGTGCCTTCATCCCTAATGGGATTCACATGTCAAAAACCTTTTTTTACCTTTTTTTAAGCTCAATTTGGATGTTTTAATAGTCAAAAACAAGGGAAAGAACAAGAGGAACCCAAAGGGACCTAAATTTATGCATAATGTTTCACCAATTGTGAAACTTTTATGAAAATACATGGTACCCTTTTCTTACAAAATTCATACTATCCACAACTCCAATTAAGGAGACAATGGTTTCTATGGAATTGTTTCTTCCTAAGCTACATCTTCGTACTAAAGTTTTCCCATGAAATGTCACTTTCATGAAACATTTTCCTCCCCATTGAGCTTAAAATTAAGGCTCCTTTAGGCCCCATTTTTACCATTTTTTGATCAACCGAGTGTAACATTATGGTCCTCATTATCACCACAATGTTCCAAAGGGCTTTACCCAAACTCTTAAGCAAGAATTTCAAAGTTTTGACATACCACAAATGAAATCTGACTCATCTTGACACTTGATTTTCTTATTCCAATAAACTATGTTACATCTTCTAATTCTCTTAAGTTTTCTTAACCTCAATTTTTGCAACATACCAATACTATATTTCGTATCTTTTCTATTCTCTCAAAATTAACTATCTATCATGATGTTTCACCTTACGACATGTTGCCTCTACAACAAGCCACTCAAATTGCCACATATGTAATAACCTAAGTTATTACCCTAGCCAATTAGGATGAATCTAAGTTCTGATTTTGATTCTAATGCACTAATTAAGCCATTAGGAGCTCACCACCAAGACCCAGTTCAAATCAGGGGTCAAACGGATCAAAGCTTGATTCTAGGAATTTTAGGAACCCTAGAATTTAACCTAATTATTTTGACCTCAGATCAAAAATCGAACTTGACTATTGCACTCATTGCCTCCAAATTAGCTATGAGTGATATTTTGGTGGCAACCGAAAGTCGTCGGAAATTCATCAAATATTTTATTTAAATACCACGAAAATTAGTAAAATTAAATACTCATCGAAATCGAAATCCGACTTCGTCATTGCGTTCATCACCCCTCAATTAGCTAGGGATAAATATTTGGAAATTTTTTGGAACCAATTTAAATAATTGAATTTAAATAATAAATAAGATTAAATTATTAATTAATGAATTATTTAAAAACTCGGCGCCATTTAAATCACCTAACGTCATCCGCCTTTAATGTTTGCTCCATTTGGAATGCCCGTCAGATTATACAATTGAGTTAGACCGTATGATCGAAGATCGACGGTCCTAGCACGTTGTCTTCCTCACAGGCGTCGCCCGTGACACACGGAGCCCCGCCGCTCGAGCAGGCCAGTCCTAGCGTCTTCTAATCTCGCCTTCTCCACCCCGAGGCTTTTAAGCCCTTGCCAGCTCATGCAGCTACCACTTTTGCATGAACTAGTCTTGAGCAAGCTCTACAAACCCTAGACAATCCATTAGCTGACCATTTCAGGTACGCCCGATCTCTACTCCCTACATTAGATTCCTCCATTCTCGTTTCGTAAGTCAATTGCATGTTATAGATTGTAAATTGAATAGTTTGATCGGGTTCTAGAACTAGATCGAGGCATATCAAAGGACATGCTACAGTACAAACTGTTACCATTCGATATGTCCCGAGCCCTTACGGCTAGGGCTAGCCTTACCGCGCTGCTCCGAACCCCCCCCCCCCCCCACTAGTGTCGGGGTAAGTCCCATCGGGTAGGTCTCGCCGAGACCTACCCTCGGCTATGCGGGCTGGCGCCTCTCGTCGCCGGTAAAGCCCCCAGACAGGGTGCCCTAGCTTTCCTGTATCGGGTGCGGGACGGTGAAGGTGCAGGTTCACCTCAGCTTAGGTCGGGTCTAATCTGACCCGCATAAGAATTTCCGGGTCCACGTCCGCTGACTGTGGGGCCCACTAATATTACATGGAGGCTTCTTGAAATGTTGCGTGGCGTCCACTGACAGTAATTATTGGCGTGAGCCCCGATGCCTCCTCCATCTGAAGTAGTGGGTCCCACTCACTGTCTTGCATCTAACCAAATGCTACTGTGTGTCCCCTGTGGGGCCCCGCACCCTCTCAATCGCCAGTCGTTGGACCCGCCACTCTGATCCGACCAGTCAGAGTGCGCACCATTTTTAATAATTTAATTATTCTGTTAAATTTAAATTAATAAATTCAATTATTTTATTTCAAACAGTAACCTTAATTAATTTAAATTGAATTAATTAAATGCCAGAGCTTTAAATATTCATAACTATTAATCTAATAATTCAAATATATTAAATATATATTTCATTTTGCTCAGAAATATGAGATGAATATTATGGTATTATTAATTTTTCTATATGACACCTATTTAACATAGTGATATTTTAAGACCTTCACACTTAACTCTAAATCCTAGAAAACTTCAAACCCTCATAACTTTGCACCCAATGACTCAAACCTAGTCAATGTGGATCTCATTTTAATCAGGAGAATGTCTAGATTAATCAGGTATTATTAGTTTTGTTGTTAGGTCATTAATTTGACTAATCATTTTTAGGACCCTTCTTTAATTGCCCTTAAATGACTTAGAAATTGATTTGACTATAACTTGGTCAATTAGACTCTAAATTAGGTCATCCAATATACTATTTAGATCAAAAAAGCCTAATTAATAGTAAAACTAAAATAAATTTTAGATTTTGACTACTAGAAACCTTAATTTGCCTTAATCACCCTAGAACTTGATTAGGTCACAACTTGACCAATTGAAATCTAATTTGGGTCTACTCTTAGTTAAAGTACTCAGTGTATTATAGAGAAGTTATAGCCAGTGAATTTGCAAATTTTGGACATCAAATAGAAAAGTTAGGTTTTGGACCCTTTCATTAAATCCTAAAAATTATATAATTAAACTATAACATTGAATTATCATAACTTAATCATTAGACATCAAAATTTAATGCTCTTAGACTTTATAGAATCCTAGGACAGTAAACAATAATAAATTGACTAAATTTTTTAGTTTTCACTAGGTAAAATTACTAAACTTCCTTTATAAATCAAAATTCTTAATTTGAACCTATAGGACTTAATTATTATCCAAATTTGGTGAACTTACTATCTATTTTTATATTAGATAGTAAGGAATCATTTACATCAAAAAAATCCAATTTAGAACCTTTAATTAGAAAGTAGCATTTTAGACCCTTAAGTAGGGGCAAAATAGTCTTTTTGCCCTAAATTTAAGTTAAGTGCTCTTAACCTCTAAAATATCATTTAAATCATTAAAACCAGTAATAAAACTAATTTGGAATCAATTTAGAATTTTTAACCTCATAATTAAGTAGTTCAATAAAAATTTTCATTAAAGACTTGAAAAAATCTTAAGTAAAATTTATGAACTTCTAACCTAGTTTAAACTCACTTCTTAACTTCCTTAAACAAACTAGACCAACAATTAAGAATAAAATGTAATAATTATCATTAATTCTTAAATTTTTTTAAGTTCTTTATTAGGAGCTTCTTTTGGATCAGCATCTTCACCTTATGATCTTTTCATTAAAATTAGGAATGAATACTAGTTCATTCATTGAATAAGTGAGTTATTCAATGAATAGAACCTTAGATTAATTAGTTCTTAGATTTTTATACTTTAATCCTGATTATTTTATCTTTCAATTTTATATTAAGATTAGGAGATCCATTCTATTAAGCTTTATTATGCTTAATAGAATTTGCCTTAATCATTAGTTCACAATTGACTTAAACTTTAGTCCTTGAGCTTTACCTTTAGATTATGTGATTAAACTCAATTTATGGTGTTTAATTCATAATCCCTAACTTTAGTAGATCTTGATCAAATCTTAGCTTAGAACATCTAAATTCATCAAATAGGACGTATTATTACTTATTTAACTTATAAGCAATATTGATTGAATTAAATTAGAACCTGATTAGTTCTAATTGCTTTTAATTCATAAGATTGTGCTTCTAAGTTATACTTTATAGTAGGAATTGGAGATCCTAAATTTGTATAACTTAGGATAGTTATAATAGATTAAATAGATAACAACGGATATCACATGAGTGTAGTAAAGTCCCTTGCTTTCTATTAATTTTCTTATTGATTTTGTATTCCATGTACTTTGTGCCTTTTACCTTGAATATGTTATATAAGATAACTTTGATGCATGAAATAAAAACATAGAAAAAACTAAGATAACATATTCATTGGGTTTAGTTTCTGGTCAATTTTGTGCATTTTACCTCCAATGGGCAAGGCGGTAATGAGAAATAAGGATTAGTTAATATTACTCATTGATGAGTGTTATGTTAAGTTGGAACTCAAATAGTCTTGTAGATGTGCTTAACTCCTCAACCACTTTTGGATGTATCCACAAAAGTAAAGTAAAATAACTAAAACTTACTGCATGTGTCTTTTATGCCTCCTCAGTACCGTTTTCTGCCCTAGCCCAGAAAGGCTATGGGAATCATGTCCTAGCCCAGAAAAGCTATTGGAATTTTTAGTACAGTGGCCTGATTGGCCAACTCTTCTGATATGGCAATCTTTACATTCTTACTTATTATTTTACTATTACTTTTACTGTAGTTAGTTTCTACTTTACTTATTTACTTATATACTTATAGGATGCTAGACTTCTTTTCTTGCTTACTTATATGTATCACAGATAGATTAATTTCTTTTAAATTTGCATAACTCATATGATCATCAGCATATTTAGGATGAGTCTTTTCCTTCAGTACTTTTCTTACTTTATTTATACATATATACCTAACCTTATCATAGCTTAGTGTTGAAGTATGTTCTTTTGCCTCATATGTTGCTTAGTTATAAATAATGTATTTATAACTTTTCATATCCCTTTGTATGCTTACTACCCCCATATACTTATAGTTGAAGTAAATGGTGATATCAATAAATTCATGAATAATAACTGGGGCCCTATCATTGTGAAACAAACAATGGCAGGTTCTGAGCAATTTGAAGACCCTGTGCCTGAAGATGAGCTTTTCTTGGAGGAGCGCCAGGTTGGGGAAGAAGATCAGTAGATTAGCTGTCATTTTATTCTATTTGTAAGGATGAGTAATTTATTTTAAAATATTATTTAAAGTTTGTAATAATACAGGTACTTATGTATATTCTTTTACTGTACTATTTTATTCTGAGCTGCATTGTTATTATTCCTTACTTATATTATGGTGGATTGGATGTAGCATTTTACTTTTCTTACTTCCGCACTCTGTAATTATATATACTTAGTGAATGATTCTGCTGCATATATATTCATGGCACATCATTCCCTTATTAGTGGATTGATGATCTTACCTTAATCTAATGATAAGTGTAAAGACCCACTTAAGTAGTAATAAATGAAACTCTTAAACATCGAGGCATCTTTTCAAATAACGGTGGAGTTCTGGATAAGAACTCCATAGTTAAACACGCTCATATGAGAGCACTCCCAGGATGGGTAACCTGCTGGGAAGTTATCTTTTGAGGACAAAACTCTGAGACCTTTCAAGCTGAAGCGGATAATATTTTGGTGCTTAAGAGTTTGGACTATTACAAATGGTATCAGAGCAGGCCATAGGTTATCTGATAGGAGCTAAGTGCCATATAGGGAAAAGTATCACTCCATGTGAGTAGCCTCTTGAACCCATGATGCTTAAGGTGCTATATGATTGTGAGTACCTCTTGAGCTTGTAGGGGTCACCTCTAGTCCTATCTACCTAATAGAAGGTTCTTGGATTTGTGTGTTGATACTGATAAGGACATCAGTTACTTAAGTTAGGGAGATTGTAAAGACTCACTTAAGTAGTAATAAATAAAACTCTTAAACATCGAGGCGTCTTTTCAGATAACGATGGAGTTTCTGATAAAAACTCCAAAATTAAGCGTGCTCATATGGGAGCACTCCTAGGATGGGTGACCTACTGGAAAGTTATCTTTTGAGGGCAAAATCGTGAGGCCTTTCAGGCTAAAGCAAACAATACCTTGATGCTTAAGAGTTTGGGCTATTACAATAAGTGAGGGATTTTCCAGAGTGGCACATCTTCCCTTGACCTGATCTTGTGGATTAGGGGGCGGGGCGCCACAACACACTTCCTCAATATCTCCCAGTATAACTTTTAAGAAGGATATAACTACCTGAGTTTCCTACATTTGTCTCTAGTAGCCATAAATTGAGAGAAATACCTTTTTAGAAGTAAGTGCTTTAAAGCTTCATAACTTTTGTTATAATAGCCCAATCATAATGATCTTATACTAGTTGGAACTCTAGATCTTCTCTACATTTTTTAACTCAATTTGTAGTATTTACAAAAAAATTACATAAATATCAAAATGTTTTCATGAGTCCTATATAGAATGATATTTTTCTTATAAGGCTTGGTTTATGCTTATAGT